>JASMMZ010000003.1:32960900-33037439 GCA_038502455.1 Anisogramma anomala | reverse complement strand
AATTCATCGTTTCCGCCTACTTTTCTCTCGTATTTCTGCCCATATTTCTCGATTCCGTATGCTTCCTTGTTATTTTTCCAAATTAGTGACAGATTTCTGAGTCTTCGCGCCCAGTTTGCCACCAAAATGTCCGATCACGTCTCAAAAAAGGGATTCCTTATGTTTATAACTTCAAGCGTTTTATCCGAACGTTACAATACGTGGGCATTTTGGGTGTATCTGGATATGTGTATAGCTGTATGTGTTGGTAGGTATTCAGTTGTAGCTAAGGTTTTCGATTCGAAGTGTGGTCGAAGTAACAGCGGTATAGTTATGAATGAAAATTCATAGATGATTGATTCCTGGGGCTGACACGTATCCCTTGCCAAGAGTGGCTGCTCATTTCCCCTCTCCTTTGACAATAAAGTCAACTGCACTACATATGCAATAGTCACAACAGTATGTAAGTATACGAAAAGCTAGAGGAAAAACTGTGGAGTGCATAAAACCAGAAAAAAAAACACGAAAGTAAATGTAACTGCATTGAAAGCGTGTTTCATGTACCGAAACATGCATTGGCGAGCTTAATCTGGGTGTAGGGGGCAAAACCCAGCCTAGCAATAAACCTCCAGCTAACAATCTTTTTGGTACGCATTCACCTATTGCTCCTAACCAGGTTTTCCAGCACTAATATAATTGTGGCATGTACTACTACGGTATGTAAGAGAATCTTTTTCATTACACGTGTTTGTCACACTAAGCGGACTTAGTACTGCGCCCACGTTGAAAAACAGTTCACGTTGAGCGTGAAAATATAAAGCTTAATGTAAGTACGACGCAATTACTGATTCTCGAAATCTGGATTTTTTTCACTTTTACCATTGGATATAACGATTGGTTGACCAAAGGCCGGTGTTTTAGTGACGTGAAGTCTTCACTACCGATTATCATCAATTATCTTAAGTCTAGAAATCGGTAATCGTCTGCGTGTAAGCCTTGGTATATTGTGTCATGACAAGCTCAATATAGCCTTCAACTACTGGCAAATATGTACTGTAGTACGTACTGCGTCATGAGCATGCTGTTCATTGGTGAGGAATTACGGTAATAAAAAATATATTGACGGTATGATTGAAGGTTTGATTGAAGGTTTCATTTAAAGTGTGATGGAAGGTTTCGTTCAAAGTTTCCATTTTTTGTTCAAAATACTGTTATAGTCCGTGCCCCCTTGTGCCATCAATGTCATGCCATGCTATACAACAAGGTCATTTATAGCTGGTAATGCCACGTCATGTCATGGGGATCTTTTAAGTGGATGCTTCCATACCATTCCACGCCGTAAGGATTTTCAAAATACAGTAAGTACATAGGTAGTAGGCACCCCCATGCCATACCATGCCATGATGAGAATATTTTGACGCCGCACGGCCGCAAGGCCGGCGGAACTATTGGCCAAGGCACGCCATTTTCCCTTTCCTTCCCCTTTTAGGAAAGGAAGGTAGGTATGATACTATAAAGGCAATTCGCCTTTGGTTGACCAAGTGCACTGTAAAACTACAGTAGCTACGTAGGGTGTGTCTAGATCGCTACTAGGGAAGAATAATCCCAGTAAACATCCAAATAGCCAGAGACCTCCAATACCCTCCTTATTATTCGACCCAATATCAACAATTCAACAAATCTCAGAGCCTTGGGGCTTAGAATATCCTGGACTATGAATCATGATAACCCAGTCGGATCGGGCCCTTGTCATAGCAGGATCGACCGCATGTTCTTTAGCAAACAAGTCGAAACGCAACGCCGAAGCGTCGCTCCTGTAGCCGGTGATAGATCCTTTGAGAAGGAGTTAGAGAGCAGGTGAGACTCCCCAAAATCAACCCTATCACCTGGCCGGACATTCCTTCTGCACTGCTATCAAGATCTACAAGAATCTTGCCGGTGGCTGACGAGTTGAACTCGCCGAAAAAATCGACAGTAGGGAATAGATCGTTGTGAAGAGTGCCGATGATGTAGGCAAAATGGTGCATGCCATGAAGATAACCCTTCTGCCAGGCCGGATGGCGACAATGCCCCCTACCCTCCCTCGTATTGTGTGGTCTTTTCTCCTTTGCCCCGTCCTCAGTTTCAAGGCGACAAGGGCTATAAGCAAGGCAAACCAACCTCAACTTTTATCGGTGGGTTTCATAATGCAGCCTATAATCACTTGCAACCGGATAAGAAGTAGCAAGTGGACGGGGCTGCAGTGGTTCGGGACAGTCCGTCTCTCCACTGCTTCCTTGGACACATTGAAGGAACGCACAAATTGCATGGAAGCAAGCAGAGTGAAGGGCGGGCATGCAACCTCTTGCTGTGAAGCCTGTATTTGAACTCGGAAGTGATGCAGGTGGAGGTCATATTGGATACCAATCACGGCAAGTGAAGGCCAGAATGGAAGCCAACGGAAGTGTAGCATCGTAAATTCTGAGATTCTCTTCACCTTGCGCCACTTCTGTAGTATAAAGCCCATATATTCCCCAAGCTTTCATGACTTTCTTCCCTTCTTCCTCTTCCAAGTCCCCCAAAGTCGACAAACTGCATTTGGTTCTTTGCCAAGTCACCAACAACATTATCGTCACATCGAAAGCAGACGCAGAACTTAGAAGCCGAATAATTCAATTCATCGAGCAGTTCCAACTTTCAAGCGCGGTATATTCAATGTCCACCATCATAAACAGCTCTGAAGCACTGGTCGGAACGTCCAGCTGACTCAAGGGCCAACTCTACTGCAGATACTCTTATCTTCAGCTTAGACGACCACCTCATCTTGCCAACAACAGGCACTCGAGACCCACAAGAATCCACAGCCATGCCATAAAAAAGACCCCTATACAACACTCGCCAGCAAACCCAACACATACGTCATCACGCCCTTCAACCTTTCCATCGGCAGCCTCCTCAAGCAATGGTTCTGCCTGCCCTCCTGAACCTGCCCCACCAGTCCCCGGAAGGAACCGCCCCTCGAGCGCCTCAGCAAAGAGGTGCAGGAGCTCGACTACGCCCGCACCGCAACCGAGAAGCGCAGCAAGGCATGCGACGAGCTCGTCACGATCGGCCGCGCGGCGCGCGGGTGTACGTACGTACGTACGTACGCCGACATGCTGAAGTGCACTGCACCCTGACGATGGGTCGTGTGCAGACAGACGGGCAGCGGAATACGGAACGCACAAGACAGCCCAGTAAGTGCCTTCGTGGCTGATCGCGTGCATTGACAGCCGGGCCGTCCGCCGTGATCCACTGCTACGGACCGCCCCACCCCCAACGATTGTGCTTCCACAGCGCGCTCTGTGGCGCCGCCGTCACCGACCCGCCATTGGCGTGCATCCTTCCTCGCGACACCACAGACCTTGGCAGCAATTGTTCAGGTTTTTACTATCTTCTACACATCTAACCAACAACACATAGAATTACTACTATTTTCGGATATTATAAGGATAATGTCGCCATTTCTTCCTGGTTTTCGTGCCTTGAAAATCAATATAACTACTCATATAATAAAATTTAACATGTTTTTGAAATCGATTATTATGAACGTGGATAAGAAATAAAAACGTATTTGTATTACAAACCCATCCACCATATCATAATCTTGAAAAATACCAGTTTTAAAAAGTAGAAATCAAATCATAACTCCTTTACTTTCAACTGTTATCGGATGAATTAATGTATGAAATGTTTCATTATAATTATGATAAAAATGATAACTTACAGTATTATATACTTTACATTTATTAAAACTTTCAATGATAATTTATACGAATTTACTTTTGATATATTATTTGCAATCGCTATAAATTATTACATATATTTTTTGGTATTTATTTAGATGGGTATATCTATATATACCTATATTTATATATATACTTTTATCTTTATAAATCACTTTCTGTTTACATTTATAATACAACACACTTTTTTTATTACTTTGTGTTTTGGTTTTATATTAGTTTGCATTACCCTTCTTTAGGAATTAGGAATTATCATTTTGTTAGTTAGTTAATTCATGGTTTAAGTAAATGATTCATCGATTAAACCTACTTTTCTTTAGAAACTTATGTTCGCCTCTCTTTAGAAGTTTAATTAGATTTTTCTCGTCTCAAAATACACATTAATTTAGTTTAGTTAACTGTTTACTTTCAATCCAACATTTTGGATTCATAATAAACGCTACCCGTTCCTTTTAAATCACTTTTTCCCTCTCGTACGCATCATTTTTCGCATTAATTAACCTGCTGTTAAATTTATCAAACTACGTTAAATATATGACCATTATTCTTAAAACTTAGCAATGACATAGGGGATGTAATACTAACCTTAGTTTTTTTTTATAAACGTGGTATTAATTATACAAATATCCCGGCTACATATACGTATAATCTGAAACCAAACTACGAAGATTCGCTAGCAAACAGGAAAAAAATTCTACTGCAACAACCTAAGATTCGCTCGTATAACTCTTATATTTCAGTTGAAATGATACTGTTTCAAGAGTTTTCTTCCTTGTTTGTAAAGAAAATATCTGAATTTATTTATTAAACACATTAGGAACTAAGTTACCAGAATTTGCTAGCAGCTAGAGAAAATTCTTAGCTAAAACAGTACTTACCAAATTTTTCTGGTAGGAAAATAGGTGCTCTCTAGCTAGAACGGTTTACAAGATTCGCTGACAGGACTCAACATAAGTATGCATGGGTGTACCTATATGAAACTATGCTACCGTCTCTATATACTACTTTTCACTCCTGTTTGTAATATAATACGCTTCTTTTGCACCCTTATATTTTGGTTTCATATTAGTTTAATTGATATTTGTAACAGAAACTTGAAACGAAAAACTAAATTTTATCTTAACAACATAAGATGAGTTTTTATTTGTATTGGTTCTGATTTCATGATTAAATCTTTTCTACTTTACATTATGTATTTTATACGGTAATTACTTTTATCTTAATTTTTACTGTTGGTTTCATTATACTTATTCGTTATAAATTTTGGTATAAAGTGGATTCATTTTCAATACAAAACTTCAATATTTTAGAAATGATCTTGTTAGTAAACTGTTGACTCGTTACTTTTCATCGATTTTAAAGATAGCATTCAGGGTTTGAAATAATATATGATATTTGAAATATACCGTTTACAATTCAATTTAATATTTTTATTTACGATAATACGAACCTTTCAATTATATTCAACTTAATTAGTTTTGTTGATTTCGAATATATTTTTCCCAGTTCTTTATAATACTTTCTTTTTCGTAAAATCTTAACCTCTGTGAAAAATAGGCTTCGTTTGAACTTCTTCTCTACTATATTAAATATGACCCCGTTACCTTTATGATTATATATTGAAACCTATAATGAAATAAAAATCTGGCCATTTCTTAATAAAACTGCACCAATGCGTTGTAAACATTGTTCCTAAATTAATTACCACTTTTGGTCACATTTTTGGAATTATAATTTAGTTTTTAATATCCAACAGAGAATTATTCCTTCTGTAAGAGTATAATATTATTTTATCACTTTATCGCAACAATGGAGAATTTTTTTAACAACTTTAAGTATTACGATTTGATTTTTTTGTGTTCAGAAAAATAATAATGACTAAAAATGATAACAGCTGATATATATTTAATGAAAAGAAGTGTTTGAGTATGGTTTAAAAGGAAGTTAAAAGTAGGTTAAGTCATTATTAGTGGTTTTGTACTCGTCTAAAAACATTCAATAGCTAATATAATATATATTTATACGCATGAGTTTGAATAAAAATAGCTTATATCTTAACGTATATTTAACATTATGTTGGTAGGTCTTTATCGTTGCAACGTAGTCGATTCGAATCACTATGGTCGAAGTAACTGGTGCTGTGTTGATATTGTTGATTGAGATGTGTAAGTTCTAAGTTTGGTAGACCGCTAGCCGGTCTGCATGTTAATTTGTATGGCTAAACGCTTTGGCATGTTCCGCACTTTGAAGTCGACACCTACTGCACTGCATTTGCAGTGCAGTCCCACAAACAATAGTCAATTTGCAGTACGTACAATCTACTTTACTACAAGTAAAATTAACTTGACTATATTGCATTTACCTGCTATTCCAATACTGGCGGCTTTTGATTTTGTACCTATACGTTAGTGTAACTTGCTATGAATTAATAGCAACCTTTGAAATCCCTTTTTAATCCATAAGTCAGACCCCTGTCAAATCCGATTGATTTGTACTGAAATCAACCTTAATTACGGCATTTTGTGGCCCTTTTTCTCCGCCCTTTCGAGAGCTCTATTCCTCAAATCCTGTACCCAAATCTTTCGCCATAGGTTTGTATAAATTAGGTACGTTATCACTTACATATCTTTTGCCAGTAGTGTAAGCTACTACTGTCGCTACTATTTCCCTAACGGTCTTTTAGTTTGTCAGGGTAACCCTATTCCTCCACGTTACGTACCGGGCAGTCTACGTATCCCTTAATTCGTATAGTTAGTGTATTTCTGTCCACAAACCTTTCCAAGGCGTTATTAGCGGTAGCATTAGTTATAACATTAGTAGGATTATATTTGCCGTTAATCCACTTGAATTTATCGATTTCCCAGGCTTCTTATACCTTTTTAAAACTATTACGTCTATTAGACGTTTTTCATTAATCGTGCCTAGTTTTAATAGGATTCGTAGAGGCTTCGGAAATTGGTATATACTACCATAGGTATCGGTAATAGTTCTATATATTTGATAATAATTCTTAATATACCGTTAATTATTATACCGATATTAAAACCTACTATTATACCATAGACTTTCGAGGCTAATATATTTCGGGTTACGTGTTTACACTTGATAAATATCCAGTGTATAAGTTTTTCGGTAATCATAAATTTCCCTTGAAACCTATCCTCATTAACGAGTATTATAAGGAAACCGATTTACGATATGAGGTTTGTATTATAAATGAAAAATCGGTTCGTAAAGATGATTAACTTTGCATTCGTCAAATTTAAAAAAAATTCTTTTTCCATATAGTTGATTCACTATTAAATCTACTTATTTAACTTATTAAAGCTTTCGTCTTATAGGTTTTATGCTTATATTACAACGGAAAAGTCGTATGATAGTTTTGGTTAATATGATGTAGCGATATAGGCTATACGGATCTGTTGCTTTAAATACCTTTGTGATTTTACCTCGTTGGTTTTATCGATAGTCGTTTGGTTTATAACTTACCTCTTTTAACATAGATTAATATAAGTGCCGTTTTCAGCCTTAATACTATAAATACAGAGTAACGATTCGTTAAAGTTAAGTTATATACTTTTGGATAACGTTTTAATTAGTTTATACTTTCAAAAGCCTAAATTTTCAATAACACGTTATTTCGCCACCATAAACCTAATATCGTTGAGAAAAAGAGTATCGTTTATTTATATACCTACGATACCAAAATCTTTGTTTTTTATAATTAATAGGTACAGATTAAAGATGAAAGTCTTTATACCGAGCCTATTTCTAAAGTACACCTGGTACATTAGGAACCAGTAGACGCTTGCCTCGAGAAATTCGTATAAAAGCTTAATACAACGTATTATCATATTAGTCAAAAACTTATCCCTTAGTTTTTTTTAGCAATTCCAACAGTATAATCTGCTAAAAATCGGTGGCAAACTATGTGTACGCTTACGTAATGTCTATTTTATTAAGTATAAACTAACCTTTTAAAGCAGCAGTCAAACTGATAGTAATAACAACGATTAAACGTTAGATGATTTTATGAATGATAGTCGATTAAGTAAAGATTGAATTTTTACTTTTATCACCATACTTTGAAACGATTAGCCTTAACTTTTCTTACAACCGGTTTACAATTTTACTCTCAATCTCGTAAATTATCCTCGACTTAAAAACAATAACGGTTTAAATTTTAAATTTTGTTTACGGTATAAATTATGTAACCCTACGTATTAAAAAGCCGTTAATTTTCATTTCATTACTTTTATAAGAGGGTTTATCTAATATATTAATAATACATTCAGCACGTAACTTAATTGCAAGTTCTCCGTTATTTTTTTCCTTTTAAAACACCCATACCATTATTTATGCCTTACCAAGCCTATAATTCCTATCGTCGTCCATTTTTTCAATGTATATTTTCCTTGTAGGTAGTCGTCCACGCCGCCAACGTTTTATTAACTTATTAAAAATCGGCTCCGAAAGGTTATATTAACTAATTTGCTTAACTTGGAGGTCAGTAACATTAAGATTTTCATCCAACTTAAAGGGTCTAAAGGGTCTTCTATACGACTTAACCTATATAACTCGAAAAGTTACAAAGCTATTAGCAGTTTTAACCACTACATTCAACTTGATAATACTTAAAATATTATATGGCCCATCCTATTTGCCTAACTCGCTTTATATAAGGACTTTACTTTCAAGAGGTAGTAATATCACGTCTATTATTAAAGGTCCGTTTTTTGTGTTAAGGGTATTATTAACCTGGCGGCGTACCGATTCCTTCCTCAGTTTCTTTAAGGCTTTATTATATACTATAATACGTTTCTAGGTATTTAACGAAGGTAGCGGCTTAATTCTTATACGTATATAAGCTTTAAATACCAATAAAGTTGGTACAAGTCTGTTAAAGTTAATAATATCGTGAAAACTCTTCACCGCTATTGAAAGCCATGTTTTTAGTTTATAAAGCTTTCGATTTATAATATAAGAATATGGTAAGCTTTTTATAAAAGGGCATATGCCCTTTCAACTTGAACAATACTCTAGTAAAATTTAACGGAGACCTGTTTATACTAAATCCCTATTAACCTTACATTAGCTTAAAACTTTATAGTAACAAAGTTGTTACCGGTATCGTAAACTATTATGTTTAGTAGCCGAAGGTACGTATTAATTTACAAAACACGTAATGCCTCTCATGTTTCCTTTACCGTAATGTTTTTAAAGAACTTGGCGCCGTAAAAAGCCGTGGCGGGGTCTATAACGTGTATTACTAGTTCACCATCTAGGAAAAACACGTTTACGAAGACTTTTGAATTAAGGTCTTAGTCTTTTTTCAATGTGAATTCAAAATTTAAGGAGGCTTGGAAGTATATTTAACAGAGGTAGAAAGTCGTTTTACTACTTTTAATACTGATAAATCTACATTTTCGTAACCAATCGCCTTCAAAGCTTTGTAAAGCCTATTAATTACCGGATAGTTAAACCTACGATATAGTTAACGAAGTTCCGTCTTTATTATATTTAATACCACTACCTTTATCCCTTTAAAATAAAACTAGGGGTACTCTTACTTAATGTTAAATGAAAATTTTTTGCCGGCTTTAACTTGTATTCATTCTTTAGTCTAAATATTAATGTTAACTCCGAGATTCTTTATATCTTCTAGGTAAAGGAGGACGTTAATAGGGGATTCTAGAATATGGAAAAAAATAAGGCCAACAATAGTTTTAACCGTCGTCGATTCTAGTAAAAATAACTCTTTTCTAAGGCTTAAGTCAATCTTAGCTTTACCAGTATCCGCGTAATTAAGTTTCGTAACAATATCAGTATGCCTTCACAATGCAACATATTACGAATAGCTTTCTATTAAGTACCATGCCGCCTCCGTATCCGGTATAATCCCCAAAAAGACTTGTTTCACATAGAGATCTTAAACGATAAAGAGATGTGTAAGGCTAAGGTATTTATCGTTATATCGGCGATAAAGGTCTTTACCAGTAAGGTGGTATAAAAAGGCGTGGTCATTTAGTTATTACGTTACTTCTGGGCTAGTACCAATGGCAATATCTTTATGCCAGCTGATAGGCTTTAGATTATTTTCCTCCATTTCGTTTTCACTTCCTTTAACCTACATAACTTACTTCATGTATTCTTAGTTGGAAATAAAAGGGAATTGGATGTAATATATCACTCGTTTTACTTTACGCTCTACGGAAGTGTAACGTATAAACCAATAGCCTCATTTTCCGCAAATCCAACATCTTTTGGTATTTGATGAAAAATTGGTTAGCAGGCTTACAGACTTTAAGGAAGAGAAATACCCATTTCTGTATATAAAGATCCGGAACTTTCTTTAACCGTATTAGTTAGGCCTTCCGTACCATCGATTAATATAGTACGAATAAAAAGGGTTTATTTCCTCGTTACTTAATTCCGAAACTTAAGGCTACATACCAGTTAAGCTAAAGACTCGAGCAGTTACGGTCGTCAACAAGGAACGTAGTTAGCCAAAAAAAAGAAAAAAACCTTCGTAGGTGGCATCAGGGTATTGGAAGGCGTATTCGAATTCTTTTTAGCCCGTAACTATTTGCTGAACCTGCTGACGTAAAATGACTTCACTAGCTTCCAAGTTCCCCATTGCTTATTAGCAAAATATCAGCCTGTCAAGTATCTAATTAAAGAGGTCCATTTTCCTTTCCGACCCTTTTTTGTAATCTAACATATAAAACTACTTAATAATATTTCAGTCGTTTTAATACTAGGTAAAATTAACATAGTATTCGAAATAGTCTTTTAGGTCATTATAAATTTCGCGGAAAGAGAAAGAATTTGTTAGGTACTGGAGGTAGTAGTTTTCGGCTTAGCCAATAAGGATACTTGAAAACAACTAGTAAAAACCTGGTAATTGAACCCTTATCTGGCGGTAAATGTTGAAGAATGAGCGTAACTTAATATCGAGAAGGTTATACAACTTACCGTTATACTTTTCCTTTTTTCCCCAAATCCTAACGAATGTAATACTTACCTTACAGTTCGTATCTACTATGGGAACGCGTCGAGGGGGGAGGATAATATACTGGTCGTAAGGACTTTTCATATTTTTTTAACTAAGGAAAAGACTAAGGTTTTTATTAGTACTAGTGGGCTGGATAATTACATTTGGCTAAGTTTAAAGGGAAAAGGCTAGTAGTTATACCTACAATAGGATCGCATATAAAACCGTTCCTTCCTTAATTTGGCTATTGAAATTGAACGTATTGAGGAGCTGGGGGAAAATAGGCTTCAGGGTTTCCGTACAAAGGACTTAGTAATGATCCTTTTAGTGTTAAGGGGTCTATCGAGGTTCCTACTTAATTGATTAGTAGATTTAAGGGTTTGCTTAATGAAGGTCAAATGATTCCTTGCGTCTACTTATTTAAACCTGGGTAGTTTCTTACGAATATATGTGTGGGTATTAAGGGTTACTATCACCAACAATCTCTTTACCCTTAAATGGAGTCTATTAAGGGTCTTTATCCGTAGCGCATTCGTAAAATAGGTTAGACAGATTACTTTCCTTCCCTTCTTTCGCATAGAGTTTAACTCCTCGAGTAAATAGTTCAACCTTCATTCTTATTTTTTCTTATCTTTCCACCTTTTTCTATATATCTAAACTCCAGTTTCAAAACTATTTTTGAAAATCGTTGAGGGCTATAGGCCCACGGCTAATTACAGTGGTGTTTATATCGAGAATAAAGCAGCCAATTACGTTGGTAAGGTTCTCTGGGATAAAGTCTTTAGTAGCTTTGGTAAACCATATATCGGCATCGTAGTACTTCTCGAAGATAGAGCCGAGGTCCTTAATTACCTTCTTTTGTTCGGGGTTGGTAATAGCTTTAAAACGAACGCTTACGGTGGACATCTTAACATTTTGGCTGGTATAAGGCTTAAAGACGCGTAGAGCGAGGGACTTGGTAATATTAGGTGTGTGAGACTTGGTGTTTTAACGTAAAGTCGCGTAGAAACTTGGCGATTAGGCGTTTGATTACGCAATGTAGCTTTTTTATTTTTATTTTTTCTAGTGTAACTTGGTGTTTTCGATCAAGGTAGTGAACTTGACGGTTTCAGTGGCGTAGGGAGTAAAAAGAGTAAAGTAGGGCAAAGATTTGGTGTAATGTTTAAGGTTGTAGGTCTTTTGTTATTATAGGTTATTTGGCGTAGGAACTTAGTCGTTTTTTTTGTAATAGTAGCACCTGTAGTAGTACTGACTTAACTGTTTACCAACTTGTTGACTTGATAATCTTGAAAACTTTTAGGCGGTTAATCGTAATGCCTTTAAAAAGGATTAATAAATATTTCTTGGTGTTTTCGAATAGCGGTACCGTCGCCTACTTATAAACTACCGCAAACAACTTTATAGCCTATAAGTCTTCCCTACTTACTGCCACGAACAAATGCATAGCTTATAGGGGCTCTTTACAAGAACCTTCTCTCTACTTTACCTAAACAAATAAAGCATAACAGGAAAACAGCTTTTTCTTCTACTTAGCCAATCTATACTTTACTCAATAAGCACTGATTGGTATTGGTAGGCCTTTATCGTTGCAACATAGTCAATTCGAATTACTGTGGTCGAAGTAACTGGTGCTGCGTTGATATTGTTGATTAATATGCGTAAGTTCTAGGTTTGATAGACCGCTAGCCAGTCTGCACACTAATCTTTATGGTCAAACGCTTTGGTCTATGCTCTAATTTGAAATAGGTACCTACTGCACTGCACTTGCAGTGCAGTCCCACAAACTACAGTCAATTTTCAGTACGTACAATCAACTTTAAGGAAAATAAAGTTGACTTGACTGTACTGCGTTTGACTGCAATTTCAACACATTAAAAATTAGTTAAATGTACGACAAAACTCTTAAGATGCAACTGAGATACGAAAGCCGATTTTGTAAAATACGGAAAGTTGTTTGAAACATATCAATATCAAAAAAGGTATTGTAAAATTAAGATTGATTGCAAAAATAAAATAAAAAAGGGATATAAAATAGTAGGCTATTTAACACATATTGAAAAGCAACAAGTGAACCACAAAATGTTTAAAATACGATATATCAATGCAAGAATGATATTAATACTAAAACGTAATCAACATTTTAAAATACGCTGATACAAAAATAAGTTCTGTCAAATCAACGTTTCTTTTTTTGCGAGTGGTAAAAGGAAAAATAATTTAATGGGTTGTTCTACAAAGTAGCTTGACATATGATCAAAAGACGATATATAGTATGAAAAATGTAGTAAGCGATATGTTTACCCTCTACAATATATCAAATTAATAAAAAAATGATAACACATGAAACGTATATATTGTTTGTAATTAACCTGTAATATTATCCTCAAATAACGCTATGAATTCAATGAAAATATTGATGCACAATACGTTTTCTTCTATGATGATGTTGGATTTTAATGTAAGTTTTTTCAATTCTTTTCTAACTTCTCATTAATTTTGAAATAAAACCACTCGAAACATTATTTTCCATAATAAATTACCTTTCAAAGGCCGCCTAAAATTTTCACGGGTATTCATTTAAGTTTTTAAACGCACTCAACGCAACGTTAAAAGATGTTCACATTCATAAGCCCTTATTCAACTTATATAATTTAATCTTTTTGCTATTGAATTCATTTCATAACTTCTAAAGAAGTTTGTTATCTGTTATTCTGATATATTTACAGAAAAAGGGGGTTTAAACAAAAAAAATGCTAATATTTTTTTCTTTATTCAAAAACAAAAGTAAAATTTCTTTATTTCTCCAAAACAGTTTTAGTTACATTTTATGAATCCTGATATATTTAACCAATGATGGGGGGTTTTTACTTGATTTTCAAAGCGTTTTAAACAAAACACTAATCGAATTTTTCAAGGTAATAAAAGAGAAATTATATTTTAGGTTAAAACTACGCTAATCGACATCTATCCATCAATATAAAAGTAAAAAGTTTATATAGGCCTCATCACCTAAATTTCTTCGTTTTTCAAATCTATTTATTCTTTCTACCTTGTGATTAATAAAGAATAATGAAAATCTGTTGGTAGGCCTTTGAAGTTGCAACGTTGTCAATTCGATTGGTCTTCGAAGTAACAGTAGTATTGCATGGTCAGATGATGGATGTATTTTTCTAGGTTTGGAAGACCGCTAACCGGTCTGCACTGTAATTTGTATAGCGAATTGCTTGGCCCGTGCCCTAGAGTAAAGTGTAACATATTGCATTAAACTTACATCCAATGCGATAAGTCTCCACAAAATAATACACTTGCAGTACAGTTAACTTTACTTATAGTAAAGTTGACATACTATACTGAATGTAATATTATTCTAATACTGGCAGCTTTTTGGTTTGTACGCGTACGCCAGTATAATTTACTAATCTCTTCCAGTTGCTACTAAATTGCCTCCTCGTCAACTGGCTAGACCCCTGTCAATTCCAGTTGACTCCCATACTGAAGTGCACCTAATTATATGCAATTTGACACCATCTGGCCTTAATTGCTCCGCCGCTCCAAGGTCCGAGTTTATCAACTCCCATAAAAAGTTCTTTTGCTACAAATCTTTACAGGCCTCCACTTTAACCATGTCACTTAAACATATCGCCATTATTAATCCCCTGGAATCCTTTTAATCTGTAAGCACATATTTATCCGCCGTTACATAATTTGGGCTTTCCGGGCGGTTTATCCACGTAGCCTTCAATATATATGATCAGCTTGTTATTATTTACAAACCTTTCCAAGGTTTTGTTTGACATAGCCTTCTTTATAATATTTATAGGATTATCTTTGCCATAGATTTATCGGAACTCCTTAATTTCTATTCTTTCGTAGGCTTTGCGGAGCGCCATTACATATATTATCAAGTGTTCGTCACTGGTGGTTTCGAGCTTTAAAAGGCATTTAAAAGGGCTCTTTAAGTCGGTACAAATTACTACCAGGATATAAGGAATCCGTAACTACCTGGTAATATGGTTAAAGGTCTTTCACAATACTATACCTATATTAAAGCCCGCTATTATACCATAAACCTTCGAAACTAACACGTTTCATGTAATCCTTTTACATTTAACGGAGATTTAATAAATTAGATTGCTGATAATACTAAACTAATCCTCCTACCTATCTTCGTTGATAAGGGTTATTAAAAAGTCGATCTATAAAGACAAGTAGGTATTGTTTACAAAGGACTCGTCCGTGAAAATCATTAGCTTAGCCTTTGAAAGATCGATTGGTATTATATTAATTCCGTGGTCCAGGTTCTGTATTTACCACTTTAACCTTTTATTTAATCGATTAAAGTCTTTATCCGTTTGCGTTTATATTTATACCGTAATAAATAAATCTTATAAGTTATTCAGTCAATATACGATGGCTATATATCTACCCTATACACGTTTTCCCAAATACCGTTAAGCTTTAGCCTTATTACTCTTGTCGATTATGGTAAAAATAACACCCTAGCCCTTTTAGCGGAAGATTAGCTCGGAATTAACACTTAACATACATATTAACGATCTATTAAATTTAAGTTATTTGTTTTCCATCAACGTCATTATAGGCCTATAATTTCAAAACTTAAAGTCCTCGATCGTTTGTAATTTTAATATTATAAAGCTAGCCGTTCCAATGAAAAAGATATCGTTGATTTACATACCTATTATGCTGAAGTCCTTCATTTACGTTATTAATAAGTACGGATCGTATATTAAAAACTTTATCGTTAGTTGAGACTTAAAGTACGACTGGTAAATTAGAAATTAGTCGATGCCTATGTTAGATAATCCATAAAATAGTTTAATATACTGTATTACCGTTTTTAATAGGTAAATGATACGGAATTCATATAACAGCTTTAACAATACAATCTGTTATAAATTAGTTGTTAACTATATATAGGTTTATATAATATCACAACTATTTAGTGTAAACTTGTCTTTAATTTTGGATAGTAAACTTTCTGTTAATAGAACTATTAGGCGTTAAATAATATTTCAAATCGTTAGAAACTACGTGAAAATCTAGTCCTTGCCTTTATCGCCGTATTCTTAAGTGATTAATCGTGATTTTTTATACGACCGTCTCGTGGTTTTGCCTTTAACTCTATGGATAATCCTCGACTTGAAAATCGTAACGTTTAGGTCTTAGAGGTTGAAATTAGTCTTCAACACAAATTATACAACTTCTCGAGTTATTAAACCGTTAATTTCGACCCTGTCGCTTTCTTTGAAAAGTTTGCCGAAAGTCTTGATAATCTCTTGTACCCTAAGATTTATTGCTAAGTCTTCGTTATCTTTCTCTTTCTTGCTTACCTAAGCAGTATCCTAGATACTTCCTGGTATGTATTCCTCCTTTTCAATTTTTTCCCTTTTCTTCAGGAGTCGTCTGCGTCGGCGGCGTTTTATTGGTTTGTCGATAATAGGTAAAGGAGGTTTGTATTAACTCGGTTGTTTGGCTTAAGGGTTTTCATCATTAGTAGCCTTAATATAAAGCTTAACTTAAGTCGTTTAGAAAGACATAGGACTGTTAATAGTTTTAATAACTATTTTAAAGTTTACGATACTTAATATTTTATACGATTCCTTTCATTTGCATGGCTCCCGCTATACGAGGACTTTACTTTACAATGTCAAAACAAACACATCGATTGTTATAGGTCCGTTTTTGGTATTAAAGGTGTTATTAATCTGGCGGCGTACTGATTCCTTTTACAATTCCCTCAAAGCTTTGTTGTAGGCCGTAATATATTTCTTAGTACTTGCCGAAGGCGGAGATTGATTCGTCCAGCGTAGGTACGTTTTAAAGACTTATAACGTCGGTATTAGGCCCTTAAGGCCCACAATATCGTTCAAGCTCTTCACCGCTATTTATAAACGTACCTCCGAATCTGTAAAGCTTTTAATTTCCAACATAAGGATATTATACGTTTAGTAAAGTAAGACGTATACCCTTTTAGCCTTTCCAATACTCCAATAGGCTTTTATAAATAACTATTTTTACTAAATACCCATTATCTTAATATCTTCCTAAAACCTCGTCGCCGTAAAGTTAGTACTGGTATCGTAAACGACAATATCAAGTAAATCCAGGTACATGTCAATTTACAGCATCATTAACGTTTCCTACGTATATTTTTCCGAAATCGAATTCAAAAACTAAGCCCCGTAAAAAGAAATTACCGAGTTAACGACGTGGAAAACAGGCTTGTTATCTAAATAAAATACATTGATAAAAATCTCGTAATTAAAATACTTGTCTTCTTTTAATGTAAACTTAAATTTCCGGTGGGTTTGAGTATATGTTTGATAATCATGGCAAAACCTTCTAATGACTTTTAAAATAAAGTATTTCACATCATTATTCCTTGCGAAATTTGGGACTTTATATAACCTATTAACAACTAAATGGTTAAAACGCCGGTATAATTAAAGTATTTCCGGCTTTATCAAGTTTAATATCATTACCTCCGGGCCTTAAAGATAAAATTATAAATATACCCACTTAAAGGCGAATAAACACGTCTAGCCGTTTTTGACCAGTTCGTTTACGTTAATGTCAATGTTAATACTGAAAGTCTTTATATCATTTAAATAAAGTAAAAAGGGGGTAAGAGATTTGAAAATGTGAGATGTAATCGTTTTCTCAATAGTTTAAATTACCTTTATTCCTAGTAACGATAGTTGTTCGCTTAGGCCAAAGCCAATTTCAGCCTTGTTAGCATCGTAACGATTAATCTTAATAGCTGTAGTACTTTTCCTCTGTAATGCCATATACTGAGAATAGACTTTTATTAAATACTTTACTGCCACAATATCTGGTATAATACCTTAAAACGTGTGATTTGCATAACAATTGTGATGGTTAAAGATATGTAATGAGTTAGTGGTATAGTTAGGGTAAATGTAATTATCTTTACCACCCAGACGATATAAAAAGGCATAGTCGGCTAGTTACTAAGTTGCCGTATTAAAACAGTATTTTCGTATTACATAATTTTCTTAGGGACGTTAGCGGCGTTAGTTAACTTAGCGCCTTTAATATCTATAACCTAATCTAAGTAATTCTATTTCGAAATAGTAAGGTATTAGATATGGTACATTGTTTTCCTATTGTTACGTTTGGTGGGGGTGTAACGAGTTAACTAATAGCTGGCTTTATTATAAATTCAATATTTTTCCCCACTATTACGACGATAATACTTTTGGTTAACAGGTTCTCTTAAATTTTGTTAACGTTAACGTAGGTATTATCTGCAGTTTAGGGCCGAGGTTAGTAAACCTAACCTTAGGCATTGTAGACGCCTATGCTTACAGTTAACGTAATTAACGACCATAAGGTTTTCTTTATCTACGTTAAGGAAGTTGTTAACTTAGGAATATATATCGAACGAGTTTGGTATACGTGTTATTACGGTAGTAAGCAAAAAACGTAACTAGCTAAAAAAAATCTTTACAAATGGAATTTGGGCGTTATAAGGTCTATTCGAACTTACTAACGCCCGTAATAGCTGCCCGTACCTGTTCGCGAAGTGTGACTTTACCAGTGTAGACCTTCCCCATTGCCATTTAACATTTTATCAGCTTATTAAACATTGGATTAAAAAAATTTATTGGTAATTCCTCCTTTTTCTTCTTTGTCATCATTATAGTCCACTACGTAATAGCCTAATTTATATAGTATTATGTAAGGTGAACGTTGTATTTGAAGTGGTTTTTAATGCTATTATAAATTTCGTGAAACGTGGTGGTATTTGTTAGAAAGGTTAAGTAATAGTTTTTATCGTAATTTGTAATGATTTCGGGGAATAGTAAGTAAAAATCAGAAGGTGGAACCTTCATTTACTTGAAAATATTTAGAAAAGGCATTATTTTGGCATCAAGATGGTTGTAAAACTTTCCGTTATACTTTTTTATATTATAAAAAATCTTGGAGAAGTCCGTTCTTAATTTGTAGTTAATTTTAACTATCTTAATAGGTTTTAAAAGAAGGTCGCAATAATTATCACAGGCTTGATTAGTGTTTTTTAGTGTCTTAAATTTTAGGGGTTCCGAGGCCTGATGTTAAGGGTAATTGCTCGTCGCCTGGCCCGAGGGATAAAGTTCTATAGTAGGGCTTGTAATAGGTTCTCGCGCGTAAGTGTATTTAAAGGGAAAAGGTTTTTAAGGGTTTTGGCGATGAATTTACTAAGGGAAGATAGGTACTTAAAGGTTTTCGGTGTCCTGATGATATTGTTTAATTAACTAATGAAAAGCGTTAACGTTAATACCTCTAACCGCGTGTATAACCGCTACTTTACGTGCCTTGCTACCGCTAAAAGCGTATTTCTCGTTATTACGTAAAGGTACTGGATTACCTAGTATATCAATAGGTTCTTTATTACCGGTATATAAAAAGGCTTAACTTAATTAGGGTTAAAGAAGAGGTCCCTTAAATTGCATGTAAAGGCGGTAAGGTTTTTTAACAGCTTTTTTTTAGCCGTGGGTTATAAGCGTATTCGTTAAGCTAGGCCAGGTCGAAAAAAGCTTGAATTAACATTGTGATACTTTATACTTCAACGAAAATCCCTCGTTAATCTAATTTGGACCTAAATTTTAACTTTACCGCTTTTTAAATTATTTTCTACATGTTAATTATCCGTTCGTTTAAAAACTCGTGATATCTATTAAAAGTGCGATCGATGTCACGAATAGCGGTTTACTTAATAATAAAGCTTTCGCCGAAGTTGGTAAGGTGTTTCTTCGTAAATTTTTCATTTAAATTCGACGCCTAAAGGTTTTCGTTGTAGAACTTGGTAAAAGCAATTCCGAAGGCATCAATTCCCCTTTAAATCTCTAGGGTAGGTGTTATTTCGAGGTGTAAAGCAATGTGAGACTTGGTGAAACGTATGTGGCGATGGAATTAATGATCTTGGGTGTAGGGACTTGGTGTTTTGGCGTGGAGTCGCGTGAGAACTTAGTGATTTGGTGTGGAGTCGCGTGGGAACTTAGCGATTTGGCGTAGAGTCGCGTGACGTAGCTTTCTCGACGCGACTTGGCTATTTTCGGTGTTTTCGTTTAGGGCAGCGAATTTAACGATTAAAGTGACGTAAGGAGTGAAAAAAAGTGAAGTATAGACAGAGTTTTGGTATAAAGGGTAAGGTTGGAGGTCGTTGTTAGTAGTGGAAGTTATTTGGTGTAGAGACTTATTCGTTTTTACAGTAGTAGTACCTGTAGTAGTACTGACTTAGCCGTTTACCAACTTGCCGAACTTTTGAGACTTTTGACAGTTAATCTCAACGTCTTTAAGAAGGATTAGTGAAGATTTCTTTTACCCTTATGTAGAAGAGCCGATAGGAGTTATTTGTTGCAACCGGGTCCCGGGTCTTCTCCTATGTTAAAAAGGGGGCCTTTTTTACTATAACATAATCTCGTTTTATTATGATCCGACTTACAATAGCAAGCCCAGTAGGTGCCAATTGGAGTTTACTATTGAGGTACAAGCGTGACACTAGAAGAGGCTACAGAGGTCCTTCATATAGGACTTATGAGCATGATCTGTGCACAGCCTGTCACATGCCCTCGCACATACTGTATGCGGACCGCGTCTAAGCTAGGATTGAACCGGGTACTGCATATCCCATTACGTGCACAGTTATGTAACCTATAGACTCAATGGCTAATGGCCTGAGTTCATAACACGATTTGATTCCAAGAGAGATTTTTTGTAACTAAATATTAACGTAATTAATATAGTAAATGTGTATAGAGATTAGTGTATTAATGAAGTATTAACAAGTATTTTTAATCATTTATTAGGGTTTTGAAACATTAATAATAGCGATTTCAACTCTGTATATAAACGGATAAAATTGAAGGTAAGTAATATACATAAGGGAAGAGTTTTGAATAGCTAGGCTTTTGTGATAGGTATGCACTTTAATGGCGAATTGTAAGTTTTTATATACCGTTTAAATTACATTTTAGACTTTATCTTTACTAATATTACCACGGTTACCTTAGAAATTTGTCCTAACTTTGATAACAGTTTTGAATATAAGGTATTATTGACAAATCTTTGGTTTATAGGTTTTATATATCGTCAATTATGCATATTAAAGTTTCAAAGGCTATTTTATTGATATTTAACGACTTAATCATTATTTAAATAGTTTTTTACCACCTGCATCCGAAATTAAGAACGAAACCGCAGTATAAATATAGGTAAAATCCTTTACCTAATTGTAAATTAACATTTGATACACGGTCGATGAACCCTTTATAATATTCGTTAAGGTTATAGAACAATAGACTCTTAAACTCAACCCCTTTCGTTACTATATAGAGACAAAAGACGTAGTATCATTACGTGGAACTGGGTTTGTCGAGCATAATAACTTCTTTATTTAAATATAACGGGCTAGGGCCAATTTATAGAGGATAAAATTTTATTTGGTTGGTAACCTTACGAAGATTTATGAAATAATAAGCTGGTACAAATTTCTTTTTCTATTTCGAACCTCTTTATTTAAATTATATAGGCATTTCGTTTTCGACACTTTTTAATAAGCCTAAATTTTATGAAATAATATTTTAATACATTTTTAATCGATAAAGATATAGTTAACAACCTTTTGACCGATGAGAGGGGATTTAAATACATTGTCTTTTAATGTTTCTGTATTTTCGACGGGGAGGTTTATTATAATGCTATTGTTATTCGAAGTATATTGGTCATATCCGAAAACCTAATAATCTATTATATTAAAACGTATTTCAAATCCAAAATAGTACCTCTTAGCACGTTTTATAATAGAATTTTGTGGTTAAGATTTTTCTTATTGGTTTAACGATAATCGGAGGTATCAATAATATCGAAACTGAGTGATCGAGACTTATTATAACCTTGTTTTAAAGGTCTATTATTCTGATTCCATTGTATTTCTAAGATTTCAAGCGTTTAGTAGCACGTAGGTTGTTTTGAAGACTAATCACTAGGGATTCAATTGACATAAATTATAGAGGAGAAATGTTTATGCGATTCACATAGACCTTCATAACATATTTTCCCTATAATATGTAATCTGTTTAAATAAGTAATAAAGTGGTTTTAATATTTTTTGTGATATATGAAAAACCTTCAACGCCTTTTCTTCCAATCGTTCTATATAAAATATACGATGTTTAAGGTTTTATAAGAATTTACTTACCTGAATTAAAGTTTTTTTTAATAAGAAAAGTGGTAAGAGTTTTACATCAAATAATAAGGATTGAATTGTTTACAAACTTTTTTCGCGGCATATTTTAGGGCTTTCCCTTTTTCCCGGTCATAAATATAATTCATAATTCGGATTTCGTTAAACTTCATTCTACTAAGTTTACTTACAGTAAACGAGGAGTTTCTCACTTTTATGTGACTTGTATTATTATTGTTACGGGTTTTTCCTGGTTTTTTCGAAAACCTTATAAGAGGGTAAACTAAGGAAACACCTGTTTTAACTTTTAAGTATTGGTATAATAACCTTGACGTAAATCACATTACGATACTTACCAACAAATTGAAATAATTTTTGACGCATGAAAATACGTTTAGTATAGTTTTTTTTTCCATAATGGTAAAGTTAATGTAAAAGGGTTGAGTAACTTTTACCCTATTATATACGTTTTTGATACGAAGGTTATCTGAACGTTCTGAGGTTTGGAAGTGGTTACAAGCGTTTTGTTTTTCCGGAAAAAATACGGTATACATCGATAATACTTTATAATTTGGAATTTGAAAATCGTTTTGATTACCTCGTTTTAATAGGCGTTTAATGGTTTTTGCGATGTTATTAAGATGTATTTTGACTTCATAAAGATACTATGAAGCTTTAGGTATATATGTATTAATGTAAACAAAATCGCGGATAAAATCGTAAATTCTGGCGCCAGGTTTTCCACCCATTTTTACGAAGATAATTACCACTTTATTGACGGACTAAAATACATGTTCCGGTTACGGCGGAAGGAAATTATGAAGAAAAATATTTAAACATAATTTAATCTATTTCTTCTATATAAATGATTAGGATTTACGTATTCAATTAAACCCAAACCAAAGTTTGACAAATTCCGGTATTCAAATCTTTTCCTTTTGTAGTCTTCGTTATTAAGGTTTTTTTTTATATCGGTTATTGATAATACGGTATGGCTTTGGTAATTTAATGTGGTTTCATTAACGTTGAAACTTATTAACACGAATGGATATTACGTTTGATACGATGAAAAACGTGGGGTCTATATTTTGATATATTACCTATGCATTTAAGCGGTAGGAAAACGTTCGCCACGATCCTTTAAAAATAATTCAAAAGGATGGGTATGCGAAACTTTTGTACGAAGAGTCTTTTCAAACCTTAATAATTTTTAGGATTTTACCCGTTTTACAGATTGTTTTTATAAAACGTATAAACATTGAATTACAACCAAAGTAAGCCTTCATTTTCGTTTATTAGTGATAATAACGTTTAAAGTCCGCTGGAGATATTTGTATTTTATATAAATCGGCTTATTATAAACTTAAATATCAACTAAAAAATATACTCCTTGAATTAATTTACTATTGCCGTTATCAAGGTTTTTATAGCCATTGCTCGTTGAACTTAGCCTTATCGATGGAGAGGAATAGAGTTCGAGGAAATTCGATGGCGAAGGTGAACTTGGGGGTAAGCGGAGTAGTAGAGATGGTAACGAGGGTGGTGGGGATGGATTTATTTTCGATAAAACTAGTTTCTCTGTTACTATTACAGTTGTTGTCGTTGTTCTCAACCCCAACCTCGCTGGTAGGAAATTTCGCTACGTTAATAACTTCGCAGCCATAGCTTATGTCACGTCACCATTCGCCACATTGATAGCGGCATAAAAGAGCCGCCGGAGGGCGATTAGGCGTTAAGAAAGTGTTTTCATGGCGTAGCAGCACGGTATATAGTTAAAAACTCACCGGTATCAGCTTCAATGATAATATATCCGATTTTACGATCTGTTAATATCCCTAATTGATATTAAATCACTTTACGCGAATTTGTTAAAACTATTAGGATTTGTACAAACGTAGCAAGCATATTTAATACCCGTTTCCCCCTTACTAACGTTGACCTTGTTATTGGTTTTTACAAGAAAGAACCATATATAGATTGTATAAAGTTGTACCCCATAGGATATAACAGGGTTTATAGTGTTTATATAAGTTAAGGTGGGGGAGGAAGAAAGGTAGAAGGAAGAGAGGGGGGGGGGTTAGTTCGGACGTATTCAGCTTTTTTAAAAACCGGGGACTTTTTATCGCGGGCCTGTATTTAGCATTTCTTGGTAAGTAAAGATCATCCCTTAGGAAAATGTGTCATTACTCTTATAAACGTAATGATTTTCATTATTCTATACAGAGTGTAGGGTTATTTACTAATATTTGTAGTATTTTAGTAATGTACAAGTAAAAGTTTATAATTAGGGTTTATATTGATAAGGGGTTCCTTTAGTTTGTTTTTAGTGCGCAATGTATAGGCTATTACGTATGTAAAAGTTCCCTAATAACACTTTATAATGTGTATACATATACGCGACTTTAATGCGTTTCATTTCCGCTCTTCATACGGGCTTCTTTTTTATTTTTATGTTGTATGGGGCCTTTTCTCCCAAAGTTTATTAAGTCGTATCCCAAGCATAAATAGGTGTCGGGCGGGGATTGCGAGAGCCATGTTTCTCCACCCGATCAGGGTTATAATTTACACTCCTACAGGTTTCTAAACTATAGAACGCCTTAAGGTCTTGATCGGAGGAATGGTACGGAGTTTCTAAGCCTTATATAGGCTCTCGGTGGACCCAGGTTACAATCACTCCCACCGTTATCTATAGGATTATTTCGCGGCAACTAGTGTTATACTTTATAGATGACACTACCCAGTGATAGTAAAATACAAAAAAGAGGTATAGATGACTTAACTATACCGCATTTGATTACTGTTCCAACACCATTAGTAATATTGATCGAATTATTCAATGAGTTAATTTAATAAAAGCCTTTGGTTAAAAACGGTTTGAAAAGCTCAATAGGTTCAATTTGTATAAATTTCCGGAAAGACGTGTTTATTAACGTTGAACTATGTAATTAATACACTTGTTGGAATAGTATTATATGCAGTGCAGTAGGTTAACTTCACTGTAAGTAAAGTTGACTATACTGCAAGTGTATTTCTTTGTGCGGACTTACTGCATTGTATGTAAGTCGAGTGCAGTACGCCGCACTTCACTCTAGGATACGGACCAAGCAATTGGTCATACAAATTGCTATGCAGACCGGCTAGCGGTCTGCTAAACCTAGAACAATACATCCACCACTTGACTAATGGAATACTACTGTTACTTCGAAAACCAATCGAATCAACAACGTTGCAACGTCTAAAGCCCTACTAACACTAATTAGTGCTTATTAGCTTAAGCATAGATTAGTTAAGTAAAAGAAAAAAACCACTTTCCGGTTACGCTTTGTAAAAAACTAAAGTAAAGGGAAGATTCTTGCGAAGGGCCTCTACTACTGCATCGGTTTTCGTAGTAGTAAGTAGAAAAAACTTCTAAGCTACGTCAGTTTTCATGGTAGCTTAGAGGTAGCGACGGTATCACTATTGAAAACACCAAAAAAAATCTTGATTAATCCTTTTTAAAAACGTTAATATTAACTATAAAAAGTCTTAAAGTTCCGCAAGTTGGAAAACGTCTAAGTTACTAATATTACGGGTACTACTACTACTACTACAAAAAAACGACTAAGTTCCCACACCAAATGACTTATAACCTTCGCCTTCCACTAATAACAAACGACCTTCAACCTTATCTTTTACGCTAAAATTTTGCCTTTATTTCACTCTTTTCACTTCCCACGCTAATTTAATCGTCAAGTTCGCTGCTCTAAGCGAAAACACCAAAAATCGCCAAGCCGCGCCGAGAAAGCCACGTTGCTTAACCTTACGCTAAGTCATCAAGCCGCTAAGTCGCTAAGTTCCCACGCGATTTCACGCCAAAACACCAAATCCCTACGTCCAAAGATCACCAAGTCCCTCATCCTACGCGTTCTATACGTCCTATACAAGTGAAAACGTTAAGATGGCTACCGCAAGTGCTTAATTTCAAGCTATTACTTACTTCGCCTAGGAAAAAACAATTAAAACCTGGGATTAATCTTTATTAATCACTACAAACAATAACTCTGGATTACGAATATTAATGAAACCTTAACTAAAGCTTACTTAATCAATTATTTTAACTAGTACATTATTGAAACGGATTTTAGTGACAACTATAGTCGCGTTGCCTGCGTTTTCTAAGATTTTCAAAAGTTCTTTAACCACTAAACTTTTAATATATGGAAGACAATCCAACGCTCGGTTAAGGCTAGGCTAAAGAAAGAGGTTACATATCGTAGTATTTATATTCCAATGAAAACCCAGATGGGATTGGCAGAAATCTTTTTCGAACTAACTTATCAAAAAGACTTCCCTTAAGATCATGATTCTTAAGACCCTTAGGGAAAAGGGAAAGGCGTTAAGGGATTTTAACACCTATAGACACGTTTCAGGAGACCTCCCCTTCACCTTCTTTAATTAAGTCAAGCCTTTTTACGCGTTGGCAATAAAGAACCTGTTGACCTGCTCAGCAGTTTGGTACCCCTACATGACAGCGCAGAGTATGCCATTAACGGCAGCAGAGCATGTGAAGTAACGGCCGTTAGCACAGCCAGAGGTGTTAACGTCGGCGCTTGACACCAGTTAATTAAGTAAGATTGTCAGGCTTTCCAGAATCCTTAAATGCCTATTCCCCCTCAGTAATTCTATTGACAGGCCCCTTAAAACCCTTCTACATTCAGATTTTTCTATACGAAAAAGCTTACTACAAGTCTCATTACAAGACTTTACCCCTCGGGTTAAGCGATTGACAATTACCCTTAATACCACACCTCGGAAGCTCCAAGGCTTAAATTGCTAGAAAATACCATTTAAGGCCAGGATAACTATTACGACCTTCCCCTAAGACCTGTCAAAATAGTTAATATTAATTACAAATTCCTTACTGATTGCGCCAAGATTAAGGACAATATAAAAAAGTATGACGAAAGGCCTTACAACTTCCTCAACACTAAAATAATGCCTTTTTAAAATATTTACAAGTGAATGAAAGTTTTCCTTTCTGGTTTTTACTTACTATTTTCCGGAATCCTTATAAGGTACACTAAGGACTAATACCTAACCTTCCTAATCTAAGCAACTACGTTTCGTGAAGTTTATAATAGTATAAAATGCTACTTCAAATACGACGTCCACTTTAAGTAATACCATATAAATTAGATTACCACGAGGTGGATAACTATAATAGCCAAAAAGAAAGAGGAGGAAACACTGATGTATATATTTAACTAGAGAATTGATATGTTTATATTATACCAGAAAGTAATTTAAAAAGCCCACGCTAGCTAAGCTTCACTTTACGAGTAGGTACAGGTCGCAGTTACAAGTGTTAATGAGTTCGAATACGCCTTATAACGCCTAGATGCCACCTGAGAAGGCTTTTTTAGCCTATTATGTTTCCCGCTTACCACCATGATAACGCGTATACCAAACTCGCTTAGTATTTACCCCTAAGCCAATAATTTTCTTAACGTAAATGTGGAAGATATTATGGTAGTTAATTACATTAGACGCAAGTATGGGAGCCTACAACGCCTAAAGTTCGGCCTATCAACCTCGACTCCAGACTAAAGGAAGTAACCACATTAGCATTAATAAGGCTAAAAGTCAGGCGAACCTATTAACTCATAGCATTATAGTCTTAATAGTGGTAAGAAATATTGAATGTATGGTAAGTTTAACTACTAATTAACTCGAAACCCCCCCGCCGAACGTAATAACAAGAAAATAATATACTTCATCTAATACTCCATTACTTCCAAATAGTACTAATTAGATTAAATCGCAAACTTCAAAGGCGACAAGCCAATTAACACTGTTAATGCCCCCAAACAGATTAAGTGGCACGAAAATACTGCTTCTAATACGGTTTAATAACTAGTCGACCATGCCTTTCTATACTGTTTGGGTAGTAAAAACCTCTACCTTTATCCTAACTAAACCCCTAAACCCTTATACACCTTTAATCTTCGCAATCGTTTCGCGGATCACACGTTTCAAGGTATCATACCAGATTTAAGGGCAGCAAGGTACTTAACAGTAATCTATTCGCAATATATAACTCTATAGAGGGAAAGTATTACAGACACTAAGATTAATCGTCACGATACTAACAAGGCTAAAGTTGACTTTAAACCAGGCTAATAATTATCGTTATTAGGGATAATAGTAGTTTAAACTGTTATGGAAGCAGTTACATCCTACATACTTAAGTCACCTACCCCTTTCCTTTTTAACTTAAAGGATATAAAGAATCTCAGTGTCAAAATCGACATTAACGCAAATAAACTGGTTAAAAAGAGCCAAATGTTTTTGCTCGCTTTTAAGTAAAGGTACTTATAATTTTATCTTTAAGGCCTGAAAGCAGTGGTGTTAAAACTAACGGAGCCGGAGATGCGTTAACTACACTATAATTTTAACTATCCAGTCGTTAATAGGCTATATGAAGTTTTGGAATCTGTAAGGTATAAGGATGTGGAATACTTCGCCCTAAAATCTATTGAAAAACTTTGTTATTACTATTAAACGTATACCTAAGCCCCCCAGAGACTTAAGTTTATATTTAAAAACAATAAGGATTTTAATTACGAAATTTTCGTTGATGTATTCCATTTGGAAAATAAGCTTATCCTTTACGTCGTTGATTTCTTAATCTTTTTTTACGGGGTTAAATTTCTGAAGTCCTTTTTGGCAAGGGATACGTGTGAAATATTTAAGATGTTGTAAATTGATACGTATCTGGGACTATTCAAGGTTGTCGTTTACGATTTCGGTAATAACTTTATCGCGGTTGGGTTTTAAAAAGATATTAGAATAATAGATATCCAGTGTAAACAGGTACCTGTAAGATTCTATTAAAGCATTAGGAAAGTTAAAAGGGTATACGCTTTATTTTGCTAAATATATAATATCCTTAAATTGGAAATTAAAAATTTTATGGATTCGGAGGCACGTTTATAAATGGCAATAAAAGGCTTTAACGATATTATGGGCTCTGAAGGCTTAATGTTAACGCTCCTGGTCTTTAGAGCGTACCCACACCTGACGAGTGAATCTCTGCCCTCGGTAAGTACTCAGAAACGCGCTATAGCCTACACCATAGCTGTGAGGGAACTGCGAAGAGAATTGGTACGCCGCTAAATTAATAACGCCTTTAATATCAGAAACGGCCCTTTAACAATCGACGTACTTAATTTTTCATTGCAAAGTAAAGTTCTCATATAGCGTAAGCCGCGCAAATGAGAATACCTGTATAAGATATTAAGTATCGCAAACTCCAAAGTAGTTGTTAAAACTGCTAACGGCTTTATATCTTTCCAAACCACATAGGTCAATCCCTATATTAGGGCTAATAAAGATAAAGACCCTTAAACCCCTTAAGCCAAGCAACCGAGTTAATACGAATATTATTTACACGTTATCGACAAGCCGATAAAAAGCCGCCAGCACGGACAACCTCCAAAGAAAAAGAGAAACATTAAAAAAAAAAAAGAATACATACCGGGTCATATCTATAATAATACTTGAGTAAGTAGGAAAGAGAAGGATAACGAAAACATGAAATTAAAGCTCCAAACGTAAGGGATCATTAAAACTTTCCATAAACCTTTTAAGAAAGACGATAAAGTCAAAATTAACGAACTACTAACTCGAAGGGTTGTATAATTTGTGCCGAAAACCGATTTTAACCTTTAAACCCTAAACGTTACAATCTTTAAGTTAAAGATTATTTACAAGGTTAAAGGTAAGACTACTAGGCGGCCGTACGAAAAATCACGTTTAATTGCTTAAAGTTACGGTAATAAAGGTAAAACCTAAATCCTTATATAATCGCCAACGATTGAAAAGATCAACTAACGTTTAATAATCTCTTTAGCAATAAGTTTACTAACTAAAACTAAACACAAATTTACAATGAATAACCGTAATATAAAGTGAGTCTATACGTAAATGGAAACGAATTTAAAGGGTATTGAACTAATAAAACTACCATAAAAACTTCGTGTTATCTACCCTCCAGGTACAGTAATACGTTACATCAATTTATTATACGGATTAGCTAAGGTAGGCATCCACTAGTTCCTAATCTACCAGTTACACTTTAAATCATGGCTAGCGATAAAGTCCTTAACATACAACCTATACTTACTAGTAACGTAAAAGAGGGACTTCGTCGTAATAGGTATATAAACTAACGATACCCTTTTAGTTGAAACGGCTAGCTTTATGGCATTAGAATAATAAGCGATGAAGGATTCCAAGTTTTAAAATTATAAGCCAGTAATAAAGTTGATGGAAAGCAGCTAATTTGACTTTAATAAATCGTTAATTCGTATACTTAGTATTAACGCCGGCTTAAGTTTTTGCCAAAAGGACTAAGGCTTTATTTTGGTTACAATTAATAAGAATAATGTGGTTAGGGCTTAGCAGTACTTATAATAGCGTGCTCGAAGTAATTATATTGCTAACCAATGTTAACAGGAAGCTTTTTACGACTTATCCATCGCGATGAAAATATAAAAGCTAATGGATAGGGACTTTAACCGGCTAAATAGGAGGATCTAATATCAGATACAATATCTAAACTAAGGAATCAATATAGTTCCAATCGACCTTTCAAAGGCTAAGTTAATAATCTTTACAAACGGGTTCTTTATAAACAACACTACTTTATCTTTACAGATTGGCTTTCTAATAACCCTCGTAAATGAAAACTGACAGGAAAACCAGTTTAACATTATCGGCAACCTAATCCACTAAACCTCCGTCAAGTATAAAAGGATTACACGGAGAGTATTAGCTTCGGAGGTTTACGACATAATAACAAGTTTCGACGTAGGTATAATACTATAGGAAACCCTTAAAATTATTACCAGGTAGTTGAAGATTCCCCCTATCCCGGTGGTAATTTATACCGACTTAAGACGCCTTTTCAAATACCTTTTAATACTCGGAGTCACCAGTGAAAAACGCCTGATGATCGACTTGATAATACTCTGTAAAGACTATAAAGGGAGGGATATTGAAGAATTTCGATGGATTAACTGCAAGGATAATCCCGTGGAAGAACTGATAATGATAGCGATTTGTTTAATTAGTACTGCTAAAGTAGAGGTTGACAAGAATATGTAGCGAAAAAACTTTTTATACGAGTTAATAAACTCGAAACTCGGAGCGACGGAGTAATTAAGGTTAAATAGGATCAAATGGGGTCAATTTGTATACAATCTGGTGCAATTCAGTATAAAAGTCAACTGGAATTAACAGGTATCTGGCCAGTTAACAAGAAGGTAATTTAGTGGTAACAGGAAAAGATTCGTCAGCTTCACTAGCATACGCGCACAAACTAAAAAGCCGCCAGAGTTGGAATAGTATTATATGTAGTGCAGTAGGTCAACTTTACTTACAGTAAAGTTGACTATACTGCAAGTGTATTTCTTTGTGCGGACTTACTGCATTGTATGTAAGTCGAGTGCAGTACGCCGCACTTTACTCTAGGATACGGACCAAGCAATTGGTCATACAAATTACTATGCAAACCGGCTAGCGGTCTGCCAAACCTAGAACATTACATCCACCATTTGAACAATACAATACTACTATTACTTTGAAGACCAATGAAATCAATAACGTTGCAACATCTAAAGGCCTACCAACAACACTTAATAAATCACTTGAATTATTTAACAACTTTACGAAAAAGTGTAACAAATCAATATCAATAAGTACCAATTCAAAATCACCAACATTAATCAATTCGATTTCATTCTCATTTACAGTAGTATAGTTATATACTTTCATAATATTTGTATTGATGATTATTAGGCAAAATTTACAGATATTAAGAGTTTATATCAGTTTTTGAATATTGATAATTTTTATTGGCGGTGTATTATTTCTTCCCCAAAATTTGCAATTTTGTTACTGTTTTCCAAAATCGAATTTCCCTTAGTAATAGGAACAGGAGTATACCGAGGAGTTCTTTGCGTTTGAATTATTTTTATATGGTCTATTCTTATTTTCTCCACTTGTAATATACGTATTATCTTTGCAATGAAATTTTATATTGGGTAGAAAATAGTGTTTCATCCTAGTACAACAACAATATATCTTTCGGCTGGATGTGGTATTTATTGATAAAATATATATTATAAAAGTATTATTACATGGTTCACAATTATGGGTTATTTTTATTATGAAATATTTAAAAATCGCATTGAGTTGTAAGATTTTACTAATATGTGGAAATCCCTTATCAATTATAAACAACCTAGTTATTTAATAACTATTGAAGCCTTCAATGAACTTTAACTATCATCATTTGAGTTTTGGGTACATTTAATTTATAGATCGTTTATTGGTTCAGTAAGATGGTTATTTAGCAGGATATTTCAAGTCGGTAGTCCGGCGATTGGCTTGTAAACAACAACTCCAATAAAAACCAGATTACATTTTAAAGATATATCCTATTTTCTAGGGATATCTTTCATGATTATATCGTAAATCACTCATCAACATTGAACCCTATAATTTTCTTTCTAATAAATCAATTTGTAAATAATTTGATTAATTCGTTCTATAAAGACGACGATTTTAACTAGTTAATAGTTAAAATTTTTAAAGGTTCCCTTCACCCTCGTAATATTGAGCTATTTGTATGGAATTTCATTTCCTTTATAATTATTTTACGTTTATTAACGGCCGAATTTATCAATTTAGTATGTGCTTTATACTCAATGAAAATGAAAGGTAAAGTTAAATTGGATTTCAACATTCTCATACGGATGTTATTAGGTTTTTGAGTCATACTTAAATCTTGAACTTTTATATAGTAACTATTAGAAATTTGAACCAATATATAAAGTAACAAAATAAATTGGAGTTCATGAAATTCATACCGTTTAAACATGATATAAATTCCACCTTTTGGCTTCTTATGATCTTTAGCTACATCTTTTTCAATTTGGTACAATATCTTCATAAATAATATCACTTAGTCTTCATTGTATGGATTTTCACAACGGGTATATCAATATTGTTGGAATAGCAGTCAATTTTAGTACAGTCAAGTCAACTGTACTGGCTTCAAGTTGACTCTATTAACTGAAAGTTGACTGTATTTACTGTAAGTTAATTGCAGAGAGTTCCCAATTAAATATTAGGCATGAGCCAAGCAGTTTCCCATACAAATTAGTGTGACGACCGGCTAGCTGTCTGAAAAACTTATAAGGAACACCAACCACAACACCGCTTTCAATGTAATACACTAGTTACTTCTACCATGATTCAAATCTACTACTTTGCAACAATAATGGTCTCCTAACACTGATTGATGGTTATCAGGTTAAGCATAGATAATCTAAGTAGAATAAAAAGCTATTTTTCGGTTATTATACTTTGTTTGTGCAAGGTAAAGGAAATATTTTTGCGAGGTTCTTTTATATGAAGTGTAGTTATTTGTGGTAGTACATAAAAGGTGGTGGTATCGTCAAACTATTAAGTTTTTTTAATTAACGTCATTTCAAAGGAAAGTTGAGATTAACTGCCAAAAAGTCTTAAGTTATTCAAATCTCTAAGTTTTGAAATTAAAAAGGTGACTTTAGAAGTTATTATATCACTAAAGTTTATAAATGATTAAGTTGATTTTATTACTATTACTTTAACGAATTGCAAATCGTAAATGATGAATTCTCAAAATCCTTTTGATAATAAATAATATACAACCTATCCACTTATATTATTTTGTCCCGCACCATAAAAACTGTCACTTAAGTAATTCCTTTAAGATGGTTATTAATATCCCTTAAATAGATATCGTTATCGAAAACTTTATGAAAGAAGTAGGTTAAAACCTTGTATTTACATTCTTTAATTACTATAATAGCGATATATAGTGAACAGATCTCGACCAAGATTTAACCCCGAAGCTTGTGACTCATGAAATCGGTTAATTTATGCTCGACTTCCACCTAATAAAATTTGACTATAAACCCGATTTTTTCGACGATTTTTATGAATAGTTGAATAAATTAACCTGAGGGATGTTGAAGAAGGTGGATTTGTAATTTAAAACTAGGTTAAATATTGAATTTTCCGAACAAGGAATCTATCTGTTAACAAAAGAAGGCAAATAGTAAAATCTGACAAACGTAATGTATAAATTTTCCACAGAAAAATACTTATTACAAATAGGTAAGGTTAAGGGAAAAGATATCGCGGGTGACAGTATCTTTTAATGCGTAAGTATATATTTGTTAAGTTTTATTGAAGATTAAATTTACATAAACTCCTTAATCCTTATTTCTTAAATACCACCATACATTACGACTGCTTGTAATGATAAAAATGTAATTCATTTGGATGAAACAATTCTTTGATTTTACCAACTATAAAATGAAAACTTTCCTAGCAAGTTCTTTCATACTAATAAAATTATTACCAAACTATATTAATCATTTAATATGTCCCCCATCACTTTCACCAACACTTTTAGTTTGAATAGGTTTTCTAAAAGCAATGACCATAAAAAAGAAGCGGTTTTGTGGAAGAACTTACAGTAAGTATAACCATTATCGTTTTCTATTTTAGCTTTGCTTGTGGTAATTACCCTACCTACCAACACCAATATCAGCGCCTCTAATCAAAAGATCCAACGGTGAAGTACGACTCAAACAATACTTTTCCCTTTCTAAATGTTGTTATTATGGATACTAACTACGTAATGATCACGATTTTCGTAAAAATTTTGGGTAATAAAGAGAAGTATACCAGTAATCTATATAACGTTTTAAATATTGATTTACTATTTTTTTTCCACATTTATAGTTAAATAATGATTCAATTATCTGGTTTCAATTCGTGATTTACTGATATTTCTACCGATTTAGCCGAAGATCATTACCTCAGTTACTTGATGAATAACTCTTTGTTTTGGAAACTTTCCTATAGTTTTAAAAGTTACATTGAATACAATATTAGGATTACCAAATACTACTCAAATTGGAACATTTCTGAATAATTGTATATTTTAAAATAGAAGAAAATGTCGAAAAACAAGATGAAAATTCCTCATTCAATATTTAAAAAGTTAATATTTTGTCCGGAAGTAATATAGAATAAAAAAGTTGGCAAATAAATATTACGTCAGTAAGTTATCTAGGCTGTTCTATGTTATAATAAGTTGAAATAAGCCTTATAGTTCCCTAACATCACTTGTAAAACCATTTTAATTAATTAAATAGCTTGTTTACAACCGTAATGGTAAGTATACAAAACTTGACTAGTATATACCCCCAAGTTTACTACTTTAACGACGATAATGAAAACCCCTCTCGTACCTATTATATCGACCGTAAGTACTATAAGCCCAAGCGATTAGACCAATAACAATCCTTGAACTAAAAGCATAAACAGAAATGCAAGTGAAAAAGAGGATACTCTAGCTCAAAGTAAAATTAGCCTCATAATTGTCCTCATCAAAATGATTCAAAATTATAAAATACGTAGTAAATGAAGTGATTGATTAATACGTTTTATTTCTATGAAATACGGACAGAAACAAATAATATAATAAATTCAATACACTTTTACATTTTAATGAAGATATATTCAATGAATTGCAGACTTTAAAGATACCAAACTAAAAGAAAAAACGAAAATGATTAAAACCATTAGCTAGAATGAAGATACTAGTCCTAACTTTCAAACAACATAATAACTAACCGACCCTGCTTTTTTATATCGCCTAACAGGTGAAATTTTTAATCATTGTCATAAAAATAACAATATTAAACCCACACTCTTGTTAACCATTGAAGATAATTATACGAAGTAAGTACTTCAAAATATTATGCCGGATATTAAGGTAACGAGGCATTCAATAAAATATTATTGTTAATATATAGTATTATAAGAGAATAATAATACCACTGCCTGACTTGACTACATGAATACCAGCAAACTCAAAGTTAGCTTTAGCTTTAGAAACATTATTGTTATTTAGATCGAAAAAAATAACTTTAGTCGTTAAAACTATTGTTTACATATTATAAAATAACATACAACCTTCCTCCTTCGATTGAAAAATATAAAAAACCTCGACGTTGAATTTGATATTTAAACTAACGAATTAATCGAAGAAAATAGTTAAAGGTTTCTATTAAAATTCAAATAAAGATATTTAGAGTTTTATATTGGAAGATCAACGGTAATATTATTAGACTTAGCGAAATTAAAAAATTCTACAATTACATTAAATATTAAGTTACTCCGTAACTAATAATACATATGATGTGCTTCAAACAACCGCTTATGAAAATGTAAGCTTACATATACTCAAATAAATTAAAGAGAGTAATTGATATTGATAAACGTGTTTCTAAACTCCCTTTAAACTCAACTTCATCTTGAAAATATTGAAAATATAAGTTTCAAATTTTCGTCAACGTATTTTACTGAGACGGGAAGATATATTTCAAGTTGTTATTTTTATAACGGGATTTTATAGGATCAATCTCCTTCGAACCATTACTATAAAGGGAATATGGAAAACTTTGAATAATTTATAAATCAATAAATACATATGCTATTAAAACGTACTTATTAACAAAATTAATAGTAAGTTCGAAACAATAAACGTTCCAATTAATACCAAGTCAACAGTAGCTAAATATACACAAACTCCTATAAAAACCTATGAAGTAATAGATAAGATATAACATGTATATACAATTTTACCTTTACTTGGAAAAGTAAAAGTTATATCACTAAAAGGAAAAATTGTAAATAATAGTAAAGGACTTTTGTGATACTTCTAATCCCAACGGTTTAATACCAATTTTATTGGTATTTAACACATAACTACGTATAAAAAGCTGAATCGTTTCAATTATGAAATACCTAAAAAAAGTTATAACATATAAAACGAAACCTACAAATTAAGAAACAAAATACGTACAACGTCAAATAAACAACGCCTTGAAACAATGAATGTACTATAAATAATAAAGGTATTGTTTTTACTTTTTCAAAAAATCCTTATATATAAACCTATATTAATGGGACGGATCATATAGAACTTTACTTATTAATAACCAAAATATAATGATTGAAAATATTACTAAATTGAATCAATATCCGTATTTCGCAAGTCAAATCATACCAAAAAAACACTTCAAGCCTGATAAAAACATTAAACAATACGAATTAACTAACAAAATCATTCCGAATTAATATTTGAAAACCCCTTAACACTACGACGATATGGAAATCCTCCAAATAAAATGATGTATATTAAATTAAAAAATGATAAAGATGATAAACCTAGAAAAACGTACACTACAGATTAGTTATCAAAAAAGAAAAGATATGATTTAAAATTGGCTCTTAAATTACGTGTTGAAAGTATTAAGAATACGATGGAAAAATCTCTTTAAAAATATAGAATTTGAATTGATAACCATGTTACTCGCGATATAATTTGACTCATGACATCGGTATAATTTCTAACGTAAGACGTAGCGATCTCCTTATCAAAAATAATCTACGAGGTTACGCATAAAATCATGGACTGGTAATACGAAAAGTAAAAGTTGACGGCTTAAAAACACAGTATTAAAAGTGAAAACCCAGTTTTTAATTAATCGAAAACAAATCGAAAATATAAGCTAAAGTTTATTTGATATAATTGATGACATTTTAATTATTGGAGTAAACGATAATTTTGCCCTTAATAGACATAATATCATCCAAAAATATATGTAATTCGCCATCAATCTTTTAGCGGATTATACTGCTAATGTTTTTAAGGACTTCAAGCATAAATTCTATACTAGATAGTAATATGATGTATCGACCTTATTCACGGACTGGATAAAGAAAATGTCTATCAATTTTGAACTTATTCAACTTACTTTAAAAAAATAAGATATTAAGACGTGAACAATTAACCTATAACTTTTAATTACGTTAAATGAAAACTTTTGTATCGTTAGTATGCAAACGAACTATACCTTCTTTCTAAGGACTACTAGGTTTATAATAATAAAAAGATGTACCATTAAGGATTTGAGTTTTAAAAAATATAAAACAATTCAACCGCAAACTAAAGGTATAAAATTGGATTTAGATAAATCGTTAATCTGTATTCAAAATATTAATGACAACAGTGACACATATTTCGGCCTATACTAAAAAGATTAAGCCACGAGTTTGTAAAATATAAATAAAGCCAACGAAGTAAGATTGTAACGGTATATTAAGCAAAGAGCCAAAACGGTATATATTGGCTCATTATATTAACTAAAGGTATATTACGATTGATCGATTACAAGACATATTCCAAGTCTATAAAGCGACAAATTTGATATATTGAATGAAACTATTAAAGGGTAAATAATAAACTCGGATAACGTTATTAATATGGTCTCAGGAAACCTAACGACAGCAAAATTAATGATTTTTACTACCAGTTCTTTTTGCAAATAACATTAAATTTACCTTTGGAATTGAAATCTTTACAAAAGTAGTTAACGAAAATAGATCTAATAGGAAATTTAAAATTACGATTAACCTTATATACTAGATATCCATTACATATAAACGCGTAATACTGTGAAGTGACGAAACTAGAGCTGTTGCTTAAGGCGGTCGGATACTGTCTATAATACTAGATAAAGAAAGGAGGGAGAAATCCCTATCAAAAATCTGCTATAGAGTTAGATAAAAGGGGTGGCCTGGTTATGTGATAGGTATAAGAGTATGCTTAGGAGCGGTTTTGAAGAATCGTAGGAGCATGGCAATTGTTAGGGCTAGATCTCCGATTAGTAATAGTACAGGGACCAGCCTGTGATATTACCTCTGGCTTATTCTTTTAAGAACTTTTCTTTTCCTTGTAAAAGATAGTAGAAGGCGATAATAATATGTAAAAGGTAGTGGCAGGTACCCTACAGTTATGGACTATTTCAAGAAGTATATGATAGCCGCTCAAGAGCGGTTTAGAATGTGGTAGTAATATATGGAAGGTTTTTGCCGTCAACTGTTTTAATATATTGTAGAAGACGCCAGCATTAGTTCCTTGCAGCTCTTTTTATAAATAAGTCCCGTATACCTTTAAAATATTGAATATGTTTTCCGTTTAACAATCTTATTTTCTTTTACGTAATAGTGTTATACTTACCTACCTTACGTTCCCCGTATCTACGGTCTAAAATCTCTTGAAGTCTCTTTTTTTTTTCGTCCCACTCGCTTGGAAAAATAGATTTTAGTATAAGTGCTATGGTCCTTAAGGCTATCCACTATGTGAGTTTCGCTGTTTCGAAGTTTCTTATTATTTACTACCAATTACAGAGTTTTCACTTGTACGCTCTATCTAAATATATTCTAATATTATTTAGGAGAATTCCTGTTATTAATATGTTTTTTGGGTAGCCTATGATTTACGTAAATTTAGTTAGGAAATATAAGCCAAGTATAAATTAGAGTAGCAATTAAAAACCTGTTTATTAGCAGTTTGACACTCGTGTTAGATTTCGTCTTTACTTCGTCGACGCTATTAACCCGAATTTCGGCTATGTTTGTACTTCCTCAAACTTTAACCCTGATATAAGTAAGGCTGTTAAAAAACTTTCGAAAATTCTTTTAGCTTTTGAAGTTTAAAATCGAAGTAAGTAGCTAGGCTTTTAAGTCGGTATTTAAATATTGATAAGTGGCTAAATAACATATAAGCTTAGATGGTTGCCGTTAAAAATGCTATGAAAGTCCTTCGTATTATTTAACGTAAGGTCAATATACATGGTAGTATTAGCTTCTTACCATCCATGCTCGTCTTCTTAGGTAACTTTTGCGCCGTATAATTTCTAAATAAGGACTGTAGTAGCTAAATACAAAAAGGGATATTTTGGTAATTCACGTGGACATCGCAGCTAACGAACTAGTCAAAGCCTAATTTAAAGTTACTCAAAAGATATTTAAGGTTATTGAAAGCATTAATAATCAGTTGGATAAGTTTATTAATATAGGCAGGAAATTTTTCGTTGAAAAAGGCCTAGACAAGGATTCGAATAATGGAAGTAGCAAGTATAAGAATATGATTTAATAATTATAATCGTAGTAGTAATGCAAGTTCGTATACCGTATTTGATATTTGTAAAATAAAGGTTTTTGAATGGTTTGTTAAATATTGAAAAATGAAATTAAATTAAGTTTATTGGCGGATTAGGCGGGAAGCTTTGATGTTTTCTTTAGTCAATTTATAACGGAATTCAAAAGCGTCGAAAACTATGGTATTTGAAAAGTTTGAGAACAACTTTTAAGTAGTGTATATATAGCCTATTTATTTAATTAAAACATGTTGTTTTAGGTCGTTTCCAATGCGGCAACAGCCTATCCAAGACTTATTTTGAGTTTGTGAAATTCTCTTGAAATGGTATTCGGATTTGTTTTCAATATTATTACTAATAATGTTAGTATCGGGTGACTGATAATCCCTAATTTAATGGCTCGGAAGCAGGTTGAAAATAGTTCGGATAAGTTAGTTTACATACAATCGAAGGTTGTTTATACCCGGAATATCAAATTTGATGATGTGGAAATCGATAATATGTGTAATACAATATTCATTATAAAGTTAGCTTAGTTCTTTTTGGAAAATGAACCCGGTTTACAATTTTAAAGAAAATGTCAAATGTTATTACCAACACGAAACTGTTTTGAGGAAAATCATTGTTTATTAGTAGTTTTTTCTATAAATTATTGCGTAGCTGTTATTACTCCTTGTATGAATTTCGTAACATCACGAATACGTTAAACGAAGTTTTCAGCTCTTATATATGATTTTGTAACTAGTATAAGTAAGCATTATATATGTTATATAAAGTCAATGTGATAGTTATATATTATAAAGAACGGGTTAATTCCAATAATATTAGGTTTTTATTATTTAACTCTAATTTGTAATTAAGTAGTAATTACCTTGGATTCATATAGGTGTAAATGAAGAAGGAATGTGAATGAACCAACCCCTTTTAATTGGCTCTTTTTGTGGAATCATTATTTTCTAGGTAAAGTACGGTACTTAGGTGCTACTTAACCGCTATTTAAATATAAAGGCGTTTTAAAAACTTACCCGTTTAATTCGAACGTTGATAGTTAATAATAATATTAAGGAACCCATAACATGTCTAATAATAGTTTAGAAATATTTTCGCGTGAATTTCTGCAGCTATAGTATCTTTTACTTTCCAAATAACGGCTTTACTCAAAAGATGTGTAATGATTATAAAATAACGTAGGTTTTTAGTTCGGTTTTAACGTAAATCGACTGTAAAGTTGATTAAAAGCTCATTTTCAAACAGCTTGAGAGTTAGTATGGTTTTTAGAAGTTCTTTTCGACGATATCTCCAATAGATCATCCGTTTATAAATATAATAACTTCGGCAAAAACGTTGTATCATACGGTGTAACACGGAAAAAAAGTATGTTTTTATCGGTAAGGTCTCTATACGTCAACGTAACAAGATGACAGTATAGTATTTGAAGAAGGTAGTTATTTATTGGATGCAAGAGGGAGAAGAGGCATCTGGAGAGTGTACACCTCAGGTAAGAGCTTATAAGCTCTTACTCGGAGCGTAGCACTTTACTATACACTTTTCCAATATTTTCTCTAGGGCGTGGCACGTTATTATACAATTTTCAAGAGTGCCTTCTGCAGAGTACATGCCATTATGCACTCCTTAAACGTAGTCTTTTACCTTTATTATTTATGGTGATATCTAATTATATCTATATAAGTTTTTTTTCTTTTGTGGAAAGTTTTGTATTTATAATTTAGTCATGATGATATAATCTATTTGAGCTGTCAATTAAAATTTTAATAATAACTATATAATTATTTGAAGCTTTTAATTAGTTGTATTGGTAATGATAGTAGTATAATTATTTTTACCTCTTAATTAGTTTTATTTGGTAATAATAGTGGAATAGGGTTTTGAATATTATTCGGAAAGATTCGTAATCACCATAAAAGCATAACTGGAAAGTTAAAATTTTCAGTGTTGGGTAATTTTTGATAGATATAACAAGATATATCTTTATTGGTTGAAGTAAAAAACAAGTTTCTTTTCCCTTGAACGATATGCCTTTACCTTGAAAATAAACCCCGTATTAGCCATTTAAAGTTTATAGTCCTCAACCACCTGTTTCCAGATAGTTATTCAGCGTTTTTATATGTATCAATTACTTAATTAATGCTATGTTTTAATAGTTTTTCCAATTAATACCGCCAAAAAACAGGGTCCAAAAGCGTCGTTTGGCGTAACAGCGACGCCGAAATGAAATCGTCGCAGCCGTAGCGCACCGCCCCTATAGTACCAACCCTACTAACATTGGTAATATATCTTTAATCCCTAACTTCATCTTTTCGCTGCCCACCGTCGCCAAAGCCGCCACTCACTTTCTTCCTCATTCTGATTCTCCCACTGCTACCATTACTACTATCCCCCCCTTTCTTCCTTACTCCTTTCACTCCTCTCCTCCCTCCACCACCCAAAGGCAGAAAAGGGGGGTTTCTACAGTTATAAACCTTACCTTTTCGCCACAAATGAAAATCCTCTTACCTATACCGACTCCTCATCGCCGTAAGAATAAAATTACTAGGCTATAATGCAGTATGCAATAATTATCCTTTTAAATCGTATTATATTAATATTTGTTAAACGAATAGAAAATTGCGAAGCGGGTCCACCGCCTCGAAGCGTAGCTTACGAGGATACGTTAAGAAGCCTTTTTAATATGTAAAATGTTAAAACGGTATATCTGGGTTCGTATCCTCGAGGCATTAATAGATACGCTTTTTATGCCTTACGTTATTTTTATCGCCGCGAATAAGTCCATTAACGATTATCATCAAAACGGAGGTATCTCGTCCCATTACTATTGTGATAAAAGGAATGGTAATGTGTATATATTTATTTTAATAGTATTGGAGCCGTAACCCGAGGCCTTATCATACGCCCACTTGTTCAAAATAAGTTATTGATTTTCTCAATACGTAATCCCGAGTAAAATTATTTATTATCCAATTCTTTAAAATCCCGATCGAAGTTTTCTAAAAAAAAAAAAAAAAAAAAAATACTATTTCAATATTGAAAATAAAATAAAGCTAATTATTACCCAACATTAACTAATGATTCAAGAAAACAGCGATTATCATTACCGTTTAGCTGGAGGGTTTACATATATATTATATAATTAAATTCGACGAATTTATTCTCTATCGTTAGAAAAAGAGAACCTGTCTCTCACATTTTATTCAAGAGTATGTAGCGTAAAGCTCGGGGAACACCCTATTGTTTTCGTGGTGAAGACGTCGATCACGGCATCAATGATAATGGTAACTTTAATAACGATAACGATGACGACGGCGAGAACGATAACGAAGACAATGAAGACTAACCCCCGCCTTTTCTTCTCCCTTTGACAACGAGTAGCTGCTATCTTTTAAGTTTACCGGCTTTACCCAGCCTTGGTATAAATAGCTGTATAAAAATGCGATTGTATATAGCAAGGATAGTAATGTTAAGAATAGATAGTAGATGTAAATAATAATAATATATTAATAAATCGGTAAATGGATTATATAAATGTAATTATATATTGGAAGCGCGTCAAGTAACCCATTTAGTTGGTTAGCGATAAATGTAAGGCGTAAAATATAAAAATGATTAAAACGTAATATACTTACTTAGAGTTAAATCGAAAAATCTTTTTAATAATGTTAAAAAACAAAGTATTTATAAACAAAAACACCTTTATTTCTCTTTCAGGGGCGCTTTTAATCATTGTATCCGTTAAATTCGATATATAATCGATTTATCTAATCTCCATAATTTTACGACGCTCCTACGATTCTAGTAAAACTATAATATCGATATTAAAACGATTTTGGTTTGCAAGGTCAAATTGAATAAGGTATTCGTAAATGAAAAAGAAATTAATACAAATTGCTACAAAGAGTGGTTTTAAACCAAAGTTCGATATAATTATACGGATCATTATCATTATAATAATACCAAAGTCAAACCCTCCAACTATATTATAAATTTTGAAGGCGAAAACGCTTTGTATAACCAGATTCTATTTCGTTAATTTCCTATAAATAACGTTATTATGAAGGGTGAATCTATTTCGATTCGATATTTAGTTACCAACAACAAATATAAACCTTATCTACAAATTATAATAGTTGTTATTTACGAAGAATTCAACAGTAAAAATGAATAGCTATATTATAAGTACATAAAATAACATAAAACAAAAGTTATTTTTTGAATTTCTTATTGACTATTCGAAATGTTTATTGGACATCTAATTCATATTAACCAATGGGTTTATCTAATATTATGTGAGAATACAAAGATCAAACATTGATTTGTATTATAAAACGTATGTAATTTGAATACCTCGTATACGCTAATTTCTATGCTCGTTAACCTATTTAAAGTTTATCAGGTTATTAAACGTAATGTTATCCAATTACAACTTTCGAATAAGCTTTATAATATACTTTTCAAGCATAATCATTATACCGTGAAAGTTGATTAAGCAGTTCTTCGCTAGGAATACTTTTAACTTTATCCTGAAATTTAATTTTTAAAGCGTTATTTCCTTCACCGCGAAAAATACCGTATTAAATAATATAAGTATATAGTTTATTTATATTTCAATGAGAATAAAACCTTTTAAATAGTGTATTATAACCGATAAGAAAACAGAAAAAGTTTAATGAAGCATTTTCAAGCGCTTTTTATAATGTGCTTGGTAAATATTGAAGTAATATATATGTTAGAATAGTAGTATTTGCAGTGCAGTAGGTCAACTTTACTGTAAGTAAAGTTGACTATACAGACTTCGAGTTGAGTTCATTGTTTTGTGTGAGCTTACTGTATTGGGTGTAAGTCGAGTACAGTATTCCACACTTCATACTAGGGCACAGAATAAGCAATTGACCATACAAATTACAGTACAGACCAGCTAGCAGTCTACCAAACCTAGAACAATACAACCACTACCCGACCACGCAATACTACTCATACTTCGAACAATCGAATCAACAACGTTGCAATGTCTAAATACATACCAACAATACATCAATTTTGGAAAAGCCGTAAAAGGGTTTTAGAATTTATCAAATCGTTTTTGGTAAATAGTATTTCTGTAGTTTTATGGGTATATCAACGTGAATACTTCTTTTGAAGTAATTTTTTAATTATTTATAAAATTTTATATCATCCTGAAATTGAAACTAAATGTAACAGGAAAGATATAATAAAATAGTAAATATGAAACTCAAATAGTGGTTTGCTAGTTGTGGAATAAACGATTAGATTATAATACATTTCCCCCCAACATTATTATATGATTTAACCATAAAATAGGGTTTTCTGGGTTTGTCAGGTTTTCGTTTTACTTTATAAACTAATTGGATAGGGCAAACTTTGTAATCATTGTAAATTGTTTGATTAAATATTTCCAAAATGAAAAACATTTCATTCAATCAATGCAGAAATCTCTTTATAAGTTAACTTTTTAAGAAAGATTAACTGGGTTTATAATGACATCTTCACGATCGAGTTTTATATTTAAATTATAATTCGTCATTCATATTTGAATAATGAATGAATTTATAATAAAGATTAAAACCGTTTTTTTTTGTTTTTGAAATTATATAAACGTTTTCATTGGTATAGTACCGGTTCATATATAAAAGGTATCTGTTCTGGTAAGTTAGCAATGGTTATAAAGAAGTATTTGAAAGATATATAAACTTGGGAAATAGTCGCTTAAGTTATTGTAAAAGTGAACCGATAACTATTATTTGACGGATTACGGTTTTACAGCTTTATAGTTTATCTTTTCTTTTATTTACCTTTATACCATCTTATAACGAAATAAAATCTTATTATTTAGCAAGTTTATAATTATATTATATGTTTCAATACAGTCAATCTATCATGAGCTTATCTACCTCATTTTCTTCCGGTTTTCAAATCATGATTTATAATTAAAGAAGTAAATCCAAAACATTTGTTTCATGCAGGCTATTTTTCATTAATAATATTCTGAAAATATCATTTTTATCCCTTATTTAGCACAAAGTTGTTATAATTCTCGTTATCATGTTTACTTTACTCATCGTGATTCGTATAGATATAGAATATTTATGGATTTTAGGGTAAACATCAAAGATAAAAAGTATCAATATTAGTTTACTCGGATTAAAAGTATATTAATAAAGTTTACGGCTATTTATAAAATTGTTTCCTTTATATTTGTTTCTTTTATATCTTCAATAGGACCGTATGTTCTTTTTAAGTCGTTCATAGTATTATTTACATTTACCGATACGTTAAGGCTGTTTTACCGGTATTTGATTATATTTATTTCCGGTTATATTTGTTTTGGTTTGGTTTTAATCAAGTCGAAAACTATATTTATATTGTAGGTGATTTTATCCGGGAGCCGGAGATAAACGTTTATCTAACAAGTAATTAGAAAATCCTGACAATTTGATATGAAATCGCTTTATATAAATTTCGCGGCTTGAAATAACGTTGTAACATCGACAATATGAGAGTTAAACTATCCGTCACGGTATATGATATATATTATAACCTCTTATTTAGAATCAACATTGTCTTTAAGACGGAATTTTTACCGCTGTAAAGCTTGTAAGTGTTGGAATAACAGTCAAATACAGTATAGTTTAGTTAGCTATAGTTGCAGTTAGTTGATTGTACCGATAGCAAATTGACTATAGTTTGTGGGATTGACTGCGTTAACCGTAATTCAAGTGCAGTAGGTGCCCACTCTAAGATAGGTCACTAGCCCAAGAATTTGGCCATACAAATGATTGTGTAGACAAGCTAGTGGTCTGCCAAACTTAGAACTTACAACTCAGAACCAATTTCAGACAAGTACCAATTACTTGAAGCACAGTGTTTCAAATCGACTACGTTTCAAATCGACTACGTTGCAAAAATAAAGGCCTACCAATAGTAAGTATAATTAACATTTGTCGAAAAACTTTTCTATAACTTTTAAGACTTCATTTCCCATACTCGTATGACCTGTTACATGAAATAGCCGTAAAAAAACTGCTTGTAACCGAGTGTTAAAATCATTGGTATAATATACATAATTTTAATTATATTAAGTAGCTAGTGTAAATGATATATGCGTACGAGAAAAACCGAAATTATTTCAAATTTATATAAAACAACATGAATATATTATCCGAAACGTGCACGAATTGGTTCATCGTATATTATGCTTCCATTTCGAGCTTGTTAATATTCATGAACTAGAATAGAAATAGTATTTCAAAATTTATTATATTAACTTGAACGGGTTAAAATTATATATATATTACTATAATGTCAAATAACGACTTTTTGCTTTTTTTAAACAAAACGTTTTGGTATTTTCTTATCTCATTAAGTTAAAATATGAGAAATTTCGTTGCGGTAGCGTCGAATTTCCGTTTTCCGACGGACTAGATTTCTATTACACTAGTATTTGGCATAATTCTTAAAGAATAGTAATTATACCTATTAAATAATGTAAAATACGATGTTAAATAGGCGTTTGATACGCTATTTCTATTACACAGGCTTAATTACATAAAAATTTGGTATTTTACAAAATTTCAAATACTTATTAATCTGCTTCTCATTTTGAGTCGTTATATAAGTGTTATCCTCCTTCGAATTGTTTTCAATAAAGGTATATTTATACGATAAAACATCATAATCTTTTTTAAAGCCTTCATAATCGTCTATATACGTAATAACATTATATTTTGTATGGTATTCGGGAGGGTAATCGGTATAAAATTGTCTTTTAACGCGTACTTACTTATATATCGTATAGTTTATCGATGAATATCTAACCTTATTATATGTAATATATCTTTTGTCAAAATACTTAAAACTTGTATACGGTTTAGTAAGTATTATATTATATATGATAAGTCTTATTTTTAACTATAAAGGCGTTATTATTTGTATCTGTTTTATTTTCGATTTCAGTAGTTCCTTTTTCAATATATTTCCTCTTTATACACGTATTTGGAGCTTTCATAGTTTTCATTCTTCAATGTAATATAAATATCCGATTTAAAACATAATGAGTTATTTCAGTAAGGTTTACCTTTATAATCTCTCAGCTTTAGTCATTAACGTTCCTCAATATAAACACTGATTTAAAACTTGTCTTTTAGCGTATCAAAGTTTTAAAAAACGGTTGAAAGATTATATAGAACGTTTCCAAGTATGTTTCCAGTTCTAATAGTATAAAACTAAAGTTAAATATTCCACAGAATATTTTGGTAACTATTTAAATAAATGGTTTATCACTATTATATTTCGTTTTAAATAACGTTTTAAACTTTTTTAATTTCTATGATCAGGTAGTTAATTCTTTTTACAACATCATATTTGCATAATTACGATTATATTTAATCAATTCCTATATAGTACCTGTTTAATATTTATCGTATAATGAGTAATTAATCGCCAATATCAAAATACGTTTTTGAACGGTTATAACACTTCGTCAATATATATATTTAAGTTAAACATTATATATATTATTTTTGAACTTTTCTAGTTAATATACCGATTACAATAGAATGGAATCGAGAGGGTTTAATATCCATTTTTTACAAGTATTTAACATCGTACCGATTTTATTATCAAGAATATCGTAGGATTAGCCATTATTATTTTCGGGTATATCCTACAAATTGGTAAAAATTCGTAAATTTTATAAGATTATTTTCATTAGTGGGGAACTAGTATAGTAAAAGTTCGTGATATAGGTCATATTTTATAAGTATCGGGTCGTAAAATTCATATAGTTATTTATCTCTTTTTATATTTCCCTCAAAAACGTCGGTTTCTTATTCAAAGAGTTCTTGTTAAGACTTTTAGGGGCGTTAAATATATCTGGAGAATGGTCTAGCTTGTGTCCCTTTTTAAAGGTATTTGTTAGAGAGGGTCCGTATTTAATCCAAGTAATGGATAAATTTTTCGGATTTTGATTTTTTTTGTCTATTTTTCAAGCTTCGTTTACCTTTCGTATGGCGCAGTCAATCCTTTAAAAAGTTTTACGCTTTAAGTACGTAAATTGTTTCCAAGTCAAGGCTTTTTCTACATTTATTTAATAATCTATATTTTTACGTTCTACTAAGCAATATCCTTCCACAAAATACACCTATAATACCTCCTTTTTTTCCCAATTCTTTATTTCATAAAGTCGAGTTCTAATAAATGAATCTTTAGTAATGAAGCCATTTTTATCGCTTAAAATATTGATTTCTCAGTTCTATAATTGTATCCATAGTACTTTGAAAATGGAGTTGTATATAGTATGCCACATTTCTAGTATTTAATTTAGAAAGCTTTCTCGAAAATCATCAAATATACCGAGCCTTTAGGTTTTTCCCTCCTAATAACGAAAGATTACTTTCATGACGTATGTGTTTACCGACTAAGAGTTTAATCTTTTTACCTGTATTTTGACGGCATTATCCTACATATTCAAGTAAATAAGTTATAAAACACTTTTTAGGAATGTTATACAATAAAATAAAAAGTCTAAGTATTAGTTAGCTTTAATTAGACTTGTTATAGATAGTATTATAGGAGTGAGTTTATTATGTACAAAGGTATTACAATAAATGAATCGTAGTTATAAGAATTTTTGTGTGTTTGGGATAGTGTATTTAAAAGGGTTTTGGAATATAACGGTAAATGAAAATGTATAAATTAGAATGAAATATAAATAAAATATGTCAAAGCGTTTCAAATAAAGCTTTTAAGGTTTATTAGTATTAATAAGATACAAATGAGGCATAATTATGAATTAGTTAAACGGTTGAAACTGATTATTTATCTCTTGTATTAGTAAATTCAAACGTCGTAAGTAATAATTTAAAAAAATAATATATAACAAAACGAATGGAGAAAAATTGGGCATTCGACATGGAAAATTAGTTAATGGTAAAAATGGTACGTGAAAACGAGTTAAAATAGTATGGGAATTCCAGGTTTTACTTTGTGTGCTTCCAATATGTAAACGTTTCAAATTCTGCTTTAGGCGCTCACGAAATATGCCGAAACGCTTTAACTAGTATTTTAGGCGCTTTTTGTGTGTTTGATGTAGGCGCTTCTAACATTTTTTTCGGAGTTTCGTATGATTATAATAACGCTTCAGTTGTTGATTTTGGCGTTTTCTAAGTTTACCGGAACGCTTCAAAAGTTATTTTTAACATTTTCCAAGTTTAACGAAGTGTTTTAAAAGTTGTTTTAGGATAGGTTTCAGCGAAGGATCCCTAAAATTGATAAATTACGTAACCGGTGACGAATATAACGCTTTTCAAAAAGTGCTAAGATACATCAAAACGTTAACCAAGTTAATAGATAGTATAATAGGGCTTTCAGTAATTTATAAAATTCTAACAGAATTAATGATATTATACTAAAGTTATCTTTTTCAAAATCACTCCGGTTTTGCAATTTTTTCACATTTCAGTGTGTTTTTTGTAAATGTTAATATTAAAGTACGAAATATTTAAACTTATTACAACATCCCGCTATAGGTATTGAACTAAAATTCGTCTTTTTTCCCCTCAACTATTTATAATGAACCGAATCGGATTTTAATTGATATTATTAAAGTCTCTATATATAAATGTAAAAAGAAAATGATATAATATTTTATGTAGTAATGTAATAAATTATTCGATGTCACAAGGAGAAAGGGTATTCAGAAAGTGTACGCCTTAGGTAAGAACTTATAACCTTTTACTTGGAACGTGACAATCTACTATAAACTCTACCAACATCTGTTTTAAGGCGTGAAACACTATCATACACTCTTTAAGAGTGCCTTTTGCAGCGTATAAGCCATCATGCACTCCTCAAACATAGTACCTACGCATGCTAGCTATGGTGATATTTAATCATATCCACCGTTTTAGATAAAATAGCGATGATAAAGTCGCCGCCCGGTTGTCCGGTAAAAATAAAATCGTGTGTAACTTAAATTAACGCGGTACTAAGCGGTTTATAAACGGGAACCTCAATACGGTTACATTATCGTAAAATTCTATTTTTTTAAGTATTTCGAAACAACGATTTTAAGTATTTAGTTGTTATTAATACAAATATTAGCAGGAAAAATACGGTGACCTATAATTATTGCAAGAATTACATGGAAGTAAGTGGTGTTACGGGTGATAGCGGCGTCCTAGTTGTTTTGGAAGTCGATGTTAGTGAAAAATTCGTAATTTTTTGGAATGAATTCACTAGCAACTATCAACTGGGGGACGTATAATTTTAGAAGCGGTTTCTAAACGACCTTCTCGGGGCGAAAAAAATGTAAATCCTGGTTTAAAGGCAAGGACCTAAGCAAATTTTAGGAATATCTTAATCTTATAGAGATAATATATCGGTTCGTATATAATTTACTCTTTTATTATTAATTAGTATGAAGAAAAATTGAAACGGTAGTTTCATTAACGGATTAGGTATTGGGAAAGTCGTTGGTTAGTTATAAAACACTTTAAATTTTCATGATTTATAAGGGTACTAAATCAACGGGTTGTACCCCAAAGCTTTGCGTTTCATGCTTTTAAGCGATTTATAACCCGTAATAATTAGTTATCATGAATCTCGTAAATATATTCGACGGGTAACAAATGACGAAAGGAATACGTTACTAAGAGAAGGATACCGAGATTTTTTCGTTAAAGTAAACAACCCTTTAAAGCCCAATCGGAACAATGAGTTTTCAAAAAGGTTTCTAGATAGTTGTCCCACTAAACAAAGACATATTTTGAAAGAAAGAAAATCTTGAGCCTTTTAAAAGTGATTTCCTCCTCGGGCCTCCAATGAATGTCAACGTCTTTTTTAATTGAACAAATCAAAGAGCCGATTATTACGAAACAATTTCGAATTAATTATGAGTGAAGGTTGGTAAAACTAAAAACTTCCGTATTTCCGATATGGAAGTAGAAATCGCCTACTTCCGGATAACGCATAACTTCTCTGCGTTTATACATACCCAGTTTCTCGCCTTAATAACAAACTCCAAATGTTTAGTTCTTTAAACAAAAAACTCGCATTGGAATATATTTAAGTTCAATCTAGCGGCGTTTGAATGACTTAATACCTACTTAATCTTAGTGTCATGATGTTACAAATTCTATGAATCTACATCAAAATATTGTTGACGTAGAAGAAATGAAAAAAAGAAAAACCCGAAATATGAAGAATTATTAATATATTATGAAAAAGTAGATGGTGTATCACAGAGGCCGAAAATGGTAACCAGTTATTTAAAAAGTATGAAACGTATACGGAACGCAATCTTGCACTCGTCTTCGTCTTTCATACGAAATATATAAGCAATGTCTTTCATATGAAGTTTATTAAACTACTTAGCTCGTAACAAATTTGCGAACGTTTTTTTATTTAAGATAATGAAATAACGGTCGGTTTTTAGAATAAAGTTAAATTTTCGATAATATACATAAAAACATAAACTATTTCTACGGTTCCAAACAAAAACAAGGAAGTACACGCTAAAAAGTTATTCGCGAAAATATAAACTTAATCCAGTGATTAATTCAACGTCTGCAGTAATACCAGGAGCTCCTCCCATAATATACCATATAATAGGCCCCAAAAAACTTCCAAAGTCTAGATTTAATTATCGTTTTGAAGGAAAATCTAGTAATCGGCTCAGAAATGATAAGGAGACATTTTGTTACCTAGAGTTTCGCTGAATGAACGTTTGAACTCTTTAAAGTCATTGGAAAAATTATCGTCAACTGTAACGAATAGCTTTGGAGTTAACGATTTATTGATGTTTTTTAAGGAAACAACAACAATCCGCGTAACAAAAGCTTGGTCCCTCCGAACTTTATAGAGTATAGTAACAAGTAACGGCACTAATACCTTTAGATTTTTTTTATGTCGGCGCGAATCCCCATTCCTATACACGATAGTAACTCGCTTGTCTCAAAACCAATACATGCTATAGAATGGAGAAAATAATCTACTTATACTTTATCTAAAGTTTATCCAAAATAATATTGTATTACAAGTAAGAAATAATATATACTTAAATTAGATACTATCATTAATAAAGGTTAATATTCAGATAGATTATAAAAATAACCTATGAATTACTTATAGGTATGTGCTAGGTAGCGTTGTTAAATTGTTAAGGTAATATGAAGATATGTGGTAACTATAATCAATAGTAAGTTATTTACTCGTAATGTTATTATATGTATTATAAATGTTCATTAAAGCGCTGATAAATTAATAAAATTATTGATAAATTAAATTTTGAACGGAAAACTATTTGAAAGTTGTAGGTTTACTACCGGGTCGAATTAAAGTCCTTTGAACTCTTATATATGACGATATACCAAAGTCAGACTTTTTCATTTGAAAATTTAATAAACTCTTCGACGAAAATAATGTTAATACCTATATTAGACTTTTTACCAAAGCTTCTCGGGCGTTACCTGGAATCCAATAGGTAAATCCTAATTCGATAACCATTCACGCCATATTTTAGGAATAAACCAAAGTTCATACAGCGGGAAAATTTGAAATAGTTAACCCTAATAACGTGGTTTTTAATATCAGCTTGAAAGGAGTTTAAGCTGGGTATAATAATTTTTCCCAGTCATCGTGAACGAGCGTATCACCGTCATCACCCCCGTTGTGAACAATACTATCATTACCAATAATACCAACAAATTAACATCACCGTACCGAGTGTAAAAGTTATAGTCTTCTATTAATATATTAAGCCTGCGAAACCCACTTATTGTAATGAACGGGAATACTATAGGGGAGTAACACGTTAGCTGATATATCGTTTACAATTTTTTGGAAGATAACGAATTAAACGTCAGATTTTTAGGCTTTACCGTTAACTCTGATAAATAATATTCTTTAAATAGTAAATAAAACATAAAATCTTTCTTAAACCGAGCGGTAACGGCTTTCATCGCATTCGGATAGTAATGGGATGCGCAAAAGATATCCATAAAAATGTTGGGGTCACTATTACTACTGTCACCCCTGCGGGCATAGTAACTTTCCATAACGGTTTTCGCAAAAACCTCCTGTGGATATTATTATATATCTTCATAGATAGTATATTTAGGTGGCAGTACATTACGCTGTTAGACGTACTCCTGTAGCATAACACGATCATGTGTCATACTATAAGCTGTACTCTTGCAGAGTATATGATAATGTGACACGCTGCAGATTAAACTCTCATGCGTGGAGTGGTCTAGAAGCAGGTATTCCACAGTGGTACGCTCTGGGCGAGGGCTTATAAACCCTTACCTGTAGAATACACCTCTAGATGCTTCTTCTAAATAATCTTGACTTACTTTACTACAATACCAATTATCTTTTGATTACTCTTCTACTTGCTTTCTTTCACTTAAACAAATACTTAGACCCTACCAACACTAATCAGTAGCTGACTCGGTCGACTACAAACAGCTTAAGAAGAAAAGACAAACACACGTTAAATACTTATAACGGGATTCTATAGCGGTACCAACTGCTTGTGCTTTAATACTACGCCTTATAAGAACCATACGAGAGTATGAAATTATGAGGGAGTGCCGAGAAACCCGAAGCGTTACAAGACTATAAGATTCGGAGTAACTTTGAGAAGATTAACCCTGTTTCATTAACCGCCAACTTGCATTGACACTCTGAATGTGTAACCTAGATCCTTTTTGAAGAGCGTCCTATTACGCATCAAGCCACGCAAGCCAGAACACCAAGTTTCGGAACCCTTCGCTAGAACCCACCCGATTTTCGCCTCAGCCAACATCGGTTACATACAAACAATCAACCCGATCGCTCCGGAAATATCAGTTACATACAAACAGACAACCCGATCGCCTCAGTAATATCGGTTACACACCAAATAACTAACCTACCCCTCCACCAATTTCTGCTACGGCACGCCAATACGGACAAATCACCAAATACCGGACCACATATTTTTCTTTTACCTTACCTATATTACCTTTACCCTATTTATTTCAAGTTCATTTAAGTTTTTCCTAACCGTTTGGCTAGTGTGACGCTACTACATGCTAACCAAACCTTTTTACGTTTATTTTTTTTATTTTTTTTTATTTTTTAGTTTCGTTTACCTTACTTATTTTTAGTTTATTCAAGCTTTTCTAGCTATCTAGCTAATGTAACGTTACTACGCGCTAACAAAACCTTTTTTACGTTCGCTTTTTTAAATTTCTTTTACCTTATATATTTTAAGTTTATTCAAGTTTTTCTAGCCGCTTGGTTAGTTTTAATTAACAAGCGCTAAATCAATAATAGTGTTACCGGTAACGGACCTGGCAAAAGCCAACGAATGTATGGAGTACCTTTTTATATACACGTCGTTTCGAAACAATATCCTTAAATATTTGGACCTTAACCTTTGGAATAACAAAATCGAGGCTTTAGTGGAGAATTTAAGTCCCTATACGGCAAATACATACGTTACAAAAATAATTTTAACTATTACATTTGCGAATTTAAAGGGCGCGATTTGTTTAACGGCTTTAGGGAGGACTTTACGGACTAGTCATTAGGTATGTAGCGAATAGTGGATAATATCATTACAAGAATCCTGCGGAGATAATTACGAAGTAAAGGTATTAATACACCTAACAATAGCTGTATCGCAAAAACCTTGTTTATAACAGCTAAATTTATACAAATGCCGAAATAAATGGATGAAGAAATCATAAAAAGAGAATTTGTAAAGGGATATTACCTGTAAAAGCGAAAGGAATACCTGTATAGGCTACAAAAAGAAAAAAGACTTTGAGAGTAGAAAGGATTAGATTCACAATCTAGGCTATGGCCATAAAAAAAAAGGAGGAATATAAGAAAAGGAAAGATTACGTACGAATTCCGGGCCATACCTAGGCCTAAATACATAGTCCAGGCCGCAATTTCAAGAGAAAAAAGAGCTGGTTACGTATTCCTGGCCACGACCTAAAAATACTAAGGGGCCCGATACGTAGCCCGGATCACATCCTTAAGAAAAGGAGGGGCTAGGTATGCAATCTAAGCCACAGCTTTAAGACGAAGTAGGATTGCGAAAGGAAAAGAGGAAAGGCTTAGATATACAGTCTAGACCGTAACAAAAGAAAAGAGAGCTAAAACAGAAGAAGACGAAGGAAGGCCTGAATATCACACACTTTTAAGAGGAAAAGGGGCTGAATACGTAGTTTCCAAACGACCATAAATTATAGGATCTGCCAAGAATACAACAAACGCACCGCTCGTTCATTTGAGAATCGGCCACGTTTTTAATACCTAAACCGATTGTACCGGAAGTATCTGCTATACCACACCAATTCAAACCGATACTTTAGGAGGAGGAATATCCAGATGCTTTATACGCACCTAGGCCCCTATAAGAAAACAAAAGCGCTTTTGTTACCACGGAAATAAGCCACCTACCCACGAAATCAAGCTACCTACATCAGGATTTTACCTCTTTTACCTATATACAACGCCCTAAAGTATGTATTCAAAACATGTGTGTTACTTTTGACACTTGTTACGAATATCGACATTACGAGGAAATTCACGTAACCTAATTCGCAAGATATCACTACTTTACCATAAACTAAAGAGGAAGAAAAAGGAAAAAAAGTTTTGCCTAAAACGATAGCATACACCATTATCACTACCAATTAAGAAATATCGCTACTATACAACTAATATGGACCGCACTACAAAAATACTGTTATTACTAGATTATAGATATAAACCAAAGTTATACTGTCACTACTGGATACGGAACGTACAAACAAAGACTTTACAACTAATATAGATCGCACTACTAATACTGTCACTACTAGATTACGAATACGAACCAAATATATACTATCACTACTAGATACGGAACGCAAAAAGAAAAAAAAGGAAAGATTGCCTGTGTGGATATTATTATATACCTTCATAGATAATATATTTAGGTGGCAGTATATTATGCTATAAGATACACTCCTGTAGCATGACACGATCACGTATCATTTTACAGGCTATACTCTTGCAGAGTATATGATAATGTGACACGTTGCAGATTACACTCTCATGCGTGGAGCGGTCTAGAAGTAGGTATTCCAGAGTAGTACGCTCTAGGCGAGGGCTTATAAGCCCTCACCTGTAGCATACACCTCTGGATGTTTCTTCTAAATCATCTTGACTCAATTTACTACAATACCAATCATCTTTTAATGACTCTTCTACTTGATTTGTTTCACGTAAACAAGTACTTAGACCCTACCAACACGTTCAGTTATTCAAAAATAACATAAAAACAGGTTTTCTTCATATTGATAAACCTCTACTCCCCACGCAATTTACGTAATATTGTAGCTAATTAAACCAAAAAGCATGACTTAATGCTAAAAAACTTAATTGGCTAATCGAAAAACTTAGGTTTAATTTGTTAAAGATCAATGTTATCAGATAAACCATTAATATTGTAATCGGAATTGAAGAAATCCGAATTATTGTCTTTATCTTTGGGTAAGTCGACGCGGACTCCGGTAAAGAATTACAAGATAACTACCACATTTATACGTAATATAAAAACGGGAATCCTTTAAGTAAGAGGTTACTCTGAAGACGTAGATGTGTTTATAATAACTTTAAGCTACCGTATTATATTCATTCACGTATTTCATGCGTTGGTATTATCTTATTTTTATGTAAATCGTACTCGCAAACAGCTTGGTTCTGTTTAACTAGATCCGCACGTAAATTTTCGGTGAATAGTTTATATGAAGTGGTTAAATAGTCGTATTACGTTGCTAAAATACTTTAAAGTTGATTCCGTACATACCTATCAAGAAACTGCTGCAAAGTTGAGGAATCCAGGTTTGAAATGTTAAAAGATATAGCACTAAGCTATAGCCGCTTATGAACAACTAAAATACCATCGGGAGAAAAATGTTGAAGATTATATGTAAAACAATTAGGCTAAAGCTATCGCTTAAGGCGGTCAGATACTATCCATAATCCTCGATAAACAAATAAAAAACCTAGATTTAAAATCTATTATAAAGCTAGAGAAAAGAGGTAACCCGATCACGTGATAGGTGTAAAAGTATAATTAAAAGCGGATTCAAAGCATCGTAGGAGCATAAAAACTGCCAGAGCTAGATTCCTGGTAACTACTAGTCCAGGCACCAGCCTATAAAAAATACAAAACGTATTAATATTAAAATTTTACGATATAATAATAAGATTCAATATGGATATAATAACTAACGATATATTAAATATTATTACTAAATGGCAAAAACTACTTTCAATATTTAGAATCTTTTATATTAACTTTAGAAATTCTTATCGGTACCTTCTCAAATTCATAATAATTAATAAAAGGCTTTATATGATTAACGTAATATTATTATAGAATGTATATAAAATCTGAGTTATTCGAATTTAGGTAGATTGAAAGCAAAAATAAACCTATAAATTCTATCACTGAAGTTACGTTCAATAACTTCCTAAAACGTTTATAAATAGTAATGGAATGACTGTATCGATGAAAGTTTACGTAAACCGGCCAGAACATAAGACAAAAGGATAAAAATACCTTATCAATTCATAAAACCATCATGGTAGTAAATATGAAACGTGAACTTGAACCTACTAGCGCAAGATACAAAATTAGTGGGTTATAAGTTTGTGACAAAAGACTTGTAAGTAAGAATAGAGGAAGTTAATGCCTGGATCAAGGGGTGGAGGACTGTAATTGGAGCGTAATTTTGGTATGAAACAGGCTGGGATTAACAGGGGTATTGCTTACAGGGATGGGAGGCAATTCAGTGATTGCTTACTATTAGTGATCGACCATATTAGCGCGCACGTACAAAAAAAAAAGTCGCAAGTATTGAAATAGCAATCAATTGTAGTACAGTTAAATCAACTATACTAACTGCAAATTGACTATACTGACTGTAAGTTGATTGTATTAACTGGAAGTCAATTGTAGGGAGCGCCCAAGTTAATGTGGGGTACGAGCCAAGCAGTTGCCCATACCGATTAGTGTACAGACCAGCTAGCGGTCTGCAAAACTTGGAAGTAACACCAACTACAACACCACTTTCATTGCAATATACCAGTTACTTCAATGACGATTCAAATCGACTATGTTGCAACAATAACGGCTTACTAAGAAAGAAATTATTTTAGTGCTTTGTTACACAATTGTCTTCTATTATTTCATTATTATTATAGGGTCAATCGCTTGGCCCGTGCCCTAGTGCGAAGTGGGTGCCTACTGTAATTGAATTATAGCCAATACAGTAGCTTCATACAAAACAATACACTTAACTTGCAGTCAGTATAGTCAACTTTGCTGTAATTAAAGTTGACCTATTGCACTGCAATTACTACTATTCTAACACTGGCGGCTTTTTGGTTTATGCGTGCACGCCAGTGTGATTAATCAATCTTCTTCGGTAAGCGCTGAACTACAACCTCGCTAACTAGTCAAACCCCTATCAATTCCAATTCATCTCCAATTGACCTTGACATCGAATTGCACCCAGTTGCACTCAAATTAAATACAATTGCTATTAATTGCCCCACGGCTCCGAGATCCGACTTCATCGACTTTTATAAAAAGTTTTTCTGCCACAAACTTTTATAAGCCTCTACTTTTAACCGTGCCAATTAAACAAGTCACTATTATCAGTCCCCTAATAGTCTTTCAATTCGCTAGCACATTCCTAACCGCTGCTACGTGATTTGAGCTTGCTGGGCAGCCTATTAACGTAGCTTTCGATGCGTATAGTTAGCTTATTGCTGTCCATAAATCCTTGAAGAGCCTTATTGAGTAATACCTTTGTCATAGTATTGATAAGATCATCTTTCCCATTAATTTACCGAAACTCTTTCAATTTCCTTTTTTTTTGTAGGCTTTACAGAGTGTTATGACATCGATTATCAGGCGTTCTTCGCTGGTAGTTTGAAGCTTAGAAAGGTATTTAAATAGGATTTTCGAGTTGGTACAGATTACCACTAGGATAAGAAGAATTTTTAGCTACCTAGTAATCAAGTTATGGGTTTCTTATAATATCATGCCTATATAGAAGCCTATCATTATTCTGTAAAACTCTAAAGCGAATACATTTCATATAATCTTTTTATATTGAATAAAGGTTTAATAACTTAGGTTGCTGATAATACTAAACTAATCCTCTCGCTTATCTTTATTGCAAAGGGTTATTATGAAGCTGACCTGTAAAGATAGGTTGGTATTGTTTATAAAGAACCTATCCATAAAGATTATTAACTTAGCCCCCGATAAGTCGATTGAAACCGTATTAATCTTTCGGTCCAGGTTTTATCTTTATTACTTGCGCTTTTTATTTCACCGGTTAAAGTCATTACCTGTTAGGTTTTATACTTATACCGCGATGAATAGGTCGTAAAAGGCCTTCGCTTAGTATAAAGTGATAATATAACTATTATAAGTACGTTATTCCAGGTACCATTAAACCTTAGCCACGTTAGTTTTGTCGATTATAACTAAGTTAATATCCTAGATCTTTGAACAAAAGCTAACGTTAGTATTGATACTAAATATACGGATTAACGATCCATTAAAGTTAAATTAGTTACCTTTCTTTAACGTTATAACCAAGTTACAATTTTATAATTTAAAGTCTTTAATCACCTTTTGTTTCGATGTTATAAAGCCAGCTATTCAAACTAAATGGGTATCATTAGTTTGTATATCTACATACCGAAGTTTTACTTTTACGTTACTAATAGTTATGGGTTATTTATCAAAGAATTTATACCTAACCGTAATTCAAAATGTAACTAGTAAGTTAAAAACCAATAAGTATTTACTTCAATAAATATATATGAAGGCTTAATATATTGTATAACCATTCTTCAAGGGTAAATAGGCTGTATTTTATGTGGTAATTTTAGTAGTATAATCTGTTATAAATTTATTACTCATTAGGTATAAGCTTACGTTATATTTCGGTTATCAAGCGTAAACTTACCTTTAGTTCTGGCTAGTAAATTTGCTGCTAAAGCAACCACTAAGCGCTGGCTATTTTTTAAAAATCGTTAGTAATTATGTAATAATTTAATTTTTGTCCTAATTATCATATCTTCAAACGATTCAATGTGATTTTTTCGTACAACCGCCCTATAATCTTGCCTGCAAACCTCATTTATAATCCTCGGTTTAAATATCGTAAAGTTTCAGTTTTAAAAGTTAAAGTTAGCTTTTGGTATGAATTATACGATTTTTCTAGTTATTGAGTCGTTAATTTCGACTTTATTGCTTTCATTAAGGGGTTTTCCAAAGTTTTTAATAATTCCTTTTACTCGAAACTTCAATTACAAGTTTTCATTATCCTTTTTTTTCTATTTAGTTTAGTAATATTGTAAATACGGCCCGGTATATATTCTTTTTCTATAATATTTCTTTTTTTCGAGGGTTGTTCACACTGACGGCATTCTATCGGCTTATCAATTATGGTTAAAGAAGTTTCTTGTTAATTTTATAGTTGAACTTAAAGGTCTTTATCGTTAATTACCCTAATATAAGGCTTAACCTAAGTGGTAAGAAACGTTACAGTATCGTTAACAATTTTGATAACTTCTTTAAAATGAGCAATATTTAACATCTTATATAGACTTTTCAATTTACCCGGTTCCCGCCACACCAGTACTTTACTTTATAACGGCAAAGCAAGTACGTCGATTATTATGGGGCCATTCCTGGTGTTAAGGACATCATTAACTTAATGGTGTACCGATTCTTTTCGAAATTCTTTTAATACTTTGCTATAGGCTATAACTCGTTTTTAAGTATTTGCTAATGGAGGAGATTTACTCGTTAGTCATAGTTACGCTCTAAAAACCAATAGCGTTAGTATTAAGTTATTAGGGTTTACAGTATCGTTTAAGTCCTTTACTATTATTTAACGGCGTGCCTCCAAAACTGTAAAATTTCCAAATTTTAACATAAGAATGTTATACGTTCAGCAAAGTAGTGCGTATACTCTTTTAGTATTTTTAATGCTTTTATGTGCCTTTATAAACATTTATTTACACTAAATACCTATTATTTTAGTATTTTATTGAATTTCCGCCACCGCAAGGTTAGTGTTAGTATTGTAAATGATGACTTTAGCTAGGTCCAAATACGTGTCAATTTATAATATTCTTAATTTTTCCTACGTATCCTTTATTGAAAGGGACTTTGAAAACTTGGCTCTTTAACAAAAGGTTACTGTTGGTAGGGCCTTAGATTGTTGCAACGTTGTCTATTTGATTGGTCCAAGTAACAGTAGTATTGTATTAGTCAAGTGGTATATGTATTATTATAGGTTTAGCAGACCACTAGCCAGTCTACACCGTAATCTGTATGGCTAGTTTTTTAGCCCGTACCCTAGTGTAAAGTGCAGCTTACTGTACTCGACTTATATATAATACAGTAAGTCCGCATAAATAATACCCTTAACTTGCAGTATAGTAAATTTTACTACAAGTAAAGTTAACCTACTACACTACATATAATACTATTCCAATACAGGCGGCTTTTTAGTTTGTATGTATACGCCAATGTAGTTAACTAATATTTTTTAGTTAGCGCTAAATAGCGACCTCGTTAACTTGCTAACCCCCAATCAATTCCAATTAACTTTCATACTGAATTGCACCTAATTACATTAAAATTAACCCATTTGACCTTAATTTCTCTGTCGCTCCGAGGTCAGAGTTTATTAACTCCCATAAAAAGTTCTTCCACCATAGGTCTTCACAAACCTTCATATTAGCCATGTCAATTAAATAAGTTCATATTGTTAATTCTCTAACAGTATTTTAATCTTCCAACACGTAACTTAAGATTTCGAGGCGGCCTATTAACTTAGCCGTCGATATGTATAATTAGCTTATTGCTATCTATAAACCTTTTTAAGGCCTTATTCAATAATATTTTTGTTATAACTTTACCAGGATTATCTTTACCGTTAATTTATCGAAACTACTTAATATCCCTCACTTAATGGGCTTTACAGAGTACTATTACGTCGATTATCAGGAATTTTTAGCTAGTGGTTCCGAGCTTCAAAAGGCATTCGAATAGGCTTTTTAAGTCGGTACAAATCACCACTGGAATAAGAGGAATCTTTAGCTACTTGATAATAAGGTTAAGGGTTTCCTACAACGTCATGCTTATGTTAAAGCCTATCATTATACTGTAAACCTCCGAAGTTAACACGCTTCGTATGATCTTCTTACACTTAACGGAGGTTTAATACATTAAGCTGCCGATAATACTAAACTGGTCTTCCCGCTTATTTTAGTTAACGAGGGTTATTAGAAAACCGATTTGTAAAAAGAGGTTGGTGTTATTTGCAAAAGAACCGTCCACAAAGATTATCAATTTAGCCCTCAACATGTTGATTATAACCATATTAATCCCACGATCCAGCTTCCGCATCTAATATTCAAGCCTTTTATTTAGACGGTCAAAGTTTTTATTTACCGGATCCTATACTTGTATTACGATAAAAAGGTCGTAAAACGCTTCCTATTGGTATAAGGTAGTAATATAATTGTTACGAACACGTTACTCTAAGAACCATTAGGTCTTAATTATATTAGCTTTATTGATTATAGCTAAAATAGTGCATTAGCCCTTTTGGAGAAAACTAGGGCCGGTATTAATACCAAGTATACAGATTAACAATCTATTGAAGTTAAATTGGCTGCCTTCCGTTAACGTAATTACCGGCTTGTAATTCTGAAATTTAAAGTTTTTAATTGCTTGCTATTCCGATATTATAAAGGCAGCCGTTCCGATGAAAAGGATATCGTTAATTTGTATATCTACTACGTTAAAGTCCCTTTCATACATTACTAGTAAATACGAGTCGTATGTTGAAGACTTTATCGCTAGTCGTAATTTATAATACGACTGGTAGGTTAAAAACCAATAAACTCCTGATTTAGCTAATCTGTATAGTGATTTAACACATTGTATTACCGTTCCTGAAGGGTAGGTAGCACGTAACTCCTGTAATAACTTTAATAATACTATCCATTATAAATATATTGTTAATTGCGTATAGGCTTACGTTATATTACAGCCATTAAACGTAAACTTACCTTTAATTTTAACTAACAATATTACTGCTAAAGCGAATACCAAACAATAGTTAATTTTCTCAATCGTTAGCGACTACATAAAAATACAGTCCTTATGTTTATCGCCGTATCTTTAAGTAATCATACGCGACTTTTTGTATAGCCGCCTCGTAGTTTTACCCTTAACCTCGTAGATAATCCTTAATTGAAAGATCGTAACGTTTAGGTCTTAAAGGTTAAAGTTAGTTTTCGGCACAAATTATACAACTCCTCAAATCAATAAGCTATTAATCTTAACTTTATTGTTTTCTTTGAAAGGTTTGCCAAAATTCTTAATAATCCCTTGTACTCAGAGCTTTAGTACCAAGTATCCATTATCATTTTCTTTACTGTTTACCCAAATAGTATTGTAAATACAGCCCGGTGTGTATTCCTTCTCTTTACTATTCCTCTTTTTCGGGGGTCGTCCGCGACGGCAGCATTTTATCAGCTTATCGATAATAGGTAAAGGAGTCTCGTATTAACTCAACTATTTAGCTTTGTACTTTCTCGCCATAATGCCACCTACTACGAATAATCAACTATTAAGTACCTTATTGCCCCTATATTTGGCACAATACCTTAAAGCGTATAATCTGCATAGCAATCGCAAAGAGTAAAAGTATATAAGGTGTTAGGGGTTTAATTAGGGTACAGATAAGGATCTTCATACTCAAACGATATAAAGAAGCGTAGTCAGCTAATTAATAGACCGCGTTAGGAGTATTATCTTTATACCACTTAATATACTTAGGGGTATTATCGTTATTACCTGGTTTATCGCCCTCGAAGTCTATAATATAATACAGATAATTCTATTAAGAAGTGGTAGGGTACTATATATAGTATATTACCTTTTTTGTTGTTTCGCTCAGCAAGACAGTGTCGAATGAACTAGTAGCCAAACTTGCTATAAATCTAACATCTTTTACTACTATGACGACGATAATACTTATAGTTAATAGATCCGCCTAAATCTTAGCCTTAAGCGTTGAGGGCGCCTGTAACCATACTTATGGTGGATGTAATTAACCACCATAAGGTCTTCTTTATTTACGTCAGGGAAGTTGCCGGCTTAGCGGTATATACCAAACGAATTTAGTATACGCGCCATTATAGTGGCAAGCGAAGAACGTAACTGTCTAAAAAATCTTTTGTAGGTGGTATTTAGGCGTTATAGGGTGTATTCTAATTCGTTAACGCTCGTAACTACTACTCATACCTACTCGCGAAATGTAGCTTCGTTAATATGAGCTTTCCCTATTACTTACTAACACAACATCAACTTGTTAAACATCTAATTAAGGACATTCATTAGTGTTTCCTTTTTTTTTTTTTTTCGTTATTATTATAGTCTACTACATAGTAGCCTAATCTGTATGGTATTAAGCGAAGTGAACGTCGTATTTAAAGTAACCCTTTATACCATTATAAATCTCACGAAATGTAGTAGCTCGAGTAAAGAAGGTTAGGTAATAGTTATTGGCGTACCCTATAAGGATTTCGGGAAATAGTAAGTGAAAACCTCAAAGAGGAACCTTCATTTACTTACAGATATTTACAAAAGGTATTATTTTAGTGTCGAGGAGGTTATAAAGCTTCCTGTTATATTTTTCTTCGTCGTTTCAAGTCTTGGCGAAGTCTGTAAAAAGTTTATAATTAATATTAACTATCTTAACAAGTCTTAGGAAAAGGTCGCGATAGTTATCCTAGTTTTAATTAGTATTTCCAGGCAGTTTAGGCCTTAGAGCCTCTGAAGTACGGTGTTAAAGGTAATTGCTAGTCGCTTGACTCAAGGGATAAAATTCTGTAGTAAAACCTATAGTGGGCTTTTGCATGTAGGTAAACCTACTGTAGGAAGATTCTTAATGGACCTATCGATTGAATTACTAGGGTGCAATAGGGGTACTTAAAGGTTTTAGAAGACCTGACGGTCTTACTTAATTAACTAGTGTAGAGCGCCTATATTAATACCTTTAGCCGCATTAACGGCCTTTGCTTTATGTGCTCTACTACCGTTAAGCCTGTACTCTACATTGTTACATAAAGGTGCTAGGCTACTAAACAGGCTAACAGGTTTCTTATTATTAACGCGTAAGGAGGCTTAACTTAGCTAAGGGTAAAGGGAAAGTCCCTTGAATCGTGTATAGGGGTATTAAAGTTTTTTAACACATTTTCCCTTAAGCTGTAGGTCTTAAAGGCATTTTTCAAGCTAAGCCAGGTCGAAAAAAGTTTATACCAACTTTATAGTACCTTGAATTTAAACTTAAATCCCTTATTCTTCTAACTTAAACTCAAACCTTACCTTAGCCCCTTTTTAAATTACCTTTTATATATCAATAGTCTAGTCCTAAAAAAAGTCGCGATATTCGTTAAAAGTAAGGTTAGGGTTCTAGCTATTATTATGTTTAACGATAAAGTATTCAACGAATTTGACCAGGTGCTTTTCGGTTAAGTCTTCGTCAATGTTTTCCCTCCAAAAGCTATAGTTGTGATATTTAGTAAAAGTAGCTCCAAATGCTCTAATTGTTTTTTTCCTGACAGGTTCGGTGATAGCTTTAAAGTGAGCACTAGCGGTAAATATCTTAAGGTTTTGGCTTGTATAGGACTTGGTAGGTGTGTAGGGCGAGGGATTTGGTGATCTTAAGTGTAGGAACTTGGTGTTTTTAGCGTAAAGTCGCGTGAGAACTTGGCGATTTAGCGTGGAGTCGCGTAACGTAGCTTTTTCGGCGCGATTTAACGATTCTTTGTGTTTTCGTTTAAAACAACGAACTTTATGATTAAATTAGCGTGGGGAAAGTGAAAAGAGTGAAGTAGGGATAAAGGTTTAGTATAAAGAGTAAAGTCAAAGGTCGTTGTTAGTAGTAAAGGACGAATGTTATTTGTTGTTGTAGGTTATTTAGTATGTGAACTTAGTTGTTTTTCTTATAGTAGTAGTACCTGTAGTATTATTAACCTAGCCGTTTGCCAACTTGCTGAACTTTAAGACATTTAATATTCAATTTCAACGTTTTTTTTAAAAAGGATTACTAAGGATTTCTTGGTGTTTTTAATAGTAATATCGTCGCTTACTTCTAAATTTCTGTTGTAGACTAACTTAGTACTAATAGAGGCCTTTCGCAAGAATCTTTACTCTACTTTAGCTGCCATAGCTGTAAAGCGTAATTGGAAAGTAGCTTTTTCTTCTACTTAGCTAATTTTTACTTAACCCAATAAGTAGTAATCAGTGTTGATAAGGCTTTAGATTGTTATAACGTTGTTCATTCGATTGGTCGAAGTAACAATAGTATTACATTAGTCAAGTGGTAGATGTATTATTTTAGGTTTGGCAGACTAGCCGGTCTGCACTGTAATTTGTATGGCCAGTTGCTTAGCTTGTGTCCTAGTGTGAAATGCAGTATACTGTACTCGACTTATACTCAATGCGGTAAGTCCGCACAAACAATACACTCAACTTGCAGTACAGTCAACTCTATTGTAAGTAAAATTTACCTACTGCACTGCATGTAGTATTATTCAGACAGTTACAGAGTTAACAACATAAAGAATGGACTTATTATCCAAGTAAAATACTTTAATAAAGACGTCGTTAAAATCCTTATCGTTTTTTAATGTAAATTTGAATTTTAAGGGGGTTTAAGTATGTGTTAAATATTAATAACACAGCTTTTTAATAATTTTGAGGGTAAATTATTCCACATTTTTATACCCTACGGATTTTAAGACTTTATATATCTTGTTAATGGTTAGGTGGTTAAAGTGCTGGTATAATTGGCGTATCTTCGAATTTGTTAGGTTTAACACTATTGTTTTAGGGCCTTCAAATAAAATTATAATTACCCTTACTTAAAGGTAAGCGGAAAATTCTAGCCGTTTTTAACAAGTTTATCGACGTTAATATTAACGTTAAGATCGACGGAATTTATATTCTCCAACTAAAAAAGGAAAAAGGTAAAGAACTTGAAAATATGAAGTGTAATCGGCTAATGATAGTTTAAATTACCATTGTCCCTAGTTACAATAGTTGTTCGCTTAGTCCGAAGTTAATTTTAGCTTTACCAGCATTATAATGATTAATTTTAGTAACCGTAGTACTTTTCCTCTTTAATACTACGTATTGCGATTTTTTTTTAAATACATTATTACTACTATATTCAGTATAATACCTTAAGATGTATAGTTCGTGTAACGATTACAAAAGTTAAATGTATATAAGGGGTTAGAGGTTTAATTAGGGAAAAAATAAGGGTTTTTACTACCTAAATAACATAAAAAGGCGTGGTCGATTAGTTATTAGACTGCGCTAGGAGTTGTGTCTTTATACTACTTAATTTACTTAGTGGTATCATCGCTATTAATTGGCTTATCGCTTTTTAAATCTGAGATTTATTCTAAGTAATCCTGTTTAGAGTGGTAAGTTATTAGATGTAATATATTGACTTCCTATCATTTCGTTTAGTGCGGAGGTAGCTAGTAAACTAATAAACAAATTTTCTATATATTTAACATTTTTCAATATTATTACGATGATAGTCTTTACGGTTTATTCATCCGCTTAAATTTTTATCTTGTTAACGATAATGTAGCTATTTCCTTTAATCTGTGGTTGATAAGTCAGACTTTAGGTATTAAAGGCACTTGTAACTATATTCACGGTTGCCATAATTAATTACCATAAGGTCTTTTTTTATTTACGTTGGGAAAATTGCCTGCTTAGTGGTATTTACTAAGCGAGTTTGGTGTACAAGTTATTATAATTGTAAGAAAGTGGCTCAATTGGTTAAAAAAACCTTTGCAGGTAGTATTTAGGTGGTATAAGGCGTATTCGAATTCTTTAACGCTCGTAATAGCTACTTGTACCTGTTTACGAAATATGGCTTCGCTAACGTAAATATTCCTTATTACTTACTAGTATAATATTAACTTATTTAGTATTAGGTTTAGCATATCTATTGATATTTCCTATTTTTTATTTTTTTTGTCATTATTGTAATCCACTTTGTGGAAGCTCAATCTATATAGTATTGGATAAAGTGGACGTCGTATTCGAAATAGCTTTTTATACTATCGTAAACTTTACTAAAGTTAATTAATCGGGTTAGAAAATTCAGGTAGTAATTCCTAACGTGCCTTATAAGAATTTCTGGAAATAGTATGTGAAAACCAAAAGGAAAAACCTCCATTTACTTACAAATGTTTAAAAAGGGTATTATTTTCGGGTCGAAAATGTTATAGGGATTTCCGTCGTACTTTTTTGTATCGTTTTAGATATTAAAGAAATTTGTAAAGAGTTAGTAGTTAATAATAACTATTTGAATATATTTTAAGGGTAAATTGTAATAATTATCCCAGTTTTTATTGGTGTATCCTGGTAGTTTAAGCCTTAAAGCCTCTGAAGAACGGTGTTAAGGCTAATTACTAGTCGTTTAGCTTAAGGGGTAAAGTTTTGTAGTAGTCCTCATGGTGAGCTCGCGTATATATATAAACCTTCCGTGAGTATGCTTTTGTGGGACTTGGCGATTCTAATTTAAAAACCAGGAGGTAATAAGAACTGAAAAGTTTTAAGGAACTTGAAAATCTTGTTTAATTGATTGGTATAAATCGCCAACGTTAATATCCTTTTCCGCGTTTATAGTTATTGTTTCGCGCGCTTTGCCGCTATTAAAAGCGTACTTCGCGCTGTTGCATAAAGGGGTTAGATTGCCAAGTAGATTAGTAGGTTTCTTATCGTTAATGCATAAAGAGGTTTAACTTAGCTAAAAGTAAAAGAAAGGTCTCCTAAATCGCGTGTAAGGGCGTTAAAGTTCTTTAACGCCCCTACCTTTTCCTCAGGGGTTTTAAGGATTAAGATTTTGAGTTTTTCTCTTTCGTTGGGCTAATTCAAATAATATTTTAGCTAGTCTTAACGGGTTTGTTTTAGGAACGTAAATATTACGGCGAATAACATCTATCTTTAACTTAGTCTTAATCGTACGTTAGATTATCTTTCATATATTAAATGTCTAGTAATTGAAAAACTTAATACAATCTTAAAAGACGCGGACGCTGCGGTTGTAATCGTTACCGAGGTCCGCTTTGATAATGTATTAGCTCATGTAATTAGTTAGGTGGGCCTTAGTCGAATTTTTGTTAACATCTGTAATCTAAAGCTGTTTGTTATAGTGATTAACGAAAACGGTTCCGAGAGCTTTAAATTTTTTTATGATTTTTTTACTTGGAGCTATCGTGAAGTGATAGCTTGTGTAGGATGCGTAATGTGAGGGACTTGGTAATCTTTGGGCGTGGAAACTTAGTGTTTTGGCATAAAGTTGCGTAGGAACTTAGCGAATTGGCGTTAGGTTGAGCGATATAACTTTTTTTTTGCGTAAATTGGTGTTTTTGTTTAATGCGGCGATTTTAACAATTCAATTAGCGTAGGGGAAGAAAAAAGATTAAAATAGGAGTAAAGGTTTTGTATAGAAGATAAAGTTGAAAGTCGTTTGTTATAATAGGTAAAGGTTGAAAGTTATTTGTTGTTTTAGTTATTTAGCCATAGAAGTTAGTTGTTTTTACAGTAGTAGTACCCATAATAGTATTAACTTAGCCGTTTACCAATTTACCGAAATTTAAACTTTTTAACAGTTAATCTTAACGTTTTTAAGAAAGATCCATAAAGAGTTTTTGGTATTTTCAATAACGATACCGTTGCTACCTTCAAGCTGCCGTGAAAACCGACGTAACCTAGAAGTCTTTTCTGCTTATTACCGTAAAAGCCGACGCAGAAATAGAGGTCTTTCGCAAAAATATTTCTTTTATCTTAGTCTTTCATAAAGCGTAACCGGAAAGTAGCTTTTTTTCCTACTTAGTTTATCTGTGCTTAATCTAATAAGAACTGATCAGTATTAGTAGGGCTTAAGACGTTACAATGTTATTGATTAGATTAGTCGAAGTATCAGTATTATTACGTGGTCAAATGGTAGATATATTGTTCTAGGTTTAAGAGACCGCTAGCCGGTCTGCGCAGTAATTTGTATAGCCAATTGCTTAGCTTTTTCCCTAGTATGAAGTGAGTGCATAGTATACTTGACTTACAGCTAATACATTAGCTCCATACAAAACAATACACTCAACTTGCAGTCAGTATAATCAACTTTACTGTAAGTAAAGTTGACTTACTACACTGCAATTACTACTATTCCAACAAAGATGATTTTAAGATTTTTTTCGTTTTTAACTCCAAAACTAAAAACTGAATCAAAAGTATTAACGTTAATGTTAAATAAATTTTGAGGTCTTTGGTCAATTATATATTAAATTATGAAGTTAAAGGGTTACTTTTGGTAACATTCCCTTTTAGGAATGATCTCCTAAAAATTATTGTATCTGTCGGTAGTATTTTATTTGTGAGGTAGATAAGTCTCAATTATTATTTTTTTACTTATAGAATAATATAATAAAACCAAATGTAAAATCAAAAGTCGATGATATTAAAAGAGAACTAAGTTGGACCACTGTTGGTCAATAGCCCAAATATTTATATTTATGGATGAGAGGGAAGATAACTCTTTATGTAACTCATGGGTTAATATGTAACTCATTGGTTTATATATGACTTATTTTACAAGTAATCATATTTACTTGTATTACAAGTTACTGAAGTCTGAATTATATCATTAATATAGAATTTCACTAATACAGTTGACAATGGTCAATTATATTGCGTCGTAATTAGCAGTAGCGAACTATATTATATTCAGTAAATATAGTAATAATTAATATTCCAATAGTGCCTACTTTTTAAAAAAGAATATAATTTCCACCTATAGCTAATAATCAAATTATCATAACCTTTGATACGAACATTTATATCCTGGTGTAAAAGGGTAGTACTTTACACTAATAATATGATCAACTAATTAGATTGCATCACAAAGAATTTACCAGCTTTCGTAATACAAATTATGATACACTACAAAATCAATATGAATATCTACAAATCAAACGCTCTTTCGGAAAAAAATCGATAACTAGGTTTAACTGAATGTAATTTTTTTAAAACTAAATCGGAGTAGTTCATGAATTCAAAAAAAGTAAGTAGAACCTTTTCAAATTACCAATGTTTACGTTGGATTTATTTTACGAAATACATCCAATACAGTTAAGATATTTCTCACGTTTTGTATATATCTATATAAACTACAATCTATAGCCGGATTAACATAAAATTAATGAACTCATGAATTATTAACAAAATTAAATTGTAACGTATCTATGGTAAGGTTTAGAAAAAGGTAATAATACATTAGAAAAAGCGGAAAAACAAGAATTTGAAGATATTTTGAACGTTTATAACACACAGTATCTTTAACCATCCAGTAAAATAACGTGATTATGACGCTATATAGCAATAAAGGTTTAATTCAAAGATTTATAACGATATTTTTAAATGAACTCATATAGTTAACTTACGTAACTCCTTCTTCTTAACTTGATTAACGATGATATGTGATTTTAGCAACGCTGGAAAGCTAACTTTTATTATACTGCAAATATGGAATTCTATATGCAAGATATTCGAGTTTAATGAGATGTCTATCAAACTTGATTTTTAATGATATTAACAGGTCAACCTTTGCATTGGAATATAGAACGGTAAAATTACATTAATTATGATTAATAGTAGGACCTAATTAAGGTATTATTATACATTCGACCTCGGTTTCAAACGTATTCATAAATTGAACCCTTTTACTAATTCTTACTATTCGAGAAAATACTACTAGATCACATCGTTTCATATAAAACAAACCATGATCAAACCATTACGCTACGCAAGACTGATAGGATGAGAGACATTTATTCGATTTAAAATCATCATATATTACGATTGAGTTTATAGGAAGATTTTTCAAGGATAGAGACCTATTTTACACGTTTTGGAACAAAACGCGATATGAAGGCGGAGTACTATTACGGGCTTCATTGGCATTATATATTGTATGAATGAGCCTTAATTCTGGTATACTGTAATATCAGTATAAGTCTTCACTGCCAGTGTGTTTCAACTTTCGTTTCTCATTTTATAAAGACAAATGCACGTACATCAACCACACTGCTTTGGCCTATGATAGCACCGCTACATAAAGAAATAAGTGGGAGCCGGCTAGCGGCTCCTGCAGTTGGGAGAATTCATTATCCATTTGGTCCCCATCTTTGCCCTCTTATCGCAAGATGACCATGGAACAAACTCCGCGGTGGTGCGCTGATGCTCAGCAGACGCCTGACTGGTGGGTGGGATGCCATCCCCTGAAGCCTCCTGTTTGAGTGTGGCTGGGCATGGATCGGGACCGGGTCTCAAAATAGGCAGGCGGCGCATCTCTTCTATCTTGTCCCATATTATCGGACGGGCTTGCGATCGTGGGGCAAGCTACGGCGTGAGTACTTTTTTTTTCTTTTTTTTTTTTCTTCTTCTTTTGGGACGGGATCGCGGGCCTCTAAATAGACGCATGACTGCCTCGAAGATGGGATGGATGTTTATGTTCGGGATCGACCACTGGATGATAGGACGATCGCGCGCGAGACAGTCCGCTGTGAGAGGACCGCTCGTAAGGCCAGCCGGCTGGGAGAATCCTCATGATGATGCCCCTGCTAACGGCAATGTATTGTATGTATGTATGTACATGAACTCATTGCTACCGGGCCCTGGCTGAAGCTGGAGGACGATGCTGCTATCACGAATCAAAGCGGAGGCCACAGCCTGGCGGGCTCAGCACAACTTCGTGTACGTGAAAGACGGAAGCCAGTTGTCCCACGATGTGGTTGGCAGCTACAGACCGAGCAACAAGGCAAGATGGAAGCAGGCTTGGCGGCGTTGGTCTTTTATTTATTTTTATGCATAAAGTGGAGCCTCTTGTTCGGGACGCATTCGTGTCTTGGCTGCCCACCCCACGCGTCTTACTCGCAGACAGGAGTCGGTCGGATTGTCATCGTTTCTCCAGGAAGCCCGGTCCCTGCCGCGGCTGCTTCATGTGAGTGAGGCCTCGCTTCACGTGGTGTGCCATCTTCGAAGCTGTGGTCGAATCTCGACAGCTACGGTGCTGTGCTGTCGGGCCAAACCTCAGTCAAGACCACCCTTTTGATCCATGTCGACTCCGCCACTTCGAGTCCGGCCTTGTCGAGACGAGGCAGCCTTTCTGGAAGGGGAGGCCAGCCACCAACATGTTGCTGTCACGACGGATCTCTGGCAGGTCAGCGTTGCCCCTGTGCTCCTGAAACCTGGGCTGGGGACCACCTTTTCGAGGTGCTGTGCCTTGATAGGCGTAGCAGCGCGCCAAGCACCAAGTTCTGCTGACCTGTGCGAGGATAATCCTCTTTCCAAGCCATGGCAGTGGGCGGGTTTGTGGGCGTCAGATCCCGTGGAAGGCTCTTCACAACAGCTTCTCCCCATGCTTGGATACTCGGTAGTGGCTTGCAAGTGACCACGGACGTGAGCACGACCGGTCCTTGTGGTGGCCTCTGCTTTGCTTTCCATGCTGTCTCGTGGCTGCAGGTCCAGATCCTGCAGTAGAACATAGGATCTATAGCCCGGGGTCGTGGGATTCTGACACAGTAGGAGCGTTGGCATGGCCCCTCGCATCCCCTGATCACTGGATGGAAACAGTGGTTGGTTCCTTGCCAGAAACAGCTCCCTTCTTAAATGGCACTGCACGCCTCGCCGGAGTTTTGCGGTTTTACCTTCTTCGTCTTGGGCAAGGTGTCACACGCTGGTCGGTCGTTCCCTTCGTTCTTGCGGAGCCTAGTGCTCACACTTTCATTACATATATGTTGCTTTCTCAGGCGCTGCGCGGCACTGGCGAGTATTCAACTCTGGGACCTATCACCCCCGGGCGCATGTATTCGGGTCGAAAGGACGAGCCTCGCAGCCTGTAGCTTCTCAGAGCCAAGGCACTCGTACTCCTGGTGGTCCCTGGGTGGGCGCCTCTTTCTCCCCCCGTTCGAAACCACGGCCGCCCCGCGACACCACCCCATCGGCGCCTACAGGCCTGGCCACTCGGCGACTTATCCCATGCCTTCAGCAAAGCGGTAGAACGCCCCCCACCCAATGCCGTCTATGGCACACCCGCTCTCCCTGCGCCTGTTGCTTTTGGCCGTGAGCGTCGCCCAGGCTTCCTCCCGCTACTGTGCCGAGGATGAACCGTGCGTCCACTTCCCCGTGGTGCACTCGACCAACACAAACATCTTTCCGAAACGCGCGGTCGAGCTTCAGCTCTCCAACCGCTCCGATGTGGCGTACTACGCACAGTGTAAGTGCAACGACCCGCCTCTGTATGCAAACGCTGCATGAAAACAGCCGGGCTGAGCTGATGGACGTGCAGTGGAGGTTGGCACGCCTGCGCAGCGGGTCTTGGTGCAGGTGGACACTGGCTCCTTCGAACTGTGGATGAATCCGACGTGCGCGGGCCTGAGCACCGAAGACGCTACCTTCTGCGAGGCCACAGGCAAATTCAAACCGGACAAGTCGTCGACTGCCGTCGACATGAAAGCGAACAAGACGCTCTTCTACGGCCTCGGCTCCGCCAACGTCAGCTACTTCCAGGACTCCATCGCCCTCCCGGGCGCCACCGCGCCCATGACGGGCGTCCAGTTCGGCGTCGCCTCCTCCTCCGTCGACGAGTTCTCCGGCATCATGGGCATCGGCTACGGCAAGGGCCTGACCACGACGTACCACAACTTCGTCGACCAGCTCGCGCTGCAGGGCCAGACCCGGGTCAAGGCCTTCAGCATCGGGCTGGGCAGCAAGACCGAGCAGCAGGGCGCCATTGTGTTCGGCGGCGTTGACACGTCCAAGTTCGCGGGCGCGCTGGCGACGCTGCCCATCCTGCCGGCGGCGCAGAGCCCGGACCGCGTGCCGCGATACTGGGTCACGCTGCAGGGGCTTGGCCTGACGCCGCCGAGCGGCGTCACGCGCCGCTACGCCAACAGCGGCATGCCCGTCTTCCTCGACACCGGCGCCACCCTCAGCCTGCTGCCCGCGCCGCTCGCCGCCGCCGTCGGCCGCGACTTTGGCGCCGACCGGCCCGACAAGGACGGCTACTACCAGGTCGACTGCGCGCTCAACGACCTGCCTGGCTCGCTCGACTTCGCCTTCGACGGCGTCACCATCCGGGTGCCCTACAGCGAGCTCATCCGCGAGCAGCCCGCCACCGGCGACCGCGCCAGCTGCTTTCTGGGCATTCAGGGCAGCACCACCTTCACGCTGCTCGGGGACACCTTCATGCGGTCAGCCTACAG
>JASMMZ010000003.1:32784331-32960730 GCA_038502455.1 Anisogramma anomala | reverse complement strand
TCCCTTCCCCCCCTCGCAGCCGTCTTCGACCTCGAGAACCACGCAGTCCACATGCAACAGTACACCAACTGCGGCGCGACCCCCGCGGCCGTCGCCAAGGCCTCCGACTTCAAGGGCCTCAAGGGCAAATGCAGCACCAGCACCAGCACCAGCCACACCACCACCAACAAAACGGCGCCCCCCAAGACGGCGGCCACGGGCAGCGCCCGCGCCCGCGCCGGGGCCCCGGCGTCCGCCCTCGGCGGCACGACGTCGACCAACGCGGCCGCCGCCATGGCGGACGGCAGCAGCGCCCAGCAGCAGCAGCAGCAGCAGGCGGCGGCGCCGGGGGGCGCCGCCACCACCATCACCACCACCACCACCACCAGCCTTGCCGCCGCCGCCGCAGCTGGCAGTGGCAGTGGCAGCGGCAGCGCCGCTGGCGTAGCAGGGCCCGGCCCGCCGGCACCGGCACCGGCACCGGCCACGTCGGCGGCGGCGGCAGCGGCGCCGGCGCCGCGGGGCAGCGCGCCTGGGGCGCTCGTGGTGGTGGTGGCGGCGATGATGATGTTATGTTCCATGACGTGACAATGACGATATCATCCCCCTCCCCCCAAACAGCCGGGGGGGGGGGATCAGGCAGATAACGGGTGCTGGTCATTTTTTTTGGCCATGTTTCCTCCAAGCGTTCATCATATGCGGCGGGAGTTTGTATAGCGGGTTTTTTTTTTCTTTTTTTCTTCTCTTCAGTTGATGAAGCCTGGGCTTGAGTCAGTACATAAACTAGACGCATGAATCGGAAATACCACATGACTATATACGGTACGGTACGGTACGGTACGGCTCCCTCCGCGCTTCCTCATGCTCTGTTTGTAGGGTATCGTCCTCCTGCGCCCCCGTCGTCCGCCTGGTGCCTGCACCACCGCTTCTCCTTCGCTGAAAGTCGTCGTCGTCATCGTCGTCGTCGTTGTCGTCGTCGCCTGGCCTTTGCGCCCGTCAAGGCGGACAGACGGACGGACTGGTCACGCTCCGGCAGCGGGACGTTTCATTTCTCCGCAAACGCATCATACCAGCTCGGGATGGCGATGGCGGGGGGGAAACGTCGAGCGCTGTTGGTGTGTGTGTGTGTGTGTGTGCGCGCGAAAGTTTTGGTTGGTTGGGGGGAGGAAGGGGGGCGGACAGGTCGTTGCCCAACGTCGAGTGCGCGATCGGGCGTGGCGTTGTTGGTCTTGAGGTAGAAGACGAAAGTAGAGGACGAAAGCAGCTGCAAGCACCGTGTCACCAACCCTTGGCACTCCTCCACCTTTGCCCACTTTATGCCTTGCAAATTGATCGCATGAACGCCTATGAGGCCGGTACTAAGTAAGCTGGATGAATAAAATAACATGGAAATGATCTAGTCGTTTATGTAGATTTTTCGTTTGTTTGGCTGGCTAGTTATGCATTAACGTTAACATCGAAACTGTAATTTGTGTGCTTTAACTCTTTAAAACCTTTAACTTTTTTGCTGTTCTCTTTAATAAAAATAATATTAACCTTCAGTTTTTTAATGTAAGTGTTTTTAATTATTCAAAATGATAATCTTATTTTGTTCAAGAATTTAAATTATATATAATACTTCTGAATGTATCTTGAAATTTTCAAAAAAACATAAAATTCATATATATTGGAATAGTTTTAATTGAAATTACGGTTTTAATACATTTCAACTGCAATTGGCATTAATAGGTAGTGGTTTATAGTAGTTTAATTGATAGTAAATATGAATCAATAATACTAAAGTATGTTTACTATATTTAATTTATAAATTCGTTTCAAATGAAAAAAAAAAAAAAAAAACTAAAATAAGGCTGAAATTTATTTGTATGAAAGGACTAGTCTAAGGTTGTCGCTTAAGGTAGTAGGATACTGTCCATAATCTTCGATGAAAGGAGAGGAGAAGCTTATAATATAAAGCTATTATAAAGCTAGTAATATGGTATAACCTATTCATGTAATTAGTTATATAACGTAGGCATGTTTTGGAGTAATATAAGAGTATCTTAAGAACTTAGTAATTGCCAGAGTTAAATCCCTAGTAATTATTGGGGTAAGCATTAACTTATAATATCACCTCTGACTTATCAACACTTCTACCATTAATCATGAAACGCGCTGGCGTAATGTAAAAAGCGTTGGCATTTATATCATTAAATGCAGAATATCTTAGTATATCGTAAAAGGCGCTAGCGTTCCTGCTATGAAATATAAAATGTACTAGCATAGTATAAAAGGCGATGGCGTTTATAATAATAGTAATGACGTTAACATCACTCCTTTCTATAAATAGCCCCCTTTCCCCGCAATTAACGTTCGTTAACTTCTTCCTTTTATAACAATCAATTTCAGCTAATAAACTTCCATTTTTATTAATAGTCTACACCTACCACTCTCCTTTCACTCCCGCTTTAACCTCGTCTAGATATAAACATTATAAACGCTAGGATTATGATCGCGGTCAATAAATCTATTCTAAACATAAGTTTATGCTTTAAAATCATTCAATCCTTATTAATAAACAACTAGTTCCTGTATTTTGAACTTATTGATATACGCTTAAAAACACATACAAATTAACTTATTTCTTATAATTTTATCGCATAATATATAATCTTTATAAGTTTTACTTGGACATTAACAATAGATACCTTATAAATGCTTTATAATAATAGATAACATATTAACGAATAGCATGAACATCAACGTTCGATATTAGCTTTATATTGTTAGTATAATTGACATAAGTTCCCGTCATATATACATTCCTTTGAATTTAACCCTGGACATAAATAAAGATATTAAGGAATTATTTAAAGCTTGCCACGTATCTAACGCCTAAAACTTGAATTAAACAACCTTGTTCCTAAATAGCCTTTTCTTGACTAATGAATGGTTAAATAATATATATATCTAGGTTTTTACCATTAAAAATCTATAAGGGTTCGTCGTACAACATAATGCAAACTTATGGTGACTAGGCGTTACCGAACGCCGAAAATAAGTACGGGACTTATGATTGCTTAGGTAAACGTAGACAAAGCTGCTACTATATACTAATCCTTACTTATAGATTATACGAACGAATACGTTAATGTTACTAATGTATAGAAACCGTAGTACGGTAGGAAAAATAACGGTTAAGGGTTTATATAACGTTACTCGGCCTACGATGTCTTTTTTATTAGTTCGAAATTATAGGGATTTCACCCCTATGTGGGAAAGCCGATACGAATTATTTTTGGTAACCCGGCCCCGGGTTTTTACGTATATTTAAAAAGGGGCTTCCCTTACTGCTAAATACTTGAAGCCAAGTTCTGGAGAAAAAAATACTCTATAGCTACAAGTTAATAGAATCAATATTTATTGGAATAGTAGTAATTACAGTGCAGTAGATCAACTTTACTTACAGTAAAGTTAACTATACTGATTGCAAGTTAAGTGTATTGTTTTGTGTTTGCTTATTGTATTAGCTACAAATCAAGTACAGTATGCGCCCACTTTATACTAGGGTATGAGCTAAGCAATTAGCCATACAAATTACTATATAAACCGGCTAGTGGTATGCGAAACCTAGAATAATACATCTACTACTTGACTACATGATACTATTGTTACTTCGACCAATTGGATTGACAATGTTGTAACGTCTTAATCTCTACTAACACTAATTAGTGTTTATTAGTTTAAGTATAGATCAGCTAAATAGAAAGATAAGTTACTTTCTGGTTACGTTTTACGTTAAACGGTGGTTAGGGTAAAAGAAAGATTTTTGCGAAGGGCCTTCACTAAAATTATATTAGTCTTAATGGTAATAAGTAAAAAAGATCTTTAGGCTACGCTAATTTCTATAGTAGTCTAAAAGTAACGATGGTATTGTTATTACTTAAAAACATTAAAATATTTTTACGGATTCTTTTTGAAAAAAGTTTAAAAAAACCTTTAAAAATCTTAAACGACAAGTTGGTATACAGCTAAGTTGAAATTAATATAGGTGTTACTACTATAAAAATAACTAAGTCTTACAACTTATAACTTTTAACCATCGATCTTAATTAATAAACAACCTCTGAACTTACACTTTATATGAATTTTTTACCCTTACTTTGCTTTTTTTCTCTTCACCTACACCAACTTGATTGTTAAGATTACTACTTCGAACAAAAAAACCAAAAATTCCCAAGTCGTGTTAAAAAAAGTACGTATCGTAACTTGACGATAAATTACTAAATCCCTATGCCCTAATTTGCCAAAACTTTAAAATAACAACTATTTAAGAAGTACAAAAAAGAATTGAAGCTTTCGAATCCCTCTTTTCAAAGTAATACGATGAAAACTTTTGAAGGCCAAATGTTAAAAACATTTGACCAAAAAGTACCTAGTTAACTTCATCAACCACTTTATCGTTGAGTAACCGAAGGCGAAGAATTTAACCGCCACGGCCGCACCTTTCACAAATACTGTAAATACTTCGATAACTGGACTATTAATATGTAAAAATAAAATTCAAAAGGATATCAAGTTCAAGTTAACGGTAAAACTCTAAAGACGAATGTTAAACGTGCTAGAGAAAAGCTTTACAAAGTTAGTATAAACCCTTTTTCGAGTTGTCCTAACTTAAGGAATACCATTAAGACCTACACCCTAAAGAAAAGGGTATTAAAAAGCCTTAAAGCCTTTACATACGTTTTAGGGGACCTCTCTTTTACCTCCAGTTTAGTCGGATCTTTTTATACGCTAATAATAAAAAACCCTTAATTTGTTCGACAGCTTAGCACTTTTATATAATTACACGAAGTATGTCCTTAGCGGCAGCAAGACATATTAAATAATAGCTACCAATGCGGTAAGAAGTATTAATATCAACGTTATACAATTAATTAAGTAAAATCGTCAAATTCTCTAAAACCCTCCCTACGACTAATTCTCTATTACCCCTTACCCTTTACTCAAAATCGTTAAGTCTCTTAATATGGAACTTCATATGGTAGGTACACATATACGCGCAAGCTTATTATAGGCCTTATAAGGTAGACGACGATAATAACGGGAAAAAGAAAAAAGAAAAAACCGATGGATATGTTAATCAGATTCTCAACAAGCTTATATTTTGCTAAGAATCAATAGAAAAGGCCTAAAATTAATAAGGACACGTTTCGCGAATAGGTACGAAGAGTTATTATAGGTGTTAACAAATTCAAATACGCTCTATCACTCTTAGATACCACTTTTGAAGGCTTTTTTAACCAATTGCGTTTCTCGTTCGCAACCTTAATAACGCGTACACCGAACTCACTGAATATATATATCTAAGCTAATAAATTCCGCAATATAAATAAAGAAAACCGTGCGCTATATACTAAGTCGATTGTAAATATAATTATAAGCGCCTTTAACGCTTAAAATCAGGTTTAATAGTTTCAGACAAAACTTTATAGCCATATAAATACTGACGAAAGAAAAATTTGAACGAATATACTAACTGTAAAAACAATTGTTGCAATAATGATAAAAGATATTGAATTTGTAATAAGTCCAACTATCAATTAACTTACTATCCTTCTACCGAACGTAATGAAAAACAGATCATATACCATATTACATACCCTAATACTTCTGTGTTACACTATTTAGACTATATTGTGAATTTTGAAAGTAAAAAACCTATTAACTGTATTGATACCCCTAAGTGAATTAAGTGGAATAAAAATACTACTACTAACGCAGCCTAGTAATTAGTCAATTATGCCTTTTTATATTGCTTGAGTAACGAAAACCTTTACCTTTACCTTAAATAAGCCTCTAACCCCTTATATACCTTTAATGTTCGTAATCGTTATACGGACTACATGTTTTAAGGTATTATTCCAAATATAGTAACAGTAAAGTATTTCATAAAAGGCTATTTGTAATACGTGACATTTCAGAAGGAATGCATTACTATTACCAAAATTAATCGTTAAGATATTAATAAGGCCAAAGTTGGTTTCGACCTAAGCGAATAACTATCTTCATGAAGAATAACAGTAATTTAAATTGTTATTGGGTCGATTATATTCCATATCTTCAAGTTACTTACCCATTTCCTTTTTGGTTTGAAGAATATTAAGACTCTCGGTGTTAAAGTTAACGTTAATGCCAATAAGCGAGTTAAAAACGGCTAGAGGTTTCCCTTTACTCTTAAGTTGGAGCATTTGTGGTTTTTTCTTTAAATTCTAAAAGTAACGATGTTCAACCTAATAAAGTCGAAAATATATTAATGAAACCGGCGCTTTAATCACTTAGCTGTTAATATCATATATGAAGTTTTAATTTCTGCGTGGAATCAAAATATGGAATATTTTGTATTGGAGGCTATAAAACCGCTTTACTATTACTGCCAAATATATACTTAATATTTTTGAAGATTTAAATTTATATTGAAAAACGCCAAGGACTTTTACTACGTAGTTTTTGTTAACGTGTTTTATTTGGGTAATAAGCTTGTTTTTTACGTTATTAGCTCTGCAATTTCTTTTTACGAAGACAATTTTTTGAAGTCGCTATCGGCATAGTATACGTGGGAAATGTTAAGGATGTTGTGAATTGATAAGTACTTGAGTCCACCTAATGTCGTCATCTATAATACAGGTACCAAATTTGCGGTGGTATAGTTTTAAGTAAACGTTAAGATAATAAGGATCTAGTGTAAATAGGTATATTTAGAGACCTATTAAAATATTAGGAAAGTCGAAAGGGCATACATACTACTTCTCCGAGCGTATAATATCCTTCAACTGAAAATTAGAAGCTTTACAAACTAAGAAACACTCCTTTAAATGGAGGTAAAGGGTTTGAATGATATTGTAGGCACTGATGGCTTGGTGTTAACGCTGTTGGATTTGAGAGCCTATCCACTCTTAATAAGTAAATATATACTATTATTAAGTACCTAAAAAAAGCTATGGCTTACGGTAAAGTACTAAAGGAGTTACGGAAAGAATTGTCACGGCGTCAAGTTAATAATAAATTTGACACCAAAAACAATCGCAAGATAATTAATATATTTTCTCTGCCATTAAAAGGTAAAGTTCCTGTATAACGAAAGTCAGGTAAATGGGATAGCTTATACACAACCTCAATTATCACTAACTCTAAAGTAGTTGTTAAAACTTTCAACGGCCCCGCGACGTTTCATACTACGCAGTTTAGGACTTACATTAGGGCGACTAACGATAGAGACCTCTAAGATAAACGACTAGGTCAATATGACCCTCCTCTACCTATTACCGATAAGCGAATAAAACTCCGCTATCGCGAACGATTACCGAAGAGGAATACGAAAGAAAAAAAGAATATATATCAGGTCTTATCGATAATATTGCTTAAGAAAACAAGGGAAAAAGGGACGACGAAGACTTAGTATTAATGTTGAGGATATAAAGTATTATTAAAACCTTTGAAAAACCTTTTAAAAAGAGTAATAAAGTTGAAATTAACGGCCTTTTAACTTGCAAAGTTGTATAATTCGTATCTAAACCAGACTTTAACTTTTAAAACCAGAATAATACGATTTTTAGGTCGAATATTATACATAAAGTTAAAGGCAAGACCACAGGGCAGCTATACAAAAAGTCACGTTTAATTACCTAACGATATGGTAATAAAGACAAACACTAAATATTTAGGTAGTTGCTAACAATTTTAAAAAATTAACTAACGTTTATTGGTCGCTTTAGTGGAAAGTTTGCTAGCTAAAACTAGAAGCAAATTTATACTTAATAGCCGGGATATAACACATGTATATACGCAGTTAGCGACCGATTTACAATGGATCATCTTGCTGAAATTATCATAAAAAATACGTATTATCTACCCTTTGGGGACAGTAATACGATATATGAAGTTAATATACCGATTAGCTTAAGTGGATATTTATTAGCTTTTAACCTATTTATTTTATTTTAAGTTACGCTTAAGTATGAAGTTCTTAATATACAACCTATGTTTATAAGTAACGTAAAGAAACACTTCAGCTTAGTAGGAATAAAAATCGATGATAACCTTTTCGTTGGAATTTTTAGTTTTATAATATTAGAATCTTAGGCGATTAAGAAATTTAAGTTCTGGAATTACAAATCGGGTACGACTTTGGCAAAAAGCAACTAACTTAACTTTAACGGATTTTTAATCAGTATATTTAGTATTAATACTAACCTCAGTTTTCGCTAAAATGGTTAGGGCGTTAATTTGGCCACAATTAATAAGATTAACATAGCTAAGACTCAACGGTACTCAAAATAACGCGTCTGTAGTAATTGTATCGTCACATTATGCTAATTAAAAGCTTTCTATAACCTCTAGATAGCAATACAAGCATAAAACCTAACAGATAAAAATTTAAACCAGCTCAATAAAAGGTTTAAATAGTAGTTACGAAACTTGAACCGAGGAATTAATATAATTCCGATTGACCTGTCAAAACCTAAGTTAATGATTTTTACGGACGAGTTTTTACAAATAACACCGACTTGTTTTTACAAATCAGCGTTCTAATAACCCTCGTCAACAAAGATAGGCGGGAAGACCAATTTAATATTATCTGTGACCTAATTTACTAAATCTCTATTAAATATAAGAGGATTATACGAAACGTGTTAACTTCAAAGGTCTATAGTATAATACCTAGATTTGATATATGTATAACTCTATAGAAAACTCTTAACGTTATTACTAGACAACTAAAAAAATTCTCAATCCCGGTGGTAATCTATAAAAATACGAAAAGCCTATTCAAATAACTTTCAAAGTTCTACACCACTAGTGAAAGAAATATAATAATCGATGTAATAGGACTTCGTAAAGCCTACAAAGGCAGGGAAATCGAGGAATTACGAAAAATTAATAGGAAAGATAATCCTGCTAACTTCATAATAAAGGCATTGCCAAACAACGCTCTAAAAATGTTTGTAAACAGTAATAGGATAACTATACGAATAGAGAGCTACGTTAACAGGTCACGTGACAAGGTCAGATTACGTGCCAGTGGATAGAGATGTACTAGAAAATTAAAAAACTGACAGGGGAATAACGATAGCGACTTCTTTAATTAACCCGGTTAAGTTAGAGATTTATACAAATCTATGGCGAAAAACTTGTTTGTAAAAATAGTTAAAGTCGAAACTCGAAGCCGTAAGGAAATTAATAGTAATTAGGGTCAATTAAGGTACGAAAGTCAATTATAATTAACAATGGTCTGGTCAGTTAACGTGTTAAAGATACTATACAAAAACATATTTTGTAGGCTTATGGATTCAAGTATTCTATAATATACATGGAAGACTTGATATATGATCAAGTGTATCCTCATAGAGATCTCGATCAAAGATCGAGACTCCATACTAATAAATACTAGTTCCTCTATGCTAGTAAATATTAGCCCAAGTAGTATCTCCATGCTCATCCTCTGTACTAATCAATACTAGTATTTGCACTAGTAAATACTAGTGCTAGTGGAGATATTTACAACTCCGGTAAATTAATTATCCCTTGGTGTTAAGAGGTTTAGTACTTAAAGTTTGTACCAAATACTAACTGGCCTTTTTAGATTTGCTGTTAAGTTGTGTGCTATGTAACTGTACCTATTGTATATTTTATCACACCCCCTCAAAAGGTATTATACACTGAAAAGGAATAATAAAGGAAAAGAAAGAGAAGTAAAAAATGAAAGATAAAGGGTAAATTAAAGGAAGTGTAGTATAGAAGAAAGAAAATCTTCAGACATAAAAAGTAAAAAATACTTGTATAATACGATTTAAAACGATAATCTTTCCAATATCTCTTTTGTCAATATCTCAATTTTACACTAAAACCACTTCACCATTTCATACCTATGATACCATAAAGTAACTTAAAACATAAAGATTTATAAACCATTAATTCAATTTAAATCCAGGTTAACTAAGCTAAGCCGTTATATTATTACATCGTATTTTACCTTCGACAATAACCTTATCAATCCATCGGCCAGTTATTCATCCGTGAAAACTCACATAATTTGTATAATACTACGATCCACTCTATACCTCATAAAGGTTTTTTAAAAAATTATATATTAAATACGTTATTAATACTTAAAGCTTCTGAACAAGTTAATAGCTCCCCTATCATTACAGTATATAGTAATAATAATAGTAATACGTAGCCTTGTAAACAAGTTCTTTATTAATAAGGTGTTTTAAGTAACCCTTATCACTGTTAAGCTTTCAGTATCAACAAAAGAAAGATATACTCTGGATCCCCTTTTAAATACCCAGTTAACTATATTATTAACGATCTAAACTGTATATCTATAAATAGACTTTTTAGTACTCTTATCTCCCTTTCGGTCGGAATTGCACCAAACGTTAATATAAAGCTTTTAGATATCTTTATAATTGTTTCAACTAAAGTTTATCACGTTTTAATACGGATTAGATAATAGGTTTTTACTATCAATTCATAATCTTTAGTTCTTATAGTATTAAAAGTATCTAAAAATATAACCAATAAATGTAATATTTCTATACGAAGGATTATAGCAAAAACGTGAAAGTAATAACATAAAAAAGGCGATATCCGGCTTAGTTTGACACATCATATAGCTAAAGGCCTATATATATAATTAATACTTCGTAGTTTATAATATATTAGCCTAATCTTTATATAACATAGCATAAATGAGTGATCTAATTATAATAAGGATATAGCCTGTGCATCCACTCAATTCCTATGCTCTTAAGTCTAGTACCCTTTGGATATACGCATCTTATATCAAGACAATTGTATATACGTTCCTGTTACTCGAAATACGCATCCTTATGAAATGATTTACATATCCCAAGTTTTTATACTTAAAGTGCTTCCCAATATCCATCTTAAAGGTTTTGATAACGTTTAGGTTAAGGATTATCATCAGAAAGTTATTAACGTAAGTATATAATATAAGTTAACGGTGATAATTGATATATACCGCGTTAAACCAACAAACAAAGGTCGAAAGCTAAACTAGCTATTCTGAAACACTCCATATAATACCTTTAATAAATATCAAATCAATACACACCAACCTCAACAAAACCGTAAATTAGTTTCATAATACGTAGGATCGTTTATAATTCATAGTGTTTCCGAGACTCCACAAACAAATATTTGTATATTAATTGCTTAAGTTACTTTTCTAATTGTATGTAAACTTATATAATATCGCTAAGCATAAAACAAAGGTTATGGGAAATACCTAGAAAGGCAGTTAAGACCAAGATCAAACAGTAGCTCGCTGGTTACAAAGTAGGCGATTAGGTTATTATATTTTTTTCTAGTATTATCGTACCCCTTAACATAAGGCAACTCTTCTCATAAAACTTTCCGGTTTTATCTTTTACCTCGTATACTAATCGGGTTAAAAGGATTTTATCATCGTCATAAATTACTGAATCAAAGCTTTTAAAGCAAAAAACGCCCTACTTGATCAATACAACGATTTATTTATAAATTGATTCCTCAAAAGGGCTACCTGAGACTATAGTAACACCCTTATAACAAAGTCTTATACTTTAATTACGGTCGTTCGTCTCCTTTCAAGTGATGAAAGAGTTTATAGTAAAATCTTTAGAATGTCTTTTGTTTTTCAAATCAAGCGAACGCCCTCGTTAGCGTAATGTAGGCTTCATTTTAATAGGGTATTCGTTCTGATAAAGCGGAGAAGTTTTCAAAAGGGTATTTGAAGGGTGGAAAGATTTCGGGGGGATTTTTTTTAGGTTACTATAAAAGTAGCCCGATTAGTACTACTCGACAGATTATACTTTGGAGACTTTATCGTCCACCTTCTTCCTTTCTATACTCTCATACTATTTTCCAACAAAATAAACTCTTACCGTTGAACAAATCAATAAATAAATTGTATTCTTTAATACCATTAATCTCCCAAAGGTCAATCTACACTTTTTTTATCCTCCAAACTACGACTTTGGACTGCAAAGATAGATCCACAACACCTGTTTCGTACGGACCGTTTCTTATTAATAATGCTTCAAAAATAGTATACTTAGCCCTTAGGGAATATAAAGTTACTTTAACTTTGACTATAACGTATATTTTTCAAACCGTAGCTTATAATAGTATGGAATCTATATAGATTTTGCAATAAAAATCAAAAGCAAAAAGTGTAAGGATTAGTTCATTCAGATCAAAATTATTGTTAATAACGCTTATGGACATCTATAAAATTGATTCCTTTATAATTGTTTCCTTTCATTCTTTCGATAAAACCGTATACGATCTTTTAAATGGTCTGTAATACCGCTCGCATTTGCTAATACCTCAAAACACCATCACCGGTATTTGCTTATATTCGTTTACAGCTATCATAACCTTAATTTACCATTAAATCGATTTAAAAGCTATGTTTATATCGTAAGTAATCTAATTTAAAAGCCTAAAATAAACGTTAGTCCAATAGTTAACCAGAGCATCCTAGTAATTCACTATGAAAACACTTTGTATAAACTTTGAAATATGGAATAACGTTATAACGTTGATAGTGTAAAAGACAAGCTGTCCGTCAAGGTATTTAATATCTATAATAGCCTCGTAATGAAAGTTAATTCTGTTTTCAAGGCGGAATTTAAACCGTTATAACGTCTATAAAAACTAATTTGCACTCGTGATAGAATTTTTATATAGCTTTGAGGACTTTCTTTCCTATATTCGTATATCTTACTGCGTAAAAAAAAAACATAAAAAGCGTTTCGTAACCGGATACCCGAACTGTCAGTATGATATACGTAATTCCAGATTTATTAAGTAAACGACTTTAATTGTATATGTTTCTAGAAAAAAAAAGCATCCAAACTTAAAGAAATCGGCATAAATATACTATTAGAAGCACAAACGAGTTCATTCGTCTTATTTCGTACCTTAATTCCGAATTCATTTATATGAGTTAATGAAAACAAAAATGATATTTCAAAATTTATTGTATAGGACCTAACCGATTTAAATCTAATATTCATAATTACTATACCGAGTAACAACGACATGCTTTTACTGAACAAAACTTTTTGATATTTTTTATCTGGTCGAATTAAAACTTAGGAAACTTGCTGCGAAAACGTAGAATGACTATTTTCAGAAAATAGAAATTTATGCCGTATATGAATATAGTATAATACCCTGAAAACGTTAACCATATCGATTAAACAATATAAATTACAACTTTATATACATGTTGAATATTCCGCTTTTATCATCCAGGTCAACAATATAAAAAATTAAACATTTTACAAACTTATAAATAGCCGTTAGTCTATTTCATTTTCTTAAATTTTTATGTTAGTCTCGTGCTCCTCCTAATTATTTTTTCCAAAAGTACATTCGTATGGATAAACGTCAAAATCATTTTTCACACCTTCGTAATCGGTTGTATGTATTGAAAAATCACCTGCATTTTAATATTCCAGTAGGTAATCGACCCAAAATTATAATTCAATACAAATCTATTCGTATACTATATTATTGATCAATTAATAATAGACTATATTACATATGATAGATTAATTTGAGGTAACTCCTAAGCTCTATAAACTTTTGTGTAAGTTTAGTGATATACGTAGTTAGTTTCGTATTTAGCTGTAGGAGTACCCTCATTTATATCCGCTTTATCATCGATTTCCGGGATTCCCTCCTTAATATTTATCGTCTCTATACCTGTATTTAAGGTTTGAATAATCCATATTTATTCAATACACTTTAACTCGCCGATCCAAAATATAGTAAATTATTTCGATAGAGTTTACTTTTATAATTGATTAATTATCGTCTTTTACTTTCTTGACTACAAACACTAATCCATCGCTCATTTATCAGCTTATCAAGGTCTCAAACAACGGTTTGAAGCTCGTACTAAAAGCTGTCAAATATCTTTCCGATTAAAACAGTACAAAATAAAAATCTGGATTTCTACAACATGATTTGTAACTACCTAAATAAACAAATTATCACTTTTATACTCTGGTTTAAACGTTGCCTAACACTTTTTAAGCTCAACCAACAAGGTAATTAATACTTCTTATAATATAATATTTACATTATCATGGTGATTTCTAAAAAAAACTCCTATATGGTACCCGTTTAATCCCCATTATATAATTCGTAATTAATATTAAAATTGAAATACATCTTTAAATGATTGTAATATTTTGTAAATATTCCTACTTACTTTAAATAGTATATATATCATTCGTTAGATTATCTAATCATCATACTGGGTAAAGTAATGCAAGACTAAAAGTGCTTAATATCCAGTCTCTTACAAGTATTCAATATCGTACAAATTTTATTATAAAAACATCGTAAAATTGGCTACTATAATTTTTACTCCTATCCTACAGTTTGAAAAAGTTCGTAAGCTTTCCAAATTCACTTTTATTAGTGGGTAGCCGGTATAGTAAGAGGTTGCGGTGTAGGTCGTTGTTCATAGGTATCGGGTTGTAAGACTCGTATAGTCGTTTGTCGCCTCTTATGTTTCCTTCGAAAACGCTGTCTTTCTTTTTGAATTGTTTTTACTACAGTCGGAAAGGATGTAAAATACGTTTAATAAATAGCCTAGATTATATTCTTCTTCAAAGGAACTCATTAAAAAGGGTCTATATTTAACTCTAATAACGGATAACTTTCGCAGATTTTTCTCCTCTTTAGTCGATTTCTCAAACTCCGTTTACTTATCACGAAATCTGGTTAATCTTTCGGAACATATTAAGCTTTACGTACGTAAAGTATTTCCACTTTAAAACTTCTACATTTCCTTCACAATCCATTTCCTATATTACGCCAATTAACATCCTTTCACAGAATCCATCAATAATACCTTCTTATTTTCCCAGTCTAACATTTTATTAAATCAAGCTGTAACAAATGAAAATTTTATAACACAGCTATTTTTACCACCAAAAATATTCATTACTCCGCTCTATAACTACATCTATAATACTTTGAAGAAAGAATTATATACTGAATGCTAAATTTCTAACGTCCACCTAAAACCTTCCTCTTGGATATTATCAAATATATTCTAGCCCTATACATTTTCTTCCTAGTAGCGAAAAATAATATTCTTAATATATGTATTTACCGCATAATAATTAAAATTCTCTACTATTACTTAGATACCATTTTCACACAGGTTTAGATTAACAATTTACAAAACACTTCTTCAAAACGTTATATACTGAAATAAGGGATCCCTGTATTCGCTAGCCTCAACCAGGCCTGTTGTAGGTAATACCATAAGAATAAGGTTATTATATACAAAGGCCTAATACAAATAACCCATATAAATAAAGTTTTCAATACGCTTAGAATAGCGTATTAAAAATGGGTCTCAGATTAGAACAGTAAATCAAAGCGTACAATACGTAAATTAAATATAAATAAAATACATCAGAGTATTCCAAATAAGGATTTTAACGCTTACTAATACGAATAAAATGCAAATAAGGCGTAACTATAAACTAGTCAAACGCTCCAAACTAGTTGTTTAGTACTTACATTAGTAAACTCAAATGTCGTAAATATCAACCCAAATAAACAGTATATAATAAGGCGAATGGGTGTAAAGTTGAGTATTTGGAGTAGGGAATTGGTTAATAGTTAAAATAGTATGTAGAAGCGAATTAAAATAGTGTGTAAAAACAAGGTAAGATGATGTGAAATCGCTGGGTATTGCTTTAGGTGCTTCCAGTGTGTAAGTGCTTCGAATGTTGTCTTAAATGCTTACGAAATGTACCGAAACACTTGAAAAGATGCTTTAGACCCTTTCTAGGATTTTGAATAGGCGTTTAGGAAGCTGCTTATAGGGCTTGTAGTAATTGCAAAGGAGTTTCAAAAGTTGTTTTGAGCGATTTTTTAAATTTACTTAAACGCTACCAAAGTCGTTTTAAACGCTCTCCAAGTTTGCCTTAGCGCTTCAAAAGTTGTTTCCGGATAAGTCCCAATGAAGGATTCCAAAACTTGATAACTTGCGTAGCCAATACACAATAAAACGATTTCCAAAAAGTGTTTGAATACATCCAAAGCACCAACCGAGTTGACGAATAACATAATAGAGCTTTTGGTAACTAAAGAACACTAACCAAATTAATAATATTATACTAAAGTTGTTCTTTTCAAAGTCACTCCAGGTTTTACAGTCTTTTTACACTCTTTTATATTTTTTATAAATCGTAGTATGCAATCACGAAACAGTTGATACCACTATAACATCCTGTTATAAGTATTCAACTAAGGTTGATCTCCTTCTCGCTTAACTATCTACAGTCAACCAAGTCGACTACTAATTGGTATCGGTAAATTCCCTATACGTCAACGGAAAAAACGATAATATAATATTTCAAGTAATAAAGTAGTAAGTTATTAAATACAAGAGGAAAAAAAAGGCATCCGGAAAGTATACGCCTCAAGAAAAATCTTATAAATTCTCACTCGAAGCGTGACACTCTACTATATACTCTGTCAACGTCTCTTCTTGAACGTGGCATGCCATCATACACTCTTCAAAAGTACCTACAGCAACGTAACACATTATTATACACTACTAAAACATAGTTCTCTACGTTTGCTAGCTAAGGTGATATCTAATAATATCTATAACTTATTTCAGTCACGAAACTATACGTAAAGACTAAAACTTTTGTCTAATGTATTCGCTATATTACGAAATTTGTATAAGCCATAATAATGGTTACCTAATAAAGTATGAAAAAGGTTGTTAATAGATAAAGTTATTTTTTTAAAAATGGTTTTGGGCCAGCGATAACCATGAGATTTTCTTTGAAAACTACAATTTGAACTCATTTTCAAAAAGATTAGGCGACCTTTATAATAAATATCGTATTACACGTATTCTTGATTCCTATATTATTGAATTAAATATTATAGATAAAAATACCGCTGATTAAATGTCGATTAATTTACTCGAATCGCTTTTAACCCGATTTCGAATTAACATGTTCGCGACTATTAATTACTTATTATCGACGTTATTGATAATAATGGTGAAACCGAACCTGAATTCTACGTCGATGGCATTTTGAGAACTCGGAATAAACATTAGGTAAGCTGGCTCAATAATGACCACTTCTTAAAGCGATAGGTTTTAGTTAAATGGGTAAAGTATATACATCTAACTTGAAAATCGTTTTTAAGTTTTTCGAATACCGACGCTTTCGACGTTTTCGAATCCCGTTATAACTCAGCTGAAGGTAACGCCTGACCTTCCTACTCAGTCTGTTAACGGACTTAATTTGATTTTATTTTTTCCTAGTGACCAGGCCATTTACAAGCCGCAATTTTACAATTCCTAACCAGTAGGCAAGTCAATTCATGTGAATTAATACTAACAATGAGTAAATTAATCGATGTAGGTTAAGCGAAAGTAGTAGTGTATTTTATATGCATTGGTTATGATGTCCCGTAACGACAATAAGTAAGTTAATCTACGTGTGTTAATTAGCAGCAGTAGAAGGTTAAAACACGTTAGTTAAGATAGCTAACGACAATAGTAGGTAAGTTAACTCACGTTGATTAAATGGAAATAGTAAGCGGCTTAACATATGTTGGTTAAGATGGCTAACGATTTTATATACAATAAAAAAAAGGGGGGGAAGGGGGGCGGGGAAGGGGGACCTATAGGGAGATACGTCGGAGGTAATGTTATAGGCTGGTGCATGAGCTAGTAGTTATTATAGATCTAGCTCTGGTGGTTGCCATGCCTCTATGAAGATCTGAAGCTATTTGGAGGTATAATTTTTACTTTTCACGTGACTGGACTCCCCCTTTTTTTATAGCCTGTAGTAGATTATTAGTAGGAGTTTCTTCCTCTTTTTTTTCATCGAGGATAATAAATAATATCCGACCATTAAGTGATAGCTTTGGCTTAGTTCCTTCAAAAACAATATGGAATTAATTAACTGGTATGATTGAGTTGAATGTACAGTTATATATGTATTGAGGAATTAAAGTACAAAAGTGATACAATACTTTTTTATGGAATTACAAGTGACAGGAAATGAAAGGGTTATATAAATTGTAGTGGGGAAGGTATAAGAAAGCACTTACGTTACAGAAAACTTTTCCTACAAAAGGCGTTAACATTATAAAACAAAAAACCATTAGTGTTGAAATAGAATTTAAATGCAGTTCAGTTAAATTGGACTACACTGCTGCAGGTAAATTGTAGTAGGGTTCTCAATTCAATTCGTGGCACAGGCCAAGCAATTGCCTATACAAAATAGTATGCAGACCAGCTAGCGGTCTACCAAACTTAGAAGAAACAACAATCCACTCCTAACCATTGCAATACTACTGTTATTTCGACCACATTTTGAATCGACAACGTTGCAATATCTAAAGTTCTATCAACACAAATTGAATAAAAATCTTTGTTCGTCACCTTTAACTAGTTCATCAATTTTAATATCAATGTTAACGTGAATTTTTTTTATGTTTTCTAAGGAAAAAAGAAAGGGGATTAAGGATGTCGAAATATGGAAAACAATAAACCTAACGACTATGATCATATCATCGATCCAAAAAAAGAAAATTATTTTCCAAAGCTAAATGCGACTTTAGCCCTATCAACATCTATATAATTAAATTCTGTAACGATATTTATTTCCTTTCTCAGTACGATGTATTACGAATAACCTCCTTTTCAATATCGCGTTGCTCTAATATCTAGCATAATACTATAAAAGACCTGTTTCGTATAACAATCGCGAATAATAAATAAATACATAGGTTTAGAATCGTTATCATCATCATAAAAATAAGAGGTTTTACTTATTATATGTAGATATTACTATATATCCTCATAGATAGTATACATAGGCCAGGTAGCAGTGCACTGTATTGCAAGGTGCCCTCCTACACGGTGATCAATAACGTATTACATTGTAGGCTGCACTCTTTCAAAACGCAAAGTGCACCATGCATAGAGTGGTCTAGAATGGATATTCTAGGCCGCACAGCAATGAATGGAGCGGTCTGGATTGGGTATTCTAGAGCGCACAGAAAAAGAGTCATTGCTTAGATAGGAGGTTTATAACCTCTCATTCGTAACGTGTGTTCTTTGAAATACTATTAACGGCATATCTATCTTTACTATAATAATATTAATCTTTTAATTACTCTTTTACTTGTATTTATTTACATAATAGGTTTAAAGTTTACTGATACTAATTAGCAACCAACTCAGTTGATTAACAATAACTTTGGAAAGAAAAGATAAATATAAATTAGATACCTATAATAGGATATTATAGTCATTTTAATTATTTTTACTTTAATATTCCGTTTTCACAAAAATTACACGGGATATATACAAAAACTGTCAAAGCTAAGTAATTTTAAAAAGAACAACTTTAATACAATATTATTAACCTATATTTGGCGTTTTGTTTACTAAAAGCCTTATTACGCTATTATTAATCCTTATTTAGCGCTTTAACGTACCCAGGTATCTTTTAGAAAGCGTTCTATTACGTATTAAGCTACTTAAATTAAAATCACCAAGTTTCGGAAGTTTTCGTTAAAACCCTCCGATTTGAAATCGATAATCCGCACCGTTCTCAAAAGACAGAAGCGGTTACAAATACAATATTCAAACCACTCCCTTAATTTTAAAACGGTTACAAAAATACTATCCGAACCGCTTGCTCTAGCAAGAACGGCCACGAAACGACAATCTGAACCGCTTATCAAACACGAACCAAGACTCACATACCGGATTATACGTTATATCCCCCCATACCTAAATACCCTATTCTTCTTCCCATATTTGCCCTATATATTTTAAATTTGGTATTACAACGTTTGAAATTTTTTAACTGCCTAGCTAGCGTAATATTACTAAGTCCTAATAAAACTAATATAAAACGATTAATTAGCCTATGGTTACGCCTTACTTACGTATCGTTTAAAAATCCATTTACACTAATATGTGTTAATAGCCTTACTCCGACCGTTTGAATTATATTGTTTACTTTATATCTACCAAACTACCCCAAACTTTAAATTACCTTATACTTTGAAATCTAAATTTATTCAAATTCAACTACGGCGCGAAATTACCAATTTATGCCGCTTTAATATACCAGGTACATGTAGAAACAACTAACTATAACTATAGCCCTAATACCAACAACCTTGGAGATAGTTAACCTTTACTTCGACCTCCTAATCGAATATAAGGGAATTAGAAAGGCTATAATATACGAAATCGATTTGCACCTTTAGAATAATACCATCAATTTACCAGTAGAGAAATTAAACCTATATACGGCAAACACGTACATTTTAAACGTGATCTTTCGCTACTTGGAAGAGAAAACTTAAGGATCAGATATACTAAATGACGTTGATAAAATATTTTCAACTTAGAAGTTAGGTATATGGCAAATAGTAACCCCCTTTATTGCCAAATACTTACGGATTAAATTACGAAATCAAGGTATTAATACACTTGGAGATAGAAATAACTGCTTTATTAAAGCCCTATTCGAAACAATAAAATTTAACATTTGCTAGACTCAAATGATAAAGGTATATCTTGAACAGAATTTGTAAAAAGATATAACCTAATGGAATATAAAAAATAGGTGGTATGAAATATATATATCAAACGATGATTATATAGCATGAGACAACCTAACACTATACCCGAGCCTTAAATCAAAAACACAAACATTAAGAAGGAGGAAAAACGGCTGCAATCCTTATTTACTATACAATTATAATACACACTTACACCAGTAAATATTATAAAATAAAACCAAATACCAAATTACTTTCCAAATACGATAAACACTCCGTTTAACCAAAATAGAAGCGGCCGGAACACCGAAAACAACCCGTTCGGCCGAAACTAAAATGGTTGAGATATCTAAAATAACTCGCTTTAGGAATCAACGAACGGTGTAAAACGCTAATACATATCCTACGGATCAATAACCGCTAACTACGACCCTTACCATAACCTTTTACCGCATTGCTTTCCCACTAATAAAAGCGATCCTATAAAGTTTACCAACTTCGTTAAACTATAGGATAGGGATAAAAATTATAAAGGTGAACTATACGATGTATGAGATAACAAGATATATGTTATACATAATATATATAGGAAACTAGATATAAAACCATCCTAATTTTATATTATCTTACTCGGTACATTTTCCGGGCAGCTAAAAAAATTGTATATACCACCTTAAGTAGGTAAATATATTTATAAAATATTATAACCGCATAAAATCTTATTTCGATACGGCAATCAATTACGAACTTTACGATAAAAACTAGATTAATATGACTTGGAAATCCATAAAAAACCAATAGAAAAACGCCGATAAAAACCTATAACAAATCATTACCGCCTTATTAGCTAAGTTTCGAAAATACCAAATAACCCTTGAACTGAAATATAAGGGGAACAAGTTATTTATTTAAAAAATAGTAAAAATATACCGCAGAAACTTGGACTTTGACCTTATACTTTTCAAACATAAAAAAGACTTGAAAACCTTTTTTATAAGCTTTAAAATATTATTTAAAACTTTCATATACCATTAGAAGAGTTTCGGATAAATATTCATAACCGATAAACCTAAAATCAAGAGTCAAATTACCAAAGCCAACTTTGTCGAAACCATTCACCACGTTTTGGATCAAAGATTTAAAGTATATCTTAAGAAAAACGAACGCCTAAAATATAAGTATTAATGAGAAAAACCTAACACCAGGGGATAAGGATAATCGTTCGGAAACAAACGAAACGTATCGTAACTATAATAATACTTGCGAAAAGATATATGAAGCCCCGCGGATTTGTAAAAGCGGTATATCGTATATAGTAAGATCGGCTAATAGTTTATTAACCACCCTGTTTACGAACAAATTCGGATTGAACGACAATTTAAATCGAGTATATATTTAAGAACCGAGTAAAAGCTAACTTTATAATATACGTAATAAAGTGCGAAGGCATAAATAATAGCTTGAACACCTACCCTTACAAATACACATCCAGAAATGAAGACTTTAAGGGTAACAAGACTTATTCAATATCCTACGATAATAAAACCATCTAACGTATTTTCGTAATGCTATAAAACGCCTCTGTTTTACACATTATAAGCCTAAACTGTATAAACGGAACGCTTAACACCCACATAGCTTTGTAGTTTATACTTTCAAATAAATACGGTAGCTGTTCTTAGGGAATTATACCTCATACCAGTATTACTAAAATCTTAACAGCAGGAAAACAACAATTCGACACGTTCGTAACGAAGTTTTCGAAGTTTCAACTAAACCGAATGGGAAAACACCAAAAGGTTTTATTTGGTAAAGATAAAGCGTTATTACTTATAACAGTCGTTATAAATACGTGATTTAGACCGGTTGAATTTTACGTAATATATTTTAAAATATTATTCTTATTTTCATGACATAATATAAATGAACTCGAAATTAACGTCCGAAATACAACTAACCAACTTATCTGCGCTTCGGATAATGTATCCATACCACTCCAGCTTAAGTTCGACTACCTTTAGTTTTTCCCCGAAATACCTACAATTAAGGTTATTTACTTAATGTAACCTGAATTATATATTTTATACCGTAAATTCGGATACTCGCCTATAAAACGCCTTTTACACCTACTTTACGTCGTAAGCTATACGGATGTAAGAAAGAACGCATTTAAGGTTATTCAAAAGTTTTGCCATAAATATTAACTACACTTATAAGCTCCGCACCAATTAAAATTTCGACTTTAGGATGATATAGACTTCAAATTCGAGGTAATCATAAATATTATGTATTTGAATAGCCAGCCGGTTCTCTATACTATTAATGCGGCAACATTATTCCAGACTGCCAAGTTTACACAGAGCGCCTCCACTACAGACTGCTAGAACGCTTTAGTTGACTGCTGGTTAAACGTCTACATCAAGCCCCCAGACTGGATTATGCACAACGATGGTACGGTCTTTGACTCCACCGAGTGGCGTACTAAGGCTCAGATAGCTGGAATTAAGTGGGTAGCTAGTCATTACCAAAAGGAAAGGGAGAAGGCAATGCCGTCGCGTCCCCAACATCCTGCCCACCGCTCTCCCTCTCTATGCTAGCGTCACCACTATCACCACCTTCGATGCCACCGACACTAACGAGGATATGGCTTTACGCCTTAGTTCGTATATTCTTAGGTAAAGGCGTAGAGGAGTTTTTACCCTCTTTATAGCAACGTGCGATAACGTCGTTAAATTCACCTGTATAATATATACGTAAGCCCTGTTTCCAGGTAACGATAGCGGTTGCTGACTAACTGGTCCGCTAGTTAACGTTTGGTACTTATTAATATCGCATTATTTTAGTTATTTGCGACGGCAGTTATTTTTCGAAACGTTCCGAATATTATATATTTCATAGAGAAAGTTTTTAAAGTTCAATTAAAATTTAATATAAAGTTAATGGGCGTGTAACACGACTCCAGTTTACGGCCTTAAGATTAATGAAACGGAGGCTTATTTATTACTAATCCGCTTATAATAGTGGTAACGAGCCGAATGCCCACCGTTCTCTCAATAATTGTTTACGTATTTACTCGCGACCGCAGACGCGACATATGGTACGTAAAACATATTTATTAACAACCTGTGTTTACGGATTTGGGTACGTCGTTTTAACGCTTTATGCGTTAAAAAGGCCTAGCGACGTACCCTAACGATACGAAACTTTAAACGATGAAATAGGTCCGCATTTTACTTTTCATTTACAAAATATTAAAAGTATATATATAGGTGGATTAAGGTAATATAAAACGCGAAAAAGCTTTGTAAGATTACGTTTACAATGCCGAAAAAGCCTTACGAGTAAGAAATTTTTTTCCCATAAGGAAAAAATAAGGTTAATAACCTTAAGACCCCCCTGTTACTTACTCTAAAAGCTTAAAAGGAAAAAGGAAGAAGAGGGGAGAGAGAAAAGGATGGTAACGGCAGGGGATATTAACGAGGCTAAGGGAGGGGTAGCGGTAATAGCAAAGGTAAACGACGCCAGTAAGAAAGTAAAGGTAACGGCGGTAGGTGGTGGTATAACGATGGTGGCGGTAAGTGGCGGCATGGCGGTAGTGGTAAGAGAGGATCAGCTTAAGAGGGAGGTGGCGGCGAGACTTAACAGGACCGGAGGGGTGGTGGTTGCGGGTGGCGTGATAGTTATAGACTAAAGTATGCCCGTTAAGGGCGAGTTGGCGGTGAAAGTGGCGGCGGCGGTGGAGGTGGCGGCGGCAGCTATGGCGGCAGCGGCGCGACGATTCTCTCGCGCTAGCCGTCGCCTAAATATTCTGTTTTTACGCATTATCTATTTAAAAAGGGGGTTAGTATATAGGCATTAGTTAAGTAACCTACCTATCGAAACGGTTTAAGTGAGTTAACTAAAACAAAAGTTAAAATTCAATTAGGTTAAGGTATTTATATTAATTAATAGTATATGTTGTTAAAAGAAAAAAAAGTTTTACTCAAACAGATAACGATATATTTTTTATACTAACTCATAAACACGTAACGATATAATTACTCTTGCGTAATTATCTTCACAATGCCTACCTAATCACACTCTTATCGGGACTAACAAAAGACGCCATTAACAACTATGTTGCTACCAATTAATTACACTAACCAAACCCTTATTATAATTACCACCGCGGTTAGGGATTACTAATTCGGATCTTTACAATTACTATCGCAGTCAGGATTTACTAATTTAAACCTTTGTTGGAATAGAAGTCAAATGTAGAACAGTAAAGTCAACTTTACTTGCAGTAAAGTTGATTTTACTAACTGTAAATTAATTACAGTCTGTAGGACTGCACTGCAAGTGCAGTGCAGTAGGTACCCACTTCAAAGTAGGGCACAGGCCAAAGCGTTTAGTTATACAAATTAGTGTGCAGACCGGCTAGCGGTCTGCCAAACTTAGAAGAAACACACCAATCAACAATATCAATGCAGCACCATTTACTTCGACCACAGTGATTCGAATTGACTACGTTGTAATGATAAAAGCCTACCAACACTGATCAGTAATTATTAGGTTAAACATAGATTGGCTAAGTTGAAGAAAAAGCTGTTTTACGGTTACGCTTTATCCTTTTTAGGAAAGATAAAGGAAAGGTTTTTACGAAGGGCCCTTATATGCTATGCAGTTATTCGCGGCAACAAGTAAGGAAGACTTATAGACTGATTGGTTATTCGCGGCAGTCTATAAATAAGCGACGGTATCGCTATTCGAAAATACCAAGAAATCTTGATTAATCTTTCTTCAAGAAAAACGTTAAAATTAACTGTTAAAAGTCTCAAAATTCGACAAGTTGGCAAACGGTCAAATTAGTACTATTATGGATACCATTACTGTAAAAAAATCGAATAAGTCCCTACGCCACATAACTTATATTACCAATAACGACCTTCGGCTTTACCCCTTATACTAAATCTTCATCTTATTTTACCCCTTTTCATTCCCTACACTACTTTAATCATTAAGATCCCTGTTTTACCAAGTTGCGTTAAAAAATTCACGTCGCGCAACTTCACGTTAAATTGTTAAGTCTATACGTCCTAGAATCGATAAGTACTTACGATCCCAGATTATTAAATCCACCACTACTAAGCCTTATACTAGCTAGAACGTCACGATGACTTTAAAACGCACTGAAATCGATGCTATTACTAATCCCGTTAGAAAGGAGGTAATTATTGCTCTCGGCAACATCTTCGAGAAACACTACGATAAAGAGCTTTAGTATACCGATGTTACTAAAGACTTTAATCCAAAGCATCTGACCAACGCAATCGGCCGCTTCGTTCTCGACGTAAACCTTCAAAAAGTCGGCCGTAGACCTATAGCCCTCGATATCTATTAGGATTGGTTCCGCAACTGAAGTATAGATATATGAAAGAAGGCGGACCGGCAAACAAAAACAAAAGTAAAAATCGAACTATTTATTTGAGGAGTTGAACTCCTTGCGAAAAAAGGAAAGAGGGCAATCTAACCAATCTATTTTACAAATACACTACGGATAAAGACCCTCAATAAACCTTAATCAAAGGCAAAGAGACTATTATCGATAATAATCCTTAACGTCTACATATGAGTTCGTAAGGACCTGCTTAAACCAAAATAAGTGGACGTAAAAAATCAGTCGACCTATACCTCGTAAGCCCCCAAATCTATTAATTAATTAAATAAGAACCTCGGCGAACCTCTTAATATCAAGAGGATGATTATAAAATCCCCCGCGACGAAAATCTTTAGACTTATTTTCCTTAAGCTCTTTAACATATCCAGTTTTAGTAGTCAAATTAAAAAAGGATCGGCTTTACGCGCAAACCTATTATGGGCACAACCTCCAAATTTTTCCCTCCAAATTTAGCTAAAAGTAATTATCCGGCTTACTAGTACTAAAACCTTAGTTTTTTCTCCAGCTAAGAGATATAAAAGGTTCTCAAGACCAGTATATTACCTTTTCCCTTCGATGCGTTCTTATAGTAGATACGGATTATATAGCAATTACTATATTCGTTAAGATCTGAGGAGGAAAGGAAAAGTATAACGGTGAGCTGTAAAACTTTCTCGACGTTAAATTACGCCTATTATTCAACATCTATCGCTAGATAATGGTTAAATTACCAGGTTTTTACTCGCTGTTTCCCAGTATTCCTACCAAACAAGCTGAGGATTATTACCTCAGATACCTAACGAATTATACCTCCTTTCGCGAAATTTATAATAGCTGAAAGGGCTATTTTGAATACGATATCAATTTTTCCCAGTATTATATCGACCGGAACATTATTAAGTGATTTTACATGCTAGATTACAAAAAAAAGTCGAAAAGCAAAATAAATCTCCTTAATTAGATGCTTAACAGGCTAATGCTTTACTAATAATAAATGGGGAACGTAGGAGTTGGCGAAGTCAACTTACGTTAACAGTTTCTACAAGTAGTTACGGGCTACAAAGAGTTCGGATACGCCCTTTAATACTATAATGACACTTGCGAAGGTTTTTTTTTGGATAATTACGTTCCTCGCTGACGACCGTAACTACTTAAGTCTCCAGCTCGACTGGTATATACCCTTAAGCTCTGGAATTCAGTGACGAAGAAGAAGATTCCCCTAATTCGTATTACATTAATCGATGGTACGGAAAGTCCAACCAATACGGTTAATGGAAGATCCGGACCTCTACCTAGGGAAAAGGGTATTCCTACTTTTAAAGATTTTTAAAAAAGCTAAGCAAGTTTACATTAGGTGTTAAAAGATGTTGGATCTTCGGTAAATAAGGCTATTGATTAATATGTTACACTACCGCCGAGCATAAAGTAAAGCAGGTCATGTATTATACTTAGTTTTATTTTATTTTAAGTGAAACTGCATCGAATAAGTTGAACAACTTAAAGGAAGTAACGATAAAAAGGAGGAAAATAATATAAAAGCTCTCGATTATTACGAAGATACTGGTACTAGTACTAGCCTAGAAGCAACGTAAGAACTAGTTAACCGCGTCTTTTTGTACCGCCTTACAATTAAAGACCTCTACCGCCGCCATGATGATGAAGACCCAAGCCCTACACATCTTTTTACTATTTGAAACCGTTACATGGAGTAAGTAATTTAGGGGATTATGCCGGATACGGGGGCAGCACAATATTTAATAAGAGATTATTTATAATAAATTACATTGCGAAGAAATACTAATATTATTACGGAAATTGACTATACGGATATTGGTATGGCTAACATTAGCTTTAGCCCTGGAAAAAAGCTATTTTTACTAGGATTGACAACAGTTAAAACTGGTATTAACCTTATTGTTTTCTATATCTTGTAATACTCTACTTTTTTTCTCCTTTTCCTAAAAGATATAAAGAACCTTGGCGTTAACTTTGACGTTTAGACTGATGAACTAATACAAGTTAAAGCCGGTAAAGGGTTTTTATTTAGTTTTAATATGAGGTACCTTTCGTTTTATTTTTAAGGGGCAAAGATAATGGTGTTTAACCTGACGGAGGCAGAACTTCGCTAATTATATCATAGGTTTAACCACCCGGTAACTAACATGCTTTACAAGGTTTTAAAGGCAATTAGTCAAGAAGATGTAGATTTTCTAGTACTAAAGGTAATTGAACACCTTTACCACTATAACCAAATATACCATAAAGCCTTTTTAAGGTTTAAGTTTACGTTAAATGAAAACCAAGACGTTAACTCGGAAATCTTCGTAAACGTGTTTTACCTAGACAATAAGTTAATATTATACGTTGTAGATTCCGTTACGGCTATTTACGGCGCCAAGTTCCTGAAAACTATTACGGTAAAGGAAATATAAGAGGTACTACGTACCTTGTGGAGAGATAAGTACCTTAGCTTATTAAACGTGATAGTTTACAATGCCAGTATCAACTTTGTTATGATAAAGTTTTAAATTAGTATAAAGTTAATAGGTATTTAGTATTAACAGGTTCCCGTTAAAGCCTACTAAGGTATTAATAAGGTTAGGAGGATATACGCCCTTTTACGAAGAGCTTACGGTATTCTTACACTGAAAATCGAAAGCTTTACAAGTTAAAAGGTACGGCTTTAAATGGCGGTAAAAGGTCTTAATGATACTATAAGCCTTAATGGACTTATACTAACTTTACTGGTATTTGGAGCTTACCCACGTATAATATTTGAGTTGCCACCTTTATTAAGTATCTAAAAACGTATTATGGCATATGGAAAAGTTTTACAGGAATTGGCAGGCTGTTAAGTTAATAATGCTCTTAATACTAGGAATGAACCCTTAATAACAAACGTGCTTTTATTACCCCTTTAAAGTAAAGTCTTTACGTGCCGCGAAATAGGCAAATGGAATAGGCTGTATAAGATCTTAAGTATTACTAATTTAAACGTGGTGGTTGAAATTGTTAATGGCTTCGTGACTTTCTGAGCTATATAGGTTAAGTTATACCGAAACCCCTTGGGCCTTTCAAGTTTAATAAAAAATTTAACGTCGATAACCTTCGAACCGAACAAATTAGTTAATAAGCTAATGAAACGTCGGCAACGTAAACGACCACCTAAGAGAAAGATACAAATTAAAAAGAAGGACGGCGATGGGGATCACAGGCCTGGCAAAGTATATATAACGATATAGATATTTTTAAAAAGAAAAGTTTAACGGAGAATTTAGATTTGAGTTACGTACCAAAGGTATTATTGATATACTAGGCAAGCCGTTCAAGGAAAGAAATTAAGTAGAAATTAACGGTCTTTTATTATGGGGGGTTATATAATTTATACTATTAACGTATTTTAAAACTTAGAACGTTATTATCTTTAGGTTAAGGATAATTTACGAGGCCAAAGATAAGACCTCGGATCGGCTATGCGAAAAGTTACGGCTAATTACTTAACAATACTATAAAAAGGTAAGGACTAAATCCTAACTTAATCACATATAATCTAAAAGATTAGCCAACGTTTAATTATCGCCATTGCGACTAATTTAACTGCTAACGTAAAAAGCCGGTTTATACTTAATAGCCGGGATATTACGTAAACGTACACGTAATCTACCACCGATCTTTAACGGATTATATTGCTAAAGTTACCAAAAAAACTGAAGTATAAATTTCCGGTCGGTACGGTAATACGATGTATTAAGTTTTTATACGGACTAGCTGAGGTATGCGTTGACTGGTTTCTAACATATCAAGCGAATTTTAAAAACACGTTCGATATAAAAACTTTAACCTTTAACCGTTGCCTATTAATTAAAAAGTCTAAAAACTTTGGCATTATATATATGTAAATTAACGATACCTTTTTTCTCGACGATATTAGGTTTATAATAGCGAAATAACGTATTATTATGAAGTTAAACCTTTAAAAGTGTAATTTAATTAAAACGTTAGTCGAAGGTATACAATTTAACTTTAATCAATCGTTAATTCACATTTATAATATTAAGTCTAAAAACGGCATTTACATTAGCCTATGTTAAAAAGGGTAAGCTACGAGTTTAACTATTATCGATAAGACCAACGAGGTAAGATTACAAAGATATTTAAAATAGAGAGCTCATACGATTTATATCGTTACGTTATGTTAACCGAAAGTATCGTACGACCTTTCCATTATAACATGGGTATAAAACCTATAAAACGAAAACTTTACCAAGTAAAATAAGCGGATTTAATAGTAAATAAATTACGTTAAAAAAGGAATTAATTTAATTTATATGAATTTGATAAAGGTTAAGCTAATAATTTTTGCAAACGGGTTATTTACTAATAATACTAACCTTATATCATAAATCGGCTTTTTAATAATACTTGTTAATAAGGATAAATCTAAAGAGTAATTTACGATTACCAGAAACCTTATATATTAGATACCCGTTAAGTACAAACACGTAACCCGAAGTATATTAGCTTTAAAAGTTTATGATATAATAATAGGCTTTAATATCGACATAGTAACTAACAGCATATTAAGGATTATTGCTAAATAGCTAAGACTATTACCAATACCTATAATGGTATATACCAACTTCCGAAGTCTTTATGAATACTTATTAAAACTAGGTACGACTAATAAAAAACGCCTAATAATAAATATAATGGCGCTAAAGAAAGTATATAAAACCTGGAAAATCGATAAGTTCCGGTAAATTAACAGCAAAGATAATCCTACCGATATTATAACTAAGACCACCTCCAATAGCGCCTTGGAAAGGTTTGTGGATAGCAATACGCTAACTATACGAATCTAAAGATACGTGGACCGCCCAGCACGTAACGTAGAGAAATAGGGTTACCCTGGTAAACTGGAAGACTGCCAAGGTAATAATGGCAATAAAATTAATTTAAACTACTAGCAAAAGGTACGTAAGTGGTAACGTAACTGATTTGCGCAGGTTTGTGGCGAAGGATCTGTACACTGGATTTAAGGAACGAAAGCTTCGGAAGGGTGGAACAAAAGGGCTACAAAGGGCCGTAATTGATGTTAATTTTAGTACTGATTGATCGGAATTAACAGGGGTTTGGCTTGTGGACTGAGGAGGGATTTCAAAGGTTGCCACCAATTGATAGCAAGCCACGCTGGCGTGCAGGCACAAAACAAAAAGCCGCCAGTGTTGGAATAGCAATCAAATGCAGTATAGTAAAGTTAACTTTATTTGCAGTAAAGTTGATTATACTTACTACAAATTGACTATAGTTTGTAGGACTACACTGCACGTGCAATGCAGTAGGTACCCACTTCAAAGTGGGGTACAGGCCAAAGCGTTTGGTCATACAAATTAGTGTGCAGACCGGCTAGTGGTCTGCCAAACTTAGAAGAAACACACCAATCAACAATATCAACGAAGCACCAATTACTTCGACCACAGTGATTCGAATCGACTACGTTGCAACGATAAAGGCCTACCAACAACATTTATAATTAGTACCGTAACTACACTATTATTAGAAAACCTACTAATTTGGACCTTTACGACCCTAACCATATTATCACTATAAAACCTATTAATTTGGACCTTTACAATTACAATTACACTATTACTACAAAGCCTATTAATTTGAACTTTTACGACCACAATTACATTATTATTACTAAGCTATAGGTATACAAGAAAAAAAAAAGATTGCCTGTGTAAATATTACTATATACCCTTATAAATAGTATATATAAGCCAAGTGGCAATACACTATATTACAAGGTGCCCTCTTACAGGGTGTACGATAACGTGTCACGCTGTAGGCTGCACTTTTGTAAAACGCAAAGTGCACCATGCATGGAGCGGTCTGAAATGGATATTCCAGGCCGCACGGCAGTACACAGAACTATCTGGATTGGGTATTCCAGAGCGTACGTCAAAAGGGTCACTACCTGGATGGGAGGTTTATAACCTCCCATCCGTGGTGTGCACTCTCTGGAATACTCCTGACGGCATATCTATCTTTACTACAACAATACCAATCTTTTGATTACTCTTCTACTCTTACTTACTTCACGTGAATAGGTTTAGATTTTACCGACATTATACGATATAAAAAGGTGTGGTCAACTAATTATTACATTGCTTTAAAACTAAGGCTAAATTCTTTATTGCACACAATAACCTGAAGTATATTTTACTTACCTTGGGCCTTTATGCCTCTACAGTTTATAACGCTTTTAATTAATTCCAAATGAAAAGCAGAAGGTACTAAGTATAATATATCACTTATTTCGATCGGCATTTAATAACAGTATAAAGTATTAACCAGCAGCCTTATTTACTATAGACCCAATAAGTTTTAGCGGCTCTACCAATGTGTCCTCCCACTGTATGATTACAAGATAGGAGTTAAGTTGGTGGAAACCAAAGGCTCCTAACTTAACGCTCCTCCATGCGCTCGCCCACAGGTGTTATTGCTTGAAAAACAACATTACTCACTTGTTCAGAACCTTGAACCCCTGTCACCTGTATTGAAGCAATGCTGTTCTCGTTCATCTGACGAATCAGGGACAACGTTGCCTCCACTTCCTTTGCCAACTTTGTCTTCATCAATCCCTTCCAACATTGTTTGTGTTGGTAGTTTTCAGAATTTGCTTGGATTGTAAAATCCTGCTCCTTAACATTGAAGATCCTGCAATTCATGATTGCTTGCCTCCAATCAAGTCTTTTAACTTTCTGATACTGAATCACTCGTAGTTGATTCATCGGAGCTGCTGTCTCTTTCCAACAGGCTTCAAGAACCTCCGGCATTTTGAGTGGATTATTCAAGAAGTGTTGGCTTTGTTCCACAGGCATAATCACCATTAGCCCTCCTACCAAATCAATTTTAATCAAGTGGACAGGTGATTTTGTTCCCTTGTTGCCTTCGTGCACATTGCACAACCACCATCGTTCGTATTTTGTTTTGATAATTTCAGCGGAGTAGTCTGGTCGGCCCGCGAAATTTTTTTTGAATTGTACTGTTACGTCTTGAAATGCGTTGGCGACGAAGCCAAACAGTAAGAAAAGAAGGGATAGATATTTGAAGACCATATTGCAAAGAAATGAGTGTTGAATGGCTGACTTTCGTTTCGACTGAGTAGAAATGAATACGATTCTTCAGAAGGCTTTGAATATCGATATGATGTTCTGATTGAAATTCTTGTGGAATTGCGTTATGGTTAAATACATACTCGTGGTGACTTCACCTCAGGGGTGGTGGGTTGATCTGAAGTCACCACGAGTAGTACCTTCCAAGCAACCGGGTATAGGAGTAAATTTAGTAAATTTGGTTGCTATACACAGTACATACGTAGTACCTTATTTCTTTGCATTGCACAAGTCTCCACAGCCACCTTGCCAGGGTCGCATAATCTGCGTGCCCCCTAAGTACCTGTCAACTCTCCCCTGTAATTTTTTTTCGTGGTATGAGTGCACGGATCATGCCCCTGTTTTTTGTTATCGGCCATGAGGATTTCCTACTGCATCTTTACTGGTAGCCCTGTTGGAATAGCAGTCAATTGTTGCACAGTCAAGTCAACTATACTTACAGTTAGTTGATTGTACTGACTGCAAATTGACTGTAGTTTGTGGGATTGATTGCATTGACTGCAAGTCAAGTGTAGTAGGTGCCCACTTCAGGTTGGGGCGCGGGCCAAAGCAATTGGGCATACAAATTAGCGTGTAGACCGGCTAGCGGTCTGCCAAACTTAGAAGTAACACATCACTTTCAATGCAGCACCAGTTACTTCGACCAGAGATTCGAATCGACAACGTTGCAACGATAAAGGCCTACCAACAAGCCCATTCCGATGAAAGATTCCGAAAATGCCATCCTCAACATCATCGCTACAACCTCCTTTTATTTTTGACACTGTCATCATGTACGCGTCGCTGTAACTTGTACACATTGGTATCAAGTCACCTCTTTTCGATCTCCTTTTTTTATTGTCGAGTTTTGAAAAGGTTTCACCTGACAGCCACCGACGACTATTCGGAAGTTTTTTTATGGATTTCCTATTCAAAAAATACACTATTGACTACTATTATAGGAAACGTTTCAGCTTTTGCGTTTCAACCTTTTTACTCTAGAAACACACAGTCGATTCTATCATAGCCAGTACCCGAATCAATTGGGATTTATATATATATATATTTTACTGTCTCCGGGCAGTGTCATCTATGAAGCGTAACACTAGCTGCTACGAAATAATCCTGTAGATACCAGCGGGAGGAATCGTAACCCGGGTTCCCCGAAGGCCTATGCAGGCCTTAAGGCCTCCGAGCCATCCTTCCAAACAAGACCCTAGGGTGCCCTGCAGTTTAGAGAACCGTAAGCGTGTAAACTGTAGCCCTAATCGGGCCGAGAAACGCGGCTTCCTTAGTTCCTGCCCGACGCTTATTTGCGCCGGGGATACGATCATATAGGCCTTTGAGAAAAGGGCTCCGTAGAGTATAAAAGCAGAAAAGTAACCAGTATGAAAGGCGGGAGTAAAACACGTTGTGGTTGCGTGTACGTGTCCTATTGAACCTCGGTGAAGTATTGTTAGGGGACCTCAACACGTGTAATGGCCCGTGCATTGCATACTCAAGACAAAACAAACAAAAAGGGGTCTCTTGTTAGCACAGACCCTAATCACAAACCTTCCCCTGTACATCATCGAAGTACCTCCCTCATTAGCAAGCACCCCTGCGCTTGGTGATCGGTAACAAAGGTCATTGTGCTTATAGGAGTAGCGGCCCCTTTGTGCAAAGGAAGACCCCAGCGTGCTATGCGCCGCCGCGCTCAGGCGCGCGAGGGACCCTCTTGTCACCAAGAGGGCCAAGCGCGCCCGCACCGACCCCCCTTGTGACTCCCCCTGCGACTCCTCCCTCCTCTCCTCTTCCCCCGCCCCAGCCTACACGGCCCCTGTCCACTAAACTGAGCTATTGAAGTTTGGTTTCATACGAGGTCTTCAAGACCTCAGGATTTGTCGAAATGTTACTATTGGGTTGAATTGTAAGGAGGGCCGAGGGTACGGAAGGATTTTGGCTCTTAGATATTTTTTAAGATTTCTTTTAATAGTAGCGATTTCGACACGTCTCATTCGATTAGTATTACAGTGTCTTGCATTTAGTAAAAGCTAACTACATTGATAGTATTATACTGCTGACTCTTTTTAAGGAGAAATAGAAAAATAGCGTACCTTAGCGGATAGTTTCGCTGGCCTTGCGCCCGTGCGGCGTCAATATATCTCTACCACCACCAATAATACCTGTAACTTCAAGCAATAAGGCAATGCTGCCGATGACTCGATAAGGTAGATGGTCTGTAGATTAAGTGAGTAAAGTTTTTTAGACTTGTACTGTAGCTATCTATATACAAAGTATATACTTAAAACGTTGACTCGCTGACTAGAAACCCCCCTTTAGACTTTTGTGATTTGTCAACGGGGTTAAGCAAATTGAAAGCTTTCGGTAGTTAACTCTTGGGGCAGTGAAATCCCCTGTTTCATACACCTTGTTAGGTATGAGTTGTGCACGGTTTGGATTATGCTCTGTGCGCCCACCCACGATTAGGTACCGCATTTTCAAACGAGATATTGCAGTCTGCGCATACCAAAATACATTGGATTCAGAGCAACACAAATATTTTGCTTGCAAGGGAATAGGTGGATGGCATGGTAAGCGCAACAGCAAAAGCCTAAACGAACAGCAAAGGCCAAAGAAAACAAACAGCAGAACAGTTGATGACCAGGCAATTCAAGAAACTAATCCCTCCCAAATTGTGTTCAAAATAGTCCACATTGTCATCGTACCCATCCTCCCATCCTCCCTTGTGCTTGTAAACGTTATCATCAACTTCGAGATCATCTTACTGATTATCATAGTAGACACTGAAGTGTGGCGGCGTACAGAGGGTACCCCTGTAACAGCCACACCTACTGAGTCTTTGTTCTTGGAGAACAGTACCTAGCCTACCTTTCTTCTTCAACATACAATACTACACTGTTTTTGGCCCTTCTTGGAGCCTTTGGGCGCCACCCTATCACACTACCACATGAAGTCTCCATCATCTTCAACCTCTTCAACGTCGGCTTCATCAGCATCAGCTTCATCAGCATCAGTTTCATCAACTTTAACTTTACTACCTGCCTGTAAAAAATAGGGGTAATGTTTGTTATATTCAAGACTATGAAGGTGTGCTATGAAGGTTTAGGAGACTGCAATGTCTATTATATAGACAATTCCAACAGTCAAAAACAGTTATAAACATCTTCGACCTTACGTCAACTTTCTTGGCATAGGTGCACGAACTATCCTGTTAAAGAAGATACGGGGCTTACACTGTAAACCCTAACAATGCCCACTTTCGAGAATAAATTTCAAGTCCGGTCGTTTTCAACACCATCACTTTACATACACCCTATTCCACCATAATGTTATTAATCGGCTTTACCACTACTTGAATCTTTTCCGGCGACCCCTTTTTGGCTATGAAGATTGTCGTCGGCCCGGCGTACCGCCCGCTCAACTGTGTATCCAGAAGACAAACAACGATTCCATCTCTCGTTACTTATGCCAACGTAACCTTTCAGATTTGTATTACGATGTAACCAAAGTCTGGTTTTTTTTTACGTATAAATGTTTTCAGAAACTTTATGATAAACATTCGCTTTCAACAACCTTTCTCTTATAATCGTTATTACCTACACTGACGCCTCGCCCGCTTAGCGGTTTTTTTTGCCTTCAACTTTACTTTGGATGCCTTTAGCTATTTACGCAAGACTTTTCTCGGAATATCACCCGCTTAGTAATGCAATTCTTCTTACGTTGTTTTACACTCTTTGGATTTGCGGCCCATGGTAAAAAGGTAACTTGCCGAACGAGTTGTGGAGTATATCTTTTTTATCGTTGCGGGCTTTCAACTAGGGTGCATGTGTTTTATAGGTTCTTTCACTCTTTTAGGACCGTTGTTAGATTTTCGATGCTAATAGGCGTCGAACAGGAACTACTACAGTCGAATATCACAGCTCGGCTAAGGATATAATTTACACGCCTGTATAATGTTACGGGTCTCTAAACTATATGGTATTTTAAGGCCTTGTTGGAAAGGTTGACTTAGGGTTCGATTTTTGGTCAAATTTTTTTTTGATTATATCTTGTAAGTAGAGATTGCAAATGAAGGGCGATAAACTTTGTTATATTATAAGTATATCGGGTTGAAACCTTTTTGGAACATCTATTGTTGTCCTTCCTTTTTTCGTCACATGGGCAAACTTATATAAATGCGGATTATATTTGTAATAATGCTGGGTTTGTGGCACATTGTGAGGATTAATACGATTGATATAAGGCCTCATATATATTAAACAATGACGTATAATATAATGCCTGGAAATTGGTCATAGGTGTATGAGATTAGTTTTTTTTACTTTTTATGTTCGTTTGAATAAAGAGCAGGCTTTTGTTTACAATGATTTGTTTAAAGGATAATAAACTAAATCTTGGAGACGGGAATTTTTGAACAGAGAGGTTGTTGTAGGGTAGGAACACTCAAGTTGCGAGCCTTCCTGCTGGCATTTGTACTCAGTTAACAATAGCAAGGATCGCAATATACTGGCTATATAGTGGCTACTTCCAGGTAATAATATATTACGAAATAAAAGTTGTAAAGCCATAACTACTTCCTATGAGCCACATTATTTAAGCCAATTTGCTACACTATATTCGCTGATACGTGTAAAATATATAGTGAAAGGTATAAAGATTCAAGTATCTAAGTATCAAGTAGACAACTGAGCCTCTTCCTTAAGTTAAAGATACTATGCAAGAAGACATTGCATAGTTTGTAGATTTTGGAATACCAAAAATTCTACCCAGAGAACTTCTTAATATATAATCAAAAGAATCTTCATAGATTTTGATCATCACGATTGTAACCTTACACTAGTAAATACTAGTAATACAAACAGCTGAAACTAGCTGTAATCCTTATCTCGATGCCTCTATGGCTTGAGAATACTAGTTCCTATTACTCCGGTGAACATCCTCATCTCTGGAGCGTTACTTGCATCCTTGTTGTTAAGTCCTGTATAAAGACCTTATACCGACTGTATCTGTTGAAATGTCAACATACCCTCCTAAGAATTACTATCTATACAATATAGAAAAAGAAAATGAAAACAATGAAAACAGTGTAAAGTATTGAGTGAAGAATATGTAGTATGAAGTTGAAAATTAAATGGAATAAAGGTAAAAAAAAAAAGATGTATGATAGTCCGATTTAAGCTGATAACTTACAACATCAGTCTTTTGTTAATATTTCCATCATGGTTTATTGTGATAACTTCCTAACTATTCCAACACACAATATCATATTTTGATTTCAATTATGATGCTATAGAAATCATTAATTGTTAACCAAACTTAATTAAACAAATTTGAACCTTAACATCATTTTTTCGTAATTTGTCTTCGGCAATGGTTTTATCAATCTATCAATTGACTATTTATTCGTAGAAGACTACTTAGCTTAAATTATATCACATTTAACCTTATTCCTAACTGTTAGAACAACGTTTAAGTGCAGTACGGTTGAAGTTAACAGTACTGACTGCAAGTCAATTGCAGTAGATTGCCCAATTCAATGTGGGGTACGAGACAAGCAATTATTTATACAAAGTAGAGTGCAGACCGGCTAGTTATCTGACAAACTTAGGAGGAACAATAATCTACTACTTGATCTTTACAATATTACTGTTACTTCGACTACACTTCAAATCGACAACATTGTAACGAATCGACAACGTTATAACTTCTAAGGACCTATCAACGCTGATTAGTATTTATTAGGTTAAACAAAAACGGGTTGAGTAGAAAAAGAAGCTACTTTCCGGGTATTTTTCGTACAATTGTAAGGTAGGAGAAAGATTCTTGTGAAAGACCTTTACGAACTGCGTTAGTTGTTACGGTGGTAAGTAAGGAAGATTTTTGGATTGCGTCAGTTTCCATGTCAGTTTCAAAGCGGCGACGGTATCGCTATTAATAATAATAAGAAATTTTAATTTGAATCCTTCTTGAGGAAAGCATTGAGATTGACTGCCAGGAATCTTAAAATCAGTCGTTTAGCGATTGCCAACTTGCTAAGACCCTTAAAGTTGGGAAATCGCAAATCGAAAACCACCAAGTCCAAGACTCTTTAACAACAAACAACAATTTTGACGGTAAATATCCTACAATATCACCTCGTATATTAATATTTCTCCCTTAACAAAACACTATCAATCTCTTCCTACACTACAAGATCGTTAATTAAACGCATCATCAAACATTAAATATTTAAGCCGAAAGCATACAGATATGCTAATACCATATAGAGAATCATTAAGTTATGATAATCTGTTACGTCACGTAATTTTACGCTTATACTGATAAGTTTCTACCTCTTCCTAAATTGACGTTAACTCAGCATCTGAATATTGAAATAGTAGACGACTAGATATGAATCAACAAAATCAAAGCCCTTGTACCCCTTTTCATCCAATATTACAGCGAAAGTTTTTAGTATAAAGATATTAACGAAATTTTTACTATAACAAGCTTAACTAACTTTTTTTAATAGTATATCTTTAACTCGAACGTCAGCGAAAAGTTTAGTTCTAGCGCTCATTCCGACGAGGTATAAATAAATAAAATCAAAGCTTTTCAGCTCCTTATCGTTAAATATTACGACGAAAATCTTTAGTATAAAGATATGAACAAAACTTTTACTATACAATGCTTAACTAACTTCATTGGATAGTACATCCTTAACTCGGACATTGGTAAAGAGTTTAGTCTGAGCGTTCACAACTTTAAAGAATTCCGTAAATGTTTCAATAATTCAACTATTAATATGTAATTTCTTTTTGAAAAAGATATAAAATTAGGTTAAAAGCGAAAGTTTACAGGCGAAGAATTTTTATTTCAAATGAAATTACAAATGGATTGGTAAAAACCTTTTTTCGAGTTATCATAATTAAAATAATACCTTTAAAACCATTCATCTGAACACTCTTAGTTTTGAACCCAGCGAAGTAGGAGGGAAAATATTACTAACAACTAGTACTACATGTATATACGTTTTGGGAAACAACCTCCTAATCGACAGATGATTTCAATCTTTAATTCCCCTAGCAACAACTTCTTACATTCCTACAATAAAACTCGTATTGATTTATCTGATAATTTAACCTTTATCTGAGGTAATGCGGTTGACAAAATTAGGAAAAAAAGGGTACGTAAAAATATTGTTAATATGGTATAACGAATTGACGTCAACGCGATTTAATATTGAGTAAGGAAAAATCCTTCAAATTATCGAAATCGTCAAGGAAATATTTGAGGCCATTAAGGCATTGAGACTATATAAGGTACGATCACATAATATTCAGATTAGTATTACAAATTTGAAGAAATGTACGCTTATAAATATGAGCCCACCATAGGTTCTATTTTGAGACTTTACTAGTCACGTTTAGGTATTAGTAACTACCCTTACCACTGGAACTTTAAAGGATTAAAAACTAAGTTGACCATAAAACATATGATCGACAACTGTAACAATTGAAGCGACCGTTTCCTACACAGGTTAAAAAAGTAAATATCAATTATAAGATTTTTACAGATCTCCTTAAAAATTGAAATGATATAAAAAAATATAAAGGAAAACCTAATAAAATATTTACGATAAAATAATGATATTTCTCAATATATGCAAGTATTCAAAGGCAGAAATTTTAGGTTTCTACTTGTTATTTTCAGGAATTATTACGAAATATATCAGAAAATATTACTTAAAGTTTCTAATCAAATCATGTACCTTTTCTAAAATTGATAACAAAATACAAGGTCATTTCGAACATAACATTCCTTTTACGTAATATTATGCAAACTATGCCATGATACGTTAGATGATCATAATGAATAAAATGAAAGAGCAGGAAACACTTATAAATAATACTTTATTAAATATTAAACAAGTTAATGTTTTGCTAATAAGTGATATGAAAAATATACATTAGATAAGTTATACTATATAAGTAATTAAGTTAGTTGTCAAAAGTTTCAAATAAATTCAATACGCTCTATAACGCTTTAATATTACCTATAAAGCCTTTTTTCTTTGGCTTATTATGGTTTGTATTTATGGTTTTAATAGAACGTACACAAAATTTCATTGGTATATTGATCAAGCTGACAATTTTCGGGATTAGGAAAATAGAGACTTTTGAATAGCGTATTATATCGAATGAAGATACAGTAAATCAAACACTTAAATAATAACAAAAGATACTAAATTGAAGATTAAATTAGCTACAACTACATAACTAAAATATAAACGGATATGGTAACTATAAGAGTTATCGACGTAATAGTAATAAAAATTATTGGATTTATAATAAGCTGTATTGTTAGTTAAGCTGCTATTACATTGCTTAACGTTATAAGTAACAAGTAATATATTATATATAACACTCTTTTTTTTCAGAAAAGAACCGTTTAAAACTAATTTCAAATTAAAAATATAAAGGCACGTTATACAATAAAAACAATATGTTGAAGAAAATCGCGTAATATAGAAATATTAATTTTTGAATAACATCGTAATTAGCGAAAAAATACCTTTTTTATTGCTCAAGAAGCCAAAACCTCTATTATTATGAAAATGATTAAACCGATAAACTCCTATACTTATTGAATTTTCGCGATCCTTAAGTAAAGTATATATGTTCAAGAATTATATGCAATATAGGAGTAGGAAAATAACTAGCAGGAGAATATTCTCAATAAATTGTGTTGGGGCGAAAAAGTACTAAAACTACCGAATTTCCTTATGAAAATTTCGGTAAATCCAAAATCTATTTTAGGAAACACAAGGAGTTTTCTTTAGTTCGATTAAAAATTATGTAAATAGTCGTTAAATCGATCATCTATTATATCTTAAAACCCCTCTTTTTATTTCCTATATATTTAGAAGACATTGATATCTTTAGCGTTAATGTTAAAATTAATATTGATGAATTAGTTAAAGAGTGCAAAGAGGTTTCTTTCGACTTTCAATGTAAATTCTTAAAGATTTATTCTTGGAAATGAAAGAAAATGGTGATAAATTTGATAATATTGAAAATTCGGTAACTAGATCGAAGTTTTAATTATCTAACCGTAGAAAAATTATATAGAGTCTTTCAGTCTACAGGTAATGAAAGAAAGGTATATTTCGCATTGAAAGCCATCTAAAGACTTGTCAATCATTTTCAAATCTATATTTAAATTCTCAAAATATTGAAATTTACTTTATAGAACAATTAAAACTTTAATTGTAAAATTTTGACCAACATTTTATTTTTTTATTTGAATAACAAACTTTGTTGGAATAGTATTACATGCAGTGTAGTAGCTCAACTTTACTTATAGTAAAGTTGACTATACTGCAAGTTAAGTGTATTGTTTGTGGACTTACCGCATTGAGTGTAAGTTGAGTGCAGTAAGCTGCACTTCACTCTAGGGCACGGGCCACGCAATTGGCCATACAAATTACAGTGCAGACCGGCTAGTGGTCTGCCAAACCTAGAACAATACATCTACCATTTGACTAATGTAATACTACTGTTACTTCGACCACAATTCGAATCAACAATGTTGCAACAATCTAAGGCCCTACCAACACTGATTAGTACTTATTAGGTTAAACAAAAATTATCTAAGTAAATGAAAAGACTATTTTCCCATTGTTACGCTTAGCGTTATCATTAGTGTAGAGTAAAGATTCTTACCAAAGGCGCGTATTAGTAATACGTTAGTTTACAACGCTAGGAAAATAGAGAAAACTTTTGGGTTGCGTTAATCCATAACGTAAATTTAAAAGTAAACGACGGTATTGCTTTTGAAAAATACCATGAAATCTTTATAAATTCTTTTTAAAGGCGTGAAAATTAACTATTAGAAGTCTCAAAGTTCGGCAAGTTAGCAAATGGCTAAGTCAGTGCTATTACGGGTGTTACTGCTGCAAGGAAAACGACTAAGTCCACATGCTAAATAACTTACAATAACAAACGATCTTCGACCTTACCCTCTATACTAAACCTTTGCCTCTACTTTATTTTTTTCACTTTCCTACGATAATTCAATCGCTAGAATCGCTGTCCCGTACGAAAACACCAAGAATCTCCAAGTCGCGCCAAGAAAGCCACGTCGCGCGACCTTACGCCAAGTCACCAAGTTCTCACACGACTTTATGCCAAAACTCCAAGCCTCTACATCCAAAATCATAATGTCCCTCGCTTCACACTCCTTACACGTCCTATACAAGCTAAAACGTCAAGATAGCTACCGAAAGTCCTTACTTTCAGGCTATTACCAACCTCGACTAAAAAGAAAGTAATTAAAAACCTTGGAATAGCTTTTGCTAAGTATGATAATCACAACCTTTGGGGAGACGACGTCGATTAAAACTTAGCTGAAAAACATTTAACCAACTTAGTAGGTTATTTTATATTAAAATATGATAGCGGTAAAGATCTTGACGACGTATTTCATAAGTTTCGTAAATTTTTCAGCGACTAGACAATTGATATGTAAAAGGCAATCTAACAGACCGTTAAATCCAAACTAAAGTCTAAACTTAAATGCCGAAGAATATATATGCCAAAGGAAAACGTTGTTAGGTTAGCAAGAACATTTTTCGAATTAGATTAACTTAAAGAATACCCTTAAAACCCATAACCTAAAAAAGGGTATTAAAGAACTTTAACGACCTTATATGCGATTTAAAAAACTCATTTTTTACCTTTAATTAAGTTAAGCCTTTTAACGTGCGAAAAATAAACTTATTAACCTGCTTAACAACCCAACACCTTTATGTGACAACACAAAATACGCCCTAAACGATAGCAGAACGCGTAAAGTAAAGGCCGCCAGCGTGGCCAAAAGTATTAACGTCGGCGTTCTCCCCCAGTCAATTAAACAAGATGTTCAAGCCTCTTAAAGTTGTTAAGTACCAAGTCTCTCTTAGAATTTCGCTTATAATCGCCAAACCCCATAAAAACCTTCCCTTTTTAGGTTTACTTATGTGCGAAAGCCTACTATAAGTCCTACTACAAGACTTTAATCCTTAGGTCCGACAATTAGCAATTACCCTGAACACCGTACCTCGGAAGCTTTAAGGCTTAAACTGCTAGGAAATACCATTAAGAACTTAGATAACTATTGTAATATTCACCTAAAACCTGTTGAAAAAGTTAATATTAATTACAAGTTACTTACGGACTTCGCCAATATTTGAAAAAATGTAGAAACAATATAATGGAAAGCCTTATACCCTTTTTGATATTAAGATAATGCCCTTTCTAAATATTTGTAGATAAATGGAGGGTTTTCCTTTAGATTTTCATTTACTATTTCCCGAAATCCTTAAAATGTACGTTAAAAACTATTATCTGACCTTCCTTACTAAAGCCACTCCGTTCCGCAAGATTTTCGATAACATAGAGGGCTACTTCGAATACGACGTCCACATTATATAATATCACATAAATTAAGCCACTACGAAATGAGTAACGATAATAGCTAAAAGGAAAAAGGTGGAAATATCGATAAATAAACTTAACCAGATAATTAATAAGCTAATGTTATATCAGAAAGCAATGAGTAAGGCACACGTTAGCGAAGCTACACTTCGTGAATAGGTACGTGTAGTAATTACAGGTGTTAGCGAATTCGAATACGTACTATAACATACAAATATCACTTATAAAGGTTTCTTTAACTAGTTACGTTTTTCGTTTGCCACTGTAATGACGCGTACACCAAATAGGACTGGTATATACCCCTAAGTCAGCAAATTCTTTAATATAAATAAAAAAGACTTTGTAGTAATTAATTACGTCGGCCGCAAATATAGCTACAGGTGCTCACAACGCTTAAAGTTTTACCCACCATCTGTAGACTAAAGATAATAATTACAACAACGCTAATAAGTCCAAGATTTAGGCGAACCTGTTAACCGTAAACACTATTGTCGTAATAGTGGCAAAAAATTGGATTTATGGAAAATATAACTATTAATTAACTCGAAACTTCCTCGCCGAACCTGATAACAAAAAGGCAACATATTATTCCGAATACTCCACTACCTTTAAATAGGACTACTTGGATTCAATCGCAGACTTCAAGGGCAACGAGTCAATTAATAGCGTTAATGCCTCTAAATAAATTAAGTGGTATGAAGATACTGCTCCTAACGTGACCTAATAATTATTATAACCCAAAGACTTACTGCAGACCATGGAGCAGGCCAGCGGACACAAGCTTGATATTCAACACATCAAGCGGGGATATTTCTTATGTAAGGACCCAGGGTTAGGGTTGGGACCGCAAGGACCAAAGAGCGATCCAGTCGATACTATATAGAACCGCAGGAAGCGACTAGCGACTTCAGCGGTCCAGTACTGAAGATGGTATGAAGGCCATAGGATATAAGGACACAGTCCTTACTACATAGATAGTATTTCCTTATTAGCTCTTCAGTTGTCAATCTAAGTATTCAGTCTATACATTTGAATAGCCTCACGGCTTTTGATCATTACTTGAACGGTTGCGATATTGTTCACTCAGCACCTTTGCTACCTTCTGGATAACATAAAACTTCTAACACCTTTTATATACTCACGGGTATTTAGTGTGATAATTACAATAACTAGTCAACTATGTCTTTTTATATCATTTGGAGAATAAAACCCCTTATCTTTGTTTTAACCAAGCTCCTAACCCATAATACAATTTTAATCTTGGTAATCGTTACATATACCACTCGTTTTAAGGTATTATGCCAGATATAGGGGCAATAAGATGCTTTAAAAAAGCTATTCGTAGTACATAATACTACGAAGGGAAAGAACTATAACTATTAAAATTTATTATTACGATACTAGTAATGTCAAAGTTAGCTTTAGCCACGGCGAATAACTATCGTTACTCAAGACAACGGAAATTGAATCTATTGTAAAAGTAATTACGGGTCACATCCTTAACATTCTTACTCGTTTGATACTTTACTTAAAGAATATAAAAACCCTCAGCATTAACGTCGATATTAACGTAGATCAACTAGTTAAAAACAGCCAGAAGTTTCCCTTTGACTTTAAGTGGGGATACTTATAACTTTATTTTTAAGGTCCAGAAGTAATGGTATTAAACCTAACGAAGTTGGAGATACGTTAATTACACTGGCGCTTTAACTAACTAGCCGTTAATAAGTTATATAAAGTCCTAAAATCCCCAGGGCATAAAAATGTGGAATACTTTACCCTAAAAGCCATTAAAAGGCTTTGTCACCAGTACCAAACATATACCCAAGCTCCCCAAAAATTTAAGTTTATATCAAAAGACAATAAAGTTTTTATTGTAATATTTTTTTCGATGTATTTTACTTGAATAATAAGCCTGTCTTTTATGTCGTTAATTTCATAATATCTTTTTACGGGGTTAAGTCCTTCAAGTCACTTTCGGTAAAAGATAAGTGGGAAACGTTAAGGATATTATAAATTAATAAGTCTCTGGGACAACCCAATGTCGTCTTTTACGATACTGGTACTATCTTTACGCCGATAAAGTTTTGAAAAGATATTAAGATGATGGGTATTTAGTACAAACAGATACCTATAAAAGCCTACTAAAGTATTAGGAAAGTTAAAAAGGTATATGCCCTATTTTAGCAAACGTACAATATCCTTTCATTGGAAATTAAAAGCTTTACGGATCCGAAGGCACGCTTATAGATTGCAGTAAAAGGTCTGAACGATACTGTATGCCTTAATAGCTTAGTTCCAACACTGTTGGTTTTTGGAGCGTACCCACACCTAACTAGTGAATCTCTACCTTCAGCAAGTACTTAAAAACATGTTATGAACTATAACAAAACCTTAAGAGAGCTACAAAAAGAATCTATACGCCGCTAGATTAATAAGTCCTCTAATACCAGAAACGGCCCTATAACAATCGACGTACTTACTTTATCATTATGAAATAAAATCCTTATATAGCAAGAGTGTGGCAAATTAAAGGGCCCGTATAAAATATTAAGTATCACGAAATCGGAAATAGTTATTAAAACTGCTAAAGGTCATGTATCTTTTCGAATTACCCATATTAAGCATTATATCAGTGCTACTAACAATAAAGATACTTAAATTAAGCGACCGAATCAATATAAACACTTTTTATTTGTTATTGATAAACCGATAGAACGCCACCGACGCGGACAACCCTCGAGGAAAAGGAACATGGAGAAAGAGTAATATATACTTGGCCGTATCTATAATACTACTTAAGTAAATAAAAAATAAAAAAATAAAAAAGATTTGGCATTAAAACTCCAAGCGTAAAGAATTATCAAAACCTTCGGTAAACCCTTTAAGGAAAATGACAAGGTCGAAATTAACGGCCTACTGATTTAAGGGGTTGTATAATTCGTGCCGAAAACCGATTTCAACTTCTAAAACCTAAACGTTATGATATTTATGTTGAATATTATTTACGAGGTTAAATGTAAGACTATGGGGCGGCCGTACGAAAAGTTATGCCTAATCGCTTAAAGATATAGATATAAAGGTAAGAACTGAATCCTTACGTAATCGATAACGATTAAGAATATTAACATACGCTAGATAATACTTTTAACGACAAGTTTACTAATCAAGACTAAAGGCAAATTTACGCTTAATCACTAAGATATAACGTAAGCTTATACGTAGTTAGTAATAAATATGTAACGGATCGTATTACTAAAATTACCATAGGAATTACGTGTTATTTACCCTTTGGGAACGGTAATACGGTATATTAAACTACTATACGGATTATTTCGATCAGGCGTTTATTGGTTTTCAACTTATCAGTTGTACTTTAAATTACGGCTAACAATAAAGTTTTGAACGTACGACCCGTGCTTATTGGTAACATAAAAAAGGGACTTCGGTGTAGTGGGTATGTAAACTAACGATAACATTTTCCTCGAAACGGTAGGTTTTATGGAATTGAAATAGAAAGCGATTAAAGACTCTAAATTTTAAAATTGTAAACCGGTAACAATGTTAATGAAAGGCAGCAAACTTGATTTTAATAGATCGTTAATCCGTATACTTAATATAAATGCCGGATTTAACTTTATTTAAAAGAGCCAGGGTATTGTTCTGACTGCAATTAGTAAGACTAATAGGGCTAAGGCTTAACGGTATTTAAAATAACATACTCAAGGTAGCTATATTACTATCTTATACCAACCGAAAGCCTTTTACGACCTCTAAATCGCAGTATAAGTATAAGACCCGGCAGATAAATATTTTAACCGAATGAACAAAAGGTTCGAGTAACAGATGCGAAACCTAAACCAAAAGATTAATATGGTTTTAATCGATTTGTCGAGGACCAAGTTAATAATCTTTATCAATGGGTTTTTTGTAAACAAAATCAATTTATTTTTACAAATCGGCTTTTTAATAACTCTCATTGATAAAGACCAACGGAAAGACTAGTATAATATTATCAGTAACCTAGTACTTTAAACCTCTGTTAAATGTAAAAAGATTACACGAATCGTGTTAACTTCAGAGGTTTACGGCATAATAATGGGCTTTAACGTAAGTATAGCACTATGTGAAACCCTTAACCTTATTACTAGGCAACTGAAAATTCCTCCTATCCCGGTGGTAATCTGTACCGACTCGAAAAGCTTTTTTTGAATACTTTTCGAAAATCGAAACCACCAGCGAAAAACACCTCATAATCGTCATAATAATACCCCATAAAGCCTATGAAAGGAGGGAAATTAAAATATTCCGGTAGATTAACGGTAAAGAAAACTCCGCAAATACTATAATGAAGGCAGTACCAAATAAGGACTTGAAAAGGTTTATGAATAGTAACAAGCTAAGTATACAAATCGAAGGTTACGTTAATAGGCCGCCTGGAAAGCCCATATTACGTAACAGCGGTTAGGGATATTGTAATAAATTAAAAACTGGTAGGGAATTAATAATGTAGACCTGTTTAATTAGAACGAGTAAAGTAAAGGCTTGCAAAGACCTATGACGAAAGAACTTTTTGTGGGAGTTAATAAACTCGGACCTCGGAACGATGGAGCAATTAAAGTCAAATAGGGTCAATTTGCATGCAATTGGATACAATTAAGTATGAAAGTCAACTGTAATTACTAGGGGTCAAACGAGTTGACGAGGAGGCAATTTAGTAGTAACCGAAAAAGATTGGTTAACCACACTAACGTATGCGTACAAACTAAAAAGCCGCTAGTGTTAGAATAATGCTACATGTAATGCAGTAGGTCAACTTTACTTACAGTAAAGTTGACTGTAATGCAAGTTGAGTGTTTTATTTGTAGACTCACCGCATTGGGTGTAAGTCGATTGCAGTATGCTACACTTTACTTTAGGGCATGGGCCAAGCAATTGGCCATATAAATTACAGTGTAAACCGGCTAGCGGTTTACCAAACCTAGAACAATACATCCACCAATTGACCAATGCAACACTACTGTTACTTCGATCACGATTCGAATCGACCATGTGGTAACGATCAAAGACCCTACCAACAAACTTGTTTTTTATATCATAAAGTCTGTAACCTCTCTTTAGAAAGTTGATTTCCTTGAGTTTGAATTGGTAAAGGTGATATATAAGTGATAAAGACGTTATAAATTAAGATGAATTTAAAATTATCAAACGTTATTGCCCACAACAATAATATTAATTTCTAGGTGACTTAATTCCAAGTTAATGCCAAAAAAATATGGATTACATATAAATATTTATTTATTAAAGCCCACTAAAATATGTAAAAGATTGAAAAAATGTATATCATATTGGGAAAAGTGTATAATATCTTTACGTTAAATATTAGAAGCTTTACAAACTAGGCCACAAGTTTTTAATTAATAGTAAAGGGACTCAATATCACCGTGTGCCCTAACGAGCTAATATTAACTTTATTGGGTTTTAAATTATATTTTCATTTAATAGGTAAGTTTTCTTTATTAGGAAACCATAAAGAATATTACGGCATACAGTAAAGCCTTAATGAAATTACGGGGGGAATTTGTAAGGTATTAAGTTAATAATATTTTCGACATGAATAATGGTGTTCGCAGGTCTTCAGATCGTTGCAACGTTTTCGATTCGATTGGTCAAAGTACCAGTAGTATTGCATTGGAATAGTGGTGGATGTATTATTTTAAGTTTGGAAGACCGCTAGCCGGTTTTCACTGTAATTTGTATAGCCAATTACTTAGCCCGTGCTTTAGAGTGAAGTGTAGCGTACTGCACTTGACTTACATTCAATGCAGTAAGTCTACACAAAGCAATACACTCAACTTACAATATAGTCAACTTTGTTGTAAGTAAAGTTGACTTATTGTACTGTATGTAATACTATTCCAATATTGGCGGCTTTTTTTTTGTTTTTACGCGTACGCTAGTGTGGGTAACCAATCTTTTCCGGTTACCACTAAGTCATCTTCTCGTTTACTAGCCAGACTCCTGTAAATTCCAGTTGACTTCTATACTAAATTACATTCATTTACATAAAAATTTACCCCATTTGACCTTAATTACTCCATCTCTCCGAGTTCCGAGTTTATCAACTTCTACAAAAAGTTCTACCGTCACAGACTTATGCAAGCCTCTACTTCAGTAGTTCGATTTAAACAGATAGCTATCATTAATTTTCCACTTCCCTGGCAGTCTTCCAGTTTTCTGATACATCCCTATCTTCTGTCACGTGATCTGAGCATTCCGGGCGGTTTATTAACGTAACCATCGATACATACAGTTAATTTGTTGCTATCCATAAATCTTTTGAAGGTCTCATTTGGCGTCGCCTTCGTTATAGTATTTACGGGATTGAATTTACGGTTGATTTATTCAAATTCCTCAATCTCACTCCCTCAGTAAGCTTTACGAAGTGTATTTACGTCGATTATCAGGCGTTTTTAGCTAGTGGTTCCGAACTTTAAAAAGGTATTCGAAAACTCTTTTCAAATAAGTACAAACCACCACCGGCATAAGCGAAATCTTTAACTATTTGGTAATAAAGTTAAGGGTTTCTTATAGTATTATGCCTATGTTAAAGCCCATTATTATACTATAGATCTCGAAAGCCAATAATTTTCGTATAATTCTTTTACACTTAATGGAGGTTTAGTGGATTGAGCTACGAATAATGCATAATTGGTCTTCTCGTTTGTTTTCATTAATAAGGGTTATTAAAAAGCCGATTTCTAAAGATAAATCGGTGTTATTTAAAAAGGATTCGACCGTAAAAACTATTAACTTAGCTCTTAACATGTCGATTAAAACTATATTAATTTATTGGTTTAGGTTTTTTATTTGCTACTCGAACCTTTCATTTAACCGGTGAAAATTTTCATTTGTCGGGTTCTATATTTTTACCGCGATGGAAAGGTTGTAAAAGGCTTTCGGTTAGCATAAGTTAATGATATAGCCATCTAGAACGTGCTATTTAAAATACCGTTAAGCTGTATATATATTAATATTGTTAATGACAGCCAAAACAAGTCCTTTATCTTGTTGGCAAAAGTTCAAGCCGGTATTAATACCAAACATACGGATTAACGATTTATTAAAGTTAAGTCAACTACTTTCTGTTAACGTTATTATTAGTTTGTAATTCCAAAACTTGAAGTTTTTCATCACCTGTTATTTCAATACTATAAAGCCAGCCGTTTTAAAGAAAAATATATCGTTAGTTTATATGCCTACTACGTCGAAGTCTATATCCTTCGTTAGTAGTAAATACGGGTCGGGACGTTAAGAATTTTATCGTCAACCGTAATTAAAAATACGGCTAGTAAGTTGAAAATGAATAAACACATATTTTAGCTCATCTGTATAATAGCTTAATATATTGTATTATCGTCATTAAAAGGTAAATGATACGTAATTCCTATAGTTGTTTTAATAATATAATCCGATGTAAATCTGTTTCTAATTATATATAGGTTTATATTATATTACCACTATTGAACGTAAACTTACCTTCATTATTGATTAATACATTTATTACGAGAACAATTACCAAATGTTAATTCATTTTCGAAATCGTTAGCGACTACTTAAAGATCTCGTCTTTGCTTTGATTATAGTATTCTTTAGCGATTAGATGTGATATTTTGTACGGTTACCCCGTAATTTTACCTTTGACCTTATAAATAATCCTCGACTTAAAAATCGTGAAGTTTAGGTTTTAAAGGTTAAAATCGGTTTTCGGTACGAATCATATAACCCCTCAAATTAATCGGCCGTTAATCTTAAGTTTATCACTCTTTTTCAAAGGGTTTACCAAAGATTTTAATGATCCCTCATACTCGGAATTTTAATGCCAAGTTTTTGTTATTCTTCTTCTTCCTTTTCATTTAAGAAATATTATAGATACGGTCGGTATATATTCCTTCTTTTTAAGGTTCCTCATCTTTAGGGATTCTCCACGCTGGCGGCGTTTCATCGGCTTATCGATAACGGTTAAGGGAGGTTTATACTAATTCGACCGCTAAACTTGACGGTCTTTATTGTTAATCGTCCTAATGTAAAACTTAACCTTAATAATTCGAAAAGATATAAGACTGTTAACAGTTTTAATAACTATTTAGGAGTTTTTGATACTTAATATCTTATACGGGCCCTCAAATTTTCCTTGCTCCCATTACATAAAGACTTTACTTTATAATGGAAAAGTAAATATATAGATTATTATAAGAATATTCCTAGTGTTGAGCGCCTTATTAATCTGATGGCGTGCTGATTTTCTTTGTAGCTTCCTGAAAGCTTTACCATAGGTCGTTGTACGTTTCTAAATACTTGCCGAGGGCGAAGATTTACTCGCCAGGCGTAGATACGTTCCAAAGACCAATAGTGTCGGCACTAAGCCGTTCAAGCCTATAATATTATTTAGGTCTTTTACTACTATTTTTAAACGTGTTTTCGAATTCGTAAAGTCTTTAATTTCCAACGTAAGGATATTATACGCTCGGCGAAGTAAAGAGTATACCCTTTTAACCTTTCCAATACTTCAATAGGATTTTACCAATACTTATTTACATTAAATTCCTATTATATTCTAATCTTCCTAATACTTTACCGTCGTTAAATCGGTACCAATATCGTAAACGACGACGTTAAGTTGGCATAGGTACGTGTTGATTTACAATATCTTTAGCGTTTCCTAGGTATCTTTTATCGAAAAGAATTTTACAAATTTAGCTCCATGAAAAGAAGTTGCGGAATCAATGACATAAAAGACTAACTTTTTATTTAAATGAAATATATTAATAAAAATTTCGTAATTAAAGTTTTTATAGTCTTTTAAAATAAACTCAAATCTCCGGAGAGCTTGAGTATACGTTAGACAATAGTAATAAAATCATGTAATAGCTTGTAAGACAAATTATTCCATATTTTATACTTTATGGACTTTAAGACTTTATATAGCTTATGAATGGCAGGGTAGTTAAAGCGTCGGTATAGTTAATGCATCGAAGGTTTCATTAGGTTTAATACTATTGCTTACGGTCTCTAAAATAAAATTATAAGTACCCCTGTTCAAAGGCGAATGAAAACCTCTAGCTGTTTTCAATCAGTTCATTTATGTTAATGTTAACGTTAATACCGAGGGTTTTTATATAATTTAAACAAAGTAGAGAAGAGGCAAGTGACTTAAATATATAAAACGTAATTGCTTTTACAATAGTTTAGATTACTGTTATCCATAATAATAATAATTATTTTACCGGTTTAAAACCAACTTTATCCTTGCTAATATCGTAACAATTAATCTTAATGACTGTAATGTTTTCCCTTCACAATACTATGTACTGTGAATAGCTTCCTGTTAAGTACCTTATTTCCTTTGTATTTGTTATAATACCTTAAAATATATGGTTCGTGTAACGATCGCGAAGGTTAAAGGTGTATAATGGGTCAAAATTTTAGGTAAGATAATGGTAAGGGATTTTACCACCTAAACAGTATAGGAAGGCGTAGTCGGATAATTACTAAGCCGTATCAGTAACAGTATCTTCGTACCACTTAATCTATTTAAGGCTATTACCGCCATTAATTAACTCTTCATCTTTAAAGTTTTCTATTTAATCCAAATAATCCTATTTAAAAGTATTGGGATACTAGATATAATACATTATCTTTTTATTATTTCGTTCGACAAAAGGGTGTTTAGTTACCTAACAGCTAGATATTTCACAAATTTAATTTTTTGCCACTGTTACAACAATAATACCTACGGTTACTAGGTTCACTTGAATCTTAACTTTATTAACGCCAATGTAATTATTACCTCTAGTTTACAACAAGTAAACCAGACCTTAAACGTCAAAAGCGCCCGTAGTCATACTTACGGTCGACGTAGTTAATTACCGCCAGGCTTTCTTATTTACGTTAGGGAAGTTCCTGGCTTAATGGTATATACCAAACGAATTTGTTATACATGCTATTATAGTGGAAAAAAAGGAACGTAACTGGTTAAAAAAGCCTTCTAAAGTGGCATCAAGGGGTTATAAAGCGTATTCGAACTCGCTAACACCCGCAACTTCTACCCGTACCGGCTCTCGAAGTGTAGCTTCGCCAGGGTATGCGTTCTCTACTGCGTTATAATATAATATTAACTTATATATCATTTAATTAAATATATCAATCGGTATTTCCTCCTTATTCTTCTTAACTATTATCGTTATTTACTTTGTAGTAGCCCAATTTGTATAGTATTACCTAAAATGAACGTCGTATTCGAAGTATCCCTTTATACTATCGTAAATCTCGCGAAACGTAATAACTCGGGTAAAGAAAGTTAGGTAGTAATCCTTAGCATACCTTATAAGGATTCCGGGGAATAATAAGTAAAAACCTAAAATAGTAACTTTATCTATTTTTAAATATTTAAAAAGGGTGTCATCTTAATATTAATAAGGTTTTAGAGATTTTTTTCATACTTCTCCACGTCGTTTCACATCTTAGAAAAATCCGTAAATAGTTTGTAGTTAATAGTAACCATTTTGACAAGTATTAGGGAAAGATCGCAATAGTCGTCCCAGTCGTAGTTGGTATTTCCTGTCAATTTAAGCCTTAAAGCCTCCGAAGTACGGTGTTAAGAGTAATTACTAATCGCTCAACCTAGAGGGTAAAGTCCTATGGTAAAACCTATAATAGGTTTTTGCGTATAGGCAACCCTAAATAGGGAATAGTCTTAAGGGACCTGTCAATAAAATTACTAAAAGAGAATAGGCACTTAAAGATTTTAGAAAACTTAACGGTCTTGCTTAATTGACTGGTATAAAGTGTCAGAGTCGATGCCTTTAGCCGCGATGGCGGTCCTTTCTTCTCGTGCTCTACCACCTCTAAGAGAATACTCCGTGTTATCATGTGGATGTGCTAAGCTATCGAATAGATCAACAGGTTCCTTATCACTAGCGCGTAAAACGATTTAACTTAGCTAAAGGTAAATAAAAGGTCCTTTAAATCGCGTTTAAAGGCATTGAGATTCGTCAACACTCTTTCTATCAAAATTGTGGATATTAAGGGCATTCTTTAGGTTAGGTTAATTCGAAGAGGGTTTGCACCAACTTAATAAAGAAGTTTTCTAACAAGTAAATCCCCAGGTGTTTAAATTTAAATTTCATCTTTAACTTGATGCCTTCTTAAACCTTTTCCCACATGTTAATAATCCAGTCGTCGAAAACGTAACGAAAGTTTCGAAACGCGTGGTTTCCGCGGTTAAGTTCTTCGCCGCCATCTTACTTAACGATGTAATAGCCGAAGATGTTGGCTAGGTACCCTTCGGTTAAGTCTTTTTTAATGTCTTCCCCCTAAATATCACAATTATAATATTTGGTAAAATCAGCTTTAAGCTCTTGAATTACTTCTTTTTGGCGAGGTTGGTGATGTCCTTAAAGTGAGAGTTTTCGGTAGATATTGAGGTTCTAGACTGTGTAAGACTTGGTGGATGAAGTATTTGGTGATCTGATTCATGGAGACTTAGTGTTTTGGTATGAAGTTGCGTGAGAACTTGGAGATTTAGCGTGGAGTTGCATAACGTGGTTTTTTCGGTGCGACTTGGCGATTCTTAGTGTTTTCGCTCAAAAAAAAAGAAGTTGATGATTAAATTAGCGTGGAGAAACTGAAAAGAGTAAACTATGGGCAAAAGTTTAGTGTAAAGGGTAAGGTCGAAGGTTTTTTATTGATGGTAAATGTTATTTAGCGTAGGACTAGGTTGTTTTTCTTGTAGTAGTAGCACCCGCAATAGTATTAACTTAGCCGTTTGCCATCTTATCGTACTTTGAGACTTCTAATAGTTAATCTCAACGTCTTCACAAAGGGTTAATAAAGATTTTTGGGTGTTTTGTAATAGCGACACCGTCGCTTACTTTCAGATTGCCATTGTGGACTGACGCAACCAAAAATATTCTTTTTTTCCCCCTGATGATATGGACTAGCGCAGTACTAATAAAGGCCTTTCGCAAAAATATTTCCTTTACCTTAGCCTCCGTAGCCATGAAGCGTAACCGGAAAGTAGCTTCTTCTTTTATTTAGCCAATCTGTGCTTAATCTAATAAGCAATTATCAGTGTTCGCAGGTTTTTAAGATCGTTACAACGTTGTCGATTCGATTGGTCGAAGTAACAGTAGTATTGCATTAGTCAAGTAGTGGATGTATTATTATAGGTTTCGCAGACCGCTAGCCGGTCTGCACTGTAATTTGTATGGCCAATTGCTTGGCCTATACCCTAGAGTAAAGTGCAGCGTACTGCACTCAACTTATACCTAATGCGGTAAATCTACACAAAGCAATACACTCAACTTGAAGTATAGTCAACTTTACTGTAAGTAAAGTTGACCTAATGCACTGCAAGTAGTACTATTCCAACAAATGTTTTATTAACGATTAACGTGTTAACTTTTTCATTATAAAATACAATACTGATCTAACGTAAATTAGGAGAATATGATAACACCTTGAAAATGTTTCGCATTGCAAACCTATACCTAGTTATTAAAACTATCAATAGTTTCACTATATCCTATGCAACTCAAGTTCAACATTATAATAGGGCTATCGCCGATAATAATACCTAAAGTAAGATAATTAGTTAATATAACCCTCCTCTATTAGTAATTTATAAATTCATTAAGCGACAGCAATATAGCTGACTACTAAAGATGAGGAATTATAAACATGAAAGTAAGTAATATCAATCGAGGAGTATACATATATCTATATTTGAGTTAATAGAAAAAGGCAAAACGTTAAGTACGTGTTATTGAAGTTCTCTATACTAAAATATATGAAAACCGCATAGAAACATTTCTAAAACAAAAAGCGATAGGATCGATCTTTACCGATTCCTTATTCAAGAAGTCATTTAGTTTAAGTTTTTATTTGATTTTTATCTTATTAAATCTAATGTTATCATTTTATTATTGAAGATTACTCACTAAGTTAAATGAAAAAACGACAAGTCGTACGATAAGTTACTAGTAATCGATTAACAATACTATCATTCAAATAAAAAGTGGATTCATACGTAGAGACCCACAATTAAAACAATTATCTTAGGATTATCATTTGTATTGGAAATATATTTAATAGAAAATATGAATAAAATATTTACCCTTAATACTCGTAATACTACATCAAAGTTTACGTAATATTCTGCTAACTTAATAATGATCGTTTTGTTGAATTTACATTAAAGATTATGTGGTATGTATGTATTCGAAACAGTTATACAATAAGTAGAACTACTATGTAAATTAACCCAACGGGTTTTTTTTGTTTTGAACAAATCAATCGTATTTAAAATCGAGAATGAGAATGAAATTATTAACTTACAACGGTAAACTGTTATTTACGTAGGAGAATAAACATTTTTCCATCGTAGGTATACAAATTGATAATGTATTTGCTATCGAAACTGCTGACTTCAAGGTAATAAAGCATCATATGATTAAATACTGATAATTTCAAAATTATAAGCCGATTGAAACCTCAATTAAACATAGATACCGAAATTTTGATGGATTGTTAATCTATATTTATATTGTTAACTATATTTATACCTAATACCTTCGTTTTAACGAAAAGAGGTAAGGCAATAGACTTTCTAAAATCGAAAAAATTAATGTTACAAAAGATTCGTAGTATATGGAGTAACTTGCCCATGATAACTTTATCGCAATTTTATACTAATTAGTAACATATTACAACTTATCAGTTATAGTGTAAACAAAAAATCCGTCTAATGAAGATTACAACTATTGAAACAAGAGATTGTAGTAGAATAAAAAATTAGATCGAGGTATTAATATGGTTTTTGTTAGCTTGTCGAAGGTTAAGTGAATAATATTTCCTAGGAACTCCTGTCAAATTAATAGTAACCTATCGTTAAAAGTCAAATTTACTTACAATAATCTTGAATAAAAAAAACAGAAGATAACCATTTGTTATAATCGATAAACTAATGTACTAGACTTTTTTAAATTTAGCAGAGTAATACGAAACGTATTTATTTCCTCAGTTTATGTTGTAGTAACTGATTTCGATATGGATATATCCATATAGGAAATTTTCAACATTTTTCTCTAACTATTCAGGGTTTTATTAATTCCGGTCGTATTTTATACCGATTTACGAAGCTTATTTGAATGTTTTTTCAAGTTTGGAACAAGTAACGCCAAAGTTTGATAATAGATGTAATAACACTCCGCGAAGCTTACAAAATCAGCGAAATTGAATAGTTATAATGAATCTATAGCAATAGTAACCTAGTTAATAGTATAAAAATATCATATTGAATAATGTCGTATAATAGTTTAGGAAAATGAATAAGATCATCGTACGGATCATTAGTAACGCGTATAAGCTATCTAGAAAGTCTCAATTATGTAAAGATAGGAAAGACAATAGGTAGAGATACTCCAGCAAACTAAAAGACTATTATATTATTCAAGATACGAATTTAATTAACTAATATCGTTAATTCGAGTGTGTATTAAATGATTGAAGAAAAAAAGTAATGAATTACTTTTGGCCGGGATTAGTAGAAAGTGCATTTACTATATAAATATAACTATGAAAGGCAAAAAGAAATACTTACGTTATAGGTTGATTATTTTACAAACCGCACTGATACTACAGATTAAAACACCGTTAATATTGGGACAACTTTCAAATTCGGTACAATTGAAGTAAAGTAACTAATTGAATATATGGAACGTGCTAATTAATTGACCATAAAAATTAGTGTAAACACTGGTTAGCCTTCAGCTAAACTTAGATGCAACAATCATCTACTATCTAACCTATGTAATACTACTGGTAGCTCGACTACTATTCGAATAGAAAACATTGAAATATGTCAAAACATCGCAATACTAACCAAATATTCATCAAAGATGAAATTATCAGTGAGTTAGTAATATTCAATATTTCTCAACAATATAATTTCGTTTTCATTCTTATATAAATTAGTGTCAACAATAGGAATAGAAATTTTGGTAAAGAGACACTTATTCAAAGAGTAGTTAAGGTTATTTTTATGATTAATACACACTGAGAGTTTGTAAAAACGTGATATTTAATGGACTCACGCTTGATACACCAATTGATTATGGTGTTGATTATATAAATTGTGTGTCTGTAGGTCGAATTCCTAATACTATTTTCTCTTTTTCAGTATTAATCGCACCAATCGTCAGAGTAAAATATATTTGGAATTTATTTACTGTGTGGAGGAAATTTTAAGACGTTCCAATACGAATTTAGTTACAAATTCATCTTACTAATATGTAACTTTTCAATCTTATAATATGTATAGTATTTTAAAGCGTAAGAAATAAATATAATATTTTCATGTTTAAGATTTTATTGTCAACGTAAGATTGTTAAAATGAGGAAAACGATACTGAACCAGGTCTCACATATCGTCAAACAAAAAATCACAATATAAAACTAATACTCAATCGTTTTGGATGTATAAACCGGTCCTTATAACGGCATAAATTTGAGGAATCATCTATTAGGAATTATAATATGAAGTTATCATTTACATAAGTCCTTCATACCAAAGTATAAGACCCTTTTAATATAAGCATATTAAACGCCCAAAAATGGTATATTTTGCTTCGGTTTTCAAAAGACGTACCCGTCGAAAACATGTTCCTTCACTTAGGTCCTTAAATTTGAAGTGTTTTTTAATATATGTTTCGAAGGCTGTGATATCTCCTGAATGAGTAATTCGAATGAAGAAATCGTTAACTTCGGTATATATAATAAGTCGTCTGTTGGAACAGTAGTAATTATAGTGCAGTGAGTCAACTTTAATCGAATTCAAGTTGATTATACTGACTGCAAGTTGGGTATATTGTTTAGCGGATCTACTGTCTTGATTTCAGATAAAATATAGTATGCGTACACTAAGAACTAGGTCATAAGCTAAGCAATTGGCTATACAAACTTCTGTGCAGACCGGCTAGCGGTCTGCCCAACCTAGAACAATACATCCACTATTTGACTATTGTAATACTATAGTTACTTCGACCACGAGTCGAATCAACAACTTTGCAACGTCTAAAGACCTACCAACAATGATCAGTACTTATTAGTCTAAGTACATATTTGCAATCTATAAAAAGAAGAAACTTTCCAGTTACGCTTTATATAAAACAGCAGGATAGAGGAAAGATTCTTATGAGGGACTCTATTGGTACTGTATTAGTCTACAACATCAGGAAGCAGAGAAGACTTTTAGGTTGCGCTAGTCCACAATGGCAACTTGGAAGTAAGCGACGGTATTGTTATAAACAACACTAAGAAATCTTCATCAGATCTTTCTTGAAAGCGTTAGGATTAACTGTGAAAAGGCTTAAATTGTGAAGTTTTCAAGAGGCTAAGTCTGTACTATTGCTGGTGTTACTACTATCAAGACAACCAAGTCTCACGTCAAATAAACCCAACAACAACTTCCAACTCTAATTCCTTCACCAAACTTGACCCTCTACATCTACTTTTCCCTTTAACACTACTTTTTCCCCTCTATTACGTCACAATCATCAATTTCATCGTTAGAATCACTTCTTTGGGCGAAAAGACCAAAAATAGTCAAGTCGCATTAAGAAAGTTACATTGTGTAACTTAAGGTTGAATCAACAAATCCTTACCCAACTTCATACCAAGATACCAAGTCGCCATGTTTCCTGATCGCCAAATCCTACGCCAGCCAAAAAGTCAAAATAACTACTGTAAATTCTTAATTTAAAGATATTGTCAACCTTATTAAGAAAGAAACAATTCAAACCTTTTAATATATTTTCGCTAATCATCATTGTAACAACCTATGGGGAAAAGATATCGATAAAACCGTAACCGAAAATAATTTACTTAAAATTGTTGGCTATTATATCCTAGAGAAAAATATCGGTAAAAATATTAATTGTAAAGTTTACGCTTTCCGAAAATATTGGGAGTTTTTCGATGATTGAACCATTAACATGTGAAAGATAATATAAAAAAGAGCTAAGTTAAGGTTAAAGTAATAATTTAAACGACGAAAAGTTTATGTATTAGAAAGGAACTCTATTAATCTGATACAAATACTCTTCGAATTGATATAATTTGAAAAATACCCATAAAATTTATATTCGTAAATTCAACCAAAAAGGGTAAAGATATTTAAAATCTTTAACGCCCTTATACATCTTTAAGGGAACCACCCCCTAATTCCTAGTTAAACCAAGCTTTGAAACTCTACTTTAACTCCAATTCTTAATAAACCGATAATGAAAAACCTATTAATTTATTCGATAGTCTAGAATTTTCACGTGACAGCGAGGAGTATGCTTTTAGCGGCAGAAGAAAGCATGAAGTAATAGCCGTAAACACGGTCAGAGGAATTAACTTCAGCATCATTTACCATTTAATTGAGTAAGATTATCATTTCTCTTAGAACTTTTTATAAGACCAAGTTCCTCTTGCCTTTTAAACTTTCCCTCAATATAGTTAAGACTTTTCTTTGAATTGTTAAGTTCTTTAAAAGAAGCTTTTTACAATAGGTACGTTTACATATATAAGTCTATTCAAGATCTTATTATAAGAATTTACTCTTTGGGTCACGCTACTGGCAATTACTCTTATTACTGTGATCCGGAAATACCACGAAGTATTATTGATGATTAGGACGATTATCGTAATCTTTCTCCTAAACCTGTTAAAATGGTTAATATCAATTACAAATATTTTATGGATTTCGCGAAAATTTAGAACGACGTAGCGATTCAAAACGGGAAGTTCTACTTTTTTTTGATATGGAGATGATACCCCTTTTTAATATTTGTAAATAAATAGAGGTTTTTTCCTTCTAGTTTTCACATATTGTTTTCTGAAATTTTCACAGCTTACGTCAAGGATTACTACCTATTTTTTCCGACGAGAGTAATGATTTTTCGAAAGATTTATAATGATATGAAGAGTAATTTCGAATACGACGTCCACTTTTCATAATATTATACCGATTGGACTATAACAAAGTGAACTACAATAATAGGTAAGATAAAAGAGGAGGAATCTCTAATAGATATCTTTGATTCAATGCTGGATAAGTTGATGTTATGCCAACAAGTAATAGAAAAAGCCTATATTTGCGATGTTATATTACTTGAGTATGTACGGGCAATAATTATAGGCGTATATAAGTTAGAATACGTTTTATAACGCCTAAATATCATTTGTAAAGGCTTTTTAATCTAGTTATGATTTTAGTTTGCGACTTTGATAGTACGTACGTCGAATTCGCTTAATATATACTTCTATGATGATGATTTTGATGATTTGGATAAGAAACAGTACACGACGAAATATTATATTAATCGTAAAGACGGGCGGCCTGAGGATTTAAATTCTAGCCTAAGGCTCTTATACTTGAAATCACAGCCGTATTAGCGTTGACGAAGGTAAAACTTATGCGGATCTGTTAACCGTTAGAATTATCGTTGTAATAGTGGTAAAAGATATTAGATTTGTGGTAAGTACGGCTATTGGTTAACTTTCCATCTTTCAAATGTGCGTATTCAATAGTAGGTAATGTACCACGCCTAATACCTTATTGTTTACAATTAAGATTGTTTGAATTGTATTGTAGATTGCGAGCATGAAGAGGTTTCTGACGTTGATAAGGATGTATTGAAGGAGATTACGTGACATGAAGTTATTGTTTCTGGAGCGGCCTAGTAATTAGCCAACTACGTTTTTTTATATCGCTTAAATAGTAAAAACCATTATCTTCACCCTGATTAAGTCCCTGACTCTTTATGTACCTGTAAATTTTACGATTGTTACGTGAGCTTCACGTTTTAAGGTATTATGCTCAATATAAGGGTAATAAGGAATTTAATATAAGGTAATTCGTAATACATATTATTTCAAAGGGAAATCATTATATCACAGAGATAAATCATTAAGATGTTGGAAAAGTTAAAGTCGGTTTCGGTTCGGAAGAGTAATTATCATTATTAGAGATAACGATTATTTAAATTGTTATTAGAAAGATTACGTTTCACATCCTTTTTTACCTGTTTTTTCTTTATTTTAAGGGTTTAAGGATCCTAGGTATTAAAGTTTACTCTAATATTGATTAATTTGTTAAATGCGACCTGAAGTTTTCTTTCGTTTCCCAATAAAGTTTTTTTTTTTTGGTTTCATCTTTAAGGTTCCAAAGTTATGATATTAAATTTTAGAAAGTGAACGATGTATTAATTATATCAATATATCAATCATCTAGTTATGTACAAGTTTAATAAAATCCTTCAATTAGTAGAGTATAAAGATACGAAATAATGTTTTTAGGAGATCATTCAAAAGCTTTGCTATTATGATCCAATGTATATCCAACTCCCTTGAATATTTAAGTTTATATTAAAAGATAACGAGGGTTTCAATTGTGAAATTTTGTTAACCTATTCTATTTAAACAATACGCCAATTATTTATGTTGTTAACTCCGCAACCATTTTTCATGTGGATAAATTTTCTAAGTTTTTACAGGTAAAGAATATGTGGGAAACTTTAAAAATGTTATGAATTAACATATACATTGGCCTAACTGACGTCATCGTTTATGATATTAGTACTGAATTTGAGATGGCTAAGTTTAAAGCAGATGTTAAAATAATGGGAATTTGGTGTAAATAGGTGTCTATTCAGGGTTACTGAAAAATTGGAAAGGTCGAAAAGATATACACACTACTTCACAAAGCGTAAGATATCTTTAAATTGAAGATTAAAAGCTTTACGAACTGAAAGGGACGCCTCCAAATAATAGTGGAGAGCCTTAATGACATTATAGACCCTAGAGGCTTAGTGTTAGCACTATAAGTCATTGGATTATATCCTCATTTAACGAATAAATCCCTGACATCGGTAAGTACATAGAAAAGAGCTGTGGTATATGTTAAGACTTTGAGGGAACTGCGGAAGAAGTTGATACGACGTCACATTAATAATACCTTCAACACTAGAAACTATTTTACAACAATCTACGTGTTTTCGTTATTATTGCAAAGTGAATTTTGCGCATAGCGTTAGCCAAGCAAATGGAATAGCCTATTGAAAATTTTGAGTATCGATCATCCCAAAATAGTTGTTAAAATTATTAATTGATTTACTATATTTCGTATAACATAGGTAAAACCCTATATTCAAGCGAATCACGATAGCGATAAATATTTTTAAGCTAAGCGAATTAATTGATGTAACACCTCGTCCCTCGTAATCATTAAGTCGTTGACCTACTAACAACATAGCCAACTATTAAAGAGGATAAACGTTAAGGATAAGGAATATATACCAGGTTGGATCTACAATATTGTTTAGGTTAATAGAAAAGAGAAAGATAATCAGAGTTTGGTTGTTAAACTTAATGTATAAGTCATTATTAAGACTTTTTATAGACCTTTTAAGGAAAACGATGAGGTTAATATTGATGGATTTCTTATTTAAGGATTTGGACAATTCGTATTTAAACGTGATTTTAAGCTTAAAAAACTCAATGTCTTTATTTTGAAGTTGAGAATTAGATAAGAATTTAGGCAAAGACCACGTGGCGGCCGTACGAAAAGTTACGCCTAATCGCTTAAGAATAAGTTAATAAAGACATAAACTGAATCTTCACGTAATATTTAACGATTTGGAAGATTAGCCAACGCTGAGTAGTCATGTTAGTAACGAATTGATTTTTTAAGACTTACAGGAAGTGTATCTTTAATAACTATGATTAAATATAAGCGCATTTGTAATCAGAAACTGATTTGTAAAGGATTTTTCTATTGAAAAAACTATAAAAAAGTTCCAACAACTACTTTTCTAGGATGACTATACAATATATGAAGTTATTGAATGGATTTAGTAAATTAGGCGTTTATTTATTTCTTACCTATTAGTTGCATTTTAATTCGAGGTTCAGTATAAAACATTTAACCTATAACCCGTGTTTTTTAATTACATAAGGCTGAAATAAGGATTTCAGCTCGGTAGATATAACAATTAAAGATACCCTTTTATTCGGAATGAATAACTTTATAATATCGGAATGACAAATTATTAAAGATTAAAAAATCTGGAATTATAAGTCAGTCGCAACTTTGGTAAAGGGTATTTATTTTAATTTTAATGAATTTTTGATATCTATAGAAGATATCATTGGTAGGTCTTAGACATTGCAATGTTATCGATTCGATTGGTCGAAGTAACAAAAGTATTGCAGTAGTCAGATGGTGGATGTATTGTTTTAGGTTTGGCAGACTACTAGCCGGTCTGCACAATAATTTGTATGGCTAATTGCTTAGCCCGTGCCCTAGAGTGAAGTGCAGGGTACTGAACTCAACCTATACCTAATGCGGTAAGTCTCCATAAAACAATACACTTACAGTACAGTCAACTTTACTGTAAGTACAGTTGACTTACTGTACTGCATGTAATATTATTCTAATACTGGTGGCTTTTTAGTTGGTGCGTGTACGTTAGTATAGTTAACCAATCTTATCCGGTTGCTACTAAATTGCCTCCTCATCAACTGGCCGAACCCCTGTTAATTCCAGTTGACTCCCATACTAAATTACATCCAATTGCATAAAAATTAACTCCATTTAACCTTAATTGCTCCGTTGCTTCGAGGTTCGAGTTTATCAACTCCCATAAAAAGTTTTTTCGTCACAAACCTTTGTAGGCATCCACTTCAACCGTATTAGTTGATCTCATTGGCTTCAATTCTCTAATGGTTTTTCAGTTTGCCGGCACATTCCTATTCGCCGTCACGTTATCCGGGATATCTGGGCGGTCTATTAACGTAGCCTTCGATTCGTATGGTTAGCTTATTACTGTCTATAAACTTTTCTAAGGTTTCCTTCGGTGATTCCCTTGTTATAATTTCGTCGGGGTTGTCTTTTCCATCAATTCATCGGAATTCCTTAATTTACTTTCCTTTGTAGGCTTCACGGAGAATTATTACGTCGATTATTGGGCGTTTTTCACTAATGTTACCGAGGTTTAAAAGGTATGGAAAAAGGCTCCTTAAGTCGATACAAATTACCATCGGGATAAGAGGAATCTGTAACTACCTGGTAATAATGTTAAGGGTATCCTACAGTGTTATGCCTACGTCAAAGCCCGCTACTATTCTATAGACTTCCGATGCTAACATGTTTCGTATAATCCTTTTATACTTAACGGAGGACCAGTAAATTAAATTGCTGATAATATGAAATTGATCTTTTTTCTTTTTTTCCTTGATGAGGGTTATGAGAAAACCGATCTATAAAGACAAGTCGGTGTCGTTTATAAAAGACCCGTTCGTGAAAATTATCAATTTAGCTTTTAAAAGGTCGATTAACACTATATTAATTTCACGGTCCAGGTTCCGAATTTACCACTTCAACTTTTCTTTTAGCCGATTAAAGTCTTTATCCGTTGGTATCTGTACTTATTCCGTAATGGATAAATTGTAAAAGACCTTCGGTTGGCATAGTATAAAAATATAGATACCCCGTACACGTTATTCCAAATACCGTTAATGTCTAGCCTTATTAGTCTTGTCAATTATGGTAAGAATAACGCCCTAACCCTTTTAGCGAAAGCTTAAACCGGTATTAATATTAAGTATGCATATTAATGATTTATTAAAGTTTAGTTGGTTATTTTTCGTTAATGTCGTTATCGGCTTGTAATTTCACAACTTGGAGTTTCTAATCGTTTGTTATTCCAATTTTATAAAGCTAGTCGGTTCGACGAAAAAGGTATCGTTATTTCATTTACCCACTATGCCGAATTCCTTCTTTTATATTATTAGTAAATACGTGTCGTATATTAAAAACTTCATCGTTAACCGGGCGTAAAAGTACAATTGATAGGTTAAAAACCAGTAGATACCTGCTTTAGCCAATCTATAAAGTGGTTTGACATACTGTATCACTGTTTCTAACGGTAAATAATACGTAGCTCCTACAGAAGTTTTAATAGTACAATCCTTTACAAATTCATTACTAATTGTATATAGATTTACATAATGTTAAGGCCATTAAGTGTAATTTTAATTTTAATTTTAGTTAGCAAACTTAGTATTAGGGCAACCAATAAACGTTAAATAATATTCTAAATCGTGAGAAATTACGTAAGGATCTAGTCTTTTCCTTTATCGCTGTATCCTTAAGCGATTAGTCGTAACTTTTCGTATAGCCGCCCAGTAGTCTTTCTTTTAACCTCGTAAATCATTTTCGACTTAAAAATTGTACCGTTTGGGTTTTAAAGGTTAAAGTCGGTTTTCGGAATAAATTATATAACACCTTGAGTTAATAGGCCATCGATTTCGATCTTATCTCTTTTTTTAAAAGATGTACCGAAAGTCTTAATAATCGTTTGTGCCCTAAGCTTCATTACCACGTCCTCGTTATCCTTTTTTTTTGCTTGCATAAATAGTATTTTATATTTAGTTCGGTATGTATTCCTCCTTTTTAACGCTTTTTTTCCGGGGGTCGCCTGTGCCGGCAGCGTTTTATTAGTTTGTTAATAATTGGTAAAAGAGGGTTGTGTTAACTCAGTTGCTTTGATTGTAGTTTTTCATTGTCAGTAGCCCTAATATAAGGTTTAACCCAAGTAGTTCAGAAAGATATAGGACCGTTGGTAGTTTTTATAATTACTTTAGAATTTACGATACATAATATTTTCAATGGCTCTTTTCATTTACCTAGCTTTCGCTATATCAGGACTTTACTTTTCAACGGAAAAGTAAGCACGTCGATTGTTAAAGGGCCGTTCCTAGTGTTAAGGGTATTATTGATTTAACGGCGTTCCGACTGTTTTTATAATTCCCTTAAAGTTTTTTTGTAAGCCATAACACGTTTTTAAGTATTTGCCGAAGACGGAGATTTATTATTTAGGCGTAGGTATACTTTAAAGACCAGGAGCGTTAGCATTAAGCCGTCAGGGCCTCCGGTGTTATCAAGGCTTTTTACTGTTATTTGTAAGAGTACTTTCGGATCCATAAAGCTTTCAATCTCTAACGTAGGGATACTATACGTTTGAGAAGTAAAGCGTATGCTCTTTTAACCTTTCCGATACTTTATTGGGCTTCCACAGGTATCTGTTTGTATTAAATACCTATTATTTTAGCATTTTCCTAAAAATTCACCGCTATAAAGTTAGTACCGGTATCGTAAACGACGACCTTAGGTAAACCTAAATACATGTTAATCTATAATATCCTTAAAGTTCTCCAAGTATCTTTTACTGAAAGGGACTTTAAAAAACTAGGCTCCGTAAAAAAAAGGTTGCGGAGTTGACGACGTGAAAAACAAGCTTATCATTTAAGTAAAATATATTAATAGAATTTTATAATTAAAGTCCTTGTCATCTTTTAGTGTAATATTAAACCTCCGAGAAGCTTAGGTATACGTTTCATAATAGTAACATAGCCTGTTAATGTTTTCGAATACAAAGTATTCCACATCGTTATTCCTTGCGGGCTTTAGAACTTTATATAGCTTATTAATAGCTATGTAGTTAAAACGCCGGTATAATTAAAGTATCTCCAGCTCCGTTAGGTTTAATACAACTATTTCCGGGCCTTAAAGATAAAACTATAGGTGCCCCAACTTAAAGGAAAGTGAAAACCTCTAGTTATTATTAACCAGTTCGTTTACTTTAACATTAACATTAACGTCGAAAGTCTTTATATCCTTTAAATAAAATAGAAAAATAGTAGGAGATTTAAGGATATAGTACGTAATTACTCATATAACAGTTTAAATTATCGTTGTCCCTAATAACGATAGTTGTTCACCCGAGTTAAAGTTAACTTTAGCGTAATTAGCATTATAAAGATTAATCTAAATAATTTTAGTACCTTCCCTCCACAATGCCATATATTGCGAATAGCCTTCTATTAAATACCTTGTCGCCCTAATATCTGGCATAATACCTTAAAACGTGAGATCCGCGAAACGATCGCGAAGGTTAAACGTGTATAAGGGAGTAGAGATATAGTTAAAGTAAAGGTAAGGGTTTTTACTGCTTAAATGGTACAAAAAGGTATATTCGGCTAGTCTAGGCCATTGTATTAGGGGTAATATCTTCGTGCCACTTAATTTGTTTAAGAGAATTAGCGACGTTATTTAACTCATCGCCTTTAACGTCCGCAACTTAATTTAAGTAATTTTGTTTCGAAGCAGTAAGGTAATAGACGTGATATACTATTTTTCTATTATTACTTTCGGTGGGGGGTGCCGAGTTAACTAACAGCTAACGTTACTAAAAATCCAATATCTCTTATTACTATTACGGTCAACAAGTTCGCCTAAATATTATTAGTGTTAACGTAAGTGTTATTTTTAATATAGGGTCGAGGTTAATAGGCTTAACCTTAGGCGTTATAAGCGCCCGTATTTACGGTCAACATAATTAACTACTGTAAGATATTCATTATTTACGTTAAGGAACTTGCCTGTTTGAAAATATATACCGAACGAGTTTATTATATGTGCTATCATGGTGGTAAACGAGGAACGAAATTGGTTAAAAAAATTTGTAGGTGGTATTTGGGCGTTGTAAGGTGTATTCGAACTCGTTAATATCCGTGACTATTACCCGTACCTATTTTCGAAGTTGAGTTTTGTTAATATAGGCTTTTTGTATTGCTCTTTGGTATATCATCAATTTATTAAGCATTTAATTAAAATATTTATTAGTAATTTTTCCTTTTATTATTATTATTGTAGTTTGCCTTATAGTAACCTAATTTATATGATATTGCGTAAGGAGGATGTATTATTCGAAGTAGCCTTTTATGCTATCGTAAATTTCGCGAAATGTAGTGGCGTTCGTTAGGAAAGTTAAGTAATAGTTTTTAACGTAACTTATAAGGATTTCTAGAAATAGTAAGTATAAAGCAAAGGGAAAGATCTTCATTTACTTGCCGATATTTAGAAAGGACATTATCTTGGTATCGAGGAGGTTTTAAAGCTTTCCGTTATACTTTTCTATATTATACCAGACTTTAGCGAAGTCCGTTATAAGTTTGAAATTAATATTAACTATTTGAATAAGTCTTGGAGGGAGGTCGTGATAATTATCTTAACTTTAAGTGGTATTTCTTGATAGTTTAAGCTTTAGGGCTTTCTAAATACGGTATTAAGGGTAATTACTAGTCGTTTAACCCGAATATTAAAGCTTTATAATAGGATTTGTAGTAGGTTCGCGCGCGTAAATGTATTTAAAGGGAAAAGGATTTTGGAGATTGAATTATTGAAGGGTAATAGGCATTGAAATGTTTTAAAAAGCTTAACGATATTGTTTAATTAACTAATATAAGGTGTTAATATTAATACCTTTAACCGCGTTAACAGCTTTACTTTTTGTGTTTTACTGTTGCTAAAAGCTTATTTCGCGTTATTATGTAAAGGTACTAAAATACCAAACAAATTAATAAGTTTTTTTTATCGCCAACATCTAAGGAGGTTTAACTAAAATATGGGTAAATTAGGGGTCCCTTAAATTACGTATAAGGGTAATAAGGTTTTTCAATACATTTTGCTTTAGGCTATAAATCATAAGGGTATATGTTAAACTGGGTTAAGTCGAAAAGAGCTTAAGCTAACTTTATAAAGCCTTATATTTAAATAAACATCCCTTGTTTCTCTAGTTCGGATTTAAATTTCAACTTAACCCTATTTTAAGTTTTTTTTTACATATTAATTATTTAATCGTTAAAAAACTCGTAATATTTGTTCAAAGTGCAATTAGGGTCGTAACTGGTGTTATTCTTAACAATAAAACATTCGACGAAGTTGATAAGGTATTTTTTTAGTTAATATTACGTTAACGTCTAACGCCCAAAAGTCCTCGCTGTAAAACTTGGTAAAAATGTATCCGAAAGCATTAGGTGTTTTTTTCTGGGCGAGGTTGGTAATTGCTTTAAATTGGGCGTAAGAGGCAGACATTTTGACAGGTGTGTAGGGCAAAGAACTCGGTGATTTTAGGTGTGAAGACTTGATGTTTTGGCGTGAAGTCGCGTGAGAACTTAGTGATTTGGCGTGGAGTCGCGTGACGTGGCTTTTCCGGCGCAGCTTATCGATTATCAGTGTTTTCTCTTAGGGCGGTAAACTTAACGATTGAAGTGATATGGGGAGTGAAAAGAGTAAAGTATGGGTAGAGTTTTGGTGTAAAGAGTAAGGTCGGAGGTCGTTTGTTGGCGGTGGAGGTAGTTTAGTGTGGTGACTTAGTTGTTTTTGCAGTAGTAGCACTTGCAGTAATACTGACTTAGCCGTTTGCCAACTTGCTGAACTTTGAGACTTTTCACAGTCAATCTCAACGTCTTTAAGAAGGATCAATAAAGATTTTGGTGTTTTCGAGTAGCGATACCGTCGCCTAGTTCTAGATTGTCGTTGAGGACTGACGAATTACTAATAGAGGCCCTTCGCAAGAATCTTTCCTCTACCCTAGCAGCCGTAGCTTGGTAGGCCTAAGACGTTGCAACGTTGTCGATTCGATTGGTCTAAGTAACAGTAGTATTGCAGTAGTCAGATGGTGGATGTATTGTTCTAGGTTCGGCAGACCGCTAGCTGGTCTGCATAGTAATTTTTATGGCTAATTGCTTGGCTCGTGCCCTAGAGTAAATTGCAGCGTACTGCACTCAACTTACACTCAATGCGGTAAGTCTTCTCAAAGCAATACACTTGCAGTACAGTCAACTTTACTGTAAGTAAAGTTGACCTACTGTACTGCATGTAATATTATTCCAAGATATATCATCAATGATTGTCTTATTTTTTTGTGAAAAAAGACACGATGTTAACTTAGCTCTAATTAATAAACCAAACATGGCAAAGTCTTCAAGGATTTTAATGTAACGCGTTCGTAGTGATTATATAGTCACTTTATATCAATCACAGGATCTTTACGATTTATCGATAGCGACATAAATACAAGACCTAACGTATAAAAACTTTAAACTATCAAAGAAAAAATTGAAGTGGTCAATAAAGAATTTAGACAAGGGGATTGATATGGTTTCGATTGACTTATTAAGAGTTAAGTTGATAATCTTTAGGGACGGACTTTTTACGAATGATACAAACCTATCGTAAAAAATCGGATTCCTTATAACGTTTGTTAATAAAGATAGGAAAAAGGACTAATTTAACATTACTGAAAGCCTAATGCATTGAACCTCTGTCGAATGTAAAATAATTACACGAAGCGTATTAATTTCACATGTTGAAAGTATAATAACCAGTTTAAATATAAACATAGCAATATGGGAAATATTTGATATCGTAACTAAATAGTTGAAGATTTCTTCTATCCCAATATTAATGAGTAGCGATTCAAAGAGTCTATTCACGTACCTTGTGAAATTGGGAATTATTAAGAAAAAACGCCTAATAGATTATGTAATAACAATTTGTAAAATTTACAAAAAAAGTAATATTAAGGAATTCCGATAAATCAATGAAAAACATCCGACAAATCCTATAATAAAATCGTGATTAAATAATGCCCTTAAGAGGTCTGTGGACAGTAATAGACTGATTATATGTATTAAGGATTATATTAACAGACTATTTATCAAGGTCAAGTCATGTACTAGAAAACAGAGGTATCCTGGTAATTTGGATAATTGTTAGGGATTTGAGGCCGGCGATTTGTTTGAATTATACGGTTGACTTAGAGTTTTGTATTAGTTTGTGGCGAAGAAATTGTTCGTGGCAGTTGATAAATTTGTAATTAGGAATCGTAGAGTAATTGAGGTTGATTCAGCTCTAGAATTGGCAGGGGTTAAACTAGTTGAAGAGGAGGTTATTTAATGGTAACTGGGAACAATTATTCCATCACACTGGTATGCGCGCGTAAAATATAACACTGTTAGTGTTGAAACAGTAGTAATTGAAATTCAGTAAATCAACTTTACTTGTAGTAAAGTTAACTATACTAACTGCAAGTTGATTTTATTGTTTTGTGGATCAATTATATTGATTGCAAGTTCAAAATAGTATGCGCCCACTTTAGACTAGAGTACGGGCCAAAGAATTGGCTTTATAGATTATTGTACTGACTGGCTAGCAGTTTGCTTAACCTAGAATAATACATCCACCACTTGACTATTTCAATACTACAATTATTTCTACTACGACTCGAATCGACAACGTTGCAACGTCTAAAGCCCAACGAACATCATTAATAATAATGGATGTATATCGAAATTTAGAAACTTAACCTCTTGAATTTAGATATATCGAACATTATTCATATATTTTTTAAACTGGTTTCATTAAGTTTCCTTAAACCAATATAAAAGATTCAAAATCTACGAAACCTTACTAATAAAAGGGTTAATACTCACTTTGTTCTTCTTTATAATTTTCAATAAAAAAATTGGTAATAACGGTTAGGATTTACATTAATAACAATTCCTTTAACTACTTATTTGGTAAAGATAAATCAATATCAATCTCGGTAATATATGAATCATGAAAAGCAGCGAAAATAATTAGGATCGTCTACTTACAAGCTTTCGCAGTAACAAGAAAAGTTTCAGTATAATTAATACCATGACATTGTTCAAATACCTATATAACTATTCTTACTTTATATATTACAATGTAATTATAAAGATAGATATTATGTTGAGTAACTTCTCTGGCAATTAAAACATGGCAATAATTGTTTCTCCTTATTTCTTCAAAGACCTTCAATACTGATAGGCTTTATATTGCCCTATAGAGTGCCTCTCTCCAATATTCGGTCATAGCACCATCCAAAACCCATTTTATAATCAGCTTTTTCTATTTTTAAATTGGAGGAAACATAAACTAGACTATATTATTATTCAAGACAGCATTCAGAATAAGCTCTCTGTTTGCTACACTTGTTTCTGGTTGATGATAACTTTCTGAAAGTTTGTAATTGGCGACAACTGTTAAAGTATCAAAGATAATGCCTAACTCGATATAGTTAAATATAATCTATTCTCGCTTTAAAACTATAAACTCACGATGACTTATAATAGTTGTTTGAGAGACCATCAAATATGTAGTGATAACGGTTCCTTCCATTTTATATTCGAGTCGATTTGGAAAATGGATCATAGAGATATACGAGGGTTCAATAATGTCACAAACTCCCAAATAAAAATAATCATTTTCTCTCTATTAAACTTATTTTCATCATTTTACTCGTTTTCACAAGGGATTTAAACTATAAATATCAATTCGAAAGTAAAAGTTTACTCAACATTATAGCGATTTTGCTTATATCACTTCATTTTAATATAAAAACCCATATTAAACGCATTGTAGTATATTATTCTCTTGTCATTTACAATAAATGCAACTATAATAACAGTCTCTTGGAATTAATGAAGCCAGAGATGATAGGGAACTTCTATAGGAACGTTCCAAGTCCGCTTATTTCCCCAAACCACTTTATTAAAGTGTTGAAAAATCTCATTTTACTTTCAAGTAAATGGTATTGAAAACATGAAATTTAAATTTAAATCAATAGCTCTCTTTAGGACTGAATAGTTGATAAGTTTATATCCATAATCAAAAATCAAGTAGTTTATAACATAAGCCATACCCGTGATGATATCGTTCATAATAACAAAAAAAAAACTTTCGATTCTTCTTCTAGTAACAATATTACAATATTATAAACTATGCAACCTTATAAAACTTTGAAATTATCAAATTACAAAGAATGATTTTTTAGCCGGTAATTATTTTTAAAAAGGTATTAAAATTTTAAATAATTACAATATAGTTTGAGATTCCATATTGGAGATTTGATCTCTATAGAAAAACTTTTCGCAGACTCACAATCTCACGGAACAGATTAGAAAGAAGGATAGAGAAGACTCACTAGGGTCTTCCGGGACGAAAGACTTAAGAAGAGAGATAATATTATAACCCAGATAACGGTTGGGTCAAGAAACAGGCCAGCAGGCAGCTGAGACACTCAGAGTCAGGTGTCCAACACATCAGGCGGGAAATACACATCTCTTATGTCAGCAACCCAGGGATATGGTTACGTCTAAGAAGAATCAGGACATAGGCAGCATAGGCAGGAGACCGCCTATACCGCCTAGCAACATATACAAGTGATCCCGGACTGAAGAGCTGGATATATAAGGAATATACTCTCTAAGCATTTCCTAGATTTAGTAGATAGCTCTTCAGTTGTCAATCTAAGTATTCAGTCTCAGTATATTCTTAATAGCCTCACGGCTTTTGATCATTACTTGCATGGTTGCAATATTGTTCACTCATCACCTCTGCTACCTTCTTGATAACATAAACTCTTTGACACCTTCTATATACCCACGGGTATTTAGTGTTATCATTACACACAAAAGATAAAAATGAGGTCGAGAAGCTTTTCCTCTGGATCCTTCGTAAAGCTATTGAAAGGCAAAAGATTTTCTTTAAATACCTATAGATTGATGAAACTAAACATTATATACTAGAGGGAAATATAGAATTAGTATACAAATGATATAAAAAAAGTTTATTAATACTTGTATGATGATATAATTATTGGTATTGATAACAACTATTCACTTAGTTAGCAAATTGATCGAATTCCAATCTCTGACTCTCATATTGAAGTTGTAAAGCATTAAAAGGCTAATTAAATTCATAATAAACTCAGGCGATAAAAATATATATAGAAAGTCAAAATATAATAAATATCGTTAAATTTAACTAATATTTTCACTATCTCCTGTTTAGTCTGTCAGACAATACCACCATAAATTCGAAGTCTAGGATAATTATCACTTTATATCTACAATTGAGATGATAATTGCTTACTATTAAAAACATATATAAACTAAAATTAGAGTTTACAATATCTTGAAACTGAAAATCATCTATTGCAGGAGAATATAGTAGTGTAAAGAAAGAAGGAAAATAACAAAAGCTTGTTATTACATATTAAAGACCTAACTTTAAAAATAGGATTTAGAAAGCAGTATTATCCGCTTTTGATACGGCTTCTAATTATTAGTTTTGGCGAATTGACTTCAACAGAAAGAACTTTAACTTTAAAACGAAATTATATTAAACGGTATGATCTGCTTGTAATACGGAGTTTACTGAATCAATTGTTTCCTTAAACAAATTTTACAGTTTGGTATATTCAAATTCAATATCTAACTTAGTATGTAGCATTATATAATTATAATGCGTTTTATAGTGGAAGTAAACTTTACTGTTATAAACTGCAGTAGAGTGCATTTGTTTTTTCTCTTTTCAATGTAATAGAAGAATTGTCCTGAATTTGTTTAAACAGTAGATTTTTGTGAAGTGACTAGGTCAGAGCTTTCGTTTAAGATGGTCGGATACTGTCTATAATCCCTGATAAAGAAGGGATAAAGAAACCCCTGCTAAAGAGCTGCTATTCAGCTAGTGAAAAGTAATGGCTCAGTTACGTGACTGGAGAGAGAGCACGTTTAGGAGCGGTTTCGGAGAATCGTAGGAGTATAGCAATCGCTAGGGCTAGATTCCTAGCTATTACTAGCTCAAGCACTAGCCTGCAACATTACCTCCAGCCCACTTGTTTTAAAAGTGCCTACCGGTCTCGTAAAGCGTTTTATTTCCTAATAAAAGGCGGTGGAAGTCGTTAGTATAATGGAATTCGCAGGTTATCTGCTTTTAAGTGGCGTGAAACGTTGTAACAATGTGTGAAAGGTACTTCTTTGTCGTAGATTGTTTTTGAAGGTTCGAGATCCCCGCTTATAAATGGTATGGAACATTGCAGTAATGTGTAGAAGGTTTTTGTCATAGATAGTTTTTGGTATATCATGGAAAGTGTTCGCGTCTGTCCTCTACCACCCTCCTTATAAGTTGTTACTTTAGTCCTCCCCGAAAACTAAAACTTTCCCTTTATATTCAACTCTCCCGTCTTTCAGTACAGTGCTATACCAACAGTATAGTATTATTCTAACCTTTTTTTGTTTTTTTTGTTGTCGTCATCCCTCTCCTACCCCTAACGATAAACGCTAACTTAGTTGGGAAGGTAGACAAGTCTATTCGGAATGTAAGCTTCTTTGTTTCGGAGTTATTTACCCTTTATGAACAAGTAGTTAGTTCCTAAAATTGTGCATTATCGATAAGTATTCAAATGGTGTTCGTGAATAATTTTGTTTTGAATGTATTTTTCGTATAGAGTACAATCTGTATAAGTTTATCTAAGAGACCAAAAGCAATTGTAAGTTATAAGTAGCGGTTAAATGTATGTCAATGAACAGTGAAATACTAGTATTAAATGTTGTTTTTAGATTGTTAACATTGAGGGCCAGAGTTGTAGCTATATATATATACCCTTTAACTTTGATTCTAAGATAAATTAGGTCATCAAAACACATCGAAGGCTTCTTTAGCGTTGAATACGCTGGATTAGAGTAAATAGCCCGGCTTTTGAATAATTTCATCGTTATTAACAAGCGGTCAAGTTGTAAAAAGGCCTAGGAGGTTATCGCCAAAAAAAACTATAAACGTTTGGCGGATTTCTTAGCATAAGGTTAATATACGAGGTGGTAGCAGCTTTTTATCATTTAAGCCTATTCATTTAAGCAGTCTTCCTAGTGTATAGATTAATAAGGAGTGTGAAAACCAGGTAAAAAAAGGTATTTTGGTAATAAATGTAGATGGTATGGCTAACAAACAGGTAAAACACCGAATTAAATACGACTAAAAATGAAGTTAAAATCATTAAATGTATTGATGATACATCAGGTGAATAAATTTATAGAGACGAAAAATTGTTAGTTAAAAAATGTGTGAATAATAATTCGAAGAACGGTATTGGCGAATATAAGGATATGATAAAATATTTCGAGTTGAAGTATAAATATAAATTTATTTACTTTGTTTAGTATTTGTAAAATAGACACTTTAAAATGGCTTAGTGACTGGGAAAAATAGAATTAAATTCGTTTACGAGCCGAGTGGAAAGATCCGTCGTTCTTTTCTGCTGAAATGTAACAGAGTTTGAAAATATTAAAAGTGGTGATATCCGAAAAATAAGAAAACAGCTTCAATGTTGGATCAATGTAATTGACATATTTGATCAAAACTATTTATTTGAAGAATTTTCAGATGCGGATATAATTTATTTGAAGTTTATTTCAGGGTCGAAGAATATTTTTGACGTGATATTTAAACTCGGGTTGTGTAGATATTACTATATACCCTCATAGATAGTATACATAGGGAAATTATCAGTGCACTGTATTGTAGGGTGAATTCCTGCAGAGTGGACAATAACGTATCACGCTGCAGGCTGCACTTTTGCAAGACGCAAAGTACTCTATTTATGGATTGGTTTGGAATGGCTATTGCAGACCAAACAGCAATGCATGGATCGGTCTGGAATGGCTATATCAGACCGAACGGCAATATGTGGAGCGGTCTAAAGTAGTACATTCAAGGTAAGAATTTATAAAACCTTATCTTTAGCGTATACTTTGAAATTATTTTTCGTATCATTATCTTCATTATAACTTTATTAATTTAACAAATACTTTTTTAAATACCGTATTTTACGTAGATAGGATTTCAACCTTACCGATATTAATTAGTAACCGTTTCGGTCGATTACAGATAGCCCAAGAAAAAATAGATAAACATAAGTTTAATACTTATAGCGAGATATTATAATGGTCTCAATTATTTATACTTTAATACTTCGCTTTTACAAAAATTCACGCGAACGTATATAAAGACAGTAAAAACTAAGTAACTTTAAAAAAACAACTTTAATACGATATTATCAATTTTCATTTGACGTTTTATTTATTAAAAGCCCCGTTACGATATTATTAACCCTTATTTGGCGTTTTTATGTACCCGGGCACTTTTTGGAAAAGTGCTTATCACATATCTGGTCACGCATGCTAAGAACACCAAGTTTCAAAACCTTTAGTTACGATATATCCGATTTTTCGATATTTAAATCTCTCCCGTAATTTAAAAGCGATTACGAAATACCTATTCGAATCGATCGTTTTTGCCATAGCGGTTATGTATAAAGAAACCAAACCGATTACCTTACCAAGTTCGGTTACGAAATACTAATCCGAACCAATCACCAAATACTGGGTCAGATAACATACTTCCCCTATAATAATCTTTCTTCTACCTTATTTACCTTACACTTCTTTTGCTCCATTCGCTATTTCGCGTTCGCCTTACGTTTTTTAAATTTAGTTTTTACAAAGTTTAAGTTTTTTTAGTCGCTTAATTAACGTAGCATTTCTAATCGTTAACAACACTAATTCAAAACGCCTAACTCGTTTATAGTTACGTTTTATTTATCGTTTAAAATTTATTTAAACTAACAAGCGTTGGTAAGCCTTATTTCAATTACTTCCATTGATTCATTTACTTCATATTTGTTATTTTTAAAACGTATTACCCTAAACGTTGAGATCCGAACGTACTCAAAATCTCACTATGACGCGGAATTATCAACTTGAAATGTTTTAGCATACCAAGTACACATAAAAACCAACCGCCCCAAAACGCCTATAGTTATAGCCCTAAAACCAAAAATACCAAAGGAAACTAACACTTACTTCGACCTGCTAGTCGAAAATATAAGAATTAAGAAGGTTATAATATATGAAATCGACCTAGGCCTTTAAAATAATACCATTAATTCGCCATTTAAGGATCTCGATCTATATACGGAAAATACATATATTTTAGCCGTTATATTTCATTACTGGGGAAAAGAAGCCTAAGGACCTGACTTGTTAGATAATCTTTTTTATTAATTTTTCGAATTAGATATTTTATATGTAATAAATAGTAAATCTTACTTTTGTTCAAACCTTTTATATTTAAATATGAATTAAAGGCATTAATACCTTGGCGGATAGAAATAGCCGCATTGTAAAAACCTTATTCGAAATAGTACAACTTGTCGATGTACCAGTTTAAAAGGATAAAGATTTTTATTGAACAGAATTTTCAAAAGGGTGTTACCTTACAAATTGAAAGAAACTATTATTAAAAGGAATAAAATGAGGCGTAAAACGACCTAGTCCTATACTTGTAACCTAAGTTAAAAACAACAACCTTGAGGAAGAAAAATGACTACAATCTTTATCTACTACGTACGTACAATATACCTTTACGCCGGCATATACTGTGAAATAAAACCGAATACCAAACAATTTTCCGAATATTGGAAATAACCCATTCGTTTATAACGGAAGCGGCCAAAACACAGAAAACAACCCGATCGACCACGAAAGGATCGGTTAAAACATAAAGAATAACCCGATCCAAAAATTAACTAGCAGCGTAAAACGTCAATACATACCTTACGAACCAATACCTATAAATCCCACCCTCTATTGCGACCTTCCACTATACCATTTTCCCATATATAAAAACGACTTTATAAAGTTAACCAACTTTAATAAGTTATATAATAAGCATAATAATTATAAAAACGAACCATACAACATACTCAATAATAAAATACGCGTTATGTTTAATACATATAAAGAATTAAATATTAATTTATTCTATTTTTATATTATTTTACTAGGTATACTTTTCGAATACGTCAAAGAGTAATATATGTATTACTTTATATAGGTGGATATTTTATAAAGTATTATAATAACTTAAAATCCCACTTCTATATAAATATTAACTATGAACTTTACGATAGGAATTGAACTGATCTAATCTAGGAATCCGTAAAAAATATTAATAGAAAAACTTCGATAAAAACTTATAGTAAATCCTTATCGCCTTATTAATTAAGATCTGAAAGTGTGAAGTAGCCTTTAAGCCGAAATACAAAGGTAACAAATTGTTCATATAAATAGTGATGAAAGCTTGCCGCGGAAACCCAAATTTCGACCTTACACTTTTCAAATCGAAAAAAGACTTAAAGGCTTTTTATATATACTTTAAAATATGACTTAAAACTTCGATACGCTAATAAACGAGCTTTGAATTAATATTCATAATTAATGAAATTGAAAGTGGAGGCTAAAATACTAAAATAAACTTTGTCGAAACAATTTACCATATTTTAAATCGAAAATTCTATATTTTACCTAAGGTAAAACGAACGCTTACAATACAAGTATTACGGAGTAAACTTTGGTAATAAGGGAGAAAAACTATTGTTCGGAAATACACAAAAAACGAATCGAAACCGTAATAGTATTTGCGAAACGTTATACAAAGCCCTATAGGTTTATAAAAACGATATATCGTATATGGCAAAGTCGGCTATTAGTTTACAAATTACCTTGTTTACGAATAAATCCGAATTGAACGACAGTTTTAGGCCGAATGTAATTTTAAGGATCGGATAAAAACTAATTTTATAATATATCTAGGCGAATGCGAAGATATAAATGAAATATTAGATACTTAGTTTTACGAAGATACATCCGGAAAAGACGATCCTGAAGATAATAATGCCTACGTATCCGTCTACGACGATAAAACCGTCTAAAGAATTTTCGCCAGCCTACAAAACGTTTCTTTTATATATATTACAGGCCTAAATTACATAAACGAAATACTTAACGCCTATATAGCGTTATGATTTACGATTTTTAATTAATACGGAAATAGGTTTTAAGGTATTATGCTTGATACTAACGTAGTCGAAATCTTTATAGCTTGAAAACGGTAATTCGATGTACTTATGGTAAAGTTTCCGAAGTTTAAATTAAATTAGAAAAAAAAAACCCGAAAGGTCTTATTTGGTAAAGATGAAACGTCGTCGTTCGGAAAAGTCGTTGTAAATATACGTTTTGAACCGATTAAGTTTTACGTCGTAAATTTTAAAATATTCATTTCGCTAATATCAACTTTTTTCAATGAACTTAAAAATAAGATCCAGAATACAATTGAACAACTTATCCGCGTTTTAAATAGTGTATCTGTACCTTTTTCATGAAAGTTTATCCACTTGATTATTATTTTTCGAAATATATAGAATTAAGGCTATTTATTTAATTTAGTCAGAATTTCGAACTTTATACCGATGATACGGATATCTAGTCATGAAACGCCTCTAACGTATAATTTACGTTACAAGTTACATAAATATAGGAAAAAACGCACTGAAAGTCATTAAAAAGTTTTAATATAAGTGCTAGTTATACTTATAAGCCTTATAACGGTTTAAGTTCCGCTTTTCAAACGATGTAAACTTTTTTTTTCGAAATAATTATTCATATTATATATTTAGACAATCAACCGGTATTTTACCGCGTCGATGCAACAATATTATTTGAAGTCTCTAAATTTATATAAAGCGTTTTCATTGAAAATTATTAGGAAGCTTTAGTTAACTATTAGTTAAACGTTTACCTTGGGGTTTTAAATTAGATTACCTATAATACTAGTATGGCTTTTAATTTTACCGAATCATAAACGAAGGCTTGGATAACCGATAACGAATATAGACAAATTCTAATAAAAGCTTTATAAAGTATTAGAAAGTATTAATTATATTACGAATCGCTGAAAAAAATGTATGCGGTATTGTAGAAAAAACTAAAGGATATTAGTTTTAAGGAATCGATTTTTAAATAACGGTTAATGCCAGTAATAATACTTTTGACCTAAACAAGTTTATCCCTACGTTCCTCATCTTTGATACTTTATTGAAGATTTATGTAAACTTTACCCTTTTACCTTTTACAATACAAAAGGTTAATATTATGTCGAAAGATATGGCGGTATTACATTTTTAACGGGTAAAAAACGATATATTTAAAACTTTCGCTACAAAATATCTCCTACGTAAAACCGACGATTAAAATTTACCATTACAATTTTAAGTTTTAGTTTGGAAAACGTAAGATAAATAAACTGGGGTTTAAAGAATTAATGGGTTGAAAGGCTACAATATACTTGTTCACCTACCAAATAATACAAGTTCGTTTCGTTGAATAATAATAGGGAATATTAAAAAAAGGTGAAAAGGAACGATCTAAAACCGTAAAAATGATAAAACTACTTATAAGATATTACTTACAACGGCGAATTTAAACCGAACCCAATTTAAACCTTACCTTGAAAATATAATTCTAATCTGACCATGTTAAATAAAAAAAGCTTATTTATACCATCCCTACTAAAACCTCGCCGTTAAAAGCACCCCTTTGGTTCGAAAACTAAAAAACGCTATAGGAAATTTATCACAGACTTCTTTATTTTGTAAAAGAAAATAGCAAACCGCGAACTTAACTTAAAGCTTCGATGTGAAGATATTATTACCAATTTAGGTACCTTATTCATATAATTTACCTCAATGGAAATTTTAGCCCTTATTAAATAAGAAGTATTTCGTTTTCAACGTTTAGATTCAGTTATTGACGATAATTACAAGATGTTTATAACCCGTTTCGTTTACTAAATTAAAGAAAAAATCGGGTTACCCTATCAAAAGACCTATTTAGTCGTTAAAAGATATAATAACGAAGGTAAAAAAAATACATAATCACCTAATTACTTACGTTACAACGAATTAACTATCGTTCAATTTTTTTTAATCGTGATCTTTTTTATTATATCATATAACCTGTATATTAATCTTTAAAATATAATTTGAGTATGAACTTAATTTGAGAAGCGGTTTGAATGACGGATATACGCAAATATACCTAGAAATATTAAGTAATACCACTCGCTTAAAACTTTTTACGTATTTTAAAACCATTTTATGGTTCAGCCGAAACATGTATTTATTAATACGATATTTATTAAAAGCCCTATAAGTAATGGCTTGGAATAACTAATTTTACCTTCGACCCATACCTATTGGTATCGACAACTCGTTTAGAGGTCTTTATACTAACAAATATACAAAAGAACGACATTTTAACGTTATATAACACCTCGTTTTCCGTTTTTTACAAAAGAAAACTTTTAAAAGCAGTCCTAAAAACGAAACGTAAAACATACCTAACGGAAGTCTACATAATCGATTTTAATAAAGTAACCATTACCCTTTAAAACAGCTTCTTATACCTTAGGCAAGAAGTGTAACTAGATAAAGTTACTCTTATCATTTTAAATAACGTAAAACGAACCGACGAATATAGATACCAATGTATATGTAGAGTTTAAGTTGCTTTTATAATATAATTAAATGTAGTATTTAACTTTTTTGTCGTCGCGTAATACTAAACCAACCCGATAAACCATATATATAAGGCGTTTAACAAACGTTTTTGTAATAAATATATAATTTAAAGCGTGGCTTACAATTCATACCATTGTATATACGTATTGTAAAGCTATTTGGTTTTACTAACGGTTTCTTCGATAATAATAACGATTGCAATTCGTAAATAAGTTTCGTTTTAGTTTTTAGTAATAAAATATCGACCCGAAACGGTTTTACTCTCCGAGGAAACATCTTTTATTAAAGTTTTACCAAGTATAAACGGGTTATGAAAAGCTTTCTAGCTTTCGAAATCAATAACATAGTTAAGAGCTTCGATTATGATATTATTATAACGATAACAGTCCGAATAATTGCTTTTAACCTTAGTTTACCCCTTATCCTTTTTATCGTATGTATTAATTCCTTTTCATTTTATGAATACCTGGTTAAATTAGGTATTATAAACGAAAAAAGTTTAATAATCGATGTTATAACTTTACGCGAGTAATATTAACGTCGTGAAATCGAGGAAATAAGTTGGATCGATGGAAAATTCAACCTAAAGAATACGATAACTAAAGGTACGTCGAAAGGAGCTTTAAAAATACTTATTTAGATAAATACCCTATTTATTCAGGGTATTAAAAAGGTTTTACAACCTTAATGAACTATTACACTAGTTTTGGACATTTTAGTTTAACTTATACTATATTATTTGCGCCGGTTTTCAGTTTTATCTTCATTTAACTTTACTATTTCCCACTTTTTTCAAAAATTTAATACTATCTGTTTTATACGCCTTGATCCGACGGAATTTCCTATTTGTTTATTTGTCTACTTCATTTTATCATTTTACACCAGTCCAATCATTTTACCACTTTTCATTTTACCCATTTTAACCTTGTTGAGTATTTTCCTATTTACTTTACTGAATTCAAACTTACGCTATGCGTATAAGTTTTAATATATTACCTTTTTCTTTTTTATATATCTTATATTATTTATAGACGATAAATTTATAGAAAGAAATAACTTATTATATATCGTATTACAACATAACCGGGTATACCGGCCTGGCCCGGGGGTATTTATTTATTTCTAAAGGGAAAGGGCGACACCGTTACATTTTTTACGTCGTTTTCGTCGTTTTTCCCATTTATACCAAAGTTACCACTATTACTACCGTCGATATAATTAGAGCCGGTAAGAATATGACCTTACGCTTTGTTGGTTACATCTTTAGGTAAAATCGTAAGGGGGGAATCTCCCTTTTTACGACGTCGTATAATAACGTCGTTAAATTTACCTACGTAATATATATGTAGGCCCCGTTTTAAGCGACGATGGTAGCTACTATCTCCCTAGTCTGCTAGTTAATACCTATTACTAATTAGCATCGGTTTGTTTTGGTTATTTCTGGTTGCGAATATTTCTCGAATCTCTTCGAACGGTATATTTTCATTAGAGGAAATTTTTAAGCTTTGGCCAAAACTTATTAAAAAGTCGGTGGGCACGTTATACGGCTTTGGTTTATGGCTTTAAAACCACCGGAAATAAGGAGTACGAGTTGCCAATCCATTCGTAACAGTAGTAGCGAGTCAAACGACCCTTGCTTTTATAATAATCGCTAACGGATTTGCCCACGGTCGTGGACGTAATATACGACATATAAGGCGTATTTATTAGCAGCCTGGGACTATGAACTCGGGTACGTAGTTTTAACGCCTTACGAGCTAAAGAGACCTCGCGATATACCCTAGTAATACGAAGCTCGAGGCGGCAGAGAAAATCCGTCTCGTGCTCCTTATTTTTTTTAAAAAAAGAAGTTAAAAGTATACTAACGAATGGATTTGGGGAATAAAAACCTTGGTGTAACTTCATTAGGTTGCGTTTGCGGCATAAAGGGGGTATTACAGGTAATGGAGTTTTTGCTTGTAAGTAGAAGGTAAGGTTTTTAACCTTAAAAGCTACCTGTTTCTCCCCCTAGGAACTGATAAAGGGGAAGGGAAAAAAGGGGGAGGAAGGGGGCAAGGCAGGGATGATAGCGGTGCTAGACGACATGGCAGCGATGGGGTTAGGCGACGTGGTGACGGTAGCGGCAGAGCTTGGTAGGGTAACGGCGATCGGGATAACAGCAGCAAGCGATGTAGCGGCGATAAAGGAGATAATTCCCGAGGAAGGCGGGAAACTGTTATTGGTAGTAGTGGTGCTATGGGTGGTAACGGCGGTAGTAGTAATGGTAGTAATAGCGCGCCACTGCTTACGCGCCAGACGGCGCCTTACGATTCGATTTTTATGCGGTATTTATTTAAAGATAAAAGGTTAGTAATACGTATTAGTTAAGTAACTTACCATTAAAAACGATTTGTTGTAGTTAAAGGAAATAAAGATGAAGTGAGGATACAACTTAATTTATTTAACAGGGATAAAAGTTAAATTAAAATAGGGACTTGTATCTGGTTAAATTACGCGCTATTGAAAAAAAAAAGTTTTGCTTAGGATGATAGCGATCTGTATTTTGATGCTAACCCAACACGTAATTATGCAATTACCCCTACGTAATTACCCTTATATTATCACAATTATCACAAATCACGAAAATCGGCATTACTAATTATATTTTCCCTATTTTACTACACTAACCAGACCCGAATTGAAAATATCACCTCAACCAAAATTTACTAATTCCAGCCGAACTTGTTAATTTGGACCTTTTGTAATTGATACGGCAACAATACTGTCATTACGTAAACTTGCTAATTTGGACCCTTTATAATTGATACGGTAACAATACTTTTACTACAAACCCTACCAATTGAAACCTTCGCAATTACAACCATACTGTTACTACTAGGCTATAGGTAAAAGGTATATAAGAAAAGAAGAAAAGATTGCCTGTGTAAATATTACTATATAATCTTATAAATAGTATATATAATGGAAGTAGTAGTGTACTATATTGCAGGGTATACTTCTACAGAGTGTACGATAACGTGTCATGTTACAGATTGCACTCTTGCAAGAATCAAAGTATTCTATATATGGATTGGTATGGAATGGCTATTCCAGACCGAACGGCAATACGTGGAGTGGTCTAGAGTAGTACGCTCTAGGTGAGGACTTATAAACCCTCACCTGCAGCGTGCACTTTTAGATGCTCCTTCGTATCATCATCTTTACTAAAACTTTACCAATCTAACGATTACTCTTCTGAATACCTTATTTTACGTAAATAGGTTTTAGATCTTACTGACTGTTTGATTATTTTTACTAATACTATAGATATGACGTAATTGGTAAACGTAAACTTATTAGCTCGAAACTAGGTCAAAAGCGGTTTGAACGAGCGAATTAACGAAAATTCGAAGGTGTTTTTTTACCAGGAATATGAAGTTTAAAAACGTACAAATCGACAATACATAAAGTATTGTACAATTTATAAGGATGATTTCATTTATAGTTTTTTAAAGAAAAACCTAATCGTTATCTTCAATAATAAATTGAGTCTAGAAAAAATTATTTTTGTACACGGTTTTCTTTATGTGCTAGCATGTAACTGTTGTTATAATTTATACGCATTTTGTAATATTTCAAATATATAGGACGAAGTTTGAATCTTAATATATGGATTTGAAGCCGGGATAAGTAAGTGTTCAATAGGTTGTACAAGGTTAATATTATAGTAATGCCTTATAACAACTTAGTTAATACCAATAATATTTATATATGTTTATTTAGCGTCAATCAATATACGGAAAATCAACAGTACAAGTCAAATTGAAATAAATGACGAAAATAATTAAATTAGTTAAAATTTCTTGATTATTAAGTTTGATAGCGTTATTCGTCTCATGGTTAAATACGATGTTATGTCCCTATTCAATTTCGGTTAGGTTACAAAGAAATTTTCTAAACCCACTTATTGAATTTAAACATCCATTGTCAACAATAACGTAAAAAACTCATAAAACTGTCAATAGTAATTTAAAAACCGATTCGCATAAACTTCAACGTTTATAGTTCATATTTACATTAGAGTAACAGCTTTAATCAAATGATTCGTAATAATCATAAGGTAGCGTGGGCTGCCAGCTGGTTTCCAAGGAAAGTTTACTATAAAGTCGACCAAAACTTTGCTTTGAAACCGCTCGGAAACTGATAGGGGTTTCAAAAGTCTTTTCTGACAATGTCGCTAATAATGAATCCGCCTACAAAAATGATAATTGCGATAAAAACGTCGAATCGTACGAGGTAAATCAGGATAAAAATACGACATAAATAATAGGATGATGGTAGTTGCTTCCCGGGTGTTCTCTAAAAATAAATCGTGTATAACTTGAATTGACGCGATGATAAATTAATTTAAACCAAGGAAATATATATGGTAGCTAAATCGTAAAATGTTTTTATCGTTTATCAAATATTTTGAAGTAAAGACTGTAAGTATTTAGTTTTCGCTGATACGAATATTAACTGTAAATATTCAATCGCTTACACATATTACAGGGACTAGAAAACTATAGTTAATATCTCGAGTAATAGCAGCGTGGTAGTTATTTTGAAGACCGGCATTAGTAAAGCGATTGTAACCTTAAAAAAGAAATTCGTTAAAGATAGTAAACAGGGAAACGCAAGTATTCGAAAACGAGTTAGAAATGATCCATTTTGGTCGAAGGAGCTATAATTCGTGGCCTAAAAGTCAAGGGTTGAGAAGGTTTTTTAAAATATCCTAATCTTTTCGTAAGAATACGTCGGATCGTATATGGTCCATACCTTTACTTTAAGTTAATTTACAATGGATTTGAAATGGACTTTTTAATTAGCAGATTCATTTTTCGGAAAGTTATCGAATAATTATACAGTATTTCAAATTCTAATAGATAGTAAGGATAGTAAACGGCTGGAATGTATCACAAAGTATTTAGTTACATAATTTTAAGCAAATTGCAATCCCTAATAGTTTTTTTACTGTCAATTTCGTAATTGTATTTGACGGATAAGAAACAACATAAGTAATTTATTATTATTGACTAAGCATGTTATAATCATTACTTTTAAGTAAATAGCTCCTTAAGGCATAACTAGAATTGTCAGATTAAAAAAAGGTATCTAGTTTACGGTTTTATTGGGCGAGAACGGGTTTCAAAAGGAAAGAAAGCATGAGTTTCTCGAAAGCATCCTTTTCATTAGGCCCCTATCAGAGGACAACGCCTTTTTTATTGGTCGAATTAAGGCGCCGGTTATGACAAAATAATATCTAAGAAATTGGTGGTCAAAGTTAGCAAAATATAAAAACATTCATTTCCTTAATACGGACGTAAAATCCTTCCTCATTCGGATAATTCGTAGCTATTCCAAGTTTATACGTAAATAGGTTCTCGTTTAAATAATAAAACCCATGTATTTGGAGCTTGAAACGATTAATTCTTATTTGTAAATGTTAAGGGTGAGTTTTATAATATTGAAGGCGTTTTATATTCATTTAAGATTATACTTGTTGTTGTGAAATATGTTGTTCGAATATATTAATATATTATTTGGGTATATATAGTAGAAAATATCGAGAAATAAACGTAGTAAAATGTTTTAATAACATCAAAAAGTAGATGGTGTGCTGGAAAAGCCGAAATACGTAATTATTCATTCGAAAAGTCCAAAACGATAATTGAATACGGTTTTTTACTTGTCAGCCTCCTTCATATAGAGCTTATTAAAAACGGAATTGACGTTAAGTTTGGTAAATTATTTAATTGGTGAAATATTCGTGAGCGTTTCATTACTTAAAGGAAGTTGATATCAGCCGGCTTTCGTAATAATATTGATATATCAGTAATTGATATAAAAAAGAAATCCTCTTTCAGATGTCCCAACAAAAAGCACGTGGGAACCTACTAAAATCTTTTTTTACGAATTTCATTTTATTCTGACAAAATAATTAGTATATTTTATAATATTAGAAGCTCCTTTCATATTATATAGTATAACGAGCTTTAAGGTACTTGAAAAAGTGGATGTAATTATTGTTTCAAAAACATTTTTTGACTGGCTTCAGAGCGATACAGAAGTAATTTATCCCCCTAGGTCTTATGGAGGAATATCGAAAACTACTAAAAGATACACGGAGGATTATTTTTAACGTCGACTAGTAACTTTGGGGTTAACTTCTTATCTTTATCATTAAAATAACAAAGGAAAACAACGTCTTAACTATTAAAATTTCATAAATCCAACGAAACAAAATATATGAAACAACGGTACAAATAACATGAGATGGTTTTAATATATGAGTGAGTCTACGATCCTATAAGCAAAAGTTGTCTTTTCGTTTTAAAAAGAATATATATTTCGGAGTAAGGTAAATTACTCACTTTAGCTCTATATAGAATGAACCTAAATAGCTTCGTATTATAAATAAGTAATGATGGTAAACCTTAATACAGTGTTGATATTTGTAAAGTTTAGTGTTGAAATAAATAATAAAGGAAACAAGTCATAAGCTGGTATTAATGGTATAATGGGTTACCTTATGAAGTCAACGGAGGTAAGTTACAATATTCGGCAGTTGCGATCGACGAGCAAATTATACATTTATGATGCTATAACATTCAAAACTTAAATTTACTAAAACTTTGACAAATTAAATGGAATGATGAAGTAAATTTACTACAAAAGTGAATTAAGTTCAAATTTAGGGGTAATTCACCTGGTTCAATTAAATTTTTCGTAACCTTTGTAGGTGATTATAGACAGAAATTATACTTTTTTCCTTTGAAAGATCGATAAGGTTATCAGTAAGAGAAAAATGAATATCTGTATTAGCTTTAGTAACAAATTTGCTCAGGCGTTAAATAGAATCTGAAGGAAAGGTTCGAATCCGATAACCGTTCGCGTCGTATTTTATATATAACCCAAAATCTTTGCAACGTGAAAAATCGGGTTAGTTGGTCTAGGTAACACGCTATTTAGTATCGATTCGAAAAGTATTTAAGTCGGTCACAATAAAATTTTCTTAGTTATCTCAGACGGATATATTATTATGATCAACCTTATCACCAAAAATACCGCCGTCATTAATAATATTAACACAACTAACACCATTATACTGAGTATAAAGATCATAAAGTCTTTTATCAATGAATTGAACGCGGGCAACCTATTTCTTATATTTCACGGGTATATCTACGGAAATTAACCCTTCAATTAGCGTATCAATTATATATTTTTTCAAGATAGTGAATTTTGTAGCAAACTCTCAGGATATTCCGCGTACTTCCAAAAGTGAAGATTTCAAAATGTTGAGAAAAACGTAAAATTATTTGTAAACCTCTTATTTTAAATTTATAAGCCGAATAACGAATTTCGCCGCATTTACGCTATAGTAATACGCATAAAATATTTTCATAAGTATATTAAGCTCGTTACTACCGCTGTTACTGTCGAAGGCGTAATAACTTTTATAACAATTTTGGCAAAGACTTTCTATTATTACAAAATAACGTAAAATTAGTCTTTCTTTATATCCATAAACTTCCTATTTGTGTGTAATTATGTAATGACGCAAGTTTTCATGGAAAAAAACATAATTTAATATCGAAATTTCTTATGGATCAATCCAAACGTTTATTTCCAATCTATTAATAGCTAATTTTATCGTGATAACTGTTAACGTTGTTATAAAAGTCATGGGAATTGAAGGAGTTATCATTGTTAGGTTTATTGACGCAATCCCTAGTAAAAAGAGACGTGGTAACTATATCAACGTCGTTTTTAAATAACGTAGGATCGGAACCCCCTTAAATAAAAGGCCGTTTTAGGGACGTAGGCATATCAGCAACAACTTTAAACTATTGGATTATATTCATAAACGTATCAAGTACATTAGCATCATGTTATTTTTTATGTAATACGTACTCACTAACAACCTGATTCCGCTTAGCAAGCACTACATATAAGGTTGCGGTAAATCATTCATGTGAACCAGTTATTTGATTGTATTATATTACAAAACTGTATTAGAGCTAGTTTTGTATAAAAAATAGAGGAATTCTTTTCAATCTTTGGGGTTTAGGATCCAAAAGTCAGAAAATATACCCCTAGGCTATAACTGTTTAGAAACAACTAGGATATAGTCGGGAAAAAAAGTGTCCATGATTATATGTGAAGGAACTAAGATAGAGTTGTTGCTTGGAGCGGTCGCGACTTTTTATAATCCACGATAAAAAAAGGAATGAAAAATCCATACTAAGGAACTGTTATAAATAAAGTGAAAAGGAGTGGTTCAATTACATGACTAAAGAGAGATATATTTTGGAAGTAGCTCTAGAGCATTATAGTAGTACGGAAACCGCCAGGAATAGATCCATAACGATCACTAGTCCAGGAACCAGCTTGTAACAATTCCTATGAATAACCCAATAGCTCTTCATTTAATAGATCAAGTTGATGCTAGCAATATAATTCATTTTAAACTCATTAATAAATTGATGTTAGTTAACCAGTTGCTTTATGATTTTCCTTGAAAGGTTGGAATTTTCTCCTTTTCCACCTTAAACTCTGTTGTCATCTTAGAGATCAAACTAAAACTTTCCAAGGTCAAAGGAAACGGTATCACCTAAATTATTGAACATAAAAATTATTTAAGTAACAAATTACGGTTTATTTTAGGTCATAAATTAAATAAAATACTCAATATCTTGAACTTTCAAACCCTAATAAATTAAGCTCCTTTCGATGCTTCTAAATATTTTGTCGGAAAGAATTATATTTAAATAGTGATATGGGCGAAAATCACGTAGTTTTCAAATTATTTGTCATGTTAAATTTGTCTAGTTCCAAAACATTTTAATTAGTATCAAATCAACTTTGAAATGGTTTCTATTACCGACGAAAACAATTGTAAAATATTAAGTAATAGAAAGAAATAATTATTTAATACGCTCTAATACGAGTACATATAGGTTTCAAATACGTTTCTAAACTTAATTCATTAAAGGTAGACGAATACAAATAGTTATTTTCAATGAAGTCTGTGTTTATGATAATAAATAGAATACTTGAAAACTTTTAAATGATCGTTGTAAACAATAAAAACATGAAAAACTATTAACCGAGGATTGATATCAATAAAAATCAATTTCTCAATATTTTTAACGGTTATACTCCATTCTTAATCATTAAATTCTGGCCCTAATATTTGAAAATGTGTTTCTTAAACTTAGCTTTAGTAGTTGTATTTTAGGTTTCGGCTTCGACATTTTAAACTTCTATTGAGACATTTGCGGTTCCGTCTTAATTTTTTTTCATTTCTATTTTAGATAATAGTCGATTATAAAGTCTAATGACGAACTTGATATGTTTCTAATCTGGATTATCGAAAATATCATTGGATGTAACTTCTATTTTCTTATCAGTTACATCAATAGCGTTAGCAATCTATAACTATTTCTTTTCTTCAGCCTTACTAGAGTGACCAACAGCTTTCCATCTTTTTTTTTTTTTTTTTTACAAAATTTGAAGGTTTATAATCTAATCGTTTCCCTTCAAAAACCTAAGGAACAGGCTATGGTCTAGAATTAAGGTATCTATATAATAGCGAAATAGACTAAGCTATAAAACCAAAAGTGCCGGTAATGAAACCAACAGCAACTACGGTATTTATTGATAAAACAAAACATCATTATCCCTACGAAAGTACCGACCTAATAGTGGGAATAATAGACCATAAATTTCTCAAAATGATATTACTATAATGACATCTTGAGTATCCTCGAAAGTATCATTTGCTTGAGATGATATTAATATCAATATCTAATATATAAACGTAAAACTGAAGAATTGTTTTCAAAAGCGAAAGGTAAGCACAATTGCATTCATACGTTATGAAAAATACAGCGCAAAAGATGTATAGCATTATAAATCCTCAGATACCTAGGAGTTTACCTAAATAACTTCTGAATATATAATTAAAGAATCCTTATAAATATCGATAATTGCGATCCCCACCTTTCACTGGTCAATAATAATAGTACAAACAGTTAAAATATGCTATAATCCTAATATCAATGCCCTTATAGCTTAATAATACTATTTCATAGTACTCCGGTTGAAATTATCATCCTTTTAGTATTCCTTGCACCTTTGGTGTTGGGTCCTAGGTATAGATCTTGTACAGACTATATATGTAAGAATTACAATAAGTTATAGATCGAGTGTCTCCACGTATCCAATTGCTACTTCATCGATAGAGATATAACTCTTCGATAAATAAATACTTCGTCAATAAGTATCAGCGTCAAAATCAGTACAAAAATTTAAAAACAACTATATAAATTATGAAGAATCAGATAATTGCTCGAATCAAAATCTAATTAACTAATACCTAATGTTGTAGTACACTTTTTCATGATCATTTAGTCCAAATATACCTGTTATTTTCAATGAATCTTTTAAAAGATGCCATTCAAACCATCTAAAAAATCCTCCAGTAAGAAAACACAGTCAAATTCAAAAGGTCAATTTGTCTAATTTCAACCGAATGTTTTGACCAAGCTGAGGATTCCACAAACACTCTTCTATTTCAAAAAGATGGGAAAATTACCCGTTGATCATTTTTCAAAAAAAGATTGTTCAATATACCTGATGTAAAGTAATATTTATACTTTTATTAATCAGCATAATATCTTATTTATATTTTACTATTTATGAATTTTCTATAATTTCGTTATACCTCGCATAAGGTAACAACTTCATCAATTCTTGTGCAAGATATTGATTTAAAAACTCCACACAACGTTAATGATATTATATTCAACTTGATCACTAATAATATACTTTTGATAAGGTATTCATTAAGATCTTTGGTACTACTATTGGTTTTTAATTAACCTCATAACGCTTTTCTTGTCACATAAAATGGTATTATCAATAGAAAAATGAAGCTTAATAAATAATTTACTTATTTGTTAGTGAGATTGAAAATGTTAACATAGATAGTAGACGATAAAAATACTTCAAAGTTAGGATAATGTTGGAAGATATCTGAAGAATCAAAAGACCCAGAAGATTACACGTCTCGAATAAGAGTATACGTATCTTATTTCAAGTTTTATACCTATCGAAAAGCCTCCCAACTCGGAAATATTTTTCATGCCTGTTTACTTTACATAATTTCTATGGTATTATGCATTTTCATTCTTGATATGGAATATACTAATACATTTTTAATCGGTACTACATTACTACAAATAAAAAACATAACATTAGAAACTATAGATATTGAAGTTAGTTGTTTGACACGAATGAAATATATATGTTACTAAGTCTATTATTTTAACATCACCTTTTTCTAACTCACACGTTACTAAGTCATCTAAAATATGATATTTCCAATTCATTTGTTATTTACGGAGATAAACGCAGTATTGAATTAATAAAATAGATGTTATATAATTTTAAAAGAAGGAAAAATAAATGTTATACCACTTATTGACGAAGTCGAAGTTCAGTATCATATAATAACAATGGAATTTAATTGAGAATGTATTGAGAAATTCTTACTGTTAACCTTTACAGATAAAATTATTCACATAAAACGAAAGAAAAATCCTATTAGTAAATCTCTAATGAGAAGTATAGTACCAGTAATTTCAATCGAACAATAACTTGATATTGTTAGAAAAAGTCCTCAAAGTTGTAATACAAGTTTTATAATATATTTTAGTCGTAAGCGCGAAGTTCTCTTTTCTTCGGCTTCACTATCATTTTTCATAGAGGCATTATTCATCTTATACAAGCGTAAAATATTGATTATAGACTTTAAAAGTGATAAGTAACCCCTTCAAATTATTCTTGGGTCCGTAAGTTAATGAACTATGAATAAAGTCGAATAAACCCGTTGAATTGGAACGTTTCTAAATTCAGTATAATGTGCTAACTATAATAATCACTTTAATTAAACGAATTTCTAGAAGAAAGTATTAAAATTAATATCGGTTACCAAGAAATAAATTACTGGTTCCGTTGGTAGGCCTTGCCTCTCAATAGTCCTTTGGATGTTGAAATGTTGTCGATTCTATTGGTTGAAGTAACAGTAGTATTTTAGTAGTTAGGTAGTATATGTATTGTTTTAGGTTTCGCAGACCGCTTGCCGGTCTACAGAGTAATTCATATAGCTAATTTCTTGACTTATACGCTAATTTAAAGTAGAATCATATTATAATTAACTTCCAATTCAATACAGCAGGCTTACGCAAAACAATATACTCAATTTATAGTTAGTATGATTAACTTCACTGTAAGTAAAGTTAACCTACTGCATTGACAATAATACTATTCTAATACTAGCCGATTTTTATTCTATACGCATACGTTAATATGATTAACCAGTCTTTTCTAGTAAGAGCTAAATTATGAACTCATTAACTAGCTAGACCTTTAATAGTTTTGATTGATCTCAGTATGTAATTACACAAAATTACATGTAAATTAACCCCAATTTCCGTTAATTGCCTCATGGCTACAAGGTTTGCCTTTATCGACTCCTATAAAAAGTTCTTCTGCCATTGACCTATGCAGTCCTCTACTTTGAACGTGTCTATAAAACAAGTCAGAATTGTTACTCCCCTAACATTCTTTCACTTGACTAGCACACCCTTAAGCGCCGTCATGAAATTTAAGCTTGCTAGGTGACCTATTAATGTAGCCCTTGATACGTATAGTTAACCTATTACTATTTACAAACCTTTTGAAGGTTTTGTTCGGCGATACTTTTGTTATAGCATCAGCGGGATTATCTTTGCCATTACTTCATTGAAACTCTTTAATTTATTTCCCTTTGAAGGCTTTACAAAATGTTAACCCATCGATTATTAGGTGTTCTTCGCTAGTAGTATCGAGTTTCGAAAGGCATTCGATCAAGATTCTCGAATCAATACAATTTATTACCGGGATTAAAGAAATCTTGAATTATCTGGTAATAATGTTAAATGTTTACTATCATGCCATACTTATATTAAAAGCCTGCCATTATGCAGTAAACCTCTAAAGTTAATACGTTTCGTATAATCGTTGTACATTTAACCAAGATCTAATAGATTAGGTTATTGATAATGCTAAATTAATACTTCCGTCCATCTTTATTAACAAGGGCTATTAAAAATACAATATTTGAAGATTAGTTGGTGTTATTTATAGCAGGAATATCCGTAAAAAGTATCAACTTAGCCTTCGATAGGTCGATGAGAATCATATTAATTCCTCGGTTTAGGTTTCGCATCTATTACTTAGTCCTTTTGTTAAACTGGACAAAGTTGTTAACTGTTGGATTTTATACTTGCGTCGTGATGAAAAGGTCATAAAAAGCCCCCAGTTAGCATAAAGTGGCAATATAGCTGGTATGGGCACGTTATTTTAGGTACTGTTAAGCCTTAGCCATGTTAGTCTTATCGATCGTAACAAAATTAGTTCCTTATCCCTTTTAACGAAAATTAAGGCTAGTATTAATACCAAATATACGGATTGATGATCCGTTGAAGTCAAATCAATTACTTTTTGCCAACTTCATCACCGGCTGATAATTCCAAAAACTTAAAGTCCTTAATCGCATAATGTTCCGATGCTATAAAGCTAGTCGTTCCGACAATAAGGGTATCTTTAGTCTATATACCCAATAAACCGAAGTTAATCTCTTACGTTATTGGTAAACACAGGTCGTATATTAAAAACTTTATAATTAGTCGTAATTTAAAGTACGACTAATAAGTCAGAGGCCAATAAACGCCTATTTTAACCACTCTGTACAACAACTTAATATCTGGTATTACCGTTCCTGAAGGGTAAATGAACCATAAATCCTATAGTAACTCTGATAATACAATCTATTGTGAATTCGTTAATAATTACATTTATGTTGATGTTATATCTCAGCTATTAAGCGTAAATTTGCCTTTTATTTTAGCCAATGAACTTATTATCAAAATTATTATTAAGCGTTAGCTAATATTTCAAATCGTTAGTGATTGCATAAGGATCTAGTACTTACTTTTCTCGCCTTATCTTTAAGCTATTAGGTGTAACTTTTCGTACAGCCGCCCTATAATCTTGCCTTTAACCTCGTAAATAATCCTCAACTTAAAGATCGTAACTTTTAGGTTTTCAAGGTTAAAATCGGCTTTAGGAACAAATTATATAACCCCTTAAATTAGTAATCTATTAATCTCGAACTTGTCACTTTTCTTCAAAGGTTTGCTGGAAGTTTTAATAGTACCTTATATTCGAAGCTTTAATACTAAGTCTTCGTTATCCTTTTTTTTTCCTGTTTACCTAAGTAACATTGTAAATAAAACCCGGTAAATATTCTTCCTCTTCAATATTTCTTTTCTTTAGGGGTTGTCCACATCAACGACATTATATAGGTTTATCGATAACGGATAAAGGTGGTTTGTATTAGCTCGGTTGTTTGGTTCAAGGATCTTCATTGTGAGTAGCCCTCATATAAGGCTTGACTTGAGTGATACGAAAGAATACAGGACTATTAGCAATTTCAACAACTACTTTAAATTTGGCGATACTTATGGTTTTATATAGGCCCTCCTCCTTACCTGGCTCCCACCGTACAAAAACGTACTTTATTACGGAAAAGTAAATACGTCAATTTTTATAAAGCCGTTCTTGGTGTTAAAGTCATTATCAACCTGGCGGCGTACCGATTTATTTCGTAATCCCCTTAAAACTTTGCCGCATACTATAATTCTCTTTTGGGTACTTATTAATAAAAGAGATTTACTCGTTAAATGTAGGTACACTTCAAAGACTAGAAACGTTAGCACTAAACCGTTAGGGCCCATAATATCGTTTAAGCCCTTCATCGCTATTTAAAAACGTGTCTCCAAATCCGTAAAACCTTTTATTCTTTTTAATATAAGGATATTATACACATGGTAAAGTAGCGTGTATTCCATTTTAACCTTCCTAATACTTTAGTAAGCCTCTATAGGCGTTTATTTACACTAAATATTCATTATCTTAATATATATCTGAAATTCCGCCACCGCAAAGTTAATACCTATATCGTAGACAACGACATCAGTTAGGCCTAAATACGTGTCAATTTATAACATTCTCAACGTTTCCCACGTATTGCTTACCAAAAGGGACTTGAAAAGCGTAGCTCTATAAAAAGATAGTATGAAATTAACGACGTAAAAACCAAGCTTATCTAAGTAAAACACATTAATAAAGATCTCGTAATTGAAGTCCTTATAATCTTTTAATGTAAACTTAAATATTGGGGGGGCTTAAACATATGTTTAATAGTAGTGATAAATTTTTTAATAGCTTTAAAAGCAAAGTATTCCATATCTTTATACTCTACGGACTTTAGGACGTCATATAGCCTATTATCAGTTAAGTAATTAAGGCACCAGTATAATTAGCATATTTCCAGCTTCGTTAAGTTTGAAACTATTACTTTAGCTCCTTAAAAATAAAACCATGAATACCTTCACTTAAAGGCGAAAGGAAACATTTAACCGTTCTTAATCAACTCGTCTACGTTAACGTCGATATTAACGTCAAGAATCTTTATATCCTTCAAACAAAGAAGGAAAGAGGTAGGGAACTTAAGTATATAGAACTTAATTACTCTCATAACAGTTTAAACTACCGTTATCTATAATAACGATAATTATTCGCCTGGTTTAAAGACAACTTTAGACTCACTAGCATCGTAACGATTCATCTTAGTAGCTGTAGTATCTTTCTCTCGTAGTATCATATATTGCGAATAGCCTTTTATTAAGTATTTCATTGCGGTTATATCTAATATAATACATTAAAACGTGTAGTCTGCGTAACTATAGAAAAGGTTAAAGGCATTTAAGGGGTTAGAGGCTTGGTTAAGGTAATAGTAAGGGTTTTGATCACTTAAACAGTACAAAAAAATGTAGTCGGCGAATTACTAGGCTGCGTTATAAGCAATATATTCATATTACATAATCAGCTGAAGGGTATTATCGCTGTCAATTAGCTCGTCGCCCTCGAAATCTACGATTTAATCAAAATAATCTTATTCATAAGAGGTAGGGTACTAAATGTAATACGTCACCTTTCTGTTATTTCATTCGGCGAAAGGGTGCCGAGTTAACCAACAGCAAAACTTGCTACAAATCCAACATCTCTTACCATTATTACGATGATAATACTTACGGTTAACAGGTTCACTTTAATCCTAGCCCCCATTAACGTCAGCATAGGTGCTAACTTTAGTCTGTAGTCGATGGGACAAACTTTAAACGTTAAGGGCGCTTGTAAACGTACTTACAGTCAATATAATTAACTACCATAAAGTCTTTTTCATCCACGTTAGGGAATTTACCAGATAAAGGGTATATATCAAGCGAGTTTAGTATATACGCTATTATAATATGAAGCGAAGAACGCAACTAGCTAAAAAAAGCCTTTATAAATGGTATTTAGATGTTATAAGGTATATTTAAACTCGCTAACACCCGTAACTACTACCCCTACCTACTCGCGAAGTGTGACGTCTCCAACGCAGGCTTTTCCTATTATCTTCTGACATAAAACCAAGTTATCAATAATGTAATTAAACACATCCATCGGTATTTCCTCCTCTTTCTTCTTAATTATCATCGTCGTCTATCTTGTAATAACCTAATTTATATAATATTACGCAAAGTAGACGTCGTATTCGAAATAGCTCTTTATTCCATTATAAATATTTCGAAACCTGGTTGATCGGATTAAAAAGTAGTTGCTCGAGTTAAAAAGGTTAGGTATTAATCCTTGGCGTATCCTATACGTATTCCGGCGAACAGTGAGTAAAAACTAGAAGGGAGAACCTCTATTTACTTACAAACTTTCAAAAAGAGCATTATCTTCGCGTTGAAAAGGTTGTAAGACTTTCCATTATAATTCTCTATATCGTTTCAAATTTTGGCGAAGTTTGTAAAAAGTTTAAAATTAATATTAATCATCTTAACAAATCTTAAGGACAGGTTGTAATAATTATCCCAATTTTTATTAGTGGTATTTTTTGGGAGTTTAAGCCTTAAAGCTTCCGATGTATAGTGTTAAGGGAAATTGACAGTCGCATAGTCGGAAGGGTAAAGTCGTATAATAAAACCTGTGGTAGGCTTTTGCGTTTAAGTCAACCTGCTGTAAGAATAGTTTTAAGGGACTTGAAGATTTTAATTTAAATGTTCAGTGGCAAAAGGGACCTAAAGATTGAAAGGGACTAAACTATTTTATGCTATTAAGTAATATAAAGCGCCGATGTTAATTCCTTTAGCTCCATAGGCGGTCGTTTCTTTGCGTGCCCTGCCACCGCTAAGAGCGTACTCCGCATTATCACGTAGAGATCCTAAGTTACCGAACAGGTTAATAGGTTCCTTATCTCCGGCGTGTAAAGAGACTTAATTTAGCTAAAGGTAAAGGGGAGGTCCCTAAAAACAAGTATAAGGACGTTAAGATTTTTTAACATCTTTTCCTTTAGGACGTGGGTTTTCAAAGCATTCCTTAAGCTAAGCTAGTTCAAAAAGGGTCTTTGCTAGCCTGGTAGAGTTTTCGTTGGGTACGTATATCTATCGGCGTTCAAATTCGGCCTTTAATTTAAACTTTATAGTCTTTTAAACTTTTTTCCACATGTCAATTGTCTAGTCATTAAAGAACTCACGATACTTGCGCAAAACTCGGTAAAGATCTTCACCGGTGTCGTATTCAACGATGAAGCAACCTATAAACTTGACCAGGTGTTGTTCCGTTACGTCGTCATCGATATCTTAGCCCTAAAAGTCTTTATTGTATTGCTTGAACAAAACAGATCCGAAAACCTCGATTGCCTTCATCAGTTGCTTGAATGGTGCTATTTTTGAGGTTTTGGTTTTTGTAAAACGTGTAGGGTAAAAGACTTGGTAATCTTGGGCATAGGAAATTGGTGTTTTAGCATAAAGTCGCGTGGAAACTTGGCGACTTGGCGACTAGGTACAAAGCCACGCGACGTGGCTTTCTTAGCACGATTTGGTGTTTCTTAGTGTTTTCGCTTAAACCAGCCATCTTAACGATTAAATTGGGGTAGGGCAAGTAAAAAAATCAAAATAAAGGTAAATATTTGGTTTAAAGGGTAAGGTCGAAAGTTGTTTATTATTATAGGTTATTTAGCGCAAGGACATAGTCATTCTTCTACAGTAGTAACATCTGTAGTAATATTAACTTAGCTGTTTGCCAACTTGCGGAACTTTAAAACTTCAAACATTGAATCTCAACGTCTTTAAAAAAAAAACTGTAGAGATTTATTAGTATTTTTAATAACGATACCGTCGCTATCTTTTCGTTGCTGTTAAAACTATCGCAACCTAAAAGTCTTCTTTATCCACTACCATAAAAACCGCCGTAATTTGTGGGGGCATTTCGTAAAAATATTTTATTTACCCTAACCTCCGTTTAACGTAAAGCGTAACCAGAAAGAAATTTGTTATGTACTTAGCTTATCTGTATTTAACCTAATAAACATTGATCAGTATTAGTAGGCCTTGCCTATCAATAGGCCTTTAGACGGTGCAACGTTGTCGATTCGATTGGTTAAAGTGATAGTAGTATTGCGGTAATCAGGTGGTGGATGTATTATTTTAGGTTTTTCATACCGCTAGCAGGTCTACAGAGTAATTTGTATAGTGAATTGCTTGCCCGTTTTCCAGTGTGAGATGGGCCCATATTTTACTTAACCTAAAGTAAAATACAATAGGCCTATAGAGAACAAGACACTCAACTTGTAGTTAGTATAGTCAACTTTATTATAAGTAAAGCTAAACTAATTCTCTGCAAATACTACTATTCCAACAGGTTCGATATTTATATTTTATCAATGCCGAGGAAAAAGACCTGTTTACATCGTTAAGAAATCTATAAGAAAATCAGTTGTTCTATTCGTCGCTAATAAAATGATAATGTTTATCTTTTCACTCCGCTTACCATATTATCAATAACCAAAACCATCATCCAGTCGTATAGAACCTATAAAAAAGCATATAACGTTGAATGAACATTGTAAATACAATCCAAAACCCATAACAACACAATATGAAGAAAATAATGACGGAAACATATATTGATTTTTTCTTACAAAGAATTAAATTAAAACTGGATGTTGTGGATAGACTCGACGGCTTTTACATTTGTATTTAGTTAAACCATCACTCGTTTCGTATTATCCTCTCTAAAAACTTAGTCCTCAAAACTAAAAACTTGACTTACTCCAAAAATACATTGAAGTTAAATGGTAACATATTAAGGTTTTTGCATAGGAATTCACCCAACAATATTGAAGATTTCAATTATTACAAGAATAATAACTGCGATTTCAAATATATTCATTTTGATTGCCCCTATAATATCCAAAGTAACAAGAACTAGTAGTATATGAAACATAAATTCTACAACAACTAAATGCATATTGTGGGGTACCGCGTTGAAAAAAATGAAATGTCTTCTTATCTCGAATCTTTAATGTATTGAGAACGCTTTAAGAAATTGAAATAAGAATTTATTTTGTACAACCTAGGAGTTTATGTTTTTTTACATGTTTTCCCTCATTATACCGGTTTTATTCTATTGAATTCGAAGTTTATAGATTTCAGTTTTTGTTCTTGCATTAAATTATAATTATTAATATTTTATTCAAAGATTTACCAAAATTTTGGTTTGAATACTTTCGGTAACACTAGGTCTGTTCTATATCTTTAATCTTTTACATATTGAAGCTGGCAGCATTGAATCTAATTCTGTTAACTACGATGAAGAAAATATTAAATGATGAATTTACTACAAAAAAATTATTTAGCAATAAATTATGAAATCATTCACATAAATATATGATAGGTTGTGTTATAATATAAGTCATGAGAGCGTATAAACATTTGAATAACTACATCAAAAAAATGAATTGATCAATTTAATTGTTATTAAGACTTTAATTAGAAAATATCTCATTCATGTATGTGTGGGGTTTGTTTACCAGTTAGCCCATCTTCGTCTGAAAGGTTTCCTATATTTATAAAATGAACAAAATGATATAATATCGCTTGTCGAATACTTTTCGTTCATTATATACAATCTAACCCCTTTCTGACACATGTATATATACTCCTAAAATCGTTAGCACTGCCACCAAACCTTTATACGATTCCTTAACAATTGCCGAAATAGTTTACAATGACTCCTGCCATGGATTCAGCTAAAGGAGCTAATTCGACTACGTTTATCGCTAGTATGCATACAAAGAATCTTATTTGACCCTTGCAGTAACCCTAAGAACTTAAGCAATAAAGTTAGGTAATTGGACCGCCTCTGGCAAAAAAGAACGTTGCTGTTTATCAAACCAAACTCTTTAGTGCGGAGACCTTTAATAGAGCCCTGAACACGTAAAAAAACGACTTTAAGGTCGGAAAAACCATATACTGGGCCTATTAATAAGTTATTAACTCCTTAATTACCTGTTTATATATGTTAAAATATATAGAATATTACGATTTGATCTTACCTATCGTAAAGCATATGATAAATAAAATAGCTTACAAGAACCCAAGTTCCTAGTACATGTAGAGTTTACTAATCCTCTTTTTCCCCTAAAAAATTAACCCTTTTAAGTAAAACCATCCAGGGTTTCCCTTTTCATTTTTAGGAGTTACTCCAAGTAATTACTCTTTCATTTTTCTCTATTTTGGTGGCTATAAACGTAACCTGTATTACCATCAAAGATCATTATCAAGGTTTGGTTCGCCTGACTTTTTGAGGTACTTTTCGAGCTTTATAAGTAACTAAAAGCCTTAATCCACCGAATCAATCTAAATACCACCCATTTTAATGAACTACACTCTAAAAATAGCGAAAAGAAAAAGATTACGAATATTTATTCTGGCTTCAAAAAGTTTAAAACATAACGGTAAAGGGTTTACTGTAAGGTATATTTATATTAAATATAGATACCCTAAATTAAAGGCTTTTTTGTCTGTGAAAAAAAAAGAATCTTTATAGGGCTCTCTATCAATTTTGACGACGTTTCTATTAAAAGTAAACTTCTTTTTAAAGGTATTTTACCTACATTTGTTTACCTTTTGGAGGATTCCTTCACTTCAATAGATTATTCGTAATATAAATGTATAGTGAAAGGGTTGCTCTGGGTATTTGATTTACCTTTTTCAAATACAACAGTTCAAGTTATAAAAGTTATAAATATTGAATCGTTACATAAACTGAGCTTACTTTGGTAGTCGCCTACCCGTTAATAAATAGATAAAACTTTTATAAAATAGATAAAAAGTTTATACAATTTTAAAGAATTGTATTACTTACTTTCTGAAACCTGTTAGTGTATTTCATTTCCTCGGTATTGACGAATAGATCAAAATCTTCGATACAGGGTAAGAAATTTTAGTTTTACGCGAAGAAATATTGTTAACAATAAAAGAATTAGAGTTACGACTTTGTGATCTATTACCTATTCAAATAAAATAAGCATGGTCTGCACTTATTCCGGCTCAACATCAAAGATGGGGAGAACTCCAGAGTCGAGGATTTCTACTGAAGTACTAGTAAGAGCACCGGGAGATGAATTTACTACTAGGGAATAGTATACTCAAAGGTATAGAAAGATCGATATGGAGATGATAGCTTGTTTCATCTATACGTGCTCGTAATTACTAATACAGGGTTTCCATCGTAGTTATTGAGATTATACATATTCTCTTAACTATATAAAAAAAAATCCCTAAGTAGATATTAGGTATTCCTGAATCTACAAATCTATATAATATATTCTTATATAGTAACACAATAAATTATTTGTACGATTGTTCTCTACTTTACTATTAAACTAAATTAGTTCCATATTTCCTCAACCGTTGATCAATATTTAAACTTTTTTAGACCTCTCAATACCTTTAAAAATTCTCCAGTTTCAGCATCTCCAGAACTTTGTAGATCCATTTTTATAACACTAAACCTGACTTATAGTAATGCCAGTGATGAAGGTATTTTATCTTGAAGGACTATCATTAGTTCCGGCTTTTCTAGAACTTTAGGTTCCTTTGTTCCTCAAGTTGAATCACCGTCTCTTCATTTCTTTTTCTCCAAAGCCCTTGGAAGCCCTGTTATTTTCAACCAAGCCTCATACCCTGAATTACAGTCAAGTATTGGATGAAAAGTTGTTCATGAGGCCCGTAAGGCTAAATTAAAGCAAAAAAAATGTTAATATTGTAGTAGTAGTTGATGAGGAGGCAAAAGCTAGGGTTATCAACCCTTTGGATAACCCAAACAAGGAAGATCTTTGTTTAAGTTTTTTTTTAACTATTGAAGAGCAGTTCCCACTATATAGCCAGTATTGTGCGACCCCAGCTATTTTAAACTAAATAAAAATGCCGTCGGGAAGGCTCGCAACTTATGTATTTTTACCCTACATCAACTACCCTGTTCGAAAGTCTCTGTCTCTAGGTCTTACCATACAAACCGTTGAGTAAACCAATACAAATGAAGAACTTCCTCTCCAAGCCCTTATTCAAAAAATCAAGCATATAAGTTAGGAGACTTATCTAATATGCCTGTAGCTAATATTAGAGCAATATGCTGTATATAGTTATCAAACGCCAATAGGGTCTTATATCAACCGTATAGGTCCTCACGTCGTACTATAAACTTACTATAATTACAAATTTGAACAGTATTATATAGGTTTATCCAAATATCCAGGGGAAAGAAATGAATACACCATTAAGTGTCACCAACAGGGATTTAACCTGCTATGTCCATAATATAAAAAAGTCCCATGATTCACATCCTTTATAGAATTTACTCATAGAACAAATTTTACAAAGTAGAACTTGTCGCAGGAAACCGAATCCCAAATCAGCTTTCTAAATAAAGCGTTAAAGTACCTTATAATTTAGAAACTCGTATCATTATACGGGCGTAAAAATTCCAACTTTGACCGGGATGTTATATTCGGTCGTAATAGTGTTTTTTCGACGTTATTTTACATACAACATCAGACAACGGTTATGAAAGAGTGGAGGGATCTGTGAAACAAATATTATCTGATAGGGCGTTTTCAGCGATAAGGAAGATATACTCTACAACTTGTATGACGAACTATCATTCTTATCACATGCTGTGAACCCAAAAAGTATAAAAGGAAGTAAAAGAATTTATCTCACTAAACGGGATGCATACTATAAAAAAGGGTATTTTACGGGAATTCAATCTGCCCAAAGTAATGTAGAAAGTTTTGTTAAGTGGATAAAGCGCCGTTATCAGTGGTGACAACCATAGAAAAAAGGTTGTCGTACACAAACTGTTATAATCAAGGATGGTAAAACCTCTAAACGTAAAGAAAACCAGAATTTATTTATATTGTAGTGTAGGTCTAGAAACCTACGTTGGTATAAGTGACTAGGAATAGAATCGTCACTTATGAGGGTTGTTTTAAAGATGTATCGCTGTACGTATGGTACGCCGGGCCGACGATGATTTTTATAGCCAAAAGGGGTCACGGGAAAAGATTCAGGTGGTGATAAAGGCTAATAACGATGTTATGGTGGAATAGGGAATATGTGAAGTGATAGTGTTAAAAACAACTTAACTTCAAAAAAAATCTCGAAAGTAGGCACTATTAGAGTTTATAGTATAGATCCTATGCCTTCCTTAATATGGCAGTTCGTGCACTCATGCCAAGAAATTTGATGTAAGGTCGAAGATGCTTAGGTTAGTTATCATCTTATACGATAGGTTACTGAATAAGTTTAAGGAATGCCTTAAAGTTTTTTCTTCAATACTGAAGCCCGAACCCAAGATAGAGTTAATAAGAACTACACTATAGAAAGAAGAAAAATCCAAGAATCCCTTTGTTTAACGTTTAAGACGAAATTTGACCATTAAAAACTAAGTTATAATTACTGAAATACTTCAAAAGGTTAAAACTTTGATATATAAACATATGGTTAATAATAATTCAAATATGTGTACTTATTGATGACTATATTCATAATATGTAAGTAAATTTTAAGATTAAAATGAATATGGTTATTGTAAACACGGATTACATGTATTTTATTGTTTTGATCGACTATAATATTACGAAGATGTTAACAATTATACGTATCTGAATTAAGGCATATCAGATAATCATTTCTTCTATTACTTTTGATCTTTAGGCTGCTATCTTCAGTATTGAAGATCTGTGTACAGCGTTTTTAACGCCGATTGTCATATACTGAATTATTGGACCGATTCATTATAAAAAATTTATTAAAAAACTTTGTTTTCTATAGCTTTTACGCTTCTCCGCATCTATTCCATTCGTAATAGTTTTTAAAGATACTAAAAGAAGTCTTATTTTTTAAGGTCAACCGGTTAAATATATTGAGTATTCCCTTTAATTCCAGACTTATATTGAACTAGAATTCTCTATCTAGGTTTTATGTATGCGAAGTGAATTGAGAACAGCTGTACCCTTGATACTTTAAGAACTTTAGTCAGACTTCTAAAATCAAAACTTAATGTAAGAAAGGCAAATAATTAATTTCGACTTTTACAGGAAATCAATAACATTTTATTAACCAGGAAGAATTATACTGCCGGATTATATAATAGTTATTTAATGAAAATTTACTGAATTATGTATCTAGATCTATAGCCTTTCTTTCGCAAGGACTTAATGATAGCAAATCATCTATTAGTTAAAAGTAAAAGGAAAAAGTGGACCTTATTATAATTAATAACTGTAAGATTGATCCGTATTATAGAAAGCACTGTAATTTTATAATAATACCACCCAACTTCAATATTTATTTTACTACCCTGCAAGATATATCATAGTAATAAATTATCTAATCAAAGACTATGTCTTACACGTATATTCCCGCTTGAAAGTTCTTAATTTCAACATTAATATCTAAACTTCCAATATTAAAGCTTCAAATTTTAATGTTGATATGCAAAAATAACCAATTAGAAGCGGTACCAAAATTGGGGTATGCCGATTAATGGGATTTACTTTCAATGTTCAGCTATTAAAACTTAGCTTCAAATTTTGTCAATTCGTCCCCTTTTTCCACACCACCACATTATTTTGTAATTGATAAAATTTAGTTTGGAGACACTGTAAAAACATATTTAAACTTATCTTGCATATTTTGAACAGTGAGAAAAAGTTTATCCACCTGGAGAAGTTGACCAATGATGATCTCGGTTTATGATAAAACGGAATGTATAGTTAAAGTAATAGAGGACATGATAATATAAATATTCGTTAGATTTCATAAAGATCATAATACTTCAATCTTTTACAATTGTTTTCATGTATCTTGGTTTATTTTGAATTTAATTATCCTTTGAAAAATTCAAAATTCGGGTATTAAAGTTACCAATTTATTTTTAGTAAACCTGGTAACAGAAGAAACAGTCATGATGATGATAAACGAGTATACAACATCATTTGAACATCATAACATTACCAATTTATTGCTAAAATTCCTTTCAAATCTTTCAATTTTTCCTTTTAATATATCAAATTCAGTTATACTAGTTCCAAGTTAATAATGGAAACCCTGCAGTTGTTGAATAGTCCTAAAATATTAAGAATAAGAACGTTTCTACCTTATCTATTTTCCTTATAATCTTTTCAAAATCTTTCGATAAAGACCAAGTTTCCAATATGAAATCCCGAAAAAAGAGAGTTTATCTTAACTCTTGATAGCTTCCTAAAAACAACTGCTGGTTTAGAAGGCGAACTTCTTAACCTGATAGCTATTAAAGTTAAATAGTTTGTAATGTAAAAACCATATAATCAGGTAGGTGATTAAAAGCCGTTTATTATATACTAAACAAAATTATTTAAGGTGATAGATATATTATTGATTTTTTGATCCACGATAGATACCATGAAATTTGAGGTTATTTTGTCAGGATGATAGTAACAAAATACGTATTTTCTCTCAAGTTCTCTTTGCCATACACCTTTCAAAGGAATGGAATATTAAAATTCTTTAAAAACGTTATTTTAGAAATTATTCGAACGTGGACTGTCAATGGAAAAGTACCATGTTATTTGTAGCCTTATATTTTACAAACAGCTACTGTAATAGCGAACTTGATGGTTAATAATATACGCTGTATTCAGGAAACTGTTTCATTTAAGGGTTTCTACTCCCAAAAAAAGGAATATAGAAACGATCGAATAAACGTTAAATTTAACTTTATTCCCGGTTTAAATTTTATCATTCACATACCCTTAGAAATACGAGTCAAGGGGTCAAGGATGAATGTAACAAGAGACAAGGGAATCATGTTTCTTCGGCAATTTTCTAATATAACTAAGCCGTAGCATTTCTTTACAGTCTACTTACTAAATCTATTATGAAACCCGACCAAGAATATTTTCATCACATCTAATTCAACGGTTTTGAAAAATACTATCATGGGAAGACGAAAGTCTATAATTTTAAGGGAAACAGATACTATATCTAAGTGTTTTAAGGTAAGTATTCCTCATGAAATTTCAATATCTATACTAAACTCCCAACCAAATAAAGTTACCGTTAAGCAGTAATGAAAACATTAATAACTTTTTATCAGATGTTTTCATTGATAACGATATAGTCTATTTTGTACTTTTAGTAAGTGAATCAAAAAAATTACGGAATATGAAGAAAACTTCAAAGATCTTAAATTCTAAATACTAGAACAAAAGCCTTTGTAGTTAAATACAGAGTTTATTGTCAATTAAAATCGTTCAGGCTATGAATAAAGACAGTGATAGTTATTCTCTGACAATGAAAGAAGTTACTAAAATTAAGACTAAGACTAATGATTAGATTGAAAGTTATAAAGTTGTAGTAGTTATATAGGAATCCAAGTAAATATATAATATTAACTATATTACAATGTTTATCATTATTGCAAAATATTATACGTATAGAATCTGCATCACATTTTCTAACTCCTATATTTGGAATATTGATTCCATCGATATTAATAAAATATGTTAACAGAAGATTTGAGGAATTAGTACTAATAGAAATCCAAACTACTATCAATTTTTTTTTTTGAAATATCCCAAGTAGAATAAGATGGGTTTTAACCTTATTATTAAGTTGATTCATAGCTTCTAGCCTCCTTGTTAGGGTCAAATCCAACTTTAAAATATAGTTGAAAAGTTTAAAATAATATGTAATACTTTTAAACTCAATAAGTAAAGTTCAAATAATGCGATTTATATCAACTATCGCCACCAGCTTATCATCTACCATTATGTTAACGAATTCTTCATCCTAGGTTTGAATTCAAAGCTTATGAAAATTCTTAAAATAAATATTTGAAAATATCATAAATACAAAAACCTTGGAAAGTTAGCTTACTCTGTTCAAGTAAGTTTTATAAGAAATAAGAACAAACACACGATTATGTTAGCTCAAACCATACAAATCCAAAGAATATTACACTATGGGGTAGAGAAATTAATTCAAAGCCTGGACTATATCCTTAACGCTACTAATTCACTTAATTACAATATGAATTCAAAAATACAGACCTAAATTTTAAATATTTCGAAGTAAAAGTTAGATATTGGAGGTTTTAGATATATAATATGTAATATAAATCCTGATATCATATTCCTCGTATTAGCACTTTAACGTTTTCATTACTATTCTTGACATGGAAACATAATATTGAGTAGTTACCCTTTCAAATATTTTAAGAATATAAAGACTATAAACTAATAGTTGAAGAAAAAACACGTTCAACCGTACCTTACGAAAAAAGGAATTGACCAAAAATAATTATGAAAATTCAAACAAACTTCGAATTAACATTCAGAATGATTCCATCTATAAAAAGGACAAGTTTACAAAAAATGAACCTATGAATACACAATTCAAATCTTCAATAATTCGGTTAACTGGGTTTCCAAACGAAGATGCAAAGTATGTCTTTATTTGGTAGATGCTAAATATGTAGCTATTATAAAACTTATTCAAAAAACTTATATAATGAACTTTTTAATAAAACTATATATACCTATTATTATTACAATTTATTGTAATAATAGAAGTGCCATCAAGTTATCTAAGAACTAAGAATACTACCAACGTACTTAGTATATCCATTTTAAGGAACAATTTGTCATAGATAAAGTGGAAAGTGGTATAATTCGGATAAAATGATTTTCTACAGATAAATAACTAGCTAAGGGATTGGCCAAACACTTGATGAGGACAAAGTATAAATTGATAATACAAACTCTCAGGTTAGTTATGTTAAATTAAATTAAAGATTGTTAGTTTCTAAACCTGTATACTTCAGACCCATGGTATTGTGAGTAGGAATAGTAAAGTGGTTATTATTGCTCACTATGAAAGTATTGGTAAAAGAATATTACTAAAGATCATCAGTTCAAATAGAAATACACAGGTCTTCTTACTTTTTATATCTACCGACTGACATACCTACTCTACGTGTCTTTAATTTTTGAATATGTCCTTCGTGTGTTATCATTTTTTATTCTTCTTCATTTCGCTCACTTAATTGACAGTACCTCGTAAGGGAGTGTATTCATATACAATAGGTATAGTCTGTTCTAATGTCGGCTCAACACCAAAGACTAGAAATACTCTAGAAATGAGGATTTCATCCAGCGAACCAGTAAAAGTACCGGGGAATAAATATACCACTAGGGAATAGTACACTCAAAGTATAGGAGGATCAATATGGAGATTATAGCTGGTTTTAGCTATATGTACTAGTACTTACTAGTACAGGATTTTGATCGTGATGATCGATATATATATAAAGATTCTATTTACTATATTCAAAGAGGTTCTCTAGGTAGATTTTATATATTCCTGGATCTACGAGCCTATATAATCTTCTATTGCATTGTAAGTTCAACATTTACCACATTATTCTATACTTAAAAGGGATTATCTCCCTGGAGTATATAACGCGAAAGCCTAGTATTTTAACTATTAAGGTAGGTTACTCTCAAAAGACGCTAATTACCCAGAAATTCTGAAACAGGAGGTACGTAAACAGATATTGCATTTATAACGTTATTTGAAAATAATCTTAGTTATTGGCAGAATTTGATATAATATTAAGGTGGTGGCAGAGGTTTTGAACAAAAAGGCTTTCGTGATTATACCAATTGCAATAGTCATTATTTTAGCAAACATGGTTTGATATAACGAACTATTTTTAAACCGCATAAGTATTCGTCAATATTTCATATTGAAATATCCTTTAACTATTTATTGTGGTTTAGAGGCTCAGCACTTTTTGGAGAACAATTCCAGATTTGTTTTTCTTTACTTTTGTTACATTGAAATACATTGTTGTTCCTATTAAATCACTTATATTAGTATAGAATACAGCCTAAAACCATAATAACTGGGTTTTAGATAATACACTCTGTATAAATTCATAAGTAGTAGTTAATACCTGGATTATAGATGAGCAGCTAACATTCAACATCACCGTTATTAACGGCTTCAGAAGTTGGAGATTAAATCATGTTTACATTTCAAATTTAATTAATACAAAGCTTGCGAAATGTTGTGCGGGTTCATAACGACTGCGAATGAAGTAACCAGGCGTTTCCAGATACTGGAAATGAATAAAGATGTAATAATCTTTTCTTTTCTTTTTGGATTTACTATTACTTTGTCACGCTGAAAGCTCAATTAAACGCGTGTTATTAGGAAATATACCTCTAGATACCAGCAGAAATGATTATAACTCGAAAGTAATCTTCTTTACCGCAATCACCCTGATATATAATACCTAAACAACTCTTTATTGAATGTCCAAACCCTTCAGCCATACTTTCAATTAAAACTTTAGGTTGCCTTGAAAATTTTAAAACCCGTAAAAATGAAAGTTTAATCTGTAGTAAGGCTAGAAATTACATCCATTTCAATCACTATCTGGTGTTTACTTACATCTGAAATCTATCACTCTTTGAATTAAAGGGACCGCGTAGAATAAATGTACGGACAAAAACTCAGAATCAAGTTAATGTTAAACGTAGTATATCCGCGCATATACAGTCGAAAACCTAATATTAATTGAAGATGAGATAAAGCGTTTCCAGGAAACCCCTACTAATTTGGAACATGGTTCATGCGTTGAGAAGTTAACCTTTAAACAAAAAGTTTATTCAAAACATGTTCCAAACCGGTTTTCATCTTGTTTAACAAACGTAATGCAGATAAAGTATAGATAAGTATAATTCATTATTTATATTTGCCTCTACTAATAGTAAAATCTAAAACTTGAATTCTTTCGAACAATAAAATTATTAAAGAGAAGTAACCTCTACCACTTTACTACTATATATCGCATCGTGAAAAGTAAGATTTAACGGTTAACGTCTCTCGTATAAAGCATTATACTAACGCAAATGATAATGTTATTCAAGAAAATTCTGGTTGTACAGGTAAGAGCCGCGGCTATATGAGTTACCCACTTATATTAGCGTGTCTCAACCGCTCTGAAAAAAACTAAACACGTCGTTAATTACATTGCTATTTTCTAATTTGTACCGCCTATACAGTAATAGCTTTATACGGACTATATTTTCTCATTGTTGTTTGAAAAAAACAATGAGATTTATGTAGATGGGGTTCTAAGGATGAAATATACGTAATAAGCGAGATATTTCCTGCACATAATATATCTTAAATCTTAATATACCTAAAAAAGCCTATATGAACTTTCAATCAATATAAAATAATATAATTACTGAACGTAAAGGATGGTATATATCTTTTTTCTTATTCGTCGTCGTCGTTACTTCGTGAGCTGTATACTAAGTCAATATAGCTATATAGATACTCTCCAGATATTTAATTATCTTCCAACATCATTTTCGTATAGTTGTTGTCGCTGAAAAATGAAACCTTATATAGGTTTCGGCCATAGCGTTACTAAACCACCACGTTACGTTGTATTTGTTCTCCTCTGGAAAAAATACTATAACAGCAATATTAATGATAGCAACGGCAAGCTTATTGAAAACAAGATTGTCTCCGCTATCATCGTCCCCGTTACTCCTACTCAATTTAACACCGCTTCCTCCACCTTTAACACCACCTCCTCCGCTTCGTTTGCACTCGTTGAAGTAAATCAGCTCCTTTTAACGGTCATCTTAAAGCAGTATTTTGGCGTTATTACCGATTTATTCTTAAATTTTCAAAGTATTAATTTTATAGATTTTTCGTCGGTGGTTTTAGAATGTAGTTATTGGACTGGCAGGTTTTGTAGGCAGTTGATTCAGATACCGTTTTTTTATTTCGAAAAAAAAAAAAAATACTTAAATAAGTTTCCAGAAATAATCAAAGTTCTATAATATCCTTTTAAGGTCAATTTTACGTACTTTCCGTCTCGTAAAGTTTCAAACGACCGTAACTACTTTTCAAAAACCATTCAAAAACTAGGTAATATGTAAGGTTTATAATGATCAGTTGATCCTTATATCGTATGTAACATACATTCTTGTTACTAAATTTGAATCATCCATAATATAACAAAAGAATTCTGCACCCTTTTTTAAAATAAAAAACCAGTGGAATATAATTTTCAATAATAGTGGCGATAAAGGGGAGCGTTCTTTATGAAGTTTTTTCTCAAAGTAGAGTAGAGGTTTAATAGAATAAATGCAATCTAATAGTTTATGAAGGGGGTTACACGTTTTGGGTTTTGAGCGTATTAGTTTATTTTAACTGTTCGCATCTTAATTGTCATCAAATATTTACCTTCGTTATTGTAGTTTTGATGTTTCATTATAAAGAGGATATTGTTCCTAACGTTCTTATTAGAAGGCTAATGAAAAAGTTCTTTACCAGCATGAAACCACATATACAGCGGTCAATATATAAAGCTAATAAGAAATATACTATTAAAAAGGAGTCGCTTCATCATTTAATCCTATGTTATCAAGGTATTTTTTTATCAACATAGTAATCTTTCGAATGGGGTCGCGAATGAAAGTTTGAGATATTTGAAAACCTAGATAAACTTTACATCCAAAACATAAGTAATGTTATATGAATTACTTAATCCTATAACAATAATTTTGTCGCCGTGAATGATAAAGTTTCAATTCGACGATTTGATTTCAATCCTTATATTACTTAGACCAGTGATGAATACTATAGTATTTCTCTATAGAGCTCGGCGTACCAAGTTTTAAAAACTTAAACGACTTGTCTTTTGAAAAGCCCCTAGTGAAATTTGCGGGAATTATTTCAAGGTACTGAGGAGGCATAATTTGAAGTTTTAAAAAGGTTTAGAATTCGTAGTTTATGGTAAAAAGACGTCATCTATGCGTTAAAGCCAATTTACGAATACGAAAGTTGAATTAATACATGTTACCCAATTTTAACGTCGTAAGACTAGTATACGTTTGTTTTATGGACGTATTTGTTGTCGTGTTACAAAGTTGTATAAACTGACCTATATGTACCAGTATAACCCGATAATCCCACAGAGATTTTACGATTTTTTTTAAAAAAGAATGATGTGTTATCAAATGACCCGGGTAATTATAATTCAATAGATAAAAGGGAAATCGATAGTAACCATTCTTAACTTATAAAAGAAACTAAATATTTACTATTCGAGATCTATTATTCCCAAAGACAGGTTGGTGTACAGGAGAACAATGATTTTAAACAAGGTTTTATAAAACGCGGCAACCGCCTTCGCTATAATAATTCAACAGGCTTTAATCAAGTTTTCAAAATTTCATTAGTTTTGCATAAATTACCAGCTTTCCATAAAACAAGTAAATGTAAAAATAACCGTTAAAACAAGAGAGATTCAAAAGAATAAGGTAATACCCCACATTTCGGACATAATAACTCAGTTGAAAAATACAACAGATACAGTCACTCAAGGCACACTCAACAACGGAGCTAGTTAGTACTTGGCATAACCACAAGTACTTGATACGTCTCAACATCAAGGATGAGGAATTCAGCTAAATATGATGACATCCACTAAAGACACTAGTATTTACTAGTGTAGAAAATCAGTTATATGGAAGCCCTCTGCCTACACTAGTATTTACTTGTACAGAGGAACTAGTACTTATTTGTATAAACTAGTATCGACTAGTATGAAGTCTCATCTTTTTATTGATATCTTTACGGGGATATAGACAATTATATATCAGGTTATCCCCATAGATTCTAGAATACTTGAATCTACAAGCCTATCTAATATTTTCATGTACAACACCTTGAACACATTATTAGTACGATTGTTTCCTACTATTCTATTACACTAAATTTAGTCTAATACATTTTACACAAGAATAGATAAAAAATGTATTCTTCTTCTAGACCTACTGATACCTTTGAAGATGTCCCTTTAGCATCCCCAAAACGTGGATCTTTGTTTCCACCACCAGAACTGTCCTACGATAGTACCAGTAATAATGATTCTTCTTCACAAAGTACTGTTATTACTTCCGGTCCCTCAGGGCCTATAGTTCATTCTGCTCGTCTTTTTACTACATCCCTTCGTTACATACGTTCTGGAGCTACTCTTATTTCTTTAGAGGCCTTGGACCCTGAAGATCTATTGAAAAAAATACGAAAAGCAGCTAGTGATACCTGTAGAGCTATATCTAAACAAAAATTTCAAGCTCTTAATGATAATGATATTTCTAATAAAGAGGTATATGGTAAAGCTACCAATATCTTATACAATCTGGAACGGGAAAAACTTAGGTTAGCTATCGATTTATACAACAAATTAACAGTTCAGTTAGAGGAAGGCTTCAAAGTACCACCGAAATTAGAACCACTTAAATCGATAAGTACTGCCACATTAATAAGGAAGGAGGAAATAAATAATAAAAACCCCTTCTTCAACGGTAAGGAAAGAAGGCAACTATTGAAGCCTAAGTACCAATTACTAAAAGAATTCGAAAAGTTGATCATTACAAACATAAACATATGATTAATAGCAATGAAAGAATGTACTATTATCAATGACTATTTTGATATCGTAAAGGGTATTTTAAATATTACAATACATATAGTCTTTACGGAAATGGACTATATTTATTTGTTTCCACTTATCGACTATAATCTTGAAAATACTTACAAAACTATTCGTATACAGATCCGGCCTTACCTAATAATTACTTCTTCTATTACTCCAAAGCTTTCAGCCGTTATTATTAATATTATTTATACGTGTAAAGCCCCTTTAAATTTTATTGGCATATGCGAAAATACTAAACAAATCCACTATCAAAAACTTATTAAAATCTTCGTTTTCTATGCCCCTTACACAATTCCTCCTCAAGTATCTTTATGGAAGCGTTCAAAAATACCAAAAGGAATCTCATCTATTAAAATCATCTGGTCGAGAACATTGAATACTTCCTTTAGTTATTTACATGTAATAAGCCCGAATTTCCAATCATAACGGTCTATATACGAAATTAATCAAATAAAATCGTTCCCATAACATTAAGTAAACAATAATTAGACTTTGAGAACAAAAACGAGCTTCAAGAAAGAAAAGAAACTGCAAATTACGTCCTTCAACAAAACTCAAAAAATAAGTTTATGGCTCGATATTAGCATATCAGTTAATTCAGTAAGAATTGCCTTACTATCTTTCATAAAAGTCATACAACACAGGCTTGTTAGATCTTACATACAAATCCACGACCTTCCAATTCTGGTAAATATATTAGCAAGAAAGAAAAAGCTGACGCCATTACAATTATCAACGGAAAAGTGGAAAAAAAAAACCGCCAAAAATAGTATTATAATTTTATAGTATTTCTCACAATTGCATAGTCAGATATTAAATTTAACTGATCTATTTCCCAAAATCTTGTATGAGACCTTTCACCAGAGAATTTCGGCCAATTAGAAACCGTATCTTATACGAGTGTTCCAGCTTTAAGAGATCCACTTTTAACGTCAAAAGATCTACTTTCATCATTAAATTCTACACTTTTTACGTTAAAATCTTCACTTTTTACGTCAGTCAACAGAAACAACCAATTGAAATCCGAAGCAAAAATGGGTAATTAGGCAGTATAGGCCTCACATTCAACGTTGAGTTATCAAAATTAAACGTTAATTTTTGTTGATTTTCCTTTTTCTTTTACACTGTTGAATTGTTTTACCATTAATAAACTCAAATTTCGAGATACTTTGAGAGATAATTCTATCTTATTGTTCTATATTTTCAACGATAAGAAATGGTTTTCACCACTAGAAATACAAAGCAAAAATTACCCAAAATAAAGAACTTAAAGTGGTGTAATTTAACTTACAAGACAAGAAACAGCATAAGTATCAGTTAAATCTAACAAAGGTTACACTACCTTAACTTTCAAAAACTATTTATATTACCTCAAGCTTATCCTAAAACTAATTAGCTTTTCAAAGCTTTACAACTTGAGTATTAAGGTTAGGGACTTATCTTTGATTAACTTATTTACTAAAGAAACAGTTGCTACCATGAATAGCGACTATACTTTCATATTAACCATGTAAAAGTTCCAATATCACGCCATAGTTTTTACCAAATCCTTTGATACTTTCCTTTAACATATTATATTCAGTTATAACAACCTAAACTTAGTATAAAAACCGCTTGAGTAGTTGGAAGGCTCCAAAAGCATTTAGAAAAAGGAAAAAATCAATCTTATCTTTATTTTATGTAAACCTTGTAAAAACACTCGATAACGACCAAACTTCCAATATGAAACCCCGAAAAAACGATGGTTTATTTAGAATCCCAACATCTTTGAGAAAATATATACTAGCCTAAATGGAGAATGCTGTGACCTAAGGGATATCAAGGTCAAATATGACTTTAAAGTATATAATACAATTATTATATACCTTAGTAAGGTAATATAAACCGTTGGTAATATATTATATCATATTATTGAACGTATTTATCGGTAGGGTCTAAGTTCTCGTTCACGTGAAACAGTGTAAGTAGAAGATTAATCAAAAGATAATTGGTATTGTAGTAAAGTAAGTCAAAATAATCAATATCAAGAAGAAGAATCTAGAGGTGTACTCCACAGGTGAGGGCTTATAAGTCCTCTACCCAGAGCGCATCGTTCTGTAAAAGTACACCCTATAATATAATACACTACTACTTAGCTTATATATACTATTTATAAGGTTATATATAAATATTTACATAAACAGTCTTTTCTTTTTTCCTTATAGACTTCGTATTTATAACCTAGTAATAACAGTGTTATTTGTAATATTAATTATAATAGGTTTAAATTCGCAATTTCTGTAGTAACAGTATTATTCCCATATTAATCGCAGGAGGTTTAAATGAACAGTTTCCGTAGTAATAGTATTATTTGCCGTATTATTCGTAAAAGGTCCAAATTAATAAGTTCGGTTAAGATTAGTAAATTTTAACCGAAATGGTAATTATAATTCGGGTTTAGTTTATATAGTTAAATAAAAGCGATATGGTTAATAATAACGTTTTTGATTATTTTTAATAAGGTTAATTACGCGATGTTGATTATATAGGGGTAATTACGTAAGGGTAATTACGTAATGAAGTAATAGATTAGTATAAAAAGATATATCGCTGTCGTTCCAAGTAAAACTTCCTTTCTTCTCTTTCGATAAAGGCGCATAAATCCAGCTAATGCAAGTCTCCAATTCTGGTCCACCTAATTAAACCAAGTCGTTTTAATGTGTAAGTTACTTGGCTTATTCATATACTAACCTATTTCCTGAATAGATGCCGCGTAAAAATAGGATTTTAAGGCGCCATTTGGCGCGAAAGCATCGGCGCGTCATCGCCGCTACAGCCGCTACAACCGCTGCCCCCAACACCACCATTACTAGTAACAATAGCCCGCTGTCGTCAGGCACAATCTCTTTTATTACCGTTACGCCACCCGCCCCCGCCACTCTACTCGCCGTTATGCCGCTAAGCCCCATTACCCCCACGCCTCCCATCTCAATCGCTGCCTCCGCCTCGCCCCTCCCCGCCATTGCCGCGCCGATTTCCTCCTCCCCCATTTCTCCTTTCCCCTTTTTCAATTCGGGGGAAAAATTAAACGCTTTTAAAGTATAAACCTTACCCTTTCCCTATGGATAAAAACCCTATTAATCGTAAGGACCCCTTTACGCTGTAAACGTAACGTAAAGTAGTTATGCCAAGGTATATATATTCTATATCCTCCGTTTGTAAACTTTAAACTCAATTTTTTGTGAATAAAAAATACGAGAAGGATCTTCTCCGCCGTTTTAAGCTCCGTATCACTAGAGTACACCGAAAGCCTCTTTAATGAGCCAAACATTAAAATAACATACCCAGGTTCGTAGCCCTAAACTGCCAATAGATATACTTTACGTGTCGTATATTACGTCCGCGGCTGCGGGCAAGTTAGTTGGTGATTTCTACGAGAGAGGGGGCTGTTGGGCTCGTTATTATCGCTACGAACGAATTAACAACTCGTATACTCCTGTTCCAATGATCCTAAGGCTATAGGTTGAATCTGTGTAACGCACCCGCCAGCTTTTTAGTAAATTTTAAACGAATCTTAAAAACTCTATCTAACAGGAATACACCGTTCGGAGCAATCCGAAAAACAACTCGTCCCAAATAATGAAAATCAGCCGATTTTAATTCGTAATAAACGCCAATCGGAAAATTAAGGAAACAGCAGCCATCCTCATCACCTAAAAACAAGGCCTACGTATGTACTACGCGGGCGAATTTAACAACGTTATTGTATGTCATCGCGAAGAAGGTAATCCCTCCTTTATATTTTTACCAAAAGGTATGATTGATAAGGTATAAGGCTATATCCTCGTTAACATTGATAATGCTAATAGCGGTAATAACGGTAACGCTAATATAAAAAGGAAAAACGACGGGAAGAATAGTGGGGACGCAACGATGTCGTACTTGTTTTTTAATAGCAAATAAATACCCTTGGACCTAGCTAACGCGCCCAGCCATAATATAATACGTTACATAGTAATTTTATAACTTTTTATAAAATTATTGTTCAAAATAATAAAGCTATTTTAAAATGTAAAATGAAAGAGGTAATATATTAGAATTAACGAGATTTGTCAAATTAAATAAAGAGTAAAAATAAAACGAAAATCGGTATTAATATCCGTGTTTAATAAAGACAAAATACGCGATCGGTACGAATAAACCTTTTAAATAAAGGTAAAACATAAATCGGTATGAATAGTATGAAACAGGTCGATCCAGTGATTATTTAGCCTATTAAGGTTGTACAACCTTTGTAACGACCTTGATCAACAATATACTTATTAATATAAGTGTTTTTGAGGCTTCAATTGGCGTAGTTTTAGTTATCATATCCATTAAGTTGGATTTTCCATTGACTTATCTTATTTTCTCGATTTTATAACGTTTATACAACTTGCGCAAAGTAAGAATATCGATTATTAAATGTTTTTCACCTGTAATAACTAATTTAACCAGGTATTTGTAAAAAAGAAGTTAATAAATACTATAAAAGGGATAAGGTATAAACTAAGGTTAAAAATAATTATCCGAACGGTTATTGTTATAATAATACCCAAATTAAAGCCTTTAACCATATTATAAATTTCGGAAACCAAAAAGTTTCGCGTAAGCATTTTATACTTGATAAAGCTTTAATAAATAATGTTTCCTCGAAACGTAAAGCCGTTTCGGTTCGGTATTTTGTTTCCGAAAACCAAAACGAAACCGATTTGTGAATGGTAATCGTTATTATGAACGAAAGAGCCATTAGTAAAGACAAAAAGCTTTATAATGCGTATATCCAATAATAAAAATTATAAGCCGTATTTTAAATTATACATTTGCCACGAAAGACGTTTGTTAAACGCTTTATATACATCGTCCATTGGTTCTGTTTAATATTGTACGGCGAAAAAAGTGTTAAATAATGCATTTAATTCTATTACAAAGGTAACCTAAGCGCCGCAGACACGTTAACATCTGTATCTGTTGGCTTGTTTTATGTTATTTAAGGTAACGAGGGTAATTTTACCTAGTTATCCCTTTTACGTAAGAATTGAAGTACCGTTTCGAATGATAATCGTAATACTATTAAAGTTGATTACGTTATTTACGAGTTAAAAGTAAAGTTAATTATTTCGAATCGTTTTTTATAATACCTTTAATAAGTGTCGTATTAGTAAATACCAGCTTCGGCTAAGTCTTATAGTGGCTTTAAATACGTCAAATCATCCTAGATAGGTAATACTACTTAAGATCTATAGGTATATCAGCGAAAATCCGTCATTTTAACTGTTTCTTGTATTAGGTATAAGACTGTATTATATCGCGAAGTTTAATATATATTTTATATAAATTGTTAAGGGAAATCGCAAGTATAAAAATTGAATGATAGCTAACTCGTTATAAGGTAAATTATTAAGTTATAATATCTTTTTTACCTTCTTCATTATAACCTTTTACAACCAGGCGGGTTTTTTATATAAAACTTTCCGACTTTATCCTTCATTTTATAGATGAGGCGGATTGGAAAGATTCTATAAGTGTCGTAAACGGCTGGGTTGAATCGTTTAAAGCGAAATACACTCTATTCGATAAAGGTTGAGATTTCTATTTAGGTAAATTATAAGAATAAGGTACTCAAAATGGTAATAATACCCTTGTAACATAGCTTTAATCTTAATTCGTAATTTTCCATTTCTTTTTACGTAATAAAGGAGTTCGTAACAAAGTTTTTAGGGCGTTTCTTAGTTTTAAAACCGAAGGGGCGTCCTTGACGTCGAGGTTTTAACGGGTTTGTTATAAATAGATCGATTTCGTTTAACATGGTTGAAGTCAATTCACATTTTAAAGGTAAAACTAAAACTAAAATCGGTTTAAATTCGTTGTCCTAGGTAATGTTTTTGAAGAAGTTTTTCTCGTCTTAGGTATTCAGGCCGTTTCTTTCCGCCTCTTTTTTTATATTTTCATACCATTATCTAGTGAAACAAATTCGTTCCGTTTAGTAAGTAAACGAATATATTATAGCCCCTCAATCCGTTAATCCTTCAAAAGCCAATCTATCCATCTTTCATTTTCTGAACAAAAACTTCATATTATAATAGTAAATCCAATTCGCCAATCTTATATAGGTTACTCATTGTAGCCAACGCCCTAAACAAATTATTCTTCACTCGTAATAAACGTAATACCGTTATAACTTTAGTCATGATATTAGTCATTTACACTATAAATAATTATAGGGCAAAGTTTATATAAATCCTCGGGTAGGTACTAAAAATAAAAAACGCAGGGATAAACCTACTTAGGTCAAAGGTGTTATTAATAGCGTTAACCACTATTTAAAGGATAGATTCCTTAAAACTAACAACTTTTAACTCTTTTACCAATACTATATGTGCTTTTTTCAATAGTTTATAATATCGTTTACACTTTCCAATACCTAAATGGCTTTTACTAAGATTTACTTATATTTATTACCGTTTATCCGAATTTTCGTACGTTATTCGGTAAAATTAAAAACCGTATTAACGTTATAAGTAATCTCGTTTAAAAGAACGAGATAAAAGTTTAACTAAGAATTGATTAAAAAGTCTTAATAATTTAAAATAAAAACGTTCCGTATAAAATAACGGCCTGAAATAATATAGCCGTATCGATGACGTAAGGAACCGGTTAACTATTTAGGTACATAATATTAATAATTACTTTGTAGTTGAAATCAATATCGTTTTAAAAACGGAATTCAAACCGTCTAAGGGCTTATAAGTAAATTTAATACTTATAAAAAAACCTTTCAATAGCTTCAAGTACGTTATTCCTTACATTTGTATAGCTTATAACGTAGAACAGGCTTAAAAAACGTTTAGTAAGTAGGTATTCGAATCGTAGGTGTAAAGCGCGTAATTTTAATTGAGTTAAGTAAATAATCTTAATTATACGTACTTCCGAAAAAATTACAAGCAGTCGAATTTAAGTTTAAACGGTATGAATACGTTATTAAAAGCGCGGATAAGTTAATTAGTCGTATTTCGGACTTTAATTTCGAGTTTATTTTTATGACCTAATAAAATTAAAAATGAAGTTTTAAAATTCATTACGTAAAACTTAATCGGTTCGAAACGCGTATTTATAACAACCGTTTTGAGCGATGTCGCTTTACCTTTACTAAATAGGACCTTTTGGTATTCTCTTATCCGGTTTAACCGAAACTTCGGAAATTTCGTCGTAAATGCGTCGAATTATCGTTTTCCGGTCGTTGAAATCTCGGTTACGTTAATGTTAGGCATAATACATTAAAATCTAGTTTCGTATTTGTTAAAAAAACTGAATTATAATGTTATATTAACGTTAAACACTTTGTTTACGTAATTCAAACTTATAAGAGATATAAATAAGGTATCTTATAAACCGGTAAATATACGTTGGTCGTTTTTATAGTCGTAGGCTAATCAATAGGTATTATTTTATTGACAGTCGTTTTTTCTAAATATGTCTTTAGAAAAGTATACGTCGAATTTATTATCTATACCTTTATATTCAGCTACATATATTGTAAAATTGGCTTTTATTCGATTTTCTAAATCACACTCGGTTGAAAATTGTCGTTCAATCCTAATTCATTCGTAAAAGAAGTGGTTTATAAACAAATAGCCAACTTTACCATATACGATACATCGCTTTTTGAACCTATAAAACACCGTATATCTTTTCGCAAATATTACTATAATTTCGGTACGTTTTTTCTATTTACAAACGAATATCTTCTTTTGTACTACCCAAGTTTTTTCCTTAATATTTATACTTGAATACCTTGTTTTACCTCGGGTAAACCTTAGTTCTTCAATTTGAAAACAATAATTTATTTTGGTATGGTTTACTTTAGTTATTTAAATTTCGTTTCTGGTTTTATCAATTACTAATACTGAACCAAGGCTTTTTTATAAACGTATAAAGGTTTCAAACAATACTTTAAAGCTTATATAAAAGGCTTTCAAGTCCTTTTTCGATTTAAAAAGTATAAGGTCGAAATTTGAATTTTTACGGTAAGTCTTTGTCATTAGTTAAATAAATAGTTTATCCCATTTATATTACGGTACGAGGGCTATTTAATATTTTCAAAACTTCGTTAATAAGGTGGTAAAGATTTTCTAATGGTTTTTATCGGCATTTTCCTACTAGTTTCTTACAGATTTCCATATCGTACCGATTTAGTCTTCATTGTATAATTCGTAATTAATTTCGGAATCAAAGTAGGATTTGAAACGGTTATAACACTTTACGAATATATTTATTTATATCAGGTAATATATATATATTACTTTTCAACTTATACGAAAAGTATACCGGGTAAAATAACGTGGAATTATAATAACTTAATATCTATTTTTTATATATTAATCATTAGGCGTATTTTGTTTTGTAATACGTCGTACGACTCGCCGTTATAGTTGTCATTCCTATCATATAACTTGGTAAAATTGGTTTACTTCATAAGGTTACTCTTATTTGTAAGGAAGTGATATGGTAAGAGGTCTTGGTAAAGATTATGGTTAAAGGGTATTAATCCGTACGGCATGTATTAACGTTTTACACCGCTTATTACATTTTAAATCAGGGTGTTATTCGTATTCCGGCCGATTATTACTTTTTAAGGCGAGTTATTATTTATGTTTCAGCTGATTTTATTATAGTCAAACGGGTTATTTCCAATGTTCTGGGTATATTTTTATCTTTATATCGGTTTAAAGTTACTTTTTAGGGAAGCTTTGTATTTGACCTTCGTTATAGATAATCGGTAGGGTATCTCCTCTTGTTTTGTTAATTTTTATGTTTTTATTTTTCGTTGGGCATCCAGTTTTTACGAACGTTGTATCCCAATTTATAATAGTTTTTTATAACTCCGGTTTACAGCCTTGATCAGATGTTCCTTCCGTTCTTATAATTAATATTTTTTTACAAATTCTTTCTTTATAATTTGTTAGTCCGTTCATTTAAATATATATCCAAGTTAGGCTATTGAAATTAAGTTTTTTACGATACAGCTATTGTTCTTACCGGATGTATTAATACTTTTACTTCGTAATTGTTTTCGTAGGATTCTCACAATCGTTTTATCCACCATTTACCACATATCATACGTTTAGTTCGCAAAGTTCTTTGAAAAATTATAAAATAATTTATGTCCTTTAATGTTGTCACTATAGTAATTGAAAATTATATTTGTAATATATATATTTATCGTATAAGGATTAAAATATTTTATTACAACCTAGATTTCATGATCTCAAAGGTTAAGTTTTCAATATTTAAGGATAGTATATCTAAACGACGTATATGTAAATAGTTAATTCATATATTTTTTAAACTCTACCAGATCTATTCATAGGAAAGCTATTATATATATTTAAAGCGAAAGTCGTATATAGTTTAGGGTAATTTAAAGTTCGGGGTAACGTAGTAAATACAAAATGAAATAATGTAATCGAAACGGTTAAAATGAAGCTAATTAACAATTATTAATATAAATGAATTTTGAATAATACGTAAGTAAATCGTAATTACAAGCTAGTTAAACGTTTTAAAGTAGCTCAATTAATATTAATAACTTTATATTTATGAAATAGTTCAAAAAACCTAAAACTTTACAGGTATTAAACTTAGAATACGTTGGTCGAACATGAAAAAGTGTGTAAGGTAAAGGAAATATAATTTTATAATCCGGTATTTAGTGGTCTATCCTTATTAGCGTACCTTAGTAGAAATTAATCAAGGGATGGGTTAGTTATTTGGTGTATAACCGATATTGCTAAAGCGATCGGGTTAATTATTTATATATAACCGATATTGACTAAGGTGAAAAATCGGGTGGGTCCTGATAAAAGGTTTCGAAACTTGATATTCTGGCTTATGTAGCCTAATACGTAATAGTACTATTTTTAAAAAAAAACTCAGGTTACACGTTTAAAATACCAATACAAGTGGGCGGTTGACGGAATAGGGCTAATCTTTTCAAAGTTACTTCGGATCTTATGATTTTGTAACGCTTCGGGTTTCTCGGCACTTCCGCGTAATTCTAGACTCCCATATAATTTTTATAAAGCGTATTATTAAAGCATAGATAATTGGTACCGCTATAGCATCCAGCTATAAGTATTTAATATATATTTGTCTCTTTTTCCTAAGCTATCTATAGTCGACTCAGTCGGCTACTCATAATTATCGGTAAGGTTTAAATAATTATTCACTTGAAATAAAGCAAGTAAAAAAATTTAAAAGATAATTATTATTATAGTAAAGTAAGTTAAGATAATTGATTTTTTTAAAAAAACCATCCAAAGGTGTATTCTATAGGTAAGAGTTTATAAGTCCTCCACCCAAAGCGTATTACTTTGGAATACTCCTTCTAGACCGATCCATGCATTGCCGTCGGTTTGAAATAACCATTCCAGACCGATCAACGCATTGCAGTCGGTCTGAAATAATCATTCCAGACCGATCCATGCATGATGCACTTTGCGTCTTGCAAGAGTGCAGCCTGCAGCGTAACACGTTACCGTGCACCCTACAGGAGTGCACCCTGCAATACAATGTACTGCTACTTGGCCTATGTATACTATCTATGAGGGTATATAGTAATATCCACAGTATTAGGTATACTATAACATTTGAATCCTTGACAGTGAATTCGAATTTATTAACTGTTTGGTCAGAAAAATATCTATTGACTACGTATTATCTTTCAAATTTTCTTTACTTTAAATCCATGAAAATAATGGAATATCTAAACTCGTTTATAAAGTTGTTTTGAAGGAGATACTAGTTTAAATTATTTCCGGAAAAATACTATATCACTTGTGGCTTCATCTATTCTAAAAGACTACTATTATGGCTGACTCAATGGTTGACAATAATAGTAGAATCTAATATATTACGCCTTATAAGGTTCTTTGCAATAAAGTAAAGGGATATGGGAATTACCAACCTAACGTTAAATTTGTCTTCACTCTTGGCTTTTCCATCATCATCCATATACCATCTGTAAAATGAGTAGAAGGTTAAAATCCTAATCTAATAGGAGAAAGGGTAATTCGTTTTTTATAGTAGAATTTTAATATTGCGAAGCTGTGGCACATCTTTAAGGTCTACTTACCAAACCGTCTATAGAATCCAACTAGAAAGATTGTTAATACTTTAAGCTTAACAGTTCTTTAAAAACTATTACGGGATGTCTTAAAAATTTAATAAGAATGAAAATTACATAGAAATTAATACCCTTTTTAACAGTACAACGGATGTTCCAAGCTCTAAACTAAGAAGAAATATATGCTAAATATAAATGAAAATGGCAAATAGCTTGCCGGCAAGTTTTCCGATCAATTCTATTAAAGTTAACATAGTCTAGTTCTTTCTTTCAGTTACGAAAAAAAGAAAACAACTAACCATGAAGGAAGTACTGGAGGACCCTGATGCTAAGCACTGGAAAAAGGCTCTCTACAGTAAAATACGAAGCTTACTATCCCTCAAGGTCATCAAAACCATTAAGAAGCATAGTAACTCCTATTCCCTAAACATAAGAAAAGCCAACATGGTTAAAACTAACTTTAAAGGTTAAATAGAAAGATATATGGTCAAGATTGTAATCTAGGGGGTTAAGCAAAGGTTTAATGTTGACTATACTGAATATTTTTCCGCTACGGTACAGTCTTGTACATAGAGGATTCTAGTTACACTTAATACTTCTATAAATAAGATATCGACCAAATCAAAATCGACTCAGATTTTCCGAACGGGGAACTTACGAAACTAATATTGATAAAGATCATGGATACTATCAGATACTTTTTCTTAGAGCATTTGGAAGAAGATAATGTAAGTTTTAATCCTATAGTTAATCAAGTCTTTTAGCTTCTTAAATTATTTTTGGGATTGAAATAGGTCTTAAGACATTGGTTAAAACGTTTAAGAATAATATTTGATACCATAAATTTTAAAAACCTAAACTCTAATAACGTGGTATACATTGACTATTGCTGTCAATTTAAGATATATACTTATATTGATAAATTTGTAATTACGAGGCCCAAACCACACGCTATTAAGATCTTTAAGATGAATATCGGGAAGCACTTCAAGTACAAAAACCTAAAAAATGCAGAGAACTTCTTATGGATAGGTCTTTTAATTCATAGGGACAAACACAAGACTATCTTAGCACAAAATACGTATATCTAAAGGGTTTCGTACTCAAAAATAAAATCATTAAGCAAATGGCCTACCTAAATATCTATTTCAATTGAATCACTTATCTATACCATACCACATGAAGATGAGGCTAATATACACCAAACCATAAAGTACCAGTTAGATATCAAGGCTATGAGATATACTATATGCTAGATTAAGCCGGATATTTCTTTCTTCATATTAATACTATTACGATTGTACTACAATCATTCACATAAAAACATCACACGTGTTAGTTACGTCTTCAGATACTTTAGACAGTATTAAAATCACGGGTTACAAGTGAGTAGTCAAAAAAACAATCAGCAAATTTATATTAGAACGCCATAAACTTAAGCTAACAGCACCATGAAGAATCATACAGGCTTCAAATTAACAGATGGTATGATTCTAAAAGAAAGGATAACAAAGCTACTGGAAATTTTACCTACAGATATACAGTTAAAATCGTTAATAACACGGTCAATTAGGTATCCAAACGAAGACTCAGAGTATGCCTCTCTTCTTTAAACGCTAAAAACGTGACAGTAATGAAATTCATTTGAAACACCCTTTGAATAAGGAACTTATTTATAAAGCTACGTATTCCTAATATTATTACGATATAATACGATAATAAAAGAGATATTAAGTTAACTAGAAACCCTAAATATCACCAACGCACTCAGCATATACCTCTGAAAAACATTTTATAAGGGATGAAGTGAAACATAGTAAAATAAAATCCAGGTGGGTTCCTACATATAAACAACTAACCGATAGGTTAACAAAATCATTAACGAGGGCAAAATACGAAGTAATGATATAACGGCTTAGATAAGTTGACCTGAGTTTAGATTAATAGCATAGTTTATAAACTTTTGTACTTCAAGTTATTCTATGTGGTATTGTGTATATTAAATGGTGGATTGGTTTCAGTACAAACTTTGGGATATTGATAAACAAGGTATCGTGGAGGTTATCAGTTCAAATAGTACTACACAAGTTTTTTTTGCTTTTTGCATTTACCAACTTTCTTTTCTCTACACTCAACTCTCTTTACTTTACCTATTACCTTTTCATTTTTATTTTTATTTTTACTTTTCTCTCGTTTCTTTTTCTTTTGAGTTAATAGTACCTTTTCAGGGGGTATATTTAAAAATACAATGGGTACAGTCACTCAGTACATACTTAATAACAGGGTTAGTTAGTAATTGATATAAATACAAATACTTGATACGTCTTAACACCAAAGATGAGGAATTTAGCTGAAGATGATAACATCTACTAAAGAAAATAGTATTTACTAGTGCATGTACTAGTATTGACTAGTGCGGAAGATCAGTCAGATGGAAGCCAGCTGCCTACACTAGTATATACTAGTACAGAGTCTCGACCTTTGATCTGGTTCTTTTGGTAGATTCTAGAATACTTGAATCTACGAGCCTATTCAATATCTTCTTGTGTAGTACCTTCAATAAACCTTTTGTAGTACCATATGAAGTTTAAAACCTTAATATCCGTTCCTCTATATAAACTCGCCTTAAGAAAACGCGGTTGAACCAAAATCCTAGGCTAAGGACCTTAGTGTTTAGTATAAGGTCAAAAACCGGATAGATTAGACTTATACTTATCGTAAAGACTTGGCTACCGTATTTCGTGAAATCGGATAAACTTAAGCGATGGGTGATATGTAGTCATTGAAATTTCTTTCAGGCGAACTTAAGCTCATTATCATTTACCCAAAATTCCACTTCTTATAAATTCTTTTCCAAACAATCGATATTGACCTTGAAGAAAAATAACGTTCGTATAAATAAAACTTTATGAGTATGAATAAAGAGTCGACCTGTGTTAAGATTAACAAGGTTCGACACACACATATATATATATTATATTGAATGGATGGAAAGGAGAAACTCTAAGGGATTCTATCAATTAAATTCGACAACCATGTAGTTATTACTTAGTATCGTATTTTTTTAACCTTCCAGCTTAAAAACATCATATAATGTAGATAAACTTTGATGAAACTATATTCAACGTAGCTTCCAAATAAAGATATTGTAAAGGAAAACGTTGAAACTCCTTTATACGTAACGGATATGAATTAATGCAACCTTACTTTCTGTTTAGACGGTTTCAATATTATCAACGAACAACGTGATTAAATTTGCGACAAAACACCAAGGAAATCCACCCCCGTATTAGTCGTTTATTAAACCAAATCTAATCAAAAATTGTAATATAAGACGTGTAACGATACGTTTAAAACCCTTGAACTAAATCGTGATTAAACTAATAAGTTGTTTCAAATAGGGACTAAATAAATACCAATCGTCAAATTTTGAAATTATAAATATTTTTCATTACTTGCTCATGCAAGGAAAACATTCCAATAGTAATTTTTCTTTATGAAATAAAAGGACAGAATTATGATGAAATCTTAATACACTATAAATAAATGGATTATGATATTGTTCAAGCTAACGTACATATCTTATATTTCGATAATATTACGTCGAAGGTTCTTTGTAAATATTTGAACACGCTATAGAACGCTATAATTCACCTGGTACCAATTATTCAACGAATTATCGACGACATTATTAATTACAGAAAACCTATAAAAATATCTTTCCGTAAAATGTAAATTTCGCTCAAGTTTGTATATGATAGTGTAAAGAAGATAGTATTCAGTATTATAAGATTGGTAATATTGATGATAGATAACATGAGAGAGAGAAGTGGCACTCTACTATGCACTCTGCCAACGTCCCTCTTGAGGTGTGATACTCTATTATGCACTCTGAAATAGTGCTTCCTGTAGTGTGATACGCTATCATGCACTCCACAAACGTGGTCGCCTATGCTTACTAACTATAGTGATATCTAATAATATCCACAGTAAACGAATTAAAAGTTATTTAAAATTGATTACCTATCGACCATAAACGGGCGTAAAGTTAGGAGACAAAAAACTTTATATAAAGTTTAAATTTACTACTACTTTACTAAATTAATAAACTTGCCTTTTTAATTCCTTATAATCCCCACCATGCCTATAACAACTCTACAAAATATTTTCTGTAGTTAAAATCTCTAATGGACCAGCGGTATACCACGTTAACTTTTGTTATATAATATTAAATCAGGTTGATCTTAAGTATTCACTATATAATGAATGATAGATAATTTAGATAGGTTTCTCTTGTAATATATAAAACGATTACGTATATCTAGTTAAACAAGTTTACCTACACGTATGAATACTTCATCGGTCAATCCAATTGAGGCGAATGTAAAAACCGTTTTTATAATAATAATATCGCAAAAGATTGGGAAATTAAACTTGAACACCTTAATATACATAATTGATTATTTGAAGTTTTGACGTCCTATAAAAGTATTAAGTAAAATTTTATAATTCGGGCTATTATCGAAGCTATACAGTATTATTTTAATGAATCCTTTGATAATTTCAAGGTAAAATTCAAAGCGTATTCGAAACCGTATACAAAATCTTGAATCTATTCGTTGAAAGACTACTGGTAAAAAATATCCAATTATCTAAAAGTTAACCTTTTCGTACATTATTTAACGTAAGTTTTACTCGCCTTTGAATGAGCTCAAATTCCCTTCCAACTATATTCGGAGACCTTATAGCGAGTAATAAACCTTCGTTTTTATTATTATTAATTCACTATCACAGGGAATTACCCACTATATAGCCAGTATAATATGACCCTCACTATTGTTAAGTTACATATTCCCGCGGAAAGGCTCGCAAACTGAGTGTTCTTACCATATAAAACCACTACTCTTTTGAATTTCTTGTTTTCAAGTTATGATCTTTAACTTGTTAAAGAAACTACCCTATTGCTTATAATCCCAATTCATAAATTGAAAACGTATTTTTCATACCTGTAGCCAATTTCCGAACCCTGCACTATACGTAGTTGTTGAATGCTTGTTGGAGGGGTTTCATATCAACTCTATACGTCCTCGCCTAATGGAAAAATCTTTCCTTGCCACAAATATGGATCGTATTGGTACAGGTTTTGTTTATGTAGTTACATAGAAAAGAATAACCTATCATTATGTGTATCAAATAATATTTTTAAACCGATTATACCGAAAATATTGGAAAATATAGCCTTATCCTATAAAACAGATTATGAAGTTAAACCTTGAATGGGAACATAAATTTCTAATAAATTTTCTAATTAAATCTATAAGGTACTTTATTGTTCAGAGACTCATAATATTATACCATCATGAAAATTGTTACCTTAGCTGTGCTAAATCATTCGGCTGTCGTAGTCCTCGTTTAACGTGTACTCGTATCAAAGATCTGACAGCCCGAAGAGAGTAAGCCGTTCATAAGACACACATATTTTAATCGAACGCTCGAGGCCATAGAGATTATATACATTGAAATTAAGGCATCACTTGACCATGGGTTCAAAACCCAAAAAGTGTAAAATAACGCAAAAAAAGGTATAAAACTAAGCGGTTAGTATACTAAGAAAATTATTTTACGGATATCTAATTATCTAAAGTGAAGTTGCAAGCGACAGCCCCGCTTAGCAGGTGGGGCTTCCGTAGGTAGTGAAGGCTTGAAGATTAATAAACGAACAAAAACATGAAAAAAAAGAAGGTGGAAAACGAAATGGAGGAATTTTAAGATAAATGAATAAATAAAAGAATAAATATATGAATGAATGAGAAAATGAATAAAAGAAGTACTAAAATAGAATTGAATAAATAAATAAATGAATGAATAAGGAATTGGAATCATGAATCAAGAGAACAATTGGAAATGAATATGAGATGAAAACAAAATGAATGATAAATTAATGAATTAATAAATCAGGAACTAAGTAAAAAAACACATAAATACATAAATGAAGAGATGAATGGATGATGTAATCAATGAATGAATGAAAAAAATGAATGAAAAGATGAATAAATTAATGAATGTATTAATTTATGGATAAATCAATAGATAAATAAACGAATAATGTGGATATTATCATGTATCTTCATAGTTAGTAAGCAGCTACATTACAGATTGCACCTTTGCTGAGTATATGGTAACATGCTACTCTGTAAGGTACATTCCTGCAAAGTGTATGACAGCATGCCACTGCCTGGAAAGTGCATTAGCAAAGTGCACGGTAAAGTGTCACTGCCCAGATGGGAGATTAGCAAAGTGTATGGTAAAGTGCCAGTACCTGGGTGAAAGCTTATAAGTTTCTACCCGAGGCGTACACTTCTCAGATACCTCTCATACTTTTGATTTATCTTTAATATACACTACTCATTGTTACCATTACTTTGATAGTCTTAAAATTTATTTTAATAGTAAAAAACCTTACTAATACTAATTAGTAGCCGACTTGGTGAACAATAGATAGCGTATGAAAAGAAGAAAAACTTGAATTAAATTCCCATAGCGGAATTTTATAGTGGTCCTAAATATTTTTATTCTCACATTACGACTTACGAAACCCATACGGAAGTTTATAAATACGTGGAAACGCCTTTACAACCAGAAACGTAGAAATATTATAAAACTAGAAATAACTTTCAAAATTTTAATTTTGAAATGATATTATTAACTCAGTTAGTGCCTTATTTACCTAAAGCTAGATTAAGTTATCCGCTAATTCTTTTTCACCCTATAGACGTACTAGGGAACTTTTAGGAAAGCGTTTTATAACCTGTCAAGCCACGTAAGCCAGAACCAAGAAGTATCGAAACCCTTCGTGAAAATTTATCCGAATTGAACGTTATATCCAAACCGTTTTCAAACTTTGGAAGCGGCCAAGACATAGCATTTAAACCGCTTATAAACTTTAAAAGCGGCCAAAATGTAATATCCTAACAGCTAACTAAACGTATAATGTATACCAAATATAGAATTTAAAACACTTACTAAGTTATTACAACTTACTAAATACTAAATATTATTTTAACCCCCACATATAGACTTTCACATATCATTTTCCCTATTTTCACTACTCCTTTCTCTTTCTCTTGTTGTCTCTTAATTATACCACTTATTTAAGTTTATTACTTACGACTTTGAAGTTTATAGACCAATGAGTTATTGTAATATTTTCAAAACGGATAAAAACTAATTTAAGACGCCTAATTAGCCAATAATTACGCCTTATGTGTATTTTATTTGAATTTTGTTAATGATGATAGATATTGAATTACCTATTTTGAACGTTTTATTATATTTAATTCATGTTTCATTTACATATTGTATACTTTTATTTGAACTGCCTTATTTTACATATTCCTATTTAATATTCCTTTTCAAAACCGCTTTAGAAACTGTATCTTTAGTGTACCTAAATCTCAAATACTACCCAAAACGAGCTTTTATACCGCTCTGGCAATTCAATTAGCTACCTAAACTAGCTTTTACAGCATCCCATTATACTTCGTACTTCAACTACCATAGTTTTACTAATACTAAACCGGTCTAAACTAACGAATATATATATTATTGAATTTAAGATGTATCGTTGGGTAAACGTATTCTAAACCACTTCTACCTCAATTTATAGACAAGTAAAGTTGAGTCTATAGTTCATAATTTGGATCATTTTACGACCAATATATATGTTATCGATATAATATTTAACTATTATACTAGAGGTATTAAAAGAATCAACGAATTTAATAAATTTTGTGAGGACTTTTCGGACTGAACGCGATTAATATAACGTTTAATATATGGTATAATTTCGAAAATATTACGAAAGAAATTATAGAATAAAGATATTGATACAATTAATAGCAATAATAACCGTATTGTGAAAGTATGACCGGTAACAACCTAGCTTATTTAAATGTTAAAATAAACCGACGATAAAGTGATAAAATTGAAATTCGTAAAGAGAAACTAGTTAAGAAAATGTTAAAACCTGCTTTTCAAAATAACAGATAAGGAACGAGAAATATATTTACAAATAAAGGGAGTAAGGCTCTTAACAAAAGTAAACGAACGTTGCGAAAAGTATACAAAGCTTAAGGAATCAACAGAAAAAGAGTAAAAGCTAGAAAAATCATCCGCTACTCGGGTTGAATACGGACTTTCTCCAAAACTTACTTTTTAAAATAAGATACAGACAAAACTACTCCCTAGATATAGTTAATAAACATTTCATTTGTAACAAAAAGGGCATAAATAAGGTAAAAGGCCCACCAGGAGATAAGATAAGCAGCGTAAACAATAATACAAACCTTATAAATCAATACCTAATAACTATATCTTATACCAAAACCTTTTGCTATATTATTTTCCCACTGAGAAAAGTAACCACATAAAACTTATTAATTTCACCAAACCATAGAATAAAGACTAAAATTATAATGGCGAACCGTACGACGTATTCAATAATGAAATCCATAATGCTCAATATTTGTAAAAAGCTAAATATTATATTATTAGAATTTTATATATTTTTACTAGAGGTATTTATTAGGTAGGCGAAAAAGTAGTATATGTATTATCTTACGTAAATAAATAAACATACGAAGTATGATAATCGATTAAAAATGTATTTCGATACATAAATGAGCTACGAGCGTTACGGTAGGGATCGAACGGGTATTATTTGAGACTTCATAAGTAACCAACATAAAAATATTAACATAACCTAATAATAGATAATTGATACTTTACTAACGAAGTTCTGAAAATATTGAACGGTCTTTAAGATAAAATATAAAGGAGATGAATTATTTATTTAAGTAATTACTAAATCATATTGCGGAAATCTAAAATATAACCTTACGTTATTTTCATTGGAAAAAGATTTAAAAGTTTTTTATACGAGCTTTAACATATGGCTTAAAACCTTAGTACGTCGATAATAAATCTTCGAACTGATATTTGAAAACAAAAAGACTAAAGTCGAAGGCTAGATTACAAAACTAAATTTCGTCCAAATAATTTACCACGTTTTGGATCGATTATTTAAAGTGTATTCGAAATAGAATAAACGCTTTGAATACCGCTATAACAGCGAAAAACATCAGGTAAAATTCCCCGGAAACCGAAGACAAATCAATTATGAACTAAAACAATCTCATAGATAAATGCGAAACTTATTACGTATTTTATAGTACCCATAAAAAAGTATATGTAAGTTTAAAGGTTTTTAAAGACAATATATTATATCTTATAAAGTCGGGTATTAATCGATTGATTACTAAGTATATGAACAAATTTGGACTAAACGTCAAATTTGGGCTGTTTACCTACTCGAAAACTAAGTAAAAGCTAATTTTGTAACGTACGTTGCCGATTACAAAAGCGTAAAAAAGAAATCCGATACTTAACTCTACGAATAAACTTCTAAGTATAAAACTTCAAACGATGATAAGATTTATTTAATCTTACTATAAAACAACAGTTCAGCAAGTATTTTCGAGCTTATATAACCCATGTTTCAACATATTATAGGCTTGGATTACGAAAACAAGGTGTTAAACGTCTATATAGAATCGTAATTTATACTTTTTACCAGGTGCAACGATATATTTTAAGGCATTATACTTAATACCGATTTAACAAAAATCTTAATCTCCGAAACGCAATAATTTGATGCGTTTACGACGAAATATCACAACTTTCAATTCGACCAAAAAGGAAAATGCCGAAAAGATTTATTCGCTAAAGTTGTGGCGTTAATACTTGACACCTTAGTTGTAAATATACGATTCGGACCGGTTACTTCTTATGTAATGGACTTTGAAAAGCCATTTCTTCTATCATTAGCTAATATAAACAAGCTCCGAATTAAGGTTGAAAATACAATTATCTAACTTATTCGCCTCTCGGATATTGTATTCGTACCGTTTCATTTTAAGTTCAGCCCTTATAGTCTGTTCTGAAACCTCGTAAAATGAAAACCGTTAACCAGATATAGCCAAAATGAAGTATATTGTAATATCAATTTGGATACCCGGACGTAAAACGCTTTTTACAGTTACTTTATACGACAAAATATATAAATGTGAGGAAGAAAAAGTTAAACAATATCGAGAATTATTGTTGCAAGTATTAGTTACATTGATAAGCTTGATAATGGTTTCAATTCCTCTTTTAAACCACGATAAATTTTAATTGAAAGATTATTATAAATATTATATACCTTAACGGCTAGTTAATAGTATAAGTCGTCAATGTAGTAACATTATTTTAGGCCGCAAAATTTATGTGGAGCGTTTTTTTTTTTTTTTTTTGCGAACTGTTTTGGTACTATAACAAATTGCTAGTCTAATGCTTACTTAAAACCTTTAGATTGGATTAGTTACGATACTAGTATACCCTTCCACTCGATCGAATCACGTACCAAAGCCAAAATTACTGACAATAAGTGTAAGTATATACCAACAAATGCATTATAGGGTCTTAGAAAATATAAACGGCATCATAAAACATTTGAAAAAGTATATATAATACTATTTAAAAAACCAGAAGATACTAGTCTTAAGGAATTAATCCTATAAATAAGAGTTAGCGCTGTGAATAACATATTCGGCTCGAGTAGGTTATTTTTAATATCTTTTTATTTTGGATATTTACACCAAAGTTTATACAGCTTTAATCCTATAGAGATATATATGTATCCCTATAGTTAGTAAGTTGCCGCATTTCGGAATGCATCCTTACAGCAGTGCACGGTAACGTACTACTCTGCAAGGTGCATTCCTGCAGAGTGAATGATAGCGAGCCACTTCCTGGAAGAGGCATTTGCAGAGTGCACGGTAAAGTACCACTGCCAGGATGATAGGTTTATAATCTCTCACCCAAGGCGTACACTTTTTGAATGCTTCCCCTTTCATTATTTTCTTTACTACTACAATACCAATCTTTACCCTTACTCTTTTGCTCTTTTATTGTTACGTGAATAGGTAAAGACTTTACCGACACTAATTAGTAGCCGATTAGGTTGACTATCGACAGCCTAAAAAGGAAAAGACAAACCGAGGTTAAATACCTATAAAGGGATACTGTAACGGTCCTAATTATTTATACTTCTATATTACGACTTATAAGAATTATACGGGAGTGTGCAATTACACGGGAGCGCCTTTAAAATTAGAAGCGTAATAAGACTATAAGATTTGGAGTAACTTTTAAAAAGATAACTTTAAGATAATATTATAACCAGTTGATGCCTTGTTTACTAAAAGCCTCGTTACGTTAACTGTTATTTCTCTTTAACGCTTTAAACGTATACGGATACTTTTTGAAAAGCGCCATATTACATAATGAGTTATGCGAGCAAAAAAGACCAAGTTTTGAAACTTTTTATTGGGATCCGTCCGATTTAAACGAAGTATTTGAACCGCTTACGAAATTGAAAATCAGCTAGGACGTAATATCTATACCGCTTACGAAACTTAAAGACGTTTACGATAAAACACTCAAACCGTTTATAAACAACAAAAGCAATTACAACATGGTATCCAAACTGCCAACCAAATATAACTCTTACCTTACATACTGGATTATATATATATATCTCTCCCTATTGTTGGAATAGCAGTCAATTTCAGTACAGCCAAGTCAACTTTACTGCAAATAAAGTTGATTGTACGTATTACAAATTGATTGTAGTTTGTGGGACTGCACCGAAAATTCAGTGCAGTAGGTATCCACTTTAAAGTGGATCATAGGCCAAATCGTTTGGCCATACAAATTAGTGTGCAGACCGGTTAGAGTTCTGCCAAAATTATAACCTACATCATCTCAATCAACAATATCAACGCAACACCAGTTACTTCAACCACAGTAATTCGAATCGACTACTTTGCAACAATAAAGGCCTACAAACACCTATATTATTTACCCCTTTTTATTACCACGTATACTTTCTCCTATCCGCCAATTACCACTCATTTGTGAATTAATTATTTACGACGTTTAAGTTTACGAACCGATTAACCAGTTTCACGTTTATAAAACGTGAAGGAGTCTGTTTCAAAATGGTTAACAAGCTTATATTCACGCTTTATTTACGTATTATTCAAATTTGATATATACTAATAAGCGTTAAAGATCCGATTTCACCTTTTTGTTATACTTCATTTATTTTACGTTTATTTATATTAACACTTTTGTTTTTGATTATATAAATATTTCAATATAAATTTATCTGAATCCGATTTACTATGCGAAATCGACATTTATATCACTTAAGTATTCTAGTTGTATTTAGAAACCACTTTTTCAACCGCTTTAATATACTTTACATGCTTGCAACAATAACTCCACAAATAATAGACCTAGTAAAAGCTAACTAATATATAGATTACCGATTTATGAGTACGTTATTTCGTGATTACATTTTAAAGTATTGAAACTTTCGTATGTAGAATCATAAAATATAAATATTAGTAAAATAATTAGATCTTTTTTAAGGCGAAAACGTGCGTTATCAACATAATTTTAAAGTATTATAATGGAAATAGCAAATGGAACAACTTATTCGATTATTTTAGAAAGATTTTTGTAAATTAGACGCTAGATATATAACGTATGGTCGATGGTATGATTTCCAAAATAATACGAAAACAATTACGAAGCAAATGTATTAACACGACTGGTGTTAATAATAGCTGTATTATAAAGGCTTTATTAATAACGGCTCGGCTTAATTAAATGCCAAAGTAGACCGACGATAAAGTAACATAAATAAAGTTTATAGGGGGATATTAGCTACAAATACTCCAGGATCGTCTTTTTAAAATAACAGATAATAAATGAAGGAATACTTCGCAAATATAGAAAATAAGGCGTTTAGTAAGACTAAACATATATCGTGAAGCGGAAACGGAATTGGAGGAATCGATAGAAAAGGACGAAGTACCGTAAAGATCATTTATTACGCGGGTTAAATACTAACCCTCCCCAAAACACAGTTTTCAATAGAGTCCAAAGCTCAAACATACTCCTAATTCCATTAACAACCAGTTCGGCTATAATGCAAGCGGTTCGGACAAAGAAAACGGCCCGCTCAACGATATTATAAACGGAGTAAAACGCTAATACGTACCCTACAGATTGATACCCACTAACCACGACCCCTACCGTAACTTTTCACCGCAATGTTTCCCAACTAACAAAAGCTATTTACCAAAATTAACAAAATTTGATAAGCTTTATAATAAGCACGAAAATTATAAAGGCGAACTGTACAACGTTTTCGATAACAAAATACTTACAATGCTAAATACACATAAAAGGCTAGATATTAAACCGTTACAGTTTTACGTTATTTTACCCGGAATTATGTCGGGATATTTTAAAGAGTAAGATATGTATCACTTTACATAAGTAAACGCATTTGCTAAATGTTACAATCGCCTAAACATATATTTAGATACGAAAATCAATCACAAATTTTATAATAAATATTAAATTTGTTCCACTTAGAAATTCGTAAAACATTAACATAAAGACGTTAATAAAAGTTTATATAACATGTTTATTACCCTATTAATAAATTTCCGAAAATTCTTGGCCTCATTTAAACTAGAATATAATAGTAACGAACTGTTCATTGAAATAGTAATAATGATATACCGCGGAAACCCGGATTTTGACCTTACACTATTTATACTCGAAAATAATTTAAGAGATATTTATACAAGTCTTCAAATATTGTTTGAAACTTTTATACACCGATAGGTGAATCTTACATTAGTATTTGTAGCCTATTAGATTAAAGGCGAGGGCTAAATTACTATAGTAAACCTTATCAAAACTATCCACCATATTTTAAACCAACGATTTAAAGTGTACCTAAGGTAAAATAAGCGACTTGAAAACGGATTTCAAAAAGAAAAATATTAAGGTGGGAGCCCTAGAAATAAAGGATAAAGAAGCTATTATAGAGGACTATTTGGCGGCTAAGAGCGAAACTTACCGCGTTTATAACAATACTTACGAAAAAAATATACAAAGCTTTATAAGTTTCCAAAAACATTATATAACATACAGAAAAATCGATAATTAGTTTATTAACGACTTAGTTCACGAGAAAATTAGAATTAAAGGCCAGTTTGAGGTCGATTACACACCTAAAATCTAAACGAAACAAAATTTTACAACATACATTGCCGAATACAAAAACGCAAAAGATAAACTTAATGCATACCCTTACGGATACACCTGTGAAAAAGAATACTTTAAAGATAATAACTTTTACCTAACAACCTAAGATAACGAAACCGCCTAACGTATTTTAGCAGTCCTATAAATGCCTTCTTTTTGTATAATATGGGCTTAGATTACGAAAACGGCGTGTTGAATACCCATGTAGCGTCGTTATTTACGCTTTTAAATAGGTACGGCAACCGATTTCTAGGCATTATATCTAATACCGGCTCGGACAAAACCCCGAAAGCCGGAAAACGACAATTCGACGAGCTTACAGCGAGATTTGAGAAATTTTAACTCGATTATATAATAGAAGATCGAAAGGTTCTATTTGGCAAAGATAAAATATCGTTGTTTGAAACAGCCGTTGTAAATACGCGATTCGAACCCGTCAAACTTTTTGTAACATACTTTAAAGTGCCATTTTTACTTTCGTTAAGTAATATAAATGAGCTCCGATTCAAGGTCCAGAATACAACCAAATAACTCATTCGCATTTCGCATAATGTATCCATACCGCTCCAGCTTAAGTTCGGCTACTTATAGTTTTTTCTCCAAATACTTTTAATTAAAATAATTTCCCCAACGTAAGCGGAATTATGGATATTATACTTCCGATTCGAATAACTAGCTTCGAAACGCTTTTTACGGCTGTTTTACGCCGTAAGTAACACAAATATAGGAAAGGAAACGTTCGAAGCTATTAAAATGTTCTGTCATAAATGTCAACAATACTAATAAGCCGTATGACGGTTAAAATTCAACATTTAAAAGGATATAAACTTCAATTACAAGGTAATTCCAAATATAATATACTTTAACATCCAGCTAATACTAAATACCATCGACGTAACAATATTATTCCAGACTATGAAATTTATACGAACCGTTTTTATTATATATTATTAGGATACTTTAATTAACTATCAATCAAATGTAGACCCAGGGCCTTCGTACTGTATTACTCGCGACGCTGGCACAGCTTTTAACTCTATTAAGTAGCGTACTAAGTTCAGAATCATCGGCAAGGAATATAAATAAATACCAGTAAAAGTACTATAAGGTATTGGAAATTGTAGACAGTATTATAAACCGTTGAAGATAACGTATATAATATTATTTAAAAGGCTAAAATGTACCAGTATTAAGGAATATATCCTATAAATAACGGTTAATGCTATTAACAATACTTTCAGCCCAAATAGGTTAATCTCCACGCTCCTTGTTTTTGGTACTTACATAAAAATCTATACAGAATTTGCACTATAACCAACCAAGGTGTAAAAAACCGAATGTTATAGCGAAATCCATAATAAATTTACGGTTTTTACGGGTTAAGACAATATTTTTAAAACGTTAGCCGTAAGAAACGGCCTACAAGAAACCGATTTTTTTAATTTACCATTACAATCTGATCTTTTAGTTTGGATAGCTAAGGATAGATAAACTAACCCGTGGAAAATCAAAGGATTTAAAGATCATAATATATTCGTTAATTTGTTACATGGTATAAGTTCGTTTTACTAGAAAATAGTACAGGAGAATAAAAAGGTTGAAAAAAAAAAAGCGGTTAGAAACCGTAATTATATTAGTAACACTGATGAAATCACTTTAACAATAATGGATCTAAGCCACCCCTAAATTTAATACACCCCTCGGATCACACTTTGGAACCGTTAGCACTATACGAAAGCGGTCCGCCTACGTTAATAACACTGACACCTCGCTATCGAGGACTCCTCCTTAACTCGAAAAACAGAAAACAACCTGAAAACTTTGTTACAAACTCCTTCATTACTTAAAAGGAGATGGCAAACCGTAAACTTAGTTTTAAACTTCGCTGAAAATGTAGTATTACTGTACCAGGCGCCTCATTCGAATAATCCACCTAAACGAAAATCTCTACCTTAATCGAATAAGGTGTTTTCCACTTTTAAAGGGTTGAACTAATAATTTACAACGCCTACAAAAAAAATTCATACTCCTGGTCTATAAAGTAAAGGATAAATCCGGCAATCCCTATAATAGAAACCGCGTCATTGTAAATGGATATGATAATACCAGTGAAAAGAATATTATAACCTAATCGATTATATTACAAAAGGCAAGTCATCGCTTAATTTTAACGTTAGCCGCCTCTCTACATACGCTATACAACCTTTATATTAAGCTTTGTAATATTACATAAGTTTACATATAGTTGGATGAGCGGTGCAAACGCCGTATTTACGCTTATATAACTATAAAACTTCGGAAACATTACTTACCCGGAATGATCTTATATATTATAAAGCCTTTTTACGGATTATTCAAGGCCGGTGCATATTAATATAACACGTATTAAAGGCACTATAAAAAGCGTCCCGGAATAGCTAACTCGACGTTCGATCTATATTTGTTAGTTTTAACGGACCTTTTTAAGGACTTTATTCTAACCGGTATATAAACGAGTAACTCGTTGATATTATATAACGCATAGTTTTCTAAATCCGAAAAGAGTAAACTTTTAAAGGCCAGCCTTAAAGTAAAACCCAAAGCGTACTAGATGGAAACCCGTATAATTAACTTTAATAACGCGACCATTACTTTTTAAAACGGCATTCTGCGCCTTACATAAAAAGGGTAATTAAATAAAGTTGCTTTTATCGCTTTAGATATTTTAAAACGGGCCGAAGAATACAAATGTTATCGCGTACGTGGCGCTTGGGTTGCTTCAATAGTATAACTTGAAATAGAGTTGAACCTTTCGGTTGCCGTATAATATCAAATTAATACTTCGGATAATATATGTAACGCTATTAACAAGCGTTTTATGAGGCTAATACATAATTGAAAATACGGTTTATATTTAGTGACGTTTTAAATATATACTACTAAATTATTTTTTTTACTTTTAATTTCTTTGTTAATAACTTTGACTGTAACTTACAAATAAGGTTCGTTTTTTTTTTGTAATGAAATACTAGTCCGAAACGGATTTAAGTTTCGTGGAAATATTATTAATTGGAATTCGATTAAGTGTAAGCGGGTTACGCGAAGTGTTTTAGCCTTGTAAATCTTTAAAATGATTAAAGGCTTCGATTTAAATATCACTATAACTATAAAGGCCCGAATAATTATTTTAAATATTAGTTCAAAACCCATCCTTTTCGTCTTTTATACTCAATTTTTCCCGTTATTCAAATGCCTGGTTAAACTTGGTATTATGAATAAAAAACACCTTATACTTGAAATTATAGCTTTACTCGACTCGTTTGAGCGCCGCGAAATTAAGGAAATAAAATTGATAGATGAAGAATTAAACCCAATAGACGTAATAACAAAAGGTGCCCCGAATGGGGTATTAAAGGCGTTTATATAAACAAACACACTCTCTATTGCTGTTACTGGAAAGGTTTTACGAATTTATTAAAGCTGACATTCTACGCCTTACTTTACTTTTGTTTTCTAAGATTACACCACTATTAACATTTTTCTTTCGAATGGTCCTAAACTCGCTATTCGCTCTGATCCCCACATTTACTATAGTATATATCTTCTATTTATACTAATTTTACGAATTCTTCCTTTATTTATATCTATCAATCCGCATCATCTTTTATATATTATCACTTTTGGTTTTATAAACTTCAACTCTACTGATTTTTCATTCCTTACATTTTGTTTTATATTTGTTAGTTACGTTAAAAAAGATTTAAAAAAAAACCAATAATATTACTATGTGACACACTTTACTTTAGCCGGATACGTCGGCCCAGCCAAAATCGGTAGCTATTTATTGTTCAAAGAAGGAAAAGGTAACGCCGTCACGTCCCTTCAATTATCTCCGCCGCCCTTCCCCTTTTTATTAACGTTACCGTTACCACTACTATCGATGCTAATATCGGCGTTACCAAGGAGGTGGCTCCGCGCCTTAGGTTGTATACTCTTTAGCAAAAGCGCGGGGGGTCTTTACCTTATTCGCGGTGACACACGATGACGTCATTGAACTTGCCTACATAATATATACGAAAGCCCCGCTTCTAAACAGCAATAGCGATTATCGACTTTTTAATTCATCGGTTAACGCTTACTGTTAACTAATATCGACTTATTTTGCTTATTTGCAATAATAGTTACCTTTCATAACGCATTAAACGATATGTTTATGAAAGTAAAAGATTCAAATTTACGATTCAAAATATAAGTTTAAAGTAATTTTACCATAATAGTAACGGGCGCGTAACACAGCTTCAGTTTATGGCCCTAGGATTACCAAAACGGGGGCGTATCCGCTACCGATCCGTTTATAATAGTAATAACGGGCCTACCAACCCTCGTTTTAGTAATAATCGCTGATAAACTTGCCTGCAGCCACAAACGCGATATACGAGACGTAGGGAGTATTTATTAGCAACCTAGAGCTACCGACCCGGGTACGCCGTTTTAACGCCTTATGCGTTAAAAAGACCTCGCGACGTACCTTAGCAATATGTAGTTCGAGGCGGCAGAGGAGGTTTGCCTCGACCGTTTCGTTTAGAAAAACGTTAGTATAACGAAATATACTAAGAACTTAAGCGATACAAACCGCATTGTAACTCGACTAAGCTACGCTTACGGCGATGGGAAGGGGCTCCCGCGAGTAAGTAGGATTTTACCCTGGGGAAGAGGGTAAGGTTTATAATCTTAAAAGCCCCTCGCTCTTCCCTTTAAGAGTAGGGAAGAGGGGGGGAAGGAGAAAAGAGGGGAAAAGGAGTGGTAGCTATAATGGTAGCAGCGGCAGGAAAGGCAAAGAAAAGGGCTAGGATAAAAGCGGTGTTGCCAGAAAAGATGAAGCTAGTGCTAGTAGTGGTGTGTAATGATCACACTAAATACCCGTGAGTATATAGAAGGTGTCAGAGGGTTTATGTTATCAAGAAGGTAGTAGAGGTGCTRARGGTGCAATATYAAGAAGATKTTTGYTYGTRYTRTAGRAWGATSAYTAGCYGTTRGGCTATTCAGATGTGTAGACTGAATACTTAGATTGACAACTGAAGAGCTATGAAGGAAATACTATCTATATGGTGATGACCATGTCCTTATATATCCGTGCCTTCATACCGTCTTCAGTACTGGATCCCTTGGATCAGTGCTGAGCCCGCTAATCCTGGATTACTTGAATCAGTACTGATCCCACTGATGCTAATCACGTGATTGGCTTAGTCATTTCCCTGCTAACAAAGGAGAGGTGTTCCTTGCCTGATGTGTTGGACTTCAAGCTTTAAGTGACTCAGCTGCATACTAGCTTGCTTCCTGACCCACCATCATGCTTGGGTTGTAAAATGGTGGTGGCAGCGACGCGGCTGGCGAAAGCAGCGGTCTCTGCGCGTTTACGTTTATACTTTAAACGGCGCCTAAGGAATTGGTTTTTAAGTGACATCTATTTAAAAGCGAGGTTAGTACGTATAAGTTGGTCAAATAACTTATTTATCGAAGCGGTTTATAATAAATAATTAAAATAATGAATTAAATTTTTATATACCGATCAACTAGTTAGGACTTATATTAATTCCATGTATAAGTTTTTCAAAGGGGAAAGAAAAGCGGTTTTGTTTAGGCGATAACAATACATCTTTTCGTGTTTACTTTAAAACACGAAATGACGTAATTACACTTATGCAATTATACTCCCGTAATACCAACCTAATCACACCCCTGTAAAAACAATATAAATGTCATTAATAACCATATTGTTACCGATTGACTAAATTAACCAAAACTTTTCTATAATTGCTGCCGCAACCAGGAACTTTTAATTCGGACATTTATAATTTTTACTGTAATTACACTATTATTACTAAATTATGAAAACGAATTACACCATAATTAGACTATTATTACTAAACTACGAGAACTAAATACACTATAACTAAACTATTACTACTAAATAACGGATACGGGCCGCAATAAGGGAAAAGAAAAGATTGACTATATGGATATATATATATATCCCTATAGCTAGTAAGTAGCTTCAGTATGGAATGCACCCTTGTAGTAGTGCACGGTAACGTACTACTCTGTAAGGTACATTTCTGCAAAGTGCATGATAGTGTGCCACTAACTGGAAGTGGCATTTAAAGAGTGCACGATAAAGTACCACTGCCTGGGTGATAGGTTTATAACCTGTCACCTAAGGCATGCACTCTTTGAATACTTCTCCCTTTGTTATTTAACTTTACTACTACAATACCAATCTTTAAGATTACTCTTCTACTTATTTACGTTCACGTGAATAAGAAGAGACCTTACCGACAAATACCGTCGCTAACGACGATGTAAAAGACAAATATTATGGCAAAATTTATGAAAATATTACGTTTCCTATGGACCAGAAACAATATTTCGAAAGTATTATCTACAAGAAGTAGCTCGCGTAAAACTAGCATTTTAGACTTGTTATTATAGTTTAAAGTTTCGATTTGGAAAACTAAGAGCGGATGGGCTACCTTCTGGAAATTTAATGGGTTTCGAGGCTACAACGTGCTGATGGACCTACCAAATCATAAAAGTTTATTTCGTTAAACGATAGTCTGAAAATTCAAAAAGAAGTTGATAGACAATAGCCATCCTAAAGCGTAATTTAAGAAGGGGTATTAATAAAACCACTTTTAAAACAAAGGATCTAAATCGCCTTCAAATTCTATACATTTCTTAAATATCCCTTTATAACCTTTATCACCTCATAAGACCGGCTTACTTATACCAAAGAAAACCAATACCGCGCCGTTGAGGGCGTCACCATGGCTAGAAAAATAATAGATACTTTGAAGTCTTTATTACAGGCTTCCTGCATTACTTATAAGTAAATTAAGGACAGCAAGTTAAGTGTAAAATTCTTCCAAAAAAGTAATTATTACTTTGCCTGATACCCTTTTGAAAAAATGAATATGAAAGAAAATTACATCTTTAATCTAATAAAGCGTTTTTTACTTTAATAGGTTTAATCTAAAGGTTAACAGCGAATCTTTATATGAAGGTTCGAGCAACGGTATAGTATTAACTACACTGAAACCTTGGCCGTTATAATAAAGTCCTATACATAAAAAATCCTCGTTATTTTCCTGACTTCCTAAAACATGAATATTAGCTTAATCTACATCGATTTAAATTTCTTTAACAAAAACCTTAAAAGCCAAATACTATTAGAAATACCAGATACCATTAAAAACTTCTTTTTGAAACATCTCTAAAAAAAACAATATAAATTTGGATCCTTTAGTTGGCAAAGTATTCCAGCTCTTTGTCTTCTTATAAGACGTCAAAAAAACTTTAAGACAATAGTCAAAAAGTCTAAAAAAAATTAGATACTCTTAAATTACAAAGCCTACGGTATAACAAAGAGATTTACGTCAACTATGACCGTTAGCTTATCATCTATACTTACGTTCATAACTTACTTGTAATAGGTCCTTACTCAAAAGCTATCAAAGTTTGTAAAATTAACATCAGAAAGCACTTTAAATAAAAAAACCTAGGAAAATCTAATAACTTCCTAGGGGTACGTAGCTTGAAGAATAGAAACACCCAAAAAATAATCATTACTCAAATGCATATATTCAAACAGTAACAGACTCTAGAGTAGAGGAACTAGGCAAACGCCTCGATTATAACCACATTGCTACTAGTTGACTTATTCACGAAATACCTTTGAAAAAAATAGGATAATATATTAAAAACTAAGAAATATCAGTTATATATTAAGTTCCCTATTTATCTAATATGATACACTAAGTCTGATATCGCGTTCTCCATATCAATACTCTCACGTTTAAACCACAATCCTTCACATAAAAACATTATACTTGTTAATTATATCTTCAAATACTTCAAACAATATCAGAATCATAAACTACAGGTAGGTAAAAAAATAAATTTTAATATCACCGCATTAAAACGCTGTAGAATTTAGCCGAGATTATCATAAAGATTTCCATAAACATCAAATCAACGACTAGTACAATTCCGACTGAAAGAGAAACCAAACCACTAAAAACTCAACCTATAAATACAAAATTCAAATCATTAACAACACACTCAACTGGGTGTCCTAACGAGCATCCGAAATATGCATCTCTTCTATAGATGCTAAATATATAATTTTGATAAGGGTTACTGTGGATATTACTATATACCCTCATAGATAGTATATATAGGCCTAGTTGCAGTGCACTGTATTGTAGGGTGCACTCCTACAGAGTGTACGATAACGTATCACACTGCAGGCTGCACTCTTGCAATGCGCAAAGTGCATCATGCATGGAGCGGTCTGGAATGGTTATTCCAGACCGAACGACAATGCATGGAACGGTCTGGAATGAGTATTCCAGAGCGTACGGCAAAAGGGCCACTGCCTGGATAGAAGGTATATTACCTCCCATCCGTGGCGTGCCCTCTTTGGAATACTTCTTCTAGATGATCTATATTTTACTTCAACTATACCAATCTTATGATTACTCTTCTACTTACCTTTTTACGTGAATAAGTATTTAGACCCTAACGACAGTTACTCAAAACAACTTTTGGATAAGGAATCTATTCATAAGGCTATGTATTTTTATTATTATAGCCATATACTATAATAATTAAAAAGCCATCAAATTGTTTAGAAACCCCAAGTATCACCAACGCACTCAGTATATACCTCTTAAAAACACTGTGTCTGGGTGAAAGTAGAAAGCGTCACTGTACAAATTAATTGGATTCCTACAAATATATAACTGGCTAACGGATTAACAAAGCCATTGCCGAAAGTGAAACAAATAATAATAATAATACAACAACTTAGCATGTTAAGTTTACTTAAATTCAAATTAATATTTCACAAAGCTTTGCACCTCAGGTTACTTTATCGTTTCATAGGTATAAAATAGTAAAGTGAATATTATTGAAATTTTTGAGATATTAATACAGACTACTGTAAAGGTCATCAGTTCAAATCAAACTACACAAGTCTTCTTGATCTTTTTATCTAACAACTTTCAATCCACACTACGCCTCCTTCACTTTTTCACTCTTCCCTTTATTTTATTTTTACTTCTCTTCTTTTTATTTTTCTTCTTTTTGAGCAGATAATACCTTTTGAGGGGGTATATTCAAATATAACAGTTACAATCTCCTAGGAAAAAGGTCAGTCAGTATTTAGTATAACAATCAGTACTTAATACGTCCTTATACTAAGGATAAGAAATACTCTAGAGAGATGCATATCTACTGAAGCACTAGTAGAAACACAAGTGAAAGGACTAGGGAATGTTATACTAAGGTATAGGAGGATTAAGATAAAGATAACAACTATATCTTAGTATTTAATAATACAGGGGTACTATTACTTACTAGTGAAAGAAAATAGTACCGACTGGTACAGAAAATCAACATGGAGATGTTACTTGGCACTAGTATTAACTAGTACAGAGTCTCAACCTTGATGATAAAGATCTCTATGAGAATTCTCTTGATTATATCAGAGAGTTCTTTATGTAGATTCTAGAATTCCTGAATCTACAAGTCTATACAATGTCTTTTTGCACAATAACTTTAATTTTTTCATATAATGGTGGCGGATCAACGATCTATTAAAGTATAATATTTTTTCAAAGTTACAACCAATCTATATTCATAAAACTTTGAGTTGGTAATCGGATGTTATTCCGATTTTATAAAACTAGTAGTTCGAGCGAAAAGGTATCTTTAGTTTACAAAACTACCTCATTGAACTTCACTTTAATTGATTGATAAATACGGGTTATAAGTCAATCATTTCATGCAAAACTTTGAAGTGAGGTGTGTTTTATCAGTAATAAATTAATAGATACCGGGTTCAACTAATCAATGTAGTAATTCTACGTGTAGTATGACCGTTTTAAGTAGGTACTTGTTATGAAGTTTTTAGATATCTCCAGTAAAACTATCTTTTTTAGGTGAGTTATTGATTACGTATGAGTTTGGATAATATAACTGGTATAAAGGGTGAAATTTCTGTCAATTTTTTTAATGAATTTTGCTATTAATGCGATCATCAGATGTTGGTCAAGTGTCTTTTAAAATTATTGATGATTATGTCACGATTTGGACTCTTTTTTCATTACTGTATCTTTAAACGATTAGGCGTGACTTTTGATATAACCTTCACGTAGTCCTATCCTTAATATCATGAACAATCCTCCACTTACAAATTATGATACAAATCATAATACTTGAGTTTAAAAAGCTACAGTCTCGTTTGAATATAAATTATACGATTTATATAAAAATAAAATTATTAATATCCCCTCTATTTTTTCAATGAGCTTAAATATCTTTATTATTATTGTTATTGTTACCGTAAATCGCATTGATTTAAAGTTTTAACTAAGTTGTTCATGATGTTGTAAGACTATTGGCAGTTTTAATAATTATTCTGAGTATGTTGATACTCAAAATCTTGAACGGGCCATCTAATTCGCTTGGCTTATGCTATACTTAGAACTTTACTTTGTAACAGAAAAATTAACACGTTGATTATCTTGGGGCCATTCCTGGTATTAAGAGTATTATTTACTTAACATCCGGCAGATTCCCTTCATAGTATCTTTAAAACGTTACCGTACATTATAACCATGTTCTAGGTACTTACCAATAGTTTATATTTACTCTTTAGATAAGGATATATTTCAAAAACTAGTAACCTTAATATTAAGCCGTTACGTACTAGGAACATTGTGGCTTTTTACTTCTATTTAAACCGTGTTTGAAGATGTTAAAGTTTCTAATCCTTAACGTAAAAATATTATATGCATTATTAAGTAATTTTTAGACCTTTTCAAACTTTCTAATACCTTAGTAAGCTCTAATAAGAATCTATTTATATTGAGTTCTTATTATTTTAGCATCTGTTTGAAACTTTGCCATCATGAAGTTAGTACTTGTATTGTAGTTAATAACGTTTGGTAGGTCTAGGTGTATATTAATTTGTAACATAATGAAAATTTTCTAAGTATATTTTACTGCTAACGACTTAAGGAACTTAACAACGTGAAAAGTCGTTAACTAGTTTATGATGCAAAAAATAAGCTTGTTGTTCAAATAAAATACATTAACAAAGATTTTCTAATTAACTTCCTTGTTATTTCTATCTTAAACTTAAACCTTTTCGGTATTCAAGCGTGTTTATCAATAGTGATAAAGCTTTTTAACAGATTTTAAATCAAAGTATTATATATTTTCAAACTTTGCAAACTTAAGAACTTTGAAATGACTTTTGATGCATAGTTGATTTTAATATCAGTATAACTAGCGTATTTTTCAACTATATTGGGTTTGAAACCGTGACTTTAAGGCTTTGAATATTAAAGAAGAGGTTCCTTTACTTGAATGTGAGAGGGAACCTCCAGCCTTTTTTGACTAGTGTTTTATTATTAACTTTTACACTGACGCTGAGTATCTTTATTTATTTTTTTAATGTAAAAGAGGAATTCAATAGTTGACTTGAGGATGTAGAACTTAATTAGCTTAATAATTATTTTTATAATCTTAAATTTTAATGAAGATAGTCATTCGACTAGGCTAAAGTCAATTCTAGTCTTATCAGAATTTTAACGATCAAATTCTATAGTAGTATTTCTTTTTTGTCATAATATCATATATTAAGAATAGACTCCTATTAAGTAACTTACTGCCCCTTTATCTGATATCTTACCTTGAAAAGTGTGGTTCGCATAACGATCAAAAAATTTGAAGGTATGTAAGAGGTTAGATGCTTAATTTTCATATCGAATATAAGGGTTTTCGCCATTTAGGCGTTATAAGAAAGCATGGTTGGCTAGTTATTGGCCAGCTTCAAAGGCAATATATTTATGCTACGTGACTTGTTTTCGCGTATCTTTATCGTTGATAGAGTTTTTACCTTCGCAATATACAATGTATTCGAGGTAGTTTTACTGGGAAATGATATAATATCAGGTGTAATAAATTACCTGTTGTTCATAACTTTGATCTGGAGGATGACAAATTAACTTATTGACTAACAACGTGATTTATTAAAAATCAATCACTTTTTGCCACTATTACTAAGATCTCTTTTGCAGTTAGCAGGTCAGTTTGAATCTTATTCAAGTGATTGTTGCCAATGAGGTTTTCAATCCAGAAACTTTAGACAATATCTAAAGCGTTATATCTTTTTGTATTTTCGATCAATATATTGTACTATCGGGAGATTTTCGTTTTCTTAGTTACGGAAGTTGTTATTTTAGGGGTACATATTAATTAAGTGTAGCATGTAAGTCATTACCATTCTAATTGAGGATCATAACCAGCCGAAAAAGGGTTTGTAGGTGGTATTTGGGGATCATAATACGTATTTAAATTCGTCAACGTTTGTGATAATTGCTTATACTTGTTCGTAAAGTGTAACTTTGCCAGAATATGCCTTTCATATTATTTATGAACAAAACATGAACTTATAAAACATTTGGTTAATGATATTTATTAGTATTTCCTCCTTTGTCTTCTTAGTTATTATCGTTGTTTACCTCGTACCTTAATCTGTATAGTATTACATAAGATGAATATAGTATTCGAAGTGACTTTCTATACTATCATAGATTTCACGGAAAGTTTTTACCTTTATCAGAATAGCTAGATAGTAATCTTTGGCATAATTCGTGAGGATTACTGGGAATAGTAAGTGAAATCCTGAAAAGGAAACCTCTATCCACTTGCAAATGTTAAGGAATGATATCATCTTCTTGTAAAGATGATCATAAGGTTTTCTATTATATTTCTCTAGTCTTTTTCAGCTTTTGGTATGATCTATACTGAGTTTGTAGTAAATATTGACTATCCTTACTGGTTTAAGGGGAAGGTTATAATAATCGTTCCAATCGTTGATGATGTTTTCTGCCAATTTAAATCTGAGATATTTAAAGGTATAATGGTGGAAGTATTTTCTAGTCACCTATCACGAAAGGTCAAGTCCTATAGTAGGCTTACGTATATATGCGTACCTGCTGTAGAAAGTTTTTCTTTGAAGGATTTGACGATATTTTTTAATTTACTATTGGATTGTGCCGATGTTAATTCTTTTTTCCGCGTTGGTAACATTTGTTTTACGTTCTCTTCCTCAGCTAAACGCGTATTTCGCGTTGTTTAGAATGGGTGTTAAACTGCTAAGTAGATATATAGATTACTTATTGTTAGTATGTAAAGAATTAGTTTTAACGGAGTTGAAAATTTAATTTAACTTGTGATATGAGGGCGGTAGCCCCTTAGAACATTTGATAGGACTGATATTCTTTAAAATTCTTTCCTTTTCCTTTTAGATTTTGGAATTAAGATTCTTAAGGTCGGGGATTTTGATGGTAATTTTTAAGTTGAGTTAGTTCGAAAAAAGTCTTTGTTTAAAGAATTAGGGTCTTATCTTTCATGTGGATTCATCGACTATATCCCTTTTTGTTCAAATTGAATTTGACTCCTTTTTCAATCGACTTTTACATGCTAACTGGCCGTTTAAAAATTTACTAAATTTGTTAAATGTACGAGTGTTAAGATTAAATTCTTTGCCACTATTTTCGTCCAGAATATAATTGATTACGGAGTTGGTTAGATGCTTTTTAGTTGATATGTCGTTTATATTCCTTTTCCAAAGGTTTTTGTTATAATGGTTAAGGAAAATTAGTCCAAGAGCCTTAATTTCCTTCATCGTTTCTAGTTGCTTATCCTAACGTTTCAGCTAGAAAATTGACGTTAATTTAGGTGATGTAAGGACTTGGTGGTTTGGGCGAGGTCATTTGGTAATTTAGAATCGTACAGACTTGGAGATTCGGTGTGTGATCGTACAAAGTGTTTCTTTTTAACGCGACTTGATGATTCTTAGTGTTTTCGCTCGAAGTAACGACTTCAATGGGGTTTTTGACGTATCCGATTGACAATTTTATTAAGTCCTAGGGAAAGATCATTGTAAACGCTAGAGTTGAAGATTTGATATGGAAAGGTTGTTTGTTGTTATTGTTTTCTAATTCAAGGTCTTGGAATTTAGCGGTTTTTGAGATTTGAAATTAGTAGTAGTAATAACCGTAATGGTATTAACTTAGCCGTTTGCTTACTTTGGTAACTTAACGATGTTAAGATTTTCAGGTAGTCAATTTTAACGCTTTTGAAACTGGTTTAATAAAGATTGCTTGGGATTTTCAATAGCGATAACGTTTTACCTCCGGACTGCTGTTGTGGACTGAAGTAATCCAGAAGTCTTTTCTGCTTATTTCCGCTATGGATTGTCGCAATAGTAGAGGTCTTTCGTAAGAATCTTTTCTCTACCTTATTATTTCACAAAGTGCAATAAGAAAGTAGTTTCTCTTTTTACCTAGTCAATCTATATTCAATCTAATAAGTATTGATCACTATTGATAGGCCTTGCTTCATAGGCCTTTAAATTTTGCAACGTTGTTGATTCAAATTGTGGTCGAAATGACAGTAGTATTGCATAGTCAAGTGGTAGATGTATTGTTTGAAGTTTGGTAGAAAGCTAGTCGGTTTGCACCCATATTTATATAGATAATTATTTGGCGTATGCTTTAGTCAGAATTTAGCACATACTATATTTGAATTTACGATCAATATAGTTTTTTTTTTTGGTATTTTAATATCACCAGTTAGTGCCTACTATATAGCCAGTGAAGTGCAGCTCACGCTAATGTACAAGGTATATATGCCGGCGGGAACGCTCGAAACTTAAATATTTCTACTCTATAACAACTAAATTATTCGAAAATTACTTCTTTAAAACCATACCTTATAATCCGTTCAATAAACTATTAAAAATAAAAGCCACATCTCGAACCAAAACAAATATATAAAGTTGAAAACCAAATCCTATACACTTTTTGCAAATTTTGAGCCACTTGTTGTACGTATATATTAAATGTCAACAGGGTTTTATAATCAACCATATTATTCCCTATTACGTGCCACAAATCACGTCAAAAAGGACAAACACCACTGGTGTAAGGAAAAGGATTTCGACCCAATATACTTCTGATAAAATCAAGTCTATCGACCAATATTTATAGCTTTTACTCATAGAACATAACTACAAATAAAACCTTTGTCAGAAATCGAACCTTAAGCCAACCTTCCAAACAAGGCCTTAAGTTATCCTATAGTTTAGAAACCTAGAATATTGTATGGACGTGAAAACTATAGTTTTAGATGGGCTGTACTATACGGCCATTATAGTCTCCGTTCGACTCCAACTCGCATCGAATATTTGATAGCCACTAGAGAGTCAAAGTCTCATGAATCACATTCATCTTAGTCGAGATCCTTTGAAGATAAGAAAAATATACTCTACAATTTAGCCACCTTTTTTTCAAAAGCCGCAAACCAAAAAAATGTGAAAGAACGCAAAAAAGGTACATCTCTGAGCGGGTGGTATGCCGAGAAATGTCTTTTGTGGACAATAAAGTATCCAAAGTGTAGTCGAAAGCGAAGTCCCCATTAAGCGAATAGGGTACCGGTAGGTAGTGATGGCTTGAAAACAAATAAATAAATGAAGGAAAGATAAATAAATAGAGCCATCATATGCAAGCGTTTATAATCAAGGTTTTTTCTTAGTATTTGAAAGCGCAAAAGAAATCAGACTTTGGTTGTATCGTAATGAAAGTTTGAAAGACCACGTTCGCATAAGGGATGAGAGACGGAATCCTTGTTTATGATGGCTGTTTTCTGAATATACCGCTGTGAAGGCGATACGCTAGGCCTACGATGATCTTCATAGTAAAAAAGGGGTCGCTGGAAAAGATTCAAGTGGTGGTAGAGCTGATTAGTAGTTTTGTGGTAGAATAAGGTTTATATCAAGTGATAGAGTTGAGAGCAGCTAGACTCAATTCTTTTCCTTAGAAGTAGACAATACTAGGGTATATAATATAGGCACCTTACCTTTCTTAACAAGGTGTTGCATACACCCATGCCAAGAAAGTTGATGTTTGGTCGAAGATGCAGTCAATATAGTTAAATTACAAAACAATACACTTAATTAATAGTTAGTATAGTTAACTGACTACATTACGATTTCTATTATTCTAATACAAGCGGCTTTTTTCCCCGCTTTCATTAGTATAGTCGACTAATTATTTACAGTAGCCTCCGAAATAGCTTGTCGGTTGCCAACTAGACTCCTATCAATTAAAATGTATTCTGCAACCAAAATGAATTTAATTACCTCCCTTTGCGTTACCGTTATAATTTATGACTTTATTAACTTCCGTATATGAGTATTTTGCTATAGACTCATATATACCACAAACTTAACTATGCTAATCAATTAAGTTAACTTCAACTTCATAACTATCTTTCAGTTTGCCTGAGAATTCCTGTACCTATATATCGTTTCGTGATTTGACTTTGCCAGACGGTCTTTTAACGTAGTCTTCAATACGTATGGTTAGTTTGTTGCTGTTTATGAACCTTTTTAAGGCTTTATTCGGTGATGATTTTGTTATGTCATCCGTTCAGTTGTTTTTTCTATTGATTCATCTGAACTCCTCGATTTCCTTGCTTTTTTAAGTTTTACGAAGTGTTTTTATGTCAAGTTTTAGGAGTTTTTTACTAGTGGTCCCTAGTTTCGATAAGAATTCGAATAGGCTTGGCGAGTCAGCATAAATTATAACTGGGATGGGTAGAATTATTTGCTGCTTGGTAATAATATCAAGAATTTTCTATGTGGCTATATATCATTTTGATCTAGTTATTATACTGTCGACCTCCAAAACTAACACGTTTAGTGTAATTCTTTTACCCTTAATAAAGGTCCTATGAATGAGGTTCTTTGTGATTGCTAATTGGTTTTCATTTTATTTATATTTATTCAATATCGTTCTAACGAATCTTATTTCTAATGATATGTTGGTGGCATTAGTAAAAGAACAGTCTGTAAATATTATTAACTTGGTTTTTGATAGGTTAATCGGGACCTTATTGATCCTACGATCCAAGTTTTTTATTTAAGAATCTAACCTTTTGTTCAATCGATCGTAATATTTATTAATCGAGTTTAAGGCTTATATGGTAAATAATATATCATACAATGTTTTCAGCTAATATAGGGTTTTGATATAGTTGCTACAGGTTCGTTACTTTAAGTATCTTGTGGCTTTTTACGTTAGTCTTGTGGATCGTAGTTAGTTTAATACCTTAATCCTTTTAACAGAAGCTGAGCTACATATCAACATCGTTAACACCATGTTTTCGAATTGATGATTCGTTGAAGTTTAGATATTTGCCCTCAATTAAAATCGCGAACGACTTGCAATTCTTGAAATTTAATTCCTTCATTGTAGGTTATTCCGATACCTTAAAGCCAGAATTTCTAACGAAGAAGGTATCGTCAACTTATATTCCTACTAAACCGAAATCTTTATCTTACGATATAATTGAATACGGGTTTTAAGCTAAAGGTTTTCCTTCTTACTTCAACTTGAATTGCGAGTAATATATTAGGAACTAAAAAATACATGTTTTGGCCAATTTGTACAGTGGTTTGACGTATTGTAAAACGATTTTTAGTGGGTATTTGTCACGCAGTTTTTATGGTAGTTTCAATGAAATAATATTTTGTAAATGAGGCGCTTATTGAATATACGCTTAAGAAATATTATAGCTATTTAAGGTTAAATTCCCACTAGTCCTTATTAGTAAACCTTTTATTAATATGATTATTAATTGTTAGCTAATCTTCTGAAATATTGGTGGTTGTGTAATGATTGAGTTTGAGCATTTGTTACTGTATCTTTAATAGATTTAGCGTAACTTCTTCTAAAGCTTTGATGTGGTCTTTCTTTTGATCTCGAAAATAATCCTAGGTTTGAAGATTGTGATATTTGGGTTTTAGAAGTTAAAGTTGCGTTTGGGCACAAATTGTAAGACTCTTCAAGTAAGAAATTCATTAATCTTAACTTTTGTTGGTAAGGGCTTAGATTGTTACAACGTTATCGATTCGATTGGTTGAAGAAACAATAGTATTACATTGGTCAAGTGTTATATGTATTATTCTAGGTTTGGCAGACGGCTAGCCGGTCTGCACAGTAATTTGTATGGCCAATTGCTTGGCTCGTGCCCTAGAGTGAAGTGCAGCGTACTGCAATTGACTTACACCCAATGCGGTAAGTTCACACAAATAATATACTCAACTTACAATATAGTCAACTTTACTGTAAGTAGAGTTGACCTATTGCATTATCTGTATTACTGTTTTAATACTAGCAGCTTTTTATTTTATGCGTATACGCCAGTGTAGTTAACCAATCTATTCCAGTTAGCGCTAAACAGCAACCTCATCAACTTGCTAACCCCCTATCAATTCCAATTAACTTTCATATTGAATTGCGTCCAATTGCATGAAAATTAACCCTATTCGGCCTTAATTTCTCCGTTACTCTGAGGTCCGAGTTCATTAACTTTTACAAACTGTTTTTTAGTCACAAGTCTTCGCAAACCTCCACTTTCAACCGTGCCAGTTAAACAGGTCGCTATCGTAGCCTTCGTTTCCCTATAAATCTTCCAGTTTACCAATATAACCATGGTTGTTGGCACGTGACTTAAACTTGCCAGACAGCCTATTAACGTAGCCCTCGATGCGTATAGTTAGCTTATTACTGTTTACAAACCTTTTTAAGGCTTTATTTTGTACTACTTTTGTTATAGTATTTGCGGGATTATCTTTGTCGCTAATCCATCGGAATTCCTTAATATCCCTCATTTCGTAGACTTTACGGAGTGCTATAACGTTAATTATCAGACTTTTTTACTGATGGTTCCGAGCTTCGAAAGGTATTCGAAAAAACTCTTCAAGTCGATAGAAATTACTACCTAGATAGGAGAAATCTTTAGCTGCCTGATAATAAGGTAAAGGGTTTCCCATAATATTATGCCTATATCGAAACCTGCTATCATGCCGTAAATCTTTAAAGAAGTATGCTTTGCGTAATCCTTTTGCACTTAATAAAGGTTTAGTGGATTAGGTTGCCGAAAATGCTAAACTCATTTTTTCGTCTATTTTCGTTAACGAGGATTATTAGATGGCCGATCTATAAATATAGGTCGGTATTTTTTATGAAGGACCCGTTTATGATAATTATTAACTTAGCTCTCGAAAAATCTATTAAAATTATATTAATTCCGCAGTCTAGGTTTTGCATTTATTATTCGAGCTTTTTGTTTAATCTGTTAAAATATTTCTCTGCCGGATCCTATGCTTGTATCGCGATAGGAATGTTTTGAAAGGCTTTCGGTTGGAATAAGGTAGTAATATAACTGCCACGAATACGTTTCTTGAAGTATCGTTAAGCCTTATTTACATTAGTTTTATCCATTATTACTAAAATAATACCCTAGTCTATTTAACGAAAGCTAAGGCCGGTATTAACACTTAGTATGCGAATTAACGATTTATCAAAGTTAGTTTAGCTACCTTTCTTCAACGTCACTACCGGCTTATAATTTCAGAACTTAGAGTCTTTAATCGCCTGTCATTTCTATATTACAAAGCCAGTTATTTCCTTAAAAAGGATTCCATCAATTTACATATTTACCATGCCAAAGTTTTTCTCTTACATTATTAGTAAGTACGAGTCCTATATTAAATATTTCATTGCTAATCGTAATTTGAAGTACGATTAATAGGTTAAAAACTAATAAATGTTTGTTTTAGTTAGTTTGTATAGTGGTTCAACACACCGTATTAACGTCCCTAAAGGGTAAGTAATACGTAATTTTTGTAGTAATTCTTGCAATACAATCCGTTATGAATTTATTTCTAATTACGTGTAAGCTTACCTTATTTTAAGGCTATTAATCGTAAACTTTCCTTTAATCTTGGCGAGTGAACTTATTGTTAAGGCGACTATTAAATATTAGCTAATCTTTCAAATCGTTGACGATTATGTTAGGATTTAGTCTTTGCCTTTATCATCGTTTCCTTAAGCGATTAGTCGTAACTTTTCGTACGGTCGCCCTGTGGTTTTACCTTTAACCTTATAAATGATTTTCAACTTGAAAATCGTAAAGTTTAGGTTATAAAGATTGAAGTCGGTCTTCGATACAAATTGTATAATCCTTCAAGTTAATAGGCCATTAATTTCAATTTTGTCGCTTTTCTTAAAAGATTTACCCAAGGTTTTAATAATCCCTTATATTTGCAACTTTAGTCATAATTTTTATTATCTTTTTCCTTTTTTTCTTACCCAAATAGTATTGTAAATAAGATCCGGTATATATTTCTCCTTTTTAACATTTTTCTTTTTCGGAGGTCTTCCACGCCTATGGCGTTTTACCGGCTTATCTATTACAGGTAAAGGATGTTTATATTAGTTTGGTTGTTTAGCTTAAGGGTTTTCGTCATTAGTATCTCTAGTGTAAGGCTTAACTTAAGTTATTTGGAAGGATACTGAATCGTTAGTAGTTTGAATGATTATTTCGGAGTTTGTGATACTTAGGATATTATACGGGCCTTTCCATTTGCCCAACTTCCGCTATACAAATACTTTACTTCATCACGGTGAATTAAATATAGAGATTATTAAGGGAAATATCCTGGTATTAAGGGTATTATAAACTTAGCGGCTTGTCGATTCCCTTTGTAATTCTTTGAGGGTTTTTCCATAAACTGTAACACGTTTTTAAGTACTTATTAAAGGCTAATGTTTATTCGTTAGGCGTAGGTATACTCTAAAAACCAATAGTGTTAATATTAAATCGTTAGGGCCTATCATGTCATTTAGGTCTTTTACTTCCATATGTAAACGTACTTTTGAATTCGTAAAGCTTTTAATCTCTAGCATAAGGATACTATACGCTCGGCGAAGTAATATGTATGCCCTTTTAACTTTTCTAATACTTTAGTGAGCTTTTATAAATACCTGTTTATACTAAATACCCATTATGTTAACATATTTTTAAGACTTTGTCTCCGTAAAGTTAATACCGGTATCATGAATGAAGACGTTAAATAGGCTTGAATACGTATAAATTTATAGTATCCTTAGCGTTTTTTACGTATCCTTTGCCGAAAGGGACTTCAAAAACTTAGCTTCGTAAAAAGAGGTTGCGAAGTTAACGACGTAAAGAACGGGCTTATTATTTAAGTATAATACGTTAATAAGGATTCTATAGTAAAAATCCTTACCTTTTTTTAATGTAAATTTAAATTTCTGATACGTTTAAATATTTGTTTGGTAATAGTGGTAAAGTCTTTTTAAGGTTTTGCAAGTAAATTGTTTCACGTCTTAATGTCCTACATACTTTAGAACTTTGTATAGCTTATTGATAGCTAACTAATTAAAATAATAGTAAAGTTAACGTATTTACGACTTCTTCAGGTTTAATACCACTACTTTCGGGCCTGAAAAATAACACCATAAGTGCCCGCACTTTAAGGTGAGGGGAAACCTTTGACCGGTTTTTACTAGTTTGTCTACGTTAAAGTCGACGTTAACGCCAAAGATTTTCATATCCTTCAAGTAAAAAAGAAACGAGGTAGGAGATTTGAGGATATAAAACGTAATTTCTTTTACAACAATTTAAATTACCATTTTACTTAATAACGATAATTATTTACTTAGTTTAAAGTTAACTTTAGCTTTTTTTATATATTAACGATTAATATTAGTAGATGTAATACTTTTCCTCCGTAATGACACATGTTGCAAATAGCCTCCTATTAAATACCTTGTTACCCTTGTGTTTAGTATAATACCTTAAAACATGTGGTTTTTGTAATGATAGCGAAGATTAAAGGTATGTAAAGGGTTAAAGGATTGATTAAATTAAAGGTAAGGGTTTTAACAACCTGAACAATATAGGAAAACGTAGTCGGTTAAATATTAGGCCGTATTAAGAATAATATCTTTATACCACTTAATTTTATTAGTGGTATTATTACAGTTAATAAACTCGTCTCTTTTGAAATTTTGGATTGAATTTTAGTGGTTTTATTTAAAAGTAATAGGGTATTAAATATAATATATTACCTTTTTGTTCTTTTGTTCTATAGGGGGGTATCGAGTTAACTAGTAGCTGCACTTTCTACAAATTTAACATTTTTGCTACTTTTACAACGATAATACTTGTAGTTAACAGATCCGCCTGAATTTTAACCTTGTTAACGTTATCTTGGTTGCTGTTATTACCTCTAATTTGTAACCGGTAAGCCAGATTTTAGGCGTTAAGGGCGTTTATAGCTGTATTTACGGTCGATGTAATTAATTACCGTAATGTTTTCTTTATTTACGTTAGCTAAATTGCTGGTTTCGTGGTATATACTGAGAGAATTTGGCGTACGTGTTATTACAGTGGCGAACGAGAAACGTAGCCGATTAAAGATGTTTTTATAGGTGGTATTTAGGCGTTGCAAGGCGTATTCGAACTTGTTAACGCCCGTAAATATTGCCCATACCTACTCGCGAAGTATGGCTTCGTTAACGTGCGTTTTTTCCATTACTTTTTAATACAGTATCAATTTGTTCATTATTTGGTTAAGTACATCTATCAGTATTTCCTACTCCTTTTTTCTTAGCTATTATCTTTGTCTACCTCGTAGTAGCCTAATTTATGTAGTATTACGTAAGGTAGACGTCGTATCCGAAGTAACCCTTTATACTGTTATAAATTTCGCGCAACGTGATAGCTCAAATAAGGAAAGTTAGGTTATAATCCTTAGCGTTCCCTATAAGGATTAAGGGGAATAGTAAGTGAAAACCTCAAGAAGGAACCTTCATCCACTTACAGATGTTTAGGAAGGGCATTATCTTAATGTCTCAAAGGTTATAAAGCTTTCCGTTATACTTTTGGACGTCATTTCAGAATTTAAAGAAGTTTGTAAGGAGTTTGTAGTTGATATTAACCATCTTAATAGGTCTTAAATATAAGTCACGATAATTATCCTAGTTTTAATTGGTGTTTTATGGTAGTTTAGGCTTTAGAGCCTTTAAGTCACAGTATTAAGGGTAATTATTAGTCGCTTAGCCTGAAGAGTAAAGTCTTATAATAAAACCCATAGTGGAGTTTCGCGTATAGGTATACCTGCTGTAGAAAGGTTTTTAATGGTTTTAGAGATTTTGAGTAAAATGTTAAAGGGGAAAGAAAACCTAGAGACTTTGAGAGGCTTAACGATTTTGTTTAATTAACTGGTGTAGAGTGCTGACGTTAATACTTTTTACCTTATTGGTAATTAACGCTTTACACATTTTGCCACCGCTAAGGTCGTACTCTACAGTGTCATGTTAAGGCGTCGAGTTGCCGAGCAGGTTAACAGATTCTTTATCACTAACGCGTAAAGAGGCTTAATTTAGCTAAAGATCAAAGGGAGGTCTCGTAGATTGTATATAAGGGCGGTAAGGTTTTTTAATACCCTTTTTTAGGGTGTGGATTCTAAAGGTATTTTTTAAAACTAAGTTAGGTTGAAGAGTTCTTGTGCCAGATTAGTAATACCTTATGGTGGTATATAGACTCCCTATCTCTTAAGTTCCGCCTTAATCCTCAAATTAACCTCTTTTTAAATTGAAATCCACATATTAATTATCTAGTCTCTAAAAAGGCTACAGAAATTATTAAAGGCGTGGTTAAGATTATGAGTATTATTATGCTTAATTATGTAGTAGCCGATGAAGTTAGTTAGGTGTTTTTCGGTTGAATTTTAACTAATATTTTGATTTTAAAGGTCTTCGTCGTATAACTTCGTAAAAAAACATCCTAAAGTAATAATACCTTTTTTCATTTCTTAAGTAGGTGCCATTTTAAAGTTTAATATGATGTAGCACTTGGTGGACAAGGGACTTAGTAATCTGTGGCGTAAGAACTTGGTATTTTGGCGTGAAGTCGCGTAGAAACTTGGTGATCTCTGGTGTTCTTCCGCTTGGAACAGCAATTTTGACGATTAAATTTACGTAAAGGAAGTGAAAAGAGTAAAGTCGGGTAAAAGTTTGGTATAAAAGGTAAGGTCAAGGGTCATTTGTTATTGGTAAAGGTTATTTGGCGTAGGGATATAGTCGTTTTTGTAATAATAGTACCTGTAGTAGTACTGACTTAGCTGTTTGCCAACTTGCCGAACTTTGAGATTTCTGACAGTTAATCCTAACGTCTTCAAAAAGGATTTTTAGTAAAGATTTCTTGGTGTTTTCAATAGCAATACCGTCGCTACCTTTAGTTTACCGTAAAGACTAACACAATAGTAAGAACCCTTCGCAAACATTTTTCCTTTACCCTAACGTTAATGTAGAGCGTAATAATCAGAAAGTAGCTTCTTCTTTTACTTAGCTATTTGTACTTGACCCAATAAACACTGATTAGTATAGGTAGGGCCTTGGATTTTTGCAACGTTGTCGATTCGATTGGTTGAAGTAAGAGTAGTATTATATTGGTCAAGTGGTGGATGTATTGTTCTAGGTTTAGCAGACCACTAGCCAGTCTGCACAGTAATTTGTGTGTCCAATTGCTTAGCCCATGCCCTAGAGTGAAATGCAGCGTACTGTACTTGACTTACATCCAATGCGGTAAGTCCACACAAAAAATACGCTCAACTTGCAGTACAGTTAACTTTACTGTAAGTAAAGTTGATGTACTGCACTGCATGTAGTACTATTCTAACAACCTTATAGTTTTTAAAGAACTTTTTTTAAAAAATTGTACTATCACCGAGCAGTACCTGCCGCAAAGCGACGCACTAGCTGCTACGAAATATCCCTGTAGATACCGGCGGAAGGGGTCGTAACATGGGTCGATACAGCCGCAGAGGGCTGTTGGCTTCCTCCGCCACCCCTCCAATCAAGACCTCAGGGTGCCTCGCAGTTTATAGACCCGTAGGTGTGCAAAATGCAGCCCTAATCTGGCCACGTAACGTGGCCCTCTTAATTCCCTCCCAGCACCTAATTGCGCTAGGGATATAACCAGTCTTCGTCCTTTGAAAAAAAGAATCCTATAAAGCCCCCAAAAGTTTGATAAAATCCCCTAAAGGGGGCGACTGTAAAAAACGAATGTAAGTACGCGTATGAGTTAAAGAAAGTTCTAAATTGATAAGGGGCTCCTTTTCGTACGCGCGGTAAATCTTTTTTGAATATAAATTTTAATTTAAGATATCGTTGCGAATTTATTTCGCAATAGTGATAAAGCCGTTCGATTGCTTTTAATGCTAGTAAATCTATATTTTCGTAACTTGTCTTTTTAAAGATTTCATATGATATGTTAGTTGCTTAGTAGTTAAGAAGTCTATTAAATTGATGAATTTTTTATTTCATAGAATTTAACATTATTAGCTTTAGTTACTAAAGGTAAAATTATAAATGTTCTTATTTCAAATTGAATAGAAACTTTTAGTCTCTACCTTTGATTAATTCGTTTGTTTCAATATCTATATTACTGTTGAGGTTTTTATATTTAAGGTGAAATAGAAAAGGGGTAGTGTATTCCCATACATAGTAAGTAACAGATCTAATGACTGTTATTATAATCGTTGATCCTAATAATGAATGTTTTTCTCTAGAGTTAAATCTAACTTTAGTCTTACTAGTATTCGTATGATTAAGTTTTGTAGTAGTATAGTATCCCTTTGTAGTGCGAAGTATTGTGAATAGCCTCTAATTAGATACCACATTACCCTATTATTTGGTATGATACCTTAAAAAACTTGTTTCGCATAGCGATCGCTAATGATAAATAAGTTTATAAGGCTAAAGATTTTATAGTTATGGCGAAGATAAGGGTTTTTAGTTTTTAGGTGGTATAAGAAGGCGTGGTTGACTAGTTGTTACGTTTTTATAAAGTTAACATGAGTATTTTTATACTAATTGATAGACTTAAGCTTTTACTCATTTTCTGCCTTTTTGTGATTAAAGCTTTTAACGCGTTTAATTTATTTTTAATTAAATATAGAGGGGTATTTGGTGTGGTACATAATTCATTCCGATTTATATGTGGTAATAGTATAAAGTATTAACTAATAACCCAGTTTGTTAAAAATCTAATATCTTTTGACGTTTTAAGTTAATTCATTTAGTTGGTATAAATATGTAAAATTAAGATGAATATCCTCCTTTTCATGTGCGTTAGTTAGGCTTCCAGGTTAGGGTCTTCTATTAATCATATTACTTAAACCTATCCCATTTTCGGTTAATATAATTGGTATAGGTGAGGTTTTTATCATTGTTATTAAAGTTATAAACTTGGGGGTATATATTAATTGAACTCAGCATACTTGTTATTACTGTTATAAATAAAGACTGCAACTAGCTAAAACCGCCTCTACATTTGGCGTTAGGGTATTATAAAACTTATTTGAACTATTTATAGCTTGTGATAACCTAGCGGATTTGCTAGTGTAATATATTTTCGCCAGTTTTTACAATCCCTGTTGCTTATTGAAAAAACATTTTCTTATTAAATATCTAATTGCAGTGATCAGTTTTGTTTTTCATCTGTTTCTATATTGTAATATATAGGACTATATAATTTCATTTTAGTCTTTATAATATTAGTCAAATTTAATATTTTGTTCGAAGTAATCTTCATAACAATCGTAGTCCATTTTTTTTTAAAGAAGGAACAATTCTTTAAGTACTAGAGATAATTATCCTCGGTTTAGCCAGAAAGGATATTGGTAAATAACGAGTGAAAACCTAGCAGCTAAATTGTTTTTAACGGAAAATTTTAAAGAACGATCGTAACTTGATGTCATGAAGGTTTTACGACTTACTGTTATAATTTTCCTTTCCTTCTCAAATCTCAACGAAAGTCGTGATTGTCGCGTAATCTGTATCCACCATAAGAACATTTCGAAGGAGAAAAGTAATATACTAGTCGTAAAAAACCCTTTGGGTTTTTATATTGATAATGCTAGGGCTTATATTAATATTAGTAGGCAGTATAGTCATTTTTGGCAGAGTTTAATAGGAAAAGACTAGTAATCGTATTTGAAGTAAGCTTGCGCAAAAAATTGGGTTTTTAAAGGTAATATTAGCGAAATTGGTAAAATTATATGTATTAAATAACTTAAGGATTTCTGTGGATTTAGCGATAGTTTTGTTGGTATTAAAGGGGTTTTCGGTAAGGTTTTTCTTACTTACTTGGTAAATTTGAAGATTATCTACATATGGATCAATTGATCTTTGTTCTTTGTTAATATAATTAGTGCATTGGGGTTTTAAGATAGTAGGGTTTAAGAAATTTATGTGGGTTTGAGCAGGGTTTTGCGAACGCGTATAAGGGTATTGAGGGATGTTATCGACAGTGATACCTTTTCCCTTACTCTTATATACCTATTTAGGGTCATCATCTGTTATGTATTTGAAGAGTACGTTTACCAGATTGTCCTCTTTTCTTTTCTTTATTGGCAGGTGGAATCATCAATTATATAACTTAACTTTCAACTTGATTTTGACTTATTTATCTACCTCTTTGCATACATACAAGATCTATTTATTAAATTAGTCGTAAAAGTTGTTGTGTATGTTAGGTTCCTGGTTAAATCTAGTTGAATCTGAGTTGAGGAGAAAGTAACTGATGTAATTGGTCCGTTGCTTGGGATTGGAGTCTTCATTAAAGTTTATTTTCCAGATGTCATCGTCAAAGTGTTTAACGAATATAAATACAAGGCTTTCGATTGTTTTGTTTTTCCTAACGGGGTTTTTAATAATGTGAATTTTAGCGTTTTCGATAGTTATTATAACTAGGATTAAAGTAGTGTAAGGGGAAAATATTTGTATAGAGGTAGGTTATAGATTGTTTGTTAAAGTTGAAGTAGTCGTAAGACTTTATCGTTTACTATTTTAAATCTGCATTAGTAGTACCCGTAATAGTAGTAACGATTTAGTTATTTTCCAACTTTAGTAACTTAATGATCTTAAGACTTTTAGGCGATTAATCTCAATGATGTTTTTTTTTTTTTTTTTTTTTCAAAATTAATTTAATAAATATTTCTTAGTATTTTCGAAGATAATGACTATATAGTCGCTATTTATAAACTGCTATCCAAAACTGCATAATCTATAAGCTCATCCTACTTACCACCTCAAATAGCTTCGTAACATATAGGGGCATTTTGTAAGAATCTTTCCTTTACCTTGCCCAAACAAAGCGTAACAACTAGAAAAAAGCTTCTTCTTCTACCTAGGTTATCTGTACTTAACCTAATAAGCATTGATCAGTGTTGGTAGGCTTTTATCGTTACCACGGAGTCGATTCAAATCGTGGTCAAAGTAACTAGTATATTGAATTGAAAGTGGTGATGTTGTGTTACTTTTAAGTTTAGCAGACCGCTAGCTAGTTTGTATACTAATTTTTATAGTTAATTGCTTGGCTTTTTCCCTATTCTGAATTGGGCACATACTGTACTTAATTTGCAGTTAATACAGTCAATCCCACAAATAATATAGTTAACTTGCTGTTAGTATAATCAACTTATTGTCAGTATATTTGACTTAACTGTATTGCAATTAACTGATATTCCAACAACCACTAAGTAATCTCTGAAAACAAACAAAGAAGCCGAATCATAAATATACTAGCCTTTATAATAATAATTCCAAAGAAATTCATACTATTTTGAATGGTGTTTATGAGCAGGAAAATACTGGAAACGAAACCACTTTGAATACTGTATTTTTAATATATGAACTCTTTATTACAATCATTTTATTATAAATATATTCACGGTGTTTATTATTATTAGCATTATCATATTTAAAATAACCATATTTAGAGTTACAATCCTCCTTAATACAGCATCTAAAAGATTATGCGCTTTTCTTATCGTTATTGTCGGTAAAACTAGTATTGTATTTAATAGGTTTTTCGAAGCATGGCTTAGGCAAAATAGTCTTAGGTAAATTAAGTGTGAGTGAATACGTTCGGCATTCTGAAAATATATGCTGTTGAATTTACCTGCTATTTAAAACCATAAACGAACCTTTTAAGTGTGAATGAAAACTATAGTCTTAATGGTTTAAGTATGATAATTTGTTACTCTATATTAGGTAACATTTCTAGATATTAGTTAAACGAAAAACTACTTATTGTAAACTTGATAGAATTTATGCCAAACATTTACTATAAGGATAAGTATGAATGTGGTCAGTGTATATTCATATCTTTTATACATATGACTTATATAATGCATACCGCTATTACTAATCCTTTAGTTACAATTATCAGTATTTCAATAGGTTACTACTAATGCGACATAAATAACGTAAAGTTATATTGGTTTTCAACTGGTCTCATATTTCTTCATCACGTTTTATAAGATTTTTTTTTACAAAAAAACCGACTTTCCGAAATTTAGTTTAGTTAAACTATGAACTTTCTCAGTCGAAATCTTTATATTTAATTTTCATGCGCCGTTTAGCTTACGCTTTCAAATACTACTAAACGAGGAAATATACCGCATCAAAGCATTGAAATAAAATGTTTGAACCAACTTAGAGTGAGCAGCGGCTCTTAGAACGAAGATAATCACTAAAAAAAGACATCTTGTTTCCAATAACGCTTTTTAGGCAGAACAATATCTTTCTTTTCGGACAAAATAACAAAGGGTGTTGTGCGCTCACACTAACTCCAACAACAATTTTAATGTTGCGAATTCCGATTTTGACCAAAAAGCATTATTAAAAATACTAATTCAACCGATCTACAATACGTTTATAATGATAACTTACTAGTATCGGGTTAGGGTTACTAAATTAAGTAAAATCGGTGTATTCATAGATTACAAACCTAAATGTTAGACTTTTGTCGATTTATTATTGTTGTCCATGGAAAAAAAGAAATTCCGCTTAGGTTGTAAGAATTATGACTTTTGTACCAACCTCTAATCACGTAATACCTATCTTAATAACTCACAACCATACTCATATGAACCAATACGCAGTTGATTGAGAGTACCGTGATCTTGACAACTTTATAATATAAAACTTCCGTTGATAGGACTTAAGACGTTGCAACGTTGTCGATTCGAAGTGTGGTCGAAATAACAGTAGTATTGCAATGGTCAGGTGGTCAATTGTTGTTTCTAAGTTTGGCAAACCGCTAGCCGGTCTACACACTCCTTGGTATTGGCAAACTTTACATTATACTACCGTTACCCATACCGGTATAGGCGGTTGGCGCCCACAAATTGACACCATGTCTACGGGTTTGTTAACACTAGCTAAAGTAGCTATGATCAGCCTGTCTTCTTTCTGTGCATACCCAAACAATGCTACATAAGTAGAACTTGACTCAAAGCCTCTTTCTCGTGGCAATTGTGGCCAACCGATGTTGAAACCTAACTAATTATAAACCACTGGACTGGGTAGCTACTGAAGTAGAGTTAACGGTGAAGGAGTAATATTGATGTTGTTGACAGAAGCCAACTTTACTATCCGAGGTGACGAAGTCTGATTAAATATACGGCTGGCTAGGCGCATCGCGGCACCTGCCACCACCACACCAGCAAAAAAAAAAACAGCAAATAGTAGGCAGAATAGCGAACGGTATTTTTGGTGCGTACCGGAATGGCCGATGTAAGGTGCAAAATAACGATTCCTCGATTACTACAATAATCGTTACGTTTTTGATTAGCTACCACCAAGATCGTCATACCCAGGTTGCGTTTCTGTACGGCATCAACTTGACAAAGCTTACAGCCTATTCTATTTCAAAGTAGCAGCCGTACATGAAACGGTATTCTCAGTCCGTCAACCCAGCATCTACCAGGTCAACGCACCAGCAAACCTCACATCGTCATGACGAGTCCCGGGTGCTTACTGCGACTCCCCCAAAAACACACCCGAGTTGGCTTTCGCAGGCCAAGGGCCGGCAGTTAGGCAGTCGTCAGTGGCTCAGTGGGTCCCCGTGCTGCGGTTCGGCCGGGCCGGTCTTGCCTGCCGGCGCCCCCCAGGCCTGCCGGAGAGCGCAGCGCAGTCAGTCAGTCAGTGGACGACCGACGGTCCACCGGCCGCGCCCATTCTGCTTTGCGGCAAGGCTGGATCTCGGTGTCTGCCTGGCAAGTCTCGGGCGCCGGCCGCCCTGATTCAAGGCCCGGGGAGGCCGTGCGGCGGCAGGGTCGATCGATCTATGATGACGGACTGCAGTGGTCTTGACTCTTGCGGAACTGAGGGGGGGGGGGACATCGCCGGCGGCGATCTTGTAGAAGCATCGCCGATTGCGGCGCCGCCGACGAGAAGGCAAGGATGGCGGTGCCGTGGCCTATGTGTTGGCATGGGTGGGGGTTGCCTTGTATCAGGAAGAGGACGTTGGATGCGCAGGTGTTTGGGTACTGTACTTGCTGGGGAAGCAACGGGGATCTAGTCGAGATGAAGGGCATCGCAGCTTACGAATCAATCACCCACGAGGACCAGTCCAGTCCTGGTGGGCCGAGGCCGGGCCTAGTGCCACAGTCCGACGGCATTCGGGTCAGTCAGTACGCATCCGAAACCAAAGAAGGAGGTTAGGAGCAGAGCAGAAGCCTCGAGGTTTTCTGGGGCCTCTCCCTGGTATTCGCGACACAATGCACATGCGCGTTGGAACCAGCGCACAACGCCGAATCGTTCGATGCCCTTCGACCCGAGCGTGGGCCCCGAAAATAAAGGAAGTACTGGTTCTCCTTCGCCGACTGCCAATTGTGGCCTAGTCTCGACTGCATGCTCCTCCTCTGTCGAACGCGTGGGGAAGTTGCCAGCCGACCCTCCAATCGTAATGATGTTGCTCCTCCAGGGAAAGCCTAGCAAGCTCTCGGACCATAGTCGAGCACACGCCGTAGCCCAGCCCCAGCCTCCCTACGCACCGTCATTGACGGCATTGACACCATTGGTGTGCTCCTCCTCCTCCTCCTCCTCATCCACCACCACCACCATCTCCCCGCCCTCCTCCACAGTATCCTCTGCCTCCGGCACACTCTGGGGCAAGTCAAACTCCGCCTTGACCCGCGCCACCAGCTCCACAGCCCGGTCCATGAACCCCTCCTCCAGCACT
>JASMMZ010000003.1:32610492-32783941 GCA_038502455.1 Anisogramma anomala | reverse complement strand
GCCCCAGAAGGCGTCGAACGCCGCCTTGGCGCGCCGGAAGCGCGCCGTCAGCACGCGGCCGACGGCGCGCTCGCGCGCGTACTTGGGCGCGTTGCGCGCGGCGTCGGCGGCGCGCTGCGCCGCGCTGCGCGGCGCGTACGTGCTGCTGCTGCTGCTGCTGCTGGGGGTGCTGTTCTGCTGCTGCTGCTGCTGCTGTTGTTGTTCTTGTGGTGGGAAGGCGCGCTGCTGGTGGTGGAGGTAGTGGTAGTGGCGGCTCGGCGTGGTCGTCTGCAGCGGCTCGGCGAGGTCGAAGCTGAAGTCGGCACTTGCCATGTTTGCGTGGCGGGGAGATCGTGTGGGTTGGTTTCTGGCGCGGGTATTGTTTTGGGAGGTGGTTTCGGTGGACAGAGGAACAAGAGAGAAAAGCATGCATGTGCAATGCGCCGAAGTTCGAGGCCTTGTGTAGAGGAGTAGGCGGGCGGTTGGGGCCAGACAGGTCAGGTTGGCGTGTTCACGTTGGCGTTGCAGGGCCCTCAAGGTCCACTGTAATATAACCCTGGACATACCAGTACAGCAGGTGCCGGGGGTCACACCTCTGCGGGAGCCAAATGGTTCATGTTCATATTGGATCATGTTGTATGAATGAAACGGAGCACAGTATTGCACATTGGCCAGTCAATACCCTTCGAGTTCGAGAGCATTTTTTATGGAAACAGCCGTTGGTAGACCAGTTATTCGCCAGAGTATTTTCTATGTTTTCTCTTGAGGCTGTTTCATAGGTAGTTGGCCTTTCGATATTTCTTCCACCCGCCCGTCGAGACTGGATCCGGCTCGGCTCCTGTGTGCAATTTGACGACAACTGTTCCAGGCCAGCGTACCTCCAAGCGCACATCTGCCCGGGTTTCTTGAACCGGCCGGCCGCCCCTGCGGCTGGTTGTTAATGCCTAGGCTAAGACAACGTCAGGAATCAGCTTCTTAACCATCCATCTATCCATATCCTCTACTTCTCCAGCTCCTCCTCCTCCTCCTCCCGAGTCTCTGCCGTTGCCATCAGGTTCGTATCGATTTCACACAGCTTCCTACGTCTGGGATCAGAACTCGCAAATCCTCCCGCGCCTGCAGGCCGATACATCGCCGATCGAAGCGCCCCCATGTTTTCGGCTGCTTCGGCCTCCTTGCTACGGCGCCACTGACTATGTTCGGCACGCTCGGCCACGCGGCTCGCCGTCCACTCGTCGAACTTGGTCTTGCCTTGCGTCTTGCGAATCCGAGTGCGCTCAAGCTGCTCGTAAAGGCACCAGTCGTCAAGCTGCGAGGGCCTGGGAATCATGGTGAGCTCCTCCATTGGATTTTGGTCGGGGAGGCGCTCGAGCGTCAGCCGGAGGGCGTAGAGCTCGGACACCATGTTGAGCTTGATGGACCAGCTTTTTATTCGGTACCTAATCCCGCGTCAGCCTTCTTCGCCCTTGTCCGTAGGAAGAAAAGAAGAAAAAAATTAATACAAGAAGAAGAAAAAAGGGGGAGGGTTGAGTGACGCACATGCCATCATACCGCACACCAGCCTTTGGTGTGTATATGCTCTTCAGACGGAAGCCCCTGAGGAGGCGGATTTTCTGTCCGACTTGCGATAGGAGGTTGTTGTGCACGTCGTTTTGTGGCGCCTCACGAATGTAGACAGTTGTACCATCCGGGAGGTTCTCTTCGCGTCCAGTGAGCAGGGCCAAGGCTGCAACGCCGTACCGGCCCTTGGTCGCACTTTCAGACGCCGCACCCACGATCCCATCACGCTGGGCACAGGCTATATTGAGCCACCATCTGTGGGTATTCAGCGGGATTGGACCATATCCAAGAACGAACGAGGAGCCCAACTCACTGGCCGGGCACGAATTTAAGATTGCCCTCCACTTCCGAGCAATCAATGGCTTGCGTTGGCGACCAGACTCCCATTCCATCCGATGCCGTAGCTGACCACACGACATCGAAAAGACGCCCAGACATTAGATTGTCATGTCGATACTTGTCGATCGCGAAGTACTCTGCCTTGAACCTTGACTGCCAGTGCTTTTGCAGGTCCGAGGCAGCCTTGACCGCGCATCCTAAGCCCGTCTCTACCTGCACGCCACCAAAAGGCTCGGTCGTCATTTCGCGGTCGTACGCCCTCAGAATCTCCACGAGGAGCTTATCCAGCCTCGCGCGTTGGATGGCAGAAAATGTGATCATGTGTACGACGCTGGGCTGTTCGACACTGGGCTGTTCGACATTGGTAGTGGACGTCTTGGGTCCCTCGTCGGTGAGCTGATCGACGAGCTAGTTAGTAGTTTGGCCATGATAACAAGGAGGCGGGTTACGAGTGAAAGCGCAGCGGAAAGGGGCTGCTGCTGCTGCTCCTCTTGAATAGAGAGAACTCGCTACAGCTCGTCAACATACCATCATACCCAGCACAAGATTGAGGTCGTCGAGCTCCCTGGGCGTCAGCCTGCGGCCCTTGGCCAGTGCCGCACGCCAAGTGTCCGACATTTCCAAAAGCTTGGACACATTCCACCCCCTATTGGGGGCCCAGAAGTCACCAACAGGACGTTCGCGAGAAGTACATCTGTGGGAAGATCTGTTGGAGGGATTGGCCCGTAGCCTCGAGGTGTTTGGGCAGGCCGATGCGAACGCACTGGCTGCTGTTTTGGCGCTTCCCTCATAGGAAGAGTCGGAGCTATTGATGTTGGCTCTACAAAACTCAACAGTCGCCTAGCAGCCCCAAATGGTTAGTCGATTAGAAGGCGCAAGGCAAGGCCGCCAGGAGGCTTGGGCTCACGTCGGATTTCGAGGTTCTTCTCACAGGTTGCCGCCGTGGAGTCGCCGCCTCAGGTACAGAAGAGTGGCGGCGACCTCGACCTCGCATGCCCATCACCCGGTAGAAGCCCTCTCCAAGCTTTTGAAGGCTGAGCGGGCTGTGGTCTTTGTCGCGATCCTGGCGATACGACCCGGTGTGATTCCAGAGAGGATTCTTGTGGAACACAGGGCCACCTGGGCGGCGTTTCATCTCGGATGAGTCCATGCTGTCCTTCTCTCGTGTGACACCAGCTTCCTGATCGATTCGCATGTGGCTGATCATGTGATGCTGGAGTGGGTGGGCTTGATTGCTAGGGATGGCTTCCAATATGGGATCATAGGTGGATGGATGGAGGATGATATATCTCTGGCCACAAGGTACCTGCACCACTATCGCTATTTCGAACGAGGAAAATGATGTTGAGATCCAACACGACGGGGGAATCACTGTCGTGCCTTCCTGCTCGAGCAACCATTATAGCCCAGTAAGATCCAAAGCACCTGCCTGCCATGAACATTACCGGTTCTGGGAGGGGAGTTTGCTCGAGTCAGACCGGATGGGATCGAGATCCTCACTGTTGGATCGCAGATCTCAACAACAAAGACGGATCAGTAAAGTCTGACTTGATTTCTGTATGGTAACGAAGTTAAGCACGACCAAAGACACCGTCTTCGGCCAATACCGTTTTTGCTCCTGCTGAATAGTACGAAACCATCTCCGGTCGCATGAAACTGGAAGGATCAAGTAAGAGCGTGACTGGGCAGCATTAGTAGATCACAGTGTCCTCCTCGGCCTCAACCATCTCGCCTTGGTCCTTATCTTCTGTGACTGGTGCAGGGGCTGGGGATTGTTTTCGATCGTTAGTAGTGGTGGCAGCAGACTCATCTTGTGCAGCATTGCTGGAACGGCTTTCCTCGGCTGGCTCACCAACTATAGCGTCAGCATCGGACGGGGACGAAGGTAAGGCTCCGAGTTCTCTGAGTCTGTGCGCCTTGTCGCGTTTGAACTGCTGCAGCTCGTCGTCGATTTGGGCTTCGGCGTCACGGATCTGATCCTTGATAGTGCCCTCCTGCTCTTTCGTGAGCTCCCAAGGCCGGTAATACTGCAGTTCCAGTAAGCACAGTGTTGACTGCAACCAGAGCCCAGTGTCACTGACCAACTTCGGCTCGGTTTTGGTCTGAAGGCCCCGGGCCATGGCAAGCATGTTGGAGTGACGGGTTCGCATCTATCTCTTTCGTCAGCGGAACTCGCTCGTAGAGAGACACGTCTGTCTATCTGGCCATCCCATGTACGTACGACCTGTTCATCAAAGCGGACCTGCTCAATCTTCCTGACCCTGTCGAGCTTCGCGAGTGTCTCGTGGCGGCGGAGGTTGTCTTCGGTCTTCTGCTTGGCGGCTTTTTCCTGTTGTCTCTTCTCAATGTCCTGACGCCTCTTCTGCTGCGAGTTGGTCGTGGTTTGACTTAGGGTGCTTAGAAGACCACCGAACAAGCGCTTGCCACGCTTCTTTTCCTCCTCATTGTTGACGCCCCCTCGGCGACTCCGGTCCTTGTCTCCATGGGTAGGGGGGGGCCCTGGTTCTCTCCTTGATGTCTCCGACTCTTGTCTGTCCCGTCGAGGCGGCGACGCATCATATTTTCTGTCTCCGTGCGACCGTCTTTCATGATCCGGTGGTCGAGTGGGCGAACAGAACCGCCTCCGAGGCTCGTCGAAATGTCGCCTGTCCACATCTGGGGATCGGGTGTGCGACGAAGAATCGCGTCTTCTGGACTCGGATGATCGGCGCTCTTGCCTTGGCGAAAGAACTCCCACGTCCGCGCCAGATGGTCGTTGAGTGTCCGCTGACAGGTTGGCGTCTGTGGCATCTCCCTGTCTCCCATGGCCGTCTTGTTTCGCCTCGCTCCCATTCCCATCCTCGGCTTCACTTGGCTCGGCACCAGGGTCCACAATGCCGCCCAGCTTCGCACGCTTGCTAGGCGCTTCGCCATTGGCATGGTCAGAGCCGGGCAAGTCGCCCAAGGATTTCCTCTTGAGCTGCTTCATCTCCGGTGGTTGAAAATCGGAAGTCGGCGAATCGTGTGTACTGAGATACGCCATCAGTCTTTTGTCTTGCATCAGCATGCATGTCAGGAGCTTACTTGGCAACCATCCTCTACATAGTAATGTGGAGCACAGCAGTGATGGAAAGTTGTCCTGAAGGTCACAGGGACTAGCAGTCAATCAAAGAAGTGCACCAAATGAGTAAGTAGGTTACAGCTGCAAAGGAAACCAGCTTTGACAAGAGCGGTAGTGGAAATACAGTTGATACCAAGGGGAGAAGATTGTTGTAGAGTGTTCAGCTCGAATTCTTGATGCCTGATAAACTTGACAGCTCCCCCACATTCCACTGAGCAGGGATGCCTTGCTAGGCAGACAGGGGCCAGCTTGGGGGATTTCTCATACTAAGTAGTAGGTTCGGATCATTTCTCTTCTTTTCCCAACCACACCCTCTCTCACCAACAGCCTGCCTCACCGGCCGTCCGCTCGCTCGCCCGCCCGCCCGCCTGCTCGCGCCCCGACCTCTCCGCCATCCACATCCACCCCACCCTCCCCCACCGCCCGCAACCATGTCGCGCCACCACCCCGACCTCGTCATGTGCCGCAAGCAGGCCGGCATCGCCATCGGGCGCCTCTGCGACAAGTGCGACGGCAAGTGCCCCGTGTGCGACTCGTACGTGCGCCCGACGACGCTCGTGCGCATCTGCGACGAGTGCAGCTTCGGCAACTACCAGAACAAGTGCGTCGTCTGCGGCGGCGAGGGCATCTCGGACGCCTTCTACTGCTTCGAGTGCACGCGCCTCGAGAAGGACCGCGACGGCTGCCCCAAGATCATCAACCTGGGCAGCTCGCGGACCGACGTGAGTCGTGGAGACGTCCCCCCCCGGCCGGGTCGGTGGCTTGCTGACCGGGCTTGTGCTCTTCGGCTAGTTGTTCTACCAGAAGAAAACGAATCGTGCGGGCACGTACTAGTCCTTGTGAGGCTCGGGTCTGGGCCGCTTTCTGCATATACGGTTTCGGCGTTCAGGAGTACTTTGGTCAGGCTTTGGAGCCGGCTCTGCATGAGGCACGGGAACGGTTATCTTGATGGGTCGGATCTGGCGGTGCAGTGTTTCCCAGAGAAGATACCCCTCGGGAGGATATCGGCGTCGGATCTCACAGACGACGTGATGCAGTGGCTTGGTCTTGCACACTTCTGCACATGTTGGGGACGTCAAGTCGCATCATATACAAGGGGTGTTGAGAGACGAGGAAGATCCTGCATGGGCAGATGGAAAAGCACGGGTCAAGCAAGATACCATTGATCTGATCCTTGATTACGCCGCTGCTTCATCCAACATGATGCACGAATCCAGCCCAGCCTAGTCTGGGTCTTGCCGTCCCATGCGCCTCGATATTTCGACAGCGGCGGATCGCATCATAGGTAGCTAACCTTGACGCCCATGCCCGCGGTTGCCTTCACCTTGTTCCAACTTGTCGCCATCAGGCGATTGATGCGCTCGCGCATGTTCTTCTTCCCAAACATCAACAGAAACGTCAGTATAAACGCCAAGAAGCGCAGCAGCAGCATCGGATTTGTATGCAGCGTCGCACTCATGTGCTCGATCATGGCGCGCACGTTCGCAAACATGAGTCCTGCCCTGCCGCCGAAGGAAGCTGGCACAATGGCCTTATTCTTGTTAGGGGACGTGCCGCCGCCTCCTGCAGGCCCTTTGCTTTGGCTCGACTTTGGCGGCCGTGCTGCTTTTGCCGATGTGCCCGATTGCGAACAGGTCCGTCGCGTTTTGCCACTCGAAGAGCCACCCGTACTCTGTGTATGGCCGCCGTAGTCGATCTCGCTCCCCTCGCGCCGCTGGCGCTCTTCCTCCACCTGGCGTTTCTCGCGTTCGTCGTTTTCGGCACGCAGTCTGCGAACTTCCTCGAGATCTCTTTGCAGTTTCTCGTCCTGGCGCTCCTGCTCTTCTCTCTCCCTCTTGTCGGTGTCCTGTTGATCCTCCTGTAAGCTCTGCAGGGCTTGCAGAAAAGCCTCTCTCCTCTCCTCGTCAAGCACCGAACTGACGCTGATGAACTCGCGGGCGTAGTCCCATTCGTTGTTGCGAATAAGGACGTGTAGCGTATAGATCTCCAGAATTTTCACCCTCGCGTGGAGGTCGCGGGGTGTGTCTGCTCCGCTCCGCCCCTTAGACGGCGACCTTCGGCGTGAAGAGGACGTCCACGAATCTAGTGGTTGGAAGTGGTTTGCCAGGTCCAGATGCGGATTTGACGACGCGGCGAGATAGTGCTCGAGCCGCTTCTGGTTCAAGGTTTGTGTCCTCGCATGAGTCAAGAGGAGTGTTGCCCTGCATCTATTGTTAGTACAGCAACAGAATCCCATACGCCAAAGCATGGCAGGGGGGCGTACAAGTTGATAACGACGTCCGAGTCCACATCCCCCTCCACGCCATGGTAGCCGTTCGCCACGACCTCCTCCCACACGTCGCCGTCCCGCACCTTGGCGCGGATCGCCCTCCACTCCTGCGATCCGAAGGCCTCCTTGCCCTCGGCTGGCTCCAGGGCGGCGACCGCGTTGAGGATGGCGATATACAGCGTCCACACCTTGATCCGCGTGTTCCGCGAGGCCTTGGCCACCGGGGCCGGCTCTGCGGTGCCGTTGGCGCCTTCTGTGGGTGCGGGGGGAGGTGAGAGCAGGGGCAGGATGGTGGTCAGAGCCTCGGGTAGCCGGCGGGTGAGGAAGAGCGTCGAGGACTGGCGGTAGGTCTTGGAAACGTATGAGCCCGAGTTGCGCGCGGATGCGGACAAGACAATAGATGAGATGGAGGAGGAACAAGCCTGGTGGGCAGAGGAGAAGCCCTCCATGGGGTTTGGGCTCAGGGCGGTGGTGAATGGCCTGTTCATGGGAGAGGCAGCCATGATTTTGCTGTGGTCACCTCAGTTGCACCAACTGATGATGAGGATGGGAGTGTCTAGTGGTATGGGTTTCCCTTGGCATGTGAAAAGTCCCGAGTTCAATTCTTGGCGTCTCCACCAATGCAATCACGGCACGAGGAATCCAAAACGAGAAGCCAAAACGGCCCAAAGCAGGGCGGGCAATTTGTTGTTATTCTCCGACTGACTAGCAGAGGCCGACAGCACCAGACGGCGAAAGTAGGCCGTCTCGATTCCAACTGAACCTCGGCCCATCGCATTCACCGGGCCTACTCAGGGCCTGTGGTGAAGGAAGCCGGGTCTGTGCGCCGAAGTAGACGCAGGGATCCCCTGGAACTTCGTATCATGATCTTCACCCCTGTTCTCCACACAGGACTTCACTGTCTATTTTCCTAAGGCTTTCAGGAAAGTTTTCTATATGTACAAAGTATTCTTAGTGTCAACTGATTTTCAAATACAAGAGTCAATACTGAGACCTTTTGTTGGAACGTGTCAAACTGTAGTCTATACGGCGACCTTGCTGACATAATCGGCTTTGCAAGCAAATTCGTTGACTCGCCGTTTAGACTATCAAACTGTTGGAAATAGCGGAATCCAGTAATTTGTGGGTTGGCTCATTTTGCTTGTTTAAAGTTTATTTCACTACATTAGTGTATATTGATCATATATGAAAGCTGAAAGTGGTGGATTTCAAGGGGAAGGATGTTTTTAAAAGTTATTGAAATTTTTCTTGATAGGACATTTTATATACCAATTATAATTTTATTTGAAGATAAGTATTATAAATTGCAAATAACTCTTTACCTATTAAAACTGATTGATTTTTGAAGTTGTTTTGTTAATGAATTAGTAATAGGTAACAATTTTACTTATGAAACCAATTACTTTATAAGATTATTATATAAAATAGAATTGTTAGTCATGTTAGTTTATATCCTAACTTTTTAACTAATGACTTTTTTCAATTCTAGTATGATATTTTAACCTATATATATAAATATGTAGTAGATACAATTTGTTGGTATTAGGTGGTATTGAAATCAAAGGTGTGAAAAGACTATGAAATAAACTAATTAACGCTGTTCAAAAACATGAGTGTACAAAGTAAACAAAAAGCTGTTAAAATACTAACTGAACCAGTTCACGGACCAATTGAGTGCACTACAGAAATATTGAAACCATTGCTGTGTAGTTGTTTGTACGTCAACAACTGAAAGTTATAGTCTAGCTATCGAGACCAAAATTAGCTACTTTACTAACTATTTAATAAGTACGTTTAAGTAAAGGGCAACTTTCTGTAACTTATACCATTTACTGACTAACTATCCAATCACATATGGGTTGATGTTTACAACTGTCAAGAGGTAAAAACATATGGGCTATTAGCTAGCAAAAGTTCAACAGTAGTTTCTTTTAATATAATATATTTTTAACTCTATGCTTGGTTTTATTCTACCGTTCTCTAAAGAAGAAATATTAGTACTTTGTAAAGGGACCAAACCAAAGCTGTCGCTAAAGGCGGTTCGGGTACTATCTATAATCCTGAATAAAAAAACGAAAGAAAAAACTCTATTAAAAAGCTGCCACGAAGCTGTAGAAAAAGGGGTGGCCAGGTCGTATTATAAGTATAAAGGTATACTCACAAACGGCTCTGGAGCATCGTAAAAGCATGGCAAACACCAAAGGTAAATCTTTGGTAACCACTAGCCTAGACACTAGCATGTAACATTACTCACGGCTTACCTATCCAAGTTCCAATACTTATAAAAACCAGTAAAATGCGTTGGAGAATTGTAAAAGGTAATAAAAGGTGCACTTTGACCGTAAACCATTCTAGAAAATACTTAACAACCGCTCTAAAACGACTCGGAATATTATAACATCGTATAAAAAGTCCCAGCTATCGATTTTGTTGATACAATGTAAATGGTGCCAATATTAAGCTCTAGATCACCCTTCCTACAAATAGTCTCCGCAGGCCCCCCAAAATATAAAAATTTTGCTTTGTCAACAACCACTTTCTTTTCAAACAACAATACAATACACACTTTATTTACCCAACCACACTTATTAAAGATCTGAAATCTTAAACCTTAGGCTTTTTATTAACGTTCTTACCGCTAAGATAAATCCCTACTTAACTTCTAAAGTTAATAAAGCGATCCGAGATGAAAATTTGAGCTTTAAGGCCGCTTAGATTCTCCCCATAAACATATAATTCCTATCGATACGGCCTATTGAAATATATCCAAATTATACAAAAAACAAACTTACTTCGCATATATATACAAAATAACTCGTAATCGAACAACATTTAATTAAAAACCCGAAAGTAAATATAAATTAAAGTGAGGATTAAGAATCTACAAACAAATATATAAATTCTAATATGAAATACCATTTATTTACCATTGGTACTACCGGTTATAATTTTGGTTATACTGATACTTTTTTGAACCTTAATTTCAACATCAAGGAAAGCGTTAAACCCCTGTTTAAAATTTACTTAAACTTCAAAGTTTTAAACTGAAGTCAATTATACAGCTTTCAAATTTCTTTTTAAATGTTAATGAACGTTTAAATAATATGAAACCTAGGTAATCGAGACTAAAAAGACTATAAAATACCGTCTAGTTACCCAATGCAAAGTCGACATACGTAATGATAACGCCTTTATACTATTTACTCACATCCGTTCTAGTAGCCTCCGCGTTATATAACTTCTAAATAAAAAAAGAGGTTCTTAAATAAGCAAAAAAGTTAGAAATAAACTTGGGCGTCGCGGTTAACGAACAGATAAGAAACTTAGCTGAAAGCAATCAAAAAGCTAATACAAGTTGTCAAATATATCGATGGTAAATTAGGTAAGATTATTGGTATATGTAAAAAATTATCTATTACTGATAGCCTGGAAGGTAACTTTGATAACTGCAGTCATGAGTACGGGAGTATAGTTAGGAACTCAACAATATAAAATAAAATAAAATTAAACCTCTTAACAAGTTAAGCGAGAAAACCCGTCGTTATCTTCGGCTAAACCATAACAAAATTCGAAAGCGTTGAAGACTGTAATATTTTGAAAAGCTTAAAACCAACTCTTAAATTAAATTTTCATAACTTACCTATTGCACTAAAACCTATTACTTTAGTAAATGATTAATACGGGGACAGCTCATTTAAAGTTTATTCCGAGCTTGTAAAATACTTTCAACGTAATATTTAAATTCAATTTTTCTACAGTTATCGATGACATCAACAATGTATAGTAAATATTCGTAAACTTATTAACTGGGAAAAAGATAAAAAACGGCTTGAATAAATTAATCGATATATAATCGGAGGTATTTTCTACACGGAATATCGAATTTGGTAACGTAAATATTTACGATACGTATAACACTGTTAGAATAGTATTACATACAGTGCAGTAGGTCAACTTTACTTATAGTAAAGTTGATCGTACTGCAATTGTATTACTTTGTGTGAACTTACCGCATTGGGTATAAGTCGAGTGCAGTATGCTGCACTTCACTCTAGGGCACAGGCTAAGCACTTGGCCATACAAATTACAGTGCAGACCGGCTAGCGGTCTGCCAAACCTAGAACAATACATCCACTATCTGACCACATAATACTACTGTTACTTCGATCAATCGAATCGAAAACATTACAATGTCTAAGGCTTACCACACTGATCAGTGCTTGCCTGCTAGATTAAGCACAAATAAGCTAATTAAAAAAATAAAAAAAAGCTACTTTCTGGCTACGCTCTAAGTTAAAACGACCGCTGTGGTAAAAGAAAGATTTTTGCGAAAGGCCTTTATTAGTACTACGGCAGTCTTCCAATGTCAGGAAAACAGAAGACTCTTGAATTACGTTAATCTTCTAACGGCAATCTGAAAGTAAGCGACGGTATCGTTATTCGAAAACACCAAGAAATCTTTAGTAATCCTTCTTAAAAAGCGTTGAGATTAACCGCTAAAAGTCTTAAACGAAAAATTGGCAAACGGTTAAATTAATATTATTACGATTACTATTACTATTACAGAAAAACGACTAAGTTCCTACGCTAAATAATAACCTTCGCCCTTTAAGACCTTCGACTTTACCCTTTACACCAAACTTTTACCTATACTTCACTTTTTTCACTCCTTACGCCACTTTAATCGCCAAGTCGAATTGAAAAAGCCACGTTATGCGACCTTGTGCTAAGTCACCAAGTTTCCACGCGACTTTACACCAAAACACCAAGTTCTCTACGCTTAAAATCAATAAGTCCCTCGCCCTATACGCCTACCACGCCCTATAAAAACCTTAAGATATCTGCCTCTAACGCTTACTTTAAAGCTATTATCGACCTTACCTAGAAAAAAGCAATGAAAAACCTCGGATTAATTTTCGTTAACTAATACAATTATAAACTTTAAATCGAAGATATTAACGATACCTCTACTAAAGTTTACCTGACTAACTATGTTAAACAATATATGCTCAAAATTAATGTAGGTAAAAAGCTTAACCATAATGCCAATACTTTCTTAAACTTTTGCGAGTTTTTTAACTATTAGAAACCAGACATGTAAAAGATAATCTAATGGCAAGTTAAGGCTACGTTAAAGATAAAAGTTAAAAGGCGCGGAATTTACATGCTATACAAAGCTTTAAAGGAAATGGTAAAAACCTTTTTTTAGTTAGCCTAATTTAAGAAATACCTACAAGACCCCTAAGGAAAAGGGAAATCTGTTAAGGAACCTTAATACCCCTACATATGATTCAAAGGACCTTATTTTTACCCTTAGCTAAATTAAGTCTTTTTACGCGTTGACGATAAAGAACCCGTTAACCTGTTTGGCAATTTAATACCACTACATAATATCGTGAAGTACGCCATTAACGGTAGCAGAGAGTGTAAATCAGTAGTTATTAACGCGGCTAAAGGTATTGACGTTAACGCTTTACACCAGTTAATTAAGAAAAATCAACAGAATTTTCAAAACTTTAAAATACTCACCGTGATTTAATAAGTTTACTACTAAAACCCTTAAAATCTTTTTCATTTTAAATACACTTACGCACGCGAACCAACCATAGGCCTTATCACAGGACTTTACATATCAGGCTAAGCAACTGGCAATTACTCTTAGTACTGTGCCTCGAAACCTTTAAAACTTAAGCCGTTAAAAAACACTAACCAAGTCTAGGATAATTATTGCGACCTCCTTCTAAAACCTATTAAAATAATTAAAACTAACTATAAATTGATAATGGACTTCGCTAAGATCCGGAATGAAATAAAAAAAGTATAACGGAAAGTCTTACAATCTCTTTAACACTAAGATAATACCTTTTTTAAAAAATATTTATAAGTAAATGAAAGTACCCTTTTCTGGTTTTTATATATTATTTCCTAAAATTCTTATAAGGTATGTCAAAGACTATTACCTAACCTTTCTAACAAACGCCATCACATTCCGCGAAATTTACAATAGCATAAAGAACTACTTCGAGCACGACGTCCACCTCGCGTAATATTATACAAATTAGGTCACTACGCGGTAAATTATAATAATAGTATAAAAAAAGGAGAAATTACTAATAAATATCTTTAATTAAATGCTCGATAAGTTGATGATATGTTAAAAGGCAATGGTAAAGGCCTACGCTAGCTAAGCTACACTTCGCAAGCAAGTACAGCTAGCTATTATGGACGTCAATAAGTTTAAATATACCTTATAACGCTTAAAAACCACCTATAAAAGCTTTTTTAACCAATTACGTTCCTCGATTGCTATTATCATAATACGTATACCAAATTCGCTTAATATATACACCTAAGCCGACAACTTCCTTAACGTAAAAGAGAAAGACTTTACGGTAATTAATTACGTCAACCGTAAATACTTACGCCTATAATGCTTTAGGTAAAAACTATTAACCTTGGCCATAAATTAAAGGAAAAACCTACGCTAACGCTATTAAAATTTAGACGGACCTGTAAACCGCAAGTATTATCATCGTGATAGTAATAAGAGATATTAGATTTATAGTAAAACGAAATATTAGTCAACTCGCCACCTCCTCCGCCGAACGCAATAACAGGAAAGCAACGTACTATGTTTAATATTCTATTGCTTCGGAATAAAATTACTTAACCCAAGTTATAAATGCTAAAATTAACGAGCCAATTAACTCCGTCAACGCCCCTAAATAAATTAAATAACACGAAAATACTTTTTCTGATACAGCAACCTAATAATTTACCGAATATACCTTTTTATACCGTAGGTAGTAAAAACCCTTACCTTTACCTTAACTATACCTCTAACCCCTTATATACCTTTAACTTTCACGATTGCTATGCAAACCATATGTTTTAAGGTATTATACCAGACACTAAGACAACAAAGTATTTAATAAAAGGCTATTCGTAGTATATGGCACTACAAATGAAAAGCACTACACCTACCAAAATTAATCGTTACGATGCTAACAAAGCCAAAGTTGGCTTTGATCCGGGCGAATAACTATCGTCACTAGGAATAACAGTAATTTAAACTATTATGAAAGTAATTACATTTTATATCCTTAAGTTTATTACCTCTTTCCTACTTTTCTTAAAGGATATAAAAACCCTTAGTGTTAACATAAACGTTAACGTAGACAAGTTGGTTAAAAACGGCTAAAGGTTTTTACTCGCCTTTAAGTAGTGTCACTTATAGTTTTATATTCAAGGTCCAAAAGTAGTGGTATTAAACCTAACGAAACCAGAGATACGCCAATTACATCGGCATTTTAACCACATAACTATTAATAGGCTATATAAAGTCCGAAAGTTTATAAGGTATAATGATATAAAATACTCTGCCTTAAAAGATATTAAAAGGCTTTGTCACCACTGTTAAACGTATGTCCAAGTCCCCCGGAAATTCAAGTTTACATTAAAAGACGACAATGACTTTAATTATAAGATCTTAATTAATATTTTTTACCTAAATAACAAGCCAATTTTTTACGTTGTAACTACGTAACTTCTTTTGACAAAACAAAATTTTCAAAGTTCTTTTCGGTAAAAGATATGTGAGAAACATTGAAAATGCTATAAATTAACACGTACCTAAGTCCATCTAAGATTGTCGTCCACGATACCTGTCTCAACTTTACTACGGCGAAGTTTCAAAAATATACCAAAATAATAGGTATCCAGTAAAAACAGGTATTTATAAAAGCTTATTAAAGTATTAAAAAGGTTAAAAGGGCATACGCCCTATTTCACCGAATGTATAGTATTTTTATATTAAAAATTGAAAGTTTTACGAACCTTGAGGTACGCTTATAAATATTAGTTAAAGGCTTAAACAATATTATAGGCTTTAACGGCCTAATACCAACGTTATTAGTTTTTAAAACGTACCTATGCCTAACAAGTGAATCTTCGCCTTCGATAAGTACTGAAAAACGTACCACGGCTTATAGTAAAGCTTTAAGGGAATTACAAAGGGAATCGATACACCGCTAAATTGATAATACCCTTGACACCAAAAATGGACTTATAATAATTGACGTGCTTACTTTGCTATTGTAAAGTAAAGTCCTCATATAACGGGAGCTGGGTAAATAAAATGGGCCGTATAAAATATTAAATATCGCGAATTTTAAAATTGTTATTAAAACTGCTAATGGCTTTATATCTTTCCGGATTACTCAAGTTAAACCTTACATTAGTGTTATTAATTATACATACCCTTAAGTTAAACAACCGACTTAATACGAACTTTCTCTGACCGTTATCGATAATCTAATAAAACGCCACCGACGCAGACAACGTCCGAAAAAGAGGAACGTTAAAGAGAAGAAATATACACCAGGTCGTGCCTATAATACTACTTAAGTAAGTAGGGAAAAAATTGATAACGAAGACTTAACAGTAAAACTTACGATATAAAGGATTATAAAGACTTTCAATAAACCTTTTAAGGAAGGCAATAAGGCTGAAATCGACGGCCTACTAACCCTAAGTGTGGTATAATTTATACTGAAAGCTGATTTTAATTTTCAAAACCCAAACGTTACGATCTTTAAGTCAAGGATTATCTACAAGGTTAAATATAAGACCACGGGGCGGCCCTATAAAAATTCACGGCTAATCGTTTAAAGATACGGTGATAAAGGTAAAAACTGGATCTTTACGTAATTGTTAATGATTTAAAAGATTAGCTAACGCTTAATGGTTATTTTAACAGTAAATTTGTTAATTGGAAAAAATAGAAATTTACATTTAATAGTTGTAATATTACGCAAGCCTATATAGAATTAGTAGTAGATTTACAACAGAATATATTATTAAAACTACTATAGGAATTCCGTAACGTTTACCTATTGTGAACGGTAATACAGTATATTAAATCACCATATGAACTAGTTAAAACCGACGTCCACTAACTTCTAACTTATCAATTGTATTTTAAGTTCTGATTAACGGTAAAGTTTTTAATATACGATTTGTATTTATTGATGACGTAAAAAAGGACTTCAACATAATAAACATGTAAATTATTGATACCCTTTTCATCGAAACGACTAACTTTATAATACAAGAATAGTAAATGATTGAGGACTCCAAATTTTAAAATTATAAGCCGGTAACGACGTTAATGGAAAACAATTCACTTACCTTTAATAAATTTTTAATCTGTATACTTAATGTTAATAACGGCCTAGGTTTTTGTTAAAAGGGCCAAAGTATTATTTTTACCATAATCGATAAAACTAATAAAGCTAAAGCCCAAAAATACTTAAAATAACGTACACAGGGTAGCTATATTACCACCTTACATTAACCGAAAACCTTATACGACCTATCTATTACGATATAAATACTAATACCAATATATAAAAACTTTAATCGGCTAAATAAAAGGCTAAAGTAGCAAATACAAAACTTGAACCACAGAATTAATATAATGTCAATCGACTTTTTAAAGGCTAAGATAATAATTTTTACAGACGGTTCCTTTGTAAACAACATCGATTTGTCTTCACAGATCGGCTTTTTAATAACCCTTATTAACGAAGATAGGCAAAAATATTAGTTTAGCATTACCGGTAACCTAATCTACAAAACCTTTGTCAAGTGTAAAAGGATTACACGAAACATATTAGCTTTAAAAGTATACGGTATAATAGCGGGCTTTAACGCAAATATAACGTTATAGGAAACACTCAACCATATTATCAGGAAACTAAAGATTTCTCCTATTCCGGTGGTAATTTGTATCGACTTAAGAAGCCTTTTCGAATACTTGTTAAAGCTTGGAACCACTAGCGAAGAGCGCCTGATAATCGACGTAATGGTACTCTATAAAGCCTATAAAAGGAGGTAGATCAAGGAGTTTCGGTGAATTAATAATAAAGATAATCCTACAAATACTAAAACGAAGATCACGATAAACAAAGTACTGGAAAGGTTTGTAAATAACAACAAGCTAACTATACGTATCGAGGGCTACATAAATAGGCCGTCTGGAAAGCCCAAATTACGTGATGACAGACAGGGATATACTGGAAAACTAAAAGATTACCAGGGGATTGATAATGGTAATCTGTTTAAGTGACACAGTTGAAGTTGCAAAGAACTAACAGTGGTGGAAGAACTTTTTATAGGAGTTAATAAACTTAAACCTCAGAGCGGCGGAGAAATTAAGGTTAAATGGAATCAATTTACATCCAATTAGGTGCAATACAATAAAAAATCAATTCGAATTAACAGGCGGTACGAGGTTTCTATTTAGCGCTAACTGGAAAGATTTGGTCAACTATACTAGCGTGCGTGCGCATAAACTAAAAAGCCGCCAGCGTTGGAATAATATTACATACAGTGTAGTAGGTCAACTTTACTTACAGTAAAGTTAACCGTATTACAAGTATATTGCTTTGTACAGACTTATCGCATTGGGTGTAAGTCGAGTACAGTACGCTGCACTTCACTCTAGGGCACGGTCCAAGCACTTGGCCATACAAATTACAGTGCAGACCGGCTAGCAGTCTGCTAAACCTAGAACAATACATCCACCATCTAATCACGCAATACTACTGTTACTTCAACTAATCGAATCGACAACGTTGTAACGTCTAAGGCCTACCAACAAACACAATATTTATTACAATGCCAACTGAATTCTTTTAAAAATTAATTCGATGATATTTTTTAAGAAAACCTAAAATTTATCAAAAACTCAAAACTATTCCAAATTAAAAAGCTACTTATTAGTGGCTTCCTAAATACGTTGTTAAGTAACCTCTATCACAGTTTATACAAATTTCTCAATATCGCGAATATATTTAACGAAATCCTCAACCTTTAGACATGATTTTTCAAATAAAATAAAATCTGTTAAAAAGATTATATAAAGTTGACGTAATAACCCTATATTGTAAAAAATAGTCTAATAGTAATCTACATAATATTTTTATCATTTAACGCTTATTGATAACCAGATAATAGACGGCTACAATTAAATTAGTTATAAAGAACGAAAAAACGTAAGTACATTAAAACCTTTTAATTGATACATTCCATAGCACTTTTTGTATCAAGGTGAAATACATTATTTAAACGTTTATTTACCCCCGTTAATTCGTAAAAGAGTTTATAAAACCCACCAGAGTAACTCGAACTTTTATCGTTAACAAAAACATGAAAACCCCGTAAAATTACTAATAACAATTTGAAAAATACTCCGCGTAAGCTTCAATTTCTATAATATCCATTACTTTCAAAATGAAAAAAATTATTCAAAAGATTGATAATAACCATAACGTAACTTAAATATTCAACTTATTTCTAAGGGAAATGAACTATAAAGTCAACTGAAAAAATATTTTGAAACCGCTCAAAAATTAATGAAAGCTTAAACAAATCCCTTTCTATAATATTGCCAATAAATCATGCGTTTATAAATATTATGAATACGGTGAAAACATTGAACTACACGATATAATCCGAGTTGAAAATACGGTTGAAAAAATAACGATAATGATATCGCGACCCAAATATATGGTAAAAAGTGAATTGTATATAACTTAAATTAATGCTATAATTAATGATTCTTAAATAAAACCTTTAATATGTTTACAAAACTTTATAATTCTATTATTGTTTCCTATATAATATTAAATAAAAAATTTAAACATTTTGTTGTCATTAATAGAAATATTGGTAGGAAAACACTAGTTGTTTATATATATTACGTGAACCAGACAAATGTAAATGATATCTCGGGTAATAACGTCGTCCTATTTTTTTTTTCAAGATCAATATTGATAAAAAGTTAGTAACTTTCCGGAATTTATTCGTTAACGAAAATTATCCGGGAAAGGTATACGTGCCGAAGCGATTTAAAAACGATCTGTTTGGGGAATAAAATCTATAATTATGGACCTAAGGACCAGTAGTTAAAAAGGATTTTAAAAATATCCTAGTTTTGTCGAAACAATACATAGGGTAGTATATAATTAGTTCCTTGATCATAAACTAATTTTGAATAGAATTAAAAGGGTTGTTTAAATCAACAAGCCTATCGTTCGAAAAGTTGTTAGGTAGTTATAAAGTATTCTAAGTTTTGATAATTCGTAAGAACAATAAACAGGTAATCCATACGCCAAAAATTCACGTTCCATATTTTTAAACAACTTATAATCTCTAATAATTCATTGTTTTAAATTTCATAATTATATTCCATCAATGATAAATAACGAGCATGATATAATTTTCATTATAAGGTACTGTAATTATCCAGTTGAAGTAAATAACTTTCTGAAGAACAAACCAAACAGTCGACTCCTAAAAAGGTTTCCTGGTTATAATCCCATTAGGAGAAAACTAATTCGGAAAAAACGTAAAACTTGAAACATTTGAAAATGACTTTTCATTAAAACCTTTAACGAAAAACGACGATCTTTTTCATCAGTAAAATTAAAAGATTGATAATTGAAAAATAATATTGAATAAATTACCGGTAAGAGTTACTAAAATCGAAAAAAACCTTGCATTACTAATATAAACATAAAAATCTCATTTCCAGATAACGCGCAACTTCTCTGTGTTTATTTATATTTTGAATCCCATTTCGATAATAAAAACGAAATATTGAATTGTCGAAAAGCCAAGAATAAATTTAAATATATCTACATTCACGATAACGAGGTTTAATTCATTTAATAGCTATTGAACATTAACATAATGATCCGTCAAAAATTATTCGTATATACTAAAATTTAATAGAAATGAATAAATGTTAAAAACGAGAAAAGGACGCAATGAATTATTAATATATTAAAATTAAGTATTTGATGTTCAGGAAAAATTCAAAATATTAATTAACTATTCGAAACATAAAAATGTATACGGAACGCAGTTTTTTATTCGTCGCCATTTTTAATACCAAATCTGTAGAAAAAGGTGGTAACGTTGAATTTAATAAATCACAATTCGTAAAATATTCGCGAATATTTCTTTAGTTGGAGGAAGAAAATAGCGGTCAACTTTTATAATAACGTTAAGTTTGCGGTAATCTGATATCGAAGCGTAAACCGATTCTTGGTTTTTGAACGAAAAACACGAAGGCACCCGTTAAAAATTTATTTAGGTAAATATAAGCTAAGTTCAATAGCTCGGTTAATGACTTTTACAACATTAAAGGCTCCTCCCATAATATAAAATACAACGTGCCCCAAAAAAAACTTTTAAAAATTGACCCTAATTATTGTTTTAATAGATAATGTTTTAATCGATTCTGGAATGGTAAGAAAATAGCTTTTCTTTAAAATATTTGTCGAATAAAGACGCGAATTATTTCAAGGTATCGAGAAGCTTATCGTCAACAGAAATAAGAGATTTCGAGGTTATTTTTCATTATTATTTATTAAATAACAGCTAGGAGCCATGTAGTAATGGCTTAGTCCTTCTAGGTCTTACAATATATAGTATGGAAGGTAACAACCCTAACACTCTTAGATTCCTTTTATGCCGGCATTGAACACTGTTCCTATACGCGGTCAATTACTAATCTATCTAAATATAATATATATTTCGGAATAACGTAATTGACCTACTCGTATCTCAACTAGAACTTGCCTAAAATAACGTTGTATTGCAAATAAGGAGGAATATAAACCAAAATTAAATATAGGTATTAATCGATGTTAATATCTAAGTAAGTAATAAAGAAGAATTAGCTATAGGTATATTTCAAATTCGTAACAAATAATTTCGTTAAGTCGTTGGGGTAGAATGAAAATACGAAGTAACTTTAATCGAATGTTAAATTATTTGCTTGTAACGTTATAAAATTTACAACTAATATCTTCTAAAACATGAATGAATCAAATAAAATTACAATGTTAATCTATTTTAAACAAGAAGCTATTTGACAATTTAATGTAAATTACCTGATTAAATTAAAATTCGTCTAATTACGGTTTTATTTTCTTAAGGTTGCTAAAATCGTCGGTAATGGTAAGATAAATATTGATATTAGCTTTGTTGCTAAAGCTGTTAGAGCGTTACGCGAGATCCAATAGGTAGGTACAAATGCGATAACTATTCTCTTTGTACTTTAGGTATAATATAAGGTTCTTACTGCATGAGAGTTTCAAATAATTATCTCAGGTAACTCGCCATTTGATATTGGCTCGAAAAAAGCTTACGCTAGTAATAATAATATTTCTTGAATTATGGCGAACAGGCGCGTCTTTGTTGCCATTTCGGTTACAAATCGTATTACCAATACTAATATTACTAATATAATTAATATTACTGTTCCAAATACGAAGGTTGTAAAATCGTTCATTGATGAATTCTGTGCGTGCGATACATTTATTATAAGTCACGAATAAGTTAAAGAGAAATAACGCACCAATTCACGTATTGTTCATAAATACTTCCAAAAAAATAAATTTAACGGCGGATTTCCAACTCATGTTGCCAGCCTTAACGAATAAAGATTCTCAAACATTAAAAAAAACCTATAACTGCTAACAAACCCCTTATTTTAAGCTTGTAAACCGAGCGATATCTACTTCCTTCGTATTAAAGTAATAATAATATACTCTAGATATTATTATTAAGATATAAAGGTTATTATTATCGCTGTTGCTACCGTAAATATAAGACCTTTTCATAATTGTTTTCATAAGGCCTTCTAATTACTAAAAATATAATATAAAAGTTATTTTTCCTTATACCGATAAATTTTTGGTCTTTACAAACTTTACGTTACATCATAGCTTTATATACCGAAAAAGATAATTTGGGACCAGAAAAATTTACCAATTTATCAAAAAACTTACTTTTAATTCGTTAACGCCTAACGTTATCGAGTAAATCGTTAATGTCGTAATAGAAGTCGAAAAATACAGGATATTATTTTCGTTGGATAAAAAGACGTGGTCCCCATTAGAAGTCGACGTAGTAACTACGTAGTTCATGGGTAATGTGAAAATAAAGCACCTTTCAAAAAGAGGTTACTCTAAACACATAAACGTATCGACAACTTTGAATTATCTAATCGTATTTATCAACGTAACTAATACATGGATATTATGTTATTATATACGTAAAACGTACATAGATATTATGTTATTATATACATAAAACGTACACATAAACAATTTGATCCTATTTAATAAGCTTCATACATAAGGTTTTGGTTAATCGTTTGTATTAGGCAATTAAATATTTTTGTTAAGTTGCTAAAACACCTTCAAGCTGTTCCTTACACATACATCGAAAAACTGCTCCAAAGCTTAAGAGTCCAAGTTCGAAAGATCAAAAGACATAGCTCTAGGCTATGACCACTGTAATGATCACACTAAATACCTGCGAGTATACAGAAAGTGTCAGAGGGTTTATGTTATCAAGAAGGTAGCAGAGGTGCTGAGTGAACAATATCGCAACCGTGCAAGTAATGATCAAAAGCTGTGAGGCTATTCAGAATACACTGAGACTGAATACTTAGATTGACAACTGAAGAGCTATGAAGGAAATAATATTTATGTGGTGATAGCCGTGTCCTTATATCCTATGGCCTTCATACCATCTTCAGTACTGAGGCTCACCGGTGCTCACTGAGGCTCACCGGTGCTCACTGAGGCTTACCGGTGCTCACTGAGGCTCACTGAGAGATGTTCCCCGCCTGATGTGTTGGACTTCAGGCTCTCGGTAGCTCAGCTACATGCTGGCCTGTTTCCTAACCCGCTAACGTACTTGGGTCATAACAACCACTAATAAATAGCCAAAACACTGTCTGAAGGAAATATTAAGGATTATATATGAAGGGATCAAGTTAAAGATATCGTTTAAAGTGATCGGATATTATTTATAATCCTCGATAAAAAAGGAACAATAAACTCTTATCAAGACTCTGTTATAAAGTTATGGAAAAACGGGTGGCCCGGTCATATAATATGTGTAATAACATGCTCAAGCAGCTCCTGAGCATCGTAGGAGAATAGCAACCACCAGGGCGAGATCCCTAGTGACTACTAGCCCAAGCACTACCTTGTAACATATTTAACTACATAATAAACAGAATCCTACCGATATGAGTCAATAGTAAACCGAACTGTATATTGATAACGAAAATGATAAAAAATATATTCAAACCTAAAAAGAGGATTTTGTTTTAGGTTTAGAGGTTCAAACGCTTTTAGACAGGATAATAGTCTTTGAGCGAATTTTTGAAACTTTGGGGGATTTAACTACCTCTAAATGAAACAGTATTTTTCGGTTTACTAGACAATCTTGACCCCAAGTTCCTATATATATAAGATAAACAGATATATTGATAAAAAGCCAAGACTATATAAGAAATACGGCGACACTACCTAACAAATACTTCGATATAGTAGTACAATATACAAAGAATACGTCGATATACCAACACACTGTACACAAACCATCATAATAACTACAATAACAAACGAAAATTCAGTGGATGAAACGGTTTATATAGCAGCTAACGTATCCCCAATACCTTTCAAAAACAGTAAAAAACTAACTTAATTGAAATAGAAAATCGAAGCAAAACTTTACACCTATACTGTCAACCGACAAAGTTGCTTCAAACGTCATTACAACTACGACTTTAAAATCACTGACATTACAAAGGAATCTACATCAAATCACTCACTAAATTACATTAGAATATTTATCATTTATTTTGACGTTATGGGAAGAATGTTGATTTTTATTTCAGAATACTTCAGGAATTGAACCGAAAATACCTGTAAAAATGTAGATAAATTAGTTAAAACTAAACTCAAAATGGTTGTACCAAATCAATGAATCTGTCTCTTGAATACTAACAATCAAATCACTAACGGAGAATTTTTTGAATAAATATATATAAAATGAAAAGTAAATTAATCATTTTATACCAACTAACCCTAACGATAAATCTTGGACATGGTAAAAACTGAGACAGGGAAAAGAAAACATAAACTTTGAATGAAGACAATTAGGTAGACAAATACCAATACTTAAAAACAACTTAATTAATATGTTACATAACAAGAAAATTATTAATGAATGATCTGAATTATATATATAGGATAATAAAAATAACGGATAACTGGAATTTTTTATACTCGTATATAATAACTATACATTAGCTCCCGAAAAAGACGATCAAGATTTAATCGTAACTAAACAAGTGACATCTTCCAAACTGACTAAAAACCGCATTTGAAAAATTTATAAAACTGTATAAGATTCTTACCGCCAAGCCAAAGAGATATAATCTTGAGGACTTTACTAAGAAATAAGTTCAATGAATAAGGATTCAATTACAGCGAGAAATTGATGAGGTACTTATAATAAAACGAAAATATGTCGAAAACCGCTTGAAACAGAAATATACTAGTTCTCAATGTATTAAAAACGTTATCTGAACATTATCATAATAAGATACGTCAATACTACCTATTCAAAAACTATATCAATAATGCATAAATGATTAAACTACAAGTCAAGAGGAATATTCTTTAAGATCATCTGACAAATGTAGGGATATTCGAGAGTCTATAACAAGTTTAATAATATACAGATACTCATCCGGATGACAAATAGAAGTATACATAGAGACTATAACATTTTAACTACATATAGATTAATTATAACAACAAAAACTCTAAGTATATTACTTATGTAATATATTTTCCTTAACATAAATTTAATCCAAAAACGTCAATTACAATTCTTTTGGTGATTCTATCAAGAGTTTAAATATACACGAAAATTACGAAATAGAAACTTTATAATTTGCTAGAAGTGGGACTTATGATGTTTTTATAAATCTTTTAACAAATGAAAATCAAGCTTTTGAGCATTTATTTATTTCTTTTTATATATTTTAAATAAAAAATAACTTATTTATTTATGATATCTCTACTAGTATCTCGGACTTTTCGAAAAATATATAGTTCAATGAAGTAAAATTTCGAATATAATATTTACTTGGCTTAAAACTAAATTAATAAAACTATTATAAAGTTCATGATATGGCTACAAAGGAATACTGTGGGGAATTTTTGGATGTTTTTGATAAAAAGACCGATATGTTAATGCTTTACTGACAGGAAATAGAACAAGATCACTCTGGAGAGGTTATATTTTCCGGATAGGTTCGAGAAGTTATCACAGGAGTCCATTAATTGGAATACTAATCTCAAATTTCAGACAGAACATACGACGTATTTCTTAGTCAATATAAATCTTTATCTCAAACAGTAGTATCGCGCCGAAAGGGCCTAAATATATACGTATAAAACAATATAAGTTATAAACAATCCACATGATATATTGATCGGAGATACTGTAGATTTAGAAATAATGATAATTGTGAATAGACCAACAGGAAAATGTATTGAGACATGGGTACATAAAATAATTATCTTTAGAGCGATAACATTACAAAAACTTTTGCATTTGTGGTAAGATTAGATACTAGTTTACAAGGTATTCAAGTTACAAACGACGTAAAGCTAAATAAGTTTTTTAATGATAATTGTGACATTCAAGAAGAAAACCTAGATTAATCTGTATTCAATTACGAAGGATTTAACAAATTTAGAAATGACAAAAATTAAGAAACCTCTGATAACAATATTATTAACAAAACACGTAGCGAAACATATAATATTAACCTTAACAATAATTTCACAACGACTCAATGACTATCCTAAAAATCATACTTGTATTTGATAACCCAAAAAAGGTTCATTATTTCGAAAATATTTTCTATTTGTTTGTTATTAAAGACAGATATGATAACAAAATTTTCCAAGAGATAATACCTGATATCGAAGTAATTAAACATTCGATTAACAGTTAACTTTGATACCTATATTCACAATACGAGAAATTGGAAAGATATGTTCATCACGATCATACTAGAGAAATCAAAGTCAGTTTTGAATCAGGAAAAAAAACCTTTGAATGGTAATAACAATCGTTTCTACTATTAACAAAATGTTTACATTTTATATTCTTAATATATTCAATGCATTACTCTTATATTAATATGATATGAAGACGTTGAAAATGATTATAGACGTTATAACCAATAAAATAATTTAAAGTAAACAACTTTTCCATAGACCAGGAAGTATAAACACTTGTAGTTTTTTCTATGAAGCTTAGAAGAAGTCATTTCAAACTTAATGGAAGTGGAATTGCGATGATTAAACTGAAGGTATATTGACTCAAACTCAAATAAACTGTATAAGTTTTTCTAAAATTCCAGATAAATTAATTTGGAATGTTCTATTCTGAATGACATAGAGAAATTTTGTTACCACTTCTAAATTTACATATAAATACTATAAAGATAAAATTGAAAAATCAAACACAATCAGGATTTCAAATTCACCGTTTTTATTAATATATTATACTTGAACGGTTTTTCATTACTTTATGTGATTTAATCTGCAATGTATATTAACAATGTTAGAGTTTTAAAGACAATAGTAACCAAAAACATATGAATAATTGTACGACACTTATAGATTAACATGTGTATTGGTCTCCTAAATATAAGTTTTTTTAATGCTCGATGAACTTTGCGGCTAAAGGGTTCCTCGTAATCGCTAATTTTATGGAAATTGAATGTTACCAAATTCATATTAATTTATATTAAAGCATTAGAAAAAAAAAGGAGTTACTGTTGGTAAGGTCTCTATTGTACCAGGTATATTAGAAGAGTAATCGTAAATATTGGTGTTTGTATTGAAGTAGATAGAAAGATAGAAGGGATAAGAGGTATCTGTAGAGTGAACGCCACAGGTAAGAGCTAATAACCTCTCACCCGGGCAGTGGCACTTTACTATGCACTCTGTTAATCTCCCTTCTGAGCAGTGGCACGCTACCGTGCACTTTGCAAATGACACTTTTAAGTAATGATACGTTATTATACACTTTATAGAAATACACCTTGTAAAGTGGTAAGTTACCATGCCCTTCATAAAGATGTAAGTTATAATGTAGCTGTTTACTAACTATAAAGATATATGTTATTATTTATATCGGCAATATTTTTTCCCTCAACGTCAACCGTATCCATAATTAATTAGTAATAGTTTCATTTATAGTATAGTTCGTATTGTTAATTGATTACAAATAGTTTAATTGTAATATAATTTGTATCGATAGTTAAATAATAATATTCGAATTATGATATAATTTTTATTCGTAGATTAGTAATAATAGTTTGGTTACAGTATAAATTATAGAGGTTCGGATTAGTGATTTTAACCACAGTAATCATTATAACAAGGCGTTAATTAGTTTAGACAATTAGTAGTGGTATAGTCATTGATAGCGTTTGTTATTGATCATAAAAGTATATTGACGAAGGTATTATATGGGGGTAATTACGTAGGGATAATTACGGTGTTACTTATTTTAGGGTTATTATAAAAATATATATCGTTATCGGTTTAAGTAAAACTTATTTTCTTTTACCTTTTAATAACATTCCTCTTTTATCAACGTCAGTCCTCATTAGTTAATGAACAGATACAAAGTTAATTTACAATTTCAATTAACCATTTTCAACAGTTTTTATGAATATATTACTGAATCAATTCAATATACTAACCTTTTTCATAAGTAGATACCGCCTCAAAACAGGAGTGTAAAACACTGTTTAGCATGTTTACGTAAAAAGGACGAGGTGGCTGTTGCTGCCGTACTCCACGCCACCACCACCACTATCTTTAGCCCTACCTCATTAAGCAATATATCCTTAATTCCAGCGTTTCTTTTTGACGCTTCCCCCATTGTCGCCGCCGATAATGCTACCACTCCTTTTTCCTTTTTACCACATACCCTTTTCTACCTACCCTTTAGAGGGAGAAGCAAAGGTCTTTAATGATTATAAACTTTACCTTTCCCTTAAAAATAAAAACCCTATTACCCGTAATAGATACCCCCTTCCACGGCCGAAAGTATAGCCTAACGAAGTTATAATATGGTTCCTATTATGAGTCCCTTTTGCGATATTTGTTATTTTAATATATTTATAAATGAGGTCCAGTCGGCAGACCTAACTTTTCGCTTCGAGTTATAGCTCGTTGGAGTTTTCCGAGAATCCCTTTTAATGTATAAAACGTTAAGACGAAGTATCCGGGTCTGCAGCTCCACGCTGCTAAAAAAAAACACACATTACGTATCGTATATCGCGTCCGCGGCCGCAGGTAATTTTATTAGCGATTATTACGAAAACCGGGGTCGGCCGGCCCGTTACTACCGTTACGAGCGGATTAACAACGGATACGTCCCTGTTTTGGTGGTCCTTAAGTCATAGGCGGAAGCTCTGATATCATCCCACTGTTTTTACGGTAGGTTTACTTTAAGCTTGTAACTCTAATCGGAAATCCGAATTTTTCATGTATATAAAGATACCGTTTAAAGCGCTTTTAAAAATAACCACCTTTTGAAATAATTGAGATAAATAGATATTAATTGGTAATATACGTTAACCGGCGGACCAAGGAGATGGTAACCGTTATTTCCGCCTGGAAGCAGGGCTTACGTATATTACGTAGGCGAATTCAAAAACATTATCGTACGTCGCTATAAGGAGAGTAAAAACCCCACCACGCCTTTGCCTAAGGGTATACGACCTAAGGCGCGGGGTCACTCCTCTGGTGGCATTGATAGCGTTTTTGATAGCGGCAATAGCAGTAACGTTGACATTGAAAGAGAAGGTGAGGAGGAGGAGAATAACGAGGGCGCGACGCTGCTCTCTTCTTTTCCCTTCGACAGCGACTAGCTACCTGTTTTTATTCCCCGGCCGGCGTGTCCTACTCAAATATAGTTCTATATACAGTAATTTAATTGGGTTTTTTTTTTTTTTTTGTTTTTTTTTTTTTTTTTCAAAAAGTCGTTACGAAAGTAATGAATATATGAGGTAAAAGATATAAGTAATTTTATACGATTATGAAAATAAAGGTAAAAAGTCAAATATATTTGAAACGTTTTAAATAATAAAAACCAAGGGTGACAATGTATCAGAAGCAGTATGAACGTTCAATTCAAATTGTGATAAAACATTACATGGAGTATAAGTAGATAATCCAAACAACGACAAAATAACAAAAGTAATAAAACTCATTTAACTAGGGTTAAATTGAATAACTTTTATAATTACATTGAAAAATATATTTGTCGAAATAAGCGCTTTTAACGCTTTATTTGTGGTGACTTTAGTTATTACCTTTATTAGATTCGACTTTCCATCAATCTATTTTATATTTTTAATTTTGTGGCGCTTGTAAAATTCGTGGAAGGTTATGATATCGATTATAAAGTGATTTTTATTTGTCATACGAAATTTAACAAAGAATTTGTAAAATGAAAAAAAAAAAAAATAGGGTAGATGACTAAAGTTATGGGTTTTAAATTAAGTTTTGTATTGGTAGGGCTTTAGACGTTGCAATGTTGTGGATTCGATTGGTCGAAGTAATAGTAGTATTATATGGTAAAGTGGTGGATGTATTGTTTTAGGTTTGGTATACCGTTAGCTGGTCTGCATAGTAATTTGTATAGCAATTACTTAGAATATACCCTAGTATGAAGTGGGCGTATATTGTACTTGCTTTATAACTAATACAGTAGGCCTATACAAAACAATACACTTAACTTGCAGTTGGTATAGTTAACTTCACTATAAGTAAAGTTGACCTATTGTATTGAAAATAATATTATTATAATACTATCGGCTTTTCAGTCTATACGCGTACGTTAGTGTAGTTAACCAATATTTTCTGGTCAACGTTAAACCGCGACTTCATTAACTGGCTAAACCCCTATTAATTTCAATTAACCTCCGTTTCAAATTACAAATATTTGTACTTAAATTAACCCCAATTACAGTTAATTCTCCTATGGCTTCGAAGTCTTACTTTGTCAACTTTTATAAAACGTTTTCCTGCTACAAACTTATATAAGCTTTGAATTTAGCCATATCAATTAAATAAGTTGCTATCGTTAGTAAACTGGCAGTTTTCCAATTTGCCAGTATATTTTTAGCCGCCGTTACGTGATTTGGACTTATCTAGCGACCTATTAACATAGCCCTTGATACTCATAGTTAGCCTATTGCTATCTACAATCCTTTTAAGGGCATTCTTCGGCAATGCCTTCGTTATATAAATATTAAGATTACCTTTAACATTAATCCACCTAAACTCCTTAATATCCCACCTTTTGTAGGCTTTACAAAGTATTATCACATCGATTATCAGGCGTTTTTCGCTAGTGGTTTCGAGCTTCGAAAGGTATTTTAATATGCCTCTAGAGTTGATATAAATTATTACCGGAGTAAAAGAAATATTTAGCTACTTAGTAATAAAGGTAAGGATTTCTCATAATGTTATGCCTATATTAAAACTTGTTATTATATCCTAGAATTTTAAAGTTCGTATATTTAGTGTAATCCTATTAAATTGAATAGAAGTTGGGTGAATTAGGTTGCCGATAATATTAAACTAATCCTCTCACCTATCCTTATTGACGAGGGTTATTAGGAAGTCGATTTATAAAGATATATTGGTGTTGTTTACAAAAAACCTATTTATAAATATTATTAACTTGGTCTTCTACAAGTCGATTAAACTATATTAATTTCTTGGTCCTGATTTTTCATTTATTACTCGAGCGTTTTATTTAGCCGGTTAAAGTCGTTATCTTTTAGATTTTGTTTTTGTATCGTTATAGATAGATAGTAAAAGGTCTTCAATTAATATAAAGTGATAATATAACTACTACTAGCATGCTGTTTCATGTACCTTTAGGCTTTAGCCACGTTAATTTTATCGATTTTAGCCAAATTAGCACCTTAGTTCTTTCAACGAAAGCTAAGGCCAATATAAACATTAGGTATACAGATTAACGATTTATTAAACTTAAGTTAACTGTCTTTCGCCAATATTATAACCGGTTTATATTTCCAAAACTTAAAGTTTTTAATCGCTTGTTGTTCCGATGTCACAAAGCTAGCTATTTCAACGAGAAAGGTATTGTTATTCTATATTCCCATTAAGCCGAAGTCTTTCCATTACGTTACTAGTATTATGGTCCGACTTATGATGTTAAACCAAGTAGGTGCCAAATGGGGTTTACTATTGAGGTACAGCAAAAGACTAGAAGAGGTTACCGTGACACATTGTGTAGGACCTATGGGTATGTCTAGTGCCTAGCCCGTTACGTGCCCTTACACGTACCGTACACGGACTGCGCCCAGTCTGCGCCCAGACCGCACCCAGACCGGATACTATATATCCCATTATTTATATAGTTACGTAACCTATAAACTTAATAGCTAATAGCCTAAGTTTATAATATGCCCCCATTTCCCTCGAACGCTGTAAGGGCCGCGGTGTTCCGCTAGTTAAATGTAGGACGCGAGCTTCGCCTGCCTAGTACGTGGGCCGAGTGCAAGCTGGGCGTGGGCCGGTAACGTAACTTTTGACGCGTCGTATAACGTATCAGCAGATTTAAATCTAAGCCGTTAATATTATATAACGCGCCCTTTCAACGTTTCGTATAACGTATCGGTCGGTTTAATCTCAAAACGTCGGCGCTGTTTATCGCGCCCCTTAACGTGTCGTATAACGTATTGGCCGGTTTATCTTTAGGCCACCGATACCATATAAAGCGCCCCCTAAAAGTGTCGTATAACGTATCGATCGATTAAATATGAGGACGCCGACGCCGTTTATTGCGTCCTTTGAGGTGTTGTATAACGTATCATTTTTATCGTTGGTATCGTATAACGTACCTTTTAACATAGCATATAATATATTGTTTTTGCCACCGATACCGTATATCGCGCCCTTTTACCGTACCGTACAACATGTAGCCCCTGTAGAATCCGGTCCATTAATATTTATAAATACAGATTTTAACGTAACTTTTAAAATTTCCCTCTTTTTCCTTTTACCTCATTAACCTCCTTTCTATATTTTCTACCTTATCGTAACTTGTATATTAGCTTTGGTACCACTTTTCATATTGAAACCATTAAATACGTATCGATATTTTGTAACTTTTTAACTTTTTTTTCATTTTTATGGTTAATATTTAGAATAAATATAGTTTAGGTTATACTGTTGCAAACGCTTTTAATAAAAACGATTAACCGCCGCATAAAGTACGTTTCCCTATTATATATAAATACCTTATTGTTAATTATATTTTATAACATTCTCTTATTATTTGCGACCTTCTTATCTTCGATGATAATGAATAAAAAAAGCGAACCCCCCTTTTATAAACAAAAAATGCGTATATATAGTATATTAATCGCTGTTTTAATTTTAGTATTCCCTTTATCTATATTCGACTTTATCGTACCTAATGTTATCGTATGTACCGGAAAGCTTATAGTAGGGTAAGCTTAATAAATTAACTTTATATGAAATCGGACCGCGAATGAACCTTTTTCCGTAATATATTTAAGAAATAAACTTATTTACGATTTCAGTTCATTTACGTATTTTATTATAGTAATTATTTATAATTATTAAAAACGGAGGTTATATTGTATCCCCTACTGTTAAGTGGTAAGGAGATATCCTACGTTAGTAGCTTATTTTCAATTTCATATTTTCTGAATCAGTAAATTAATTTATTCGGTTTCGAAATATTATCCAAGCTTAAGGAGTTTCATCGTTTCGGTAATATAAGCTGTTATCTCTTTCATTATATATCCCCGTTGCCCCCTTTTCCCGGGTCCGCTCTTCTTTAAAACTTTTTTGTTACTTTTTACGGTTTCGCCTATTTACCGTAATAAAATTTTTCGGTTAACCGTACGTTAACACGTAATATTTTTACGCCGGTTTTTTTAATACCTATCGTACACATTCTCCTAGGTTTAGCTTGAGTAGTTAAAATAATATAACTATACAAGTTATGTTTTTTATAGCCAATATAGGTTACAGCTTATAAATCGTAGCGAATAACAGTTGGGGCCTAATAGTACAAACCCCGTTTTAATATGTATTTTATTTATTAACTTTAACTCAAAGCGAATTAATTGGGTCCACCGAAAACGGGCGAAGAATCGTACCTGGACCTATTGTATCGCTCGGATATAAACTAATTTGTTATAGTCCTTAGTAAACCGCTTAAAGGATCGCTTTTCCAGCCCTTCACCTCGTTAACCGTTATCGTTTACCTCTATTAACGCTCGTCCCACCTAACGTTACCCGTCCTTTTAGATGTCGCCCCACGGCCGCCTTGTCGCTCATCAACTCCTTTCGTCGACGTTTACTAATACCTGCCCCGTCCGGCGCCGTCCGCCACTACTGGCCTTTTCTAATATCCGAAGCTAATCGTAATAGGATAAACAACGTTAATAACTTTATTACTCGTTAAATTGAGATAAAGATTATAATAACGAATAAATGAAACTTTAATAAATCGTGGTAAAAGTCGCCTTGCGATCGGATACTTATTCTAAAAAGTTGGATAGTGCATACTCGGCTTCAACTGTCATATTATATTATAATAATAATGAAATCTCCCTTTTTCATAAGTATTGTGTTATTTCCTAGGTAAAAGCGGTTTCCCTTGCGTAGGCTACTTAGTATATATTTAACGTCGACGTCGAAATACCGGGCTATCACGAACCCGAGAAACCTCCTATATCGCTTTAAATTTATTTATAACTATAATATACTGGTAATTTTCTAGCAATTTCCACTCCGGTTTATTAAAGTCTTTTTAATTAATCAATATAAAGCAAATACTACATCGCCTCGTTTCTATCGCGAAAATTTCTTCAATTTTATCTTCGTATATACTTTTTTTATCGTTAACGACAAAAATTGGTTTCGGGCGAGTATCGGATAAAACTTACGAAAAAAGTGGATCCACGGCTGCCCATTTAATTAATTTTACGTAAAATAAAAGGTATTCATTAGGAATATTGAAAACAACATTCAATAGGTTCTAAATATCAGCAAACTGGTATTAATTATAAAGCTAATTCAACTTCTAATTTAATCGATTAGTTTAAATATTATATAAGTTAAGTTAAATTTAATCGTTTACCTTATACCAATTAACCGAACATTGTTGACGGTTCGTTGAATTTTTATTTATTATTAAATATATACTATCATAATTTAAGCTAGATTTACACCTTCACATAAGTGTATTAAAAACGTAACGGTTTGCTCCGTCAGATTAGTCGACGACCTCATATCCTTATTTACTTACAGAATAAGGGACATTTCGTACCTATTTACTAAATGATTTACGTTAAACTCGGTAACCATTAACTTTGGGTTATTTAATATCAATTAATAATCGGGGAAAAAAATACCTAGTTATATAATTAAAAACAACGACAATTCGCAAATACTTTTAAACTTTTTAATTTATACGTTCGGTATCATATTTTATTCATAGGTGATACACTATGGATAAAAGTTACGTAACTTTGATTAAAAATTGGGGTATTTAAAATGCGTTTACCTAGTACAAACCGCTGTTATTAATAATAAAAGCCGAAAATATATAAAATCTTTATTATATATCCCCAAAGAGTTATATATATATATTGGTAATTATGAATTATATAATTTTAAGCTGGATTAACTTAGCAAGGCGGTTTGTAAAGATTTAAAAAAAATCGAAGGTTGTTATCGCTAATTAGAAAGTCAACTATAAATTTGACGGAAATATATACTTAATACAGATTTAAAATAAAGTGGAATTAAATGAAATCTTGTTGTAAGGTACAACGATGTTTCGTATCATTATATTATATATATATTCGATATAAGCGTCGAATATTTTCAATTTCCCCCCCCCAAAAATGGTCCCGTTGAAGGATTCAAAATAAGACGTTTTTATTTGAATAACTTATAATAAACGAATCATAAGTTTATTATGAACTTTCGGTTTTTAATAGCTTCCGAATTTGGCTATTATATTTGGCTATAGTAAAGTAATGTACCCCGTGAATTAATCCTATACTTTGTAATTTATACCGATCATTTTATTTTAGTTGCAAAACGCCTAACGTCTTTGGAAACTATTGATAGGTAAATCTCGTATAACGGGTCGTTCGTTACTCCTTCGTTTTACAATTTTATAAGGGTACCCAGCCCGAAAATGAAACGATTATTCGATGTTAACGAGATTAGTAGGTTTAACGTAGGTCGGACCCATAACGGTACTATTAATACCGGCGTTTTAATATCCATCGGTATTATCCTAGATGGCGACTCAGGAGCGGGCTGGACCCGGGAAGATCCCGTTAACGTCAACCTTTGAAAATCTTACGGCTTTCCCTTAGGGTATATATTAGTACGATCTAACAACACAACCTTTTCTTTAACGAATTCATTTATATAACCCGCCGTAATATATATTTTGATAATATATAAGCTTATCATTGTAACGTTCAATATAATAATTGAAATGAATTAAAAACCTCGAGTGCGGTGTTCCTTAATTTCGAGTTTATCTTCTAATTTACGGATTAATATATCCAGACTAACGCTCTAAGTAAAGGGCCCGTATTGTAGGTCGAATTAAAAAAGCGAAAGCACTTTAGTCAACTTAACTTGGAATTCCTAAATGAAACGTGGTAAGGAAAAATATTTTAATCCTTAATAATCCGTTAAAATTGTAAACAAAATATAGACGTTACGTAATTTTAAAGACCACGTTTTTGAATATGAAAGCATTTCGAAAAATTCCTTATCGTAAATGTAATAATTATATTTCGCGTTCGTTAATCGTATAAAATAATAAGTTATTAGCTTTGAAATACTATCCTTATCCCATTACAACAAATACTCCTTTAACGACGTTTCCAAATAATCGGTTTAAACTATTATTAACCCATTTGTATCCTAATATACCGAAATCAGGGCCGTAATAAAGACATTATTTAAAGTTTGGAATATTAATTTCTCACTATTTATAAACTATTTTTTTATTTCGTTGGACGGATAAAATAATTGGTTTATTTGGAGAAATTACTAATAAAGTTTCCATAGAAATTAATAAATCCTAAAAAACGTTGAATTTTCCAAAAATTATGTAATAATTCATATTCGCGTATTACCCAGTCTTTTCCGGGGTCGGCTTGTATATTTACGTTAACCGGTATAATAAAACTTAGGTACTTTACCTATTTAACTACGAAATCGCACTTTTTAAAATTTTGATTTAATTTGGTATTACGAAAACATCCCAAAATTACGCGAACTTTTGCTGTGTGGTTTTACTTGGCATCGAAAAAAAAACGTCGTTTAGGTAAATTATTATAAGATGATCCAAAATATTTTTTATTATATAATTAATATATTGTTCAAACATCGCCGGCGTTCCCATCAACCAGAAAGAAGTAACTTATTACTTAAATAAACCGAAACGTATACGAAAAGCCGTTAATTTTTCCTATCTGGGTATAACCCAGATACACTAAAAAGCTGGTCGAATATTTAGTTTCGTAAGTTACGTCAACTTCGATAACGTGTGTAGGATTTTTTTTTCATTAAAGGTAAAAGAAAACAATTTCACCAGATAATTTTATTTAATACCTGGTAATCGATATAAAACCGCTATCACCTCCCCTAACGTGAAAATAAGTAATATTAGCGCCGCGGCCGATAAGGAATTTACCTGAACCCAATACTTATCTATTAATTTCGTAACCTAGTGTTTAAACTCGAAAGATTGATTTCATAATATCGAATATAATAATCCCTAAGGTCGTTTTAATAAAGATTTATTTTTGTTCGATTTAATATAAATATAATCGTCTAGTTTTCCTTTATATAGGGGTAAAGCTATAGTTTTGTCTTTATCAAATTGGTCGCAGAATTTTTCCAATTTTAGTGAAAGACGTAACTAATCTTTTTTTTTTCTTAAAATAAGCCGGCACCGTCGCCTATAAAATTTGCGTTATCTCGTAAAGACTTATAATAAAAGCTAAATACGATTGGTCCCCCGTACGTTATATTATCCGGTACAAACGGTTTTCTAAACCGATAAAACGTTATTTTAACACGTTTTGTATACCCCCCCAACCTAAGACATATTATTACTATATTAATAACTAATTATACTAAATTATAAATTACTAAACGGCTATAGCCAACGTTTAAAATCACTCGTTAGTATGATATGTAAGGTATTCCAAAAATTATATTCCGCGTCATTTCGTGAATAATATATATTAATATCGGGTTAGATTATTTATCAATATTCATACGAAACTTAGATATTTAGGTAATACGTGTATTTTATCGTAATAGTAATATTATATTCAAATTTCGAGAATATAATAAACGAATTTGCTTTATTCTTAATTAATATACTAAAGTTGCATTCATAGTATAATAATAATTACAATTAAAATCTATTTTCATATAATAAAAATAAGTGTTATTAAAAAGTATATAGATAAGGAATGAATCCTCATTTATATATATATATTGATCAAATTGAATTTCCATTACTCGATTTTGTAATTACATTATTTAGATTATGTGACCCTTAAATGAGATTGTATCTAGAAATTAGGCTTTCTCCGTCATCGTTAGTGGGAAATCTTTATCTATCTCTTCGATTTAGACCGGATGTATTTGCGTTGGAGGTAATTCCGAGCGGAGTTCGTAATCACATTAGTAGTAGTTCGTCGAATTAAAGCGTATGTAACGACCTATAGTTAGCCTAGTCCGGCGTTTTTTCGCCGTTATTTACGTCGCCTTATGTTTTTGGTCCTAAATAAGTACCGAACGAGTTTATTAGGATAACTGGCCGTAATTACTACGATCCATGAATAAAGATACCTAAATGTTAGAAAATTCCCTTATAACTGTATTTTCATCCGATCGTTATATTTATATGGGTTTCGTTAATTAACGATTAAAACTTCGTTTTAAGTATAAGGGATTAAACTCGTCGGTGAGCTTACAGTATTTCCTTAGGGCTAAGACATCATTTACCCGATTTTCGCTTTCTGTAATAAATTTATCGCGGATACGTGGGGATATTCGAAAGCGTAAGTAAATACACCTTATGGTTAAAGACTAAGTCAATTTTCTTATTTAAATTAATAATATCTCAAACCTAATCGTCATAGTCCTTACAATTTTTTCTGTTTATAAGTAATTCTTTTAATTCGACTAAGGCTTTATTCGCGCGATAAGAGGCGTTAAAGGTAGTCTTAATGTAATCAAGGAATTTTCCTATATCGTATATACCTTTATATCCACTCGCTTCGTAATACTCCGACATAATTTACTTTACCACCGACGTATAATAATCCTTTACGTAAAGAAACGTATACCAACCTTCCTTCATTTATATTTTATCCGCTTTTAATATAAATTCGATCGTTAAACGCGTCGTTGCTTACGTAAAAGTAGATTCGTCGTATTACGGTTGGTTATATCGCATCAATCTACCTTAAAACGATGGAAAGTTAATACGAATTTCCGTTTAATCGGCTTCAAATTACTAAATTTTAACTACGACTTAAACGAATTTGGATATAGACTCGATAATGAAAGTCGATTAATTCAGTTATATCAATTTATTTATAATAAAAGCGATATAGCTTATAATATTTTGTAAACGAGAAATATCGGCCTAAGTTGGCGCTGAAGAAGTAAGAAGTATTTTTATAAAGGTAAAAGACTGAGTATTTGCCGACGGCCCATCCTTCATGATAACGTTAAAATATAACGTTAAATTAATGCCATTTTCCATTAATTCGTCTTTTATAAGTAATATTCCTTTGGGGGGGAAAAAAAACCTTAATAATATATTATAGTTCAACTTACGATGATAAGCTAAGTTAATGCCAAATAAGGTTTACTATTAAGGTACCGCAGAAGACTAAAAAAGGCTACTGTGACCTATCATACAGAACCTATGGGTATGGCCAATACCTAGCCCGTCACGTACTATTATACGTGCCGTATACAGACCGCATTCAGTCTATGCTTAGACTGGGCACGGACCAGGTACTACATATCCCGTTATGTGCACAGTCACGTAACCTAAAGACTCAATAGCCTGAGTCCATAACAACTAGTAAATATGGATTGTATATTAAAGATTTTATATCTAATTGTAATTTAAATTACGATTGGTAAGTTAGAAACTAATTAACGCCTGTTTTAACAAGTTCTTATAAAGGTTTAATATATCGTATTACCGTTCTTAAAGGGTAGATATACCGTAGTTCCTGTGGTAATTCTAGTTGTACAATCCACTATAAATTTGTTGTTTATTACATGTAGGTTTACGTTATATCTTAGCTATTAAACATAAACTTGCCTTTAATTTTACCTAGTAAACTTGTCACCAAAGCGATTACTAAACGTCAATTAATTTTATCAATCATTAATAATCATATAAGGATCTTGTTGGAGTAGTATTACATGTAGTACAGTTGGTTAACTTTACTTACAGTAATGTTGACTATACTGAACTGCAAGTTAGATGTATTACTTTTTAAAGACTTACCACATTGGGTGGAAGTCAAGTGCAGTACGCTGAACTTCATTCTAGGGCATGGGCCAAGCAATTGGCCATACGAATTACAGTGCAGACCGGCTAGCGGTCTGCCAAACCTAAAACAATATATCTACCTTGTAACTACTGCAATACTACTGTTACTTCGACCAATAGAATCGACAACGTTGCAACATCTATGTCCTACCAACAGATCCAATTTTTTCTTCTATTACCGTATATTTAAACGATTAGGCGTAATTCTTTGTACGATCGCCTCGTGGTCCTTCGTTTAACCCCGTAAATAATTCTCGACTTAAAGATCATAACATCTGGGTCTTAAAGGTTGAAATTAGTTTTCGACACAAATTATACGACTTTTTGAGTTACTAGGCCACTAATTTGGATCTTATCGCTTTCCTTAAATTCTTTGCCGAAGGTTTTAATAATATATTATATTGGAAATCTTAGTATTAAGTTTTTGTTGTCCTTTTTTCTTCTTAATTTAAGTAATGTTATTGATAATATCTGGTGTATATTCCTCCTCTTTAACATTCCTCTTTTTTGGGGGTCGTTTATGCCGACGGCATCCCATTGGCTTATCGATTATAGCTGGAGGGGACTTGTATTGGGTCGGTTGTTTAATTTAATTTTCTTTATTATCAGTAACCTTAATATAGGATTTAACTTAATGGGTAAGAAAAGTTACCGAACCGTTAACAGTTTGAATCATTACTTTAGAGTTAGCGATACTTGAAATCTTGTATAGGCTTTTTTTTTTGCCTGGCTTCCGCTATACGAAAAAATTACTCCATAATAGTAAAGCAGGTACGTCAATTATCGTAGAGTCGTTCCTAGTGTTAAGAGTATCGTTAACTTGGTAACGTGCCAATTCTTTACGCAGTTCTTTTAATGCTTTACCGTAGATTACAGCTCGTTTTTAAGTTCTTATTAGTAGCAGAGATTCATTTGTTAGGTGTTTGTATGCTCCAAAAACCAACAGCGTTAAAACTAGGCTGTTAAAACTCACAGTATCATTCAGGCCCTTTACCACTATTTAAAGGCATGCCTCCGATTCCGTAAAAATTCCAATCTTCAAAGTAAAGATGTTATATATTCGGCGAAGTAGTTCGTATGCCGTTTTAACCTTCCTAATACTCTAGTAGGCTTTTATAGGCACTCGATTGCATTAAATATCTATTATCTTTGAATTTTCTTAAAACTTCGCCGCCGTAAAGTTGGTGCAGTCATTGTAAACAACGACTTTAGGTGGAACTAAGTAAGTGGTAATCCACAACATTCTTAACGTTTTCCACGTATCTTTTTCCGAAAGAGATTTTAGAAATTTTGTATTATAAAAATAAGTTGCAGCGACATAAAAAACAGGCTTATTATTTAAGTAGAACATATTAATCAAGATCTCATAATTAAATTTTTTATCGTTTTTTAATATAAACTTATATCTTCGAGGGGCTTGAAAATGCGTTTGATAATGGTAATAAATACTTTCGATGGTTTCTAAGTTAAAGTATTCCATATTTTCATAACGTATAGACTTCAGGACTTTGTATATCCTATTAATGGCTGGGTAGTTAAAACGCCGGTGTATTCAACGTATATCTGAATCCTTTAGGTTTAATACTATTAATTTAAAGCTTTAAAGTTAAAACCATAAATGTCTCCATTTAAAGGCAAGGGGAAACCTTTGTCCGTTATTAACCAGTTCGTTTGAATTAACTTTACCATTGACGCTTAAGGTCTTTTTATCGTCCAAATAAAAGAGAAAAAAATATAAGAGTTTGAATATTATAAAACGTAATCGAATTGATAATAGTTTAAATTATTATTATCTCTAGTAACTATAGTTATTCGCCTTATCCGTAGCCAACTTTAGCCTTGTTAATATCGTAACAATTAATTTTAATGGTCGTAATATCTTCCTTCCAAAATACTACATATTATAAATAACTACCTATTAAATACCTCACTACCCTGATGTTTAGTATAATACCTTGAAACTTATGGTCCGCATAACAATTGTAAAAGTTAAAGGTATATAAATTGTTAAGGATTTAATTAAGGTAAAAGTAAGTATCTTTACTACCTAAGTAGTATAGGAAAACATAGTCAACTAATTACTAGGCTGCATTGAAAGCTGTATCTTTATATTAATTAATGAACTTAAAAGTATCATCGTCGTTAATTGGCTTATCATATTTAAAGTTTACGGTTTAATCCAAGCCATTCTATTTAGAAGTTATAGGGTATTAAATGTAATATGTCACCTTCCTATTATTTCAGTTGACTGGGGGATAAAGAGTAAATTAATAGCTAGACTTTCCATAAATTTAACATTTTTACCACTATTACGACGATAGTTCTTACGGTTAATAATTCCGTTCAAATATTAGCCTTATTGGGGTTAACATAGTTATTACCTTTAATATGGAGTCAATATGCCAGACCTTAGACGTTAAATGAGCCCATAACTATACGTGTAATCGACGTAATTAACTACAGTAAAGTCTTTTTTATTTATATCAAAAAAGTTGCTCAGTTGGGGGTATATATCAAACGAGTTTGGAGTATGTATTATTACAGTTGTGAGTGAGAAGCGTAACTGGTTAAAAAGAGCCATCCTAGGTAGCATCTGGGCATTATAAGGCGTATTAGATTATAAGGTGTATTAGAACTCTTTAACGCCTATAACGTCTGACCGTACCTACTCGCGAAGTATAGCTTCAACAAAATAAGCTTCACTTATTGCTTAATGGTATAATATAAATTTATTAAGTATTTGGTTTAATATATCTATTAGTATTTTCCCCTCTCTATTTTTTGTTATTATTATGGTTTATCTGGTGATAACCCAATCTATATAGTATTTGGTAAGGTGGACGTCGTATTTGAAGTGGTTTTTTATGCTATTATAAACTTCGCGGAAGGTGGTTGTTCGGGTTAAGAAAGTTAGGTAGTAGTCCTTGACGTACTTTGTAAGGATTTCGGGGAATAGTGAGTAAAAACCGGAGGAAGGAATTCCTATTTAATTGAAAAGGTTTAAAAAGAGAATTATCTTCATTATTAAGGAGGTTATAAGGCTTTCTGTCATACTTTTTTACATCATTTCAGATTTTGGCGAAATCCGTAAGGAGCTTATAATTAATATTGATAGTTTTGACAGGTTTTGGGGGCAAGTCGCGATAGTTATCCCAGTCTTCATTGGTATTTACTATCAATTTAAACCTTAAAGCTTTCGAAAAACAGTATTAAGAGTAATTACCAGTTCCCTAGCCAAAGGGGTAAAGTCTTGTGGTAGGTTTTATGATAGGCCTACGCGTATAGAAAAACTTTCTATAAAAAGGTTCCTGAAGGGCTTGGCAATTTTGATTAAAGGGTTAAGGAGTAATAGGGGCTTAGAAGATTTAAGTAACTTGACGATCTTACTTAATTGACTGGTGTAAAACGTTGATATTAATTCCTCTGACTGTATTGGTAACTGTTATTTCGCACGCTTTATCTCCGCTAAAGACGTATTTCGCGCTGTTATATAAAAGTATTAGGCTTCCGAGAAAGTCAATAGGTTATTTATTGTCAACGCGTAAAGGGACTGAATTTAGCTAAGGGTGAAGGGAAGGCTCTTTAAAATATAAATGTAGGTGTTAAAGTTTTTTAATACACTTTCCTTAAAGACGTGAGTTTTAAAGGCATTCCTTGAGCTGTGCCAAATAGTAAAGGGTTTTTGCCAACTTGGCGAAATTCTTTTCTATCATATGAATCCTTCGTCTTTTAAGTTCCTTATTAATCTTAACTTAATATACTTCCGGATTTTTTTCCATATATTAATAATTTAATCGTTAAAAAACGCACTGTAGTTACAAAATGTACGGTTACCGCAGTTAAGTTCTTCGCTGCCGTTTTTCTTAACGATGTAATATCTAATAAAGTTAGTTAAGTGCTTTTCGGTTAAGTTTTCGTTAACGTCTTCCCATTAAAGATCGTAATTGTAATAGTTAGTAAAGGCAATTTCTAAGGCTTCAATTACCTTTATCAATTTTTAAGTAAGTACCATTGTAAGGTTTTAACTTAAATAAAACTGGATAGGTGTATAGGGCGTGTAGAGCAAAGGACTTGGCGATCTTGAGCGTAAAAAACTGTTATTTCAACGAAAAGTCGCGTGGGAATATAGGCACTTAACGTTGAGTCATGCGACGTAGCTTTTTGACGCGAATTGATGTTTTTTGGTATTTTATATCGAAGTAAAGATTTTAATGTTTAAATTAGCGTATGGAAGTAGAAAGAGTAAAGTAAAGGTGAAGTTTTAGTGTGAAAGGTAAGGTCAAAAGTCGTTTGTTATTATAGGTAAAAGTCGAAAGTTATTTGTTGTTTAGCTGTAGGACTTAGTTGTTTTTGTCGCAGTAGTACCCGTAGTAGTACCAACTTAGCCGTTTACCAATTTGCTGATTTAAAACTTTCAGATGTCAATTTTAACGCTTTTTGAGAAGGAACTGGTCAAAATTTTCTTGTTGTTTTTAAGTAACGATACTGTTGCCTACTTTTAGATTACCGTTATCGACCGACGCAACCTAAAAAATTTCTCTATTTTCCTGATGTTATGGATTAGCGAAGTACTAATAAAGGCTCTCCGTAAGAATCTTTCCTCTACTTTAGCCGCTGTTGTTGACATATAGTATAACCGGAAATTAGCCTTTTCTTCTACTTAGCTTATTTGTACTTAACTTAATAAGTAATAATTAGTGTTGGTAGGGCGTTAGACGTTATAATATTGTCAATTCGATTAGTCGAAGTAATAATAGTATCATATGATCAAGAGGTAGATGTATTTTTCTATATTTGGCAGACTGTTAGCCGGTCAGCACAGTAATTTGTATAGGAAATTGTTTGGCTCATGCCCCAGTGTGAAGTTGACGCATACTATACTTGCTTTGCAGCCAATACAGTAGACCAAAAAATAATAATATACTCAACTTGCAGTCAGTATAGTCAACTTTACTGCAAGTCAAGTTAAACTACTGTAATGAAAATACTACTATTCCAACAGTTTGAAATAATTATTTTAACCTTTATCTTTATAGTAATATTGGAATCGAAACCTTCAATTATGCCGTAAATTTCCAAGATTAAAAAGCTTCGTATAACCTGTCTAAACTTGGATTAGCTTTAATAAAGAATGTTTTTATAAATTATTGACCAGTTTCAAGTTGATATTTCGTTACTCAAACCAAACGCTACGTATATACTGTTATTTGTATTCGTTGGATAATTTTATGCTGTTCAGGTTAATGAGGGAAACTTTATCCAATTTCCCTTTTTGCGAAACGCCCAGAAAGCCGTTGCTATGAGATATTGTTGCTTCATGAAAGTAGATTATATTGTCCACCATCAAATATATTTTGGGTTTCACGTTTACGCTGGCTTCTAACATTTTCCTTTTTTAACCACAGAAAACGCCATGTTATATAACGTTAACGTGCTATCGGTTTACATATCTAGAAATGTAAAGACTTTAAATTATATTATGAAAACTAATTGGTACAGATTAAATATCGAGTTAACTATTTCCAAACGCTTTTTATAATACATTCAATAAGTATTATTCTAGTATACAATAGCATGAGCGAATCCATAAAGCTGTTTTATAAAACTTAAAATTATTCTAGGTATATAGTATTTTCAGAGGGCCACAGGTATATAAGCATAAATACCCTGTTTAAACCTCTTCTCCGACTATATATAAACTTATGTAATATTATAAAGCTTAACATAAAGGTTGTAAATAATTTTAAGAGAGGTGGTAAATACTATAATCAATAATGACTTAGCTGTTGTAAAGTGAATGACTAGGTTATTATATCCTGTTTACCATCGTCGTTATACTTTTTAATTATAATGCGGCTCTTTTTTTATAGCTTTTCGAATTTACCTTGCGTTCAATATATTAAATGGATAGGAAAATACTATAGGCGCTGTCAATCGTCGGTTCAAATTTTTCCAAACGAAAAACACCTTGATGAGTTAAGGTAAAGATATTAGTTTATATAGACCATTAAAACAGGGTATTTAGGGAGGTGATAATTTCTCTACGGCGAAACTTAAAATTTAACTTGCGGTTTACCGCCTCTTTATTAGGTGACGGAAAAGTCTGCAGAAAAATCTTTAAACCGTTTCTTATTTTTAAGCTAAATAAACGCTCTTAGAGGCACAATATTAGATCTATTGGTATTGGCTGATAGGTTTCGTATAATGGCAGAGGTTTGGACGTAGTATTCAGAGGGTGTATGGTACTTGGGGGCGACTTGGATTCGTTATTTTAAAGGTGTTTTTTTGGTATCACTAGTTTAAATACGATTTTATGCCGCTTTCGTTTTCCTTTTCATTTATATATTGCCATATTATTATTCATCAGAATGAACTCGTACTATTTGGAAAGTTTATGAATATATTACGGCCTTTGAATCCGTTAATTCTCCAAAGTTTAGTCCATTCATCCTTCTTTTTCCAAATTAGGACTTTAAACTGTAATGGTAAGTTTAAAACGCCAGTTTTATGCGAGCCGTTTCTTATGGCAAATACTATCGAAATATTATTTCTGGCACGTATAAAATACAGTTTTATTATAGCTTTTGCTATAACATTTATCTTTCATATTTTAATTAAGGATAATATTGAATTTATATAGGCTTTGGGGTAAATACTGAAAACATAGAGTGTTTGAATAAGCTTATTCGAGCCGGATATATTATTTACGACCTTCACCGCCACTTGTAACATTAATTCTTAAAACTGGCACTTTTTAATACCTTATGATACTTTAACCGGTATTTACTTACACTTATTGCCGGCGATTCTGACTTTGGTACGCTATTTGGTCGAGTTGAAGGCTGTACCTACATCGTGGGTAATTTATTCCGAAGGTCGTAAATAAATGTTCAATTAATAATTTACTAAAATATTTCAATAACTCGTAACGAAAGCGCTCCGCATAGATTTCGCGGCTTGGTATAATATTATTACGTCGATATCGTATAATACCGGCTAGCTGTCAAGGTATATTATATTTTTAATGACCGTGTAACTAAATTTTATATTGGTAGAGATCTCGACATTACAATATAATCGATTCAATTGGTCGAAATAACAGTAGTATTACGTGGTCAGATGATAGATGTATTATTTTAGGTTTAGTAGACCGCTAGCCGGTCAGCACTGTAATTCATATGGCCAATTTCTTAGCTTGTGCCCTAATGTAAAGTTTGGCGTATTGTACTCGACTTATACCTAATACAGTAAACTCCTACAAAATAATACACTCGACTTACAGTTAAGTATAGTCAACTTTACTGTAAGTATAGTTGACCTACTATACTGAATGAGGTACTATTCCAATACTAACGGATTTTCAGTTTATACGCGCACGCTAGTGTAGTTAATAAACTCTTTCCGGTATGCACTAAACTTCGATCTTATCAATTAGCCAAACCCCTATCAATTTCAATCGACCTCCGCATTAAAATAAACCTATTTTTATGCAAATTAACCCCAATTGCCGTTAATTGGCCTATAACCCCAAGGTCTGATTTCATCGACTCCTACAAAAAGTTCTTTTGCTACAGGTTCTTTACAAACCTCTACTTTAGCCATACTAATCAAATAGGCTGCTATCTTTAATTCTTTTACTTCACTGGAAGTTTTCTAGTTAGCCAGCATATTACTAACCGCTATCACATAATCTGAGCTTTCTGGGCGGCCTATTAACTTAGTCCTCGCTACGTATAGTTAGCCTATTACTATCCAAAAACCTTTCCACAGCCTTATCTAACGATGCCTTTGTCATAGTATTAGCAGGATTCCTTTTACCGTTAATTTATCGGAACTTTTTTATCTCCCGCCCTTCTTAGGCTTTACAAAATAATATCACGTCGATTATCAGGTGTTTTTCGCTATTGGTTCCAAATTTCGAAAGGTATTCGAATAGACTTCTCGAGTCGATACAAATTACCACCGCAATAGGAAGAATCTTTAGCTATCTAGTAATAAGGTTAAGGATTTCCCATAATACCATGCCTATATCAAAGCTTGCTGTTATTTCATAAACTTCTGAAGCCAGTACGTTTCATGTAATACTTTTACATTTAATAGAGATTTAGTGAATTAGGTTATTGATAATGGTAAACTGGTTTTCCTGCCTATTTTCGTTGAAGAAGGTTATTAAAAAGTCTATTTCTAAAGATAGGTCGATGTTATGTGTAAAAGACCTATCTGTAAAGATTATTAACTTTGTCTTCGATAGGTTCATTAAAACTATATCAATCCTTTGATTCAAATTCCGCATTTTCTATTCGAATCTTTTATTTAGCCGATCAAAGTTTTTATCTGTTAGCTATTATATTTGTACCGCAATAAATAGGTTGTACGGTTCCTTCGTTTAATACAGGTTAATAATATTGCTGTTACGGGTACGTTATTTAAGGTACCGTTAGATCTTAGCTACGTCAATCTTGTCAACTATAACCAAATTAATACCCTAGACCTTTTAGCGAAGGTTAAGGACGGTATTAATACCAAGTATACGGATTAGTGATTCATTAAAGTTAAGTTAACTGCTCTCAGACAACGTCGTAACCGGCTTATAATTCTAGAACTTAAAGTTTTTAATCGCCTGTTATTTTAATGCTACAAAACCAGCCATTTAAACGATAAAAGTATCGTTAATTTGTATACCCACCAAGCTAAAGTCCTTCTTTTACGTTAATAACAAGTACGGGTCGTATTTTAAGGACTTTATCGCTAGCTATAATTCAAAACACGACTGGTAAATTAGTAATCAATAGACGGGTACTTCATACAATTCTTACAGTTACTTAATACATTTCATTACCATCCCTAAAGAGTAGATAGCACGTGGTTTCTATGGCAACTACAGCAGTACGATCGGCTGTAAATCCATTGGTAATTACGTTTATACTTACTTTATATTACGGCTATTAAGCGTGATGTTACTTTCATTCTTAAGTAATAAGTTTACAGTTAAAACAACTTCTAAATTCTAGCTAATATTTTAAATCGTTGGCGATTAGGTAAGGATCCAGGGTTTCATTTTATCACTGTATCCTTAAGCGATTAAACATAACTTTTCGTACGGCTGCCCCGTGAGTTTATCTTTAACCTCGTAAATAATTCTCGACCTGAAAATTGTGTTATTCGGGTCTTAAAGGTTGATATTAGCCTTTATTATGAATTATATAACCCCCAAAGTTAGTAAACCGTTAAATTTGACCTCATTGTTTTTCTTAAAATATTTATCCAAGATTTTGATAATCTCTTATATTCGGAACTTTAATACTAAGTTTTCTTTATCCTTCTTTTTTCTACTTTCTAAAACAGTATTATAAATTTGATCCGGCGTATATTCCTCGTCTTTAACGTTTCTTTTCTTTGGGGGTCGTTCGCATTGGCGATATTTTATTAGCTTATCAATAAGGGATAGAGGAAATTCATATTAACTTAGTTGGTTAACTTAAGGTTATTCATTGTTAGTAGATTTGATATAAAGTTTAACCTAGGTGCTTCTGAAAATTATAAAATCGTTGGCAATTTTAATAATTAATTTAATGTTCACCCTCCTTAAAATTTTATACGGGCCCTTCTATTTGCCTATCTCCCGCCACACGAGGAATTCACTTGGTAACGGCAAAGTAAGTACGTCGATTGTTATAGGGCTATTCTTAGTATTAAGGGCATTATATACCTGGCTGCGTGCCTATTACCTTCGTAGTTCCTTTAAAACTTTGTTGTAAGCCGAAGTACGGTATTGGGTACTTGTTACTAGCGGAGATTCACTCGTTAGGCGTAGGTACGCTCCAAAAACCAGTAACGTTAAAACTAGGCCGTCAAGGCCCACAGTATCGTTTAAGCCTTTTACCGCTATTTAAAGGCGTGCCTCCGGATTTGTAAAGCTTTCAATTTCTAGGGTAAGGATATTATACGTTCGGCAAAGTAAGGCGTATATTGTTTTAACCTTTTTATTACTTTATTAAGCCTTTATAAATACATATTATTTTGACGTCTTCCTAAAACTCCGCCACCATAAAGTTGGTGTCGGTATCGTGAACAACGATATTAGGTTTACCCAAGTACGTATTAATCGATAGTATCCTTAATGTTTCTTATGTATCCTTCGCCAAAAGAGACTTAAAATATACTTCTATAAAAAGATGTCACAGAGTTAATAACGTAAAAAACAGGTTTATTATCCAAGTAAAATATATTAATAAAAACCTTATAGTTGTTGTCCTTATCGTCTTTCAATATAAACTTAAATCTGAGGGGGGGCTTAGGTATACGTTTAACAGTAGTAACAAAGTTTTTTAGTGGTTTTTAAGTCCAAGTATTCCACATTTTTATTCCTGTTTAACTTTAGGACTTTATGAAGTCTATGAACGGTTGGGTGGTTAAAACGTCGCTGTAATTGATGTATTTATAGCTCCGTCAAGTTTAACACCAGTATCTTGGAACTTGAAAGATAAAATTATAAGTGTCCCTACTTAAAAGCGAGGAGAAACCTTGAACAGTTTTTAACCAGCTTATTGGCGTTAGCGTCGACGTTAATGCCGAGGGTCTTTATCCTTGAAGTAAAAAAGAAAAGGGGTAACGAACTTAAAACTATGAAACGTAATCGCTTGTACAACAATTTAAACTACCGTTATTCCTAGTAACAATAATTTTGTACCTGATCCGAAGCTAACTTCATCTTTATTTGTATCGTAACAATTAATCTCAATGGCTATAATAATCTCCCTTTGAAATGCTATGTACTACGAATAGCTTTATATGAAGTACTTTATTACCTTTATGACTGGAATAATACCTTAAAACGAATGGTTATCGTAACGATTGCGAAAGTTAAAGGTATATAAGGGGCTAAGGGCTTGGTTAAAGTAAAGCTAAGGGTTTTTACCACCTAAACGATATCAAAAGGCGTGATCGGCTAATTAATATGCTACATAAGAAATACTATCGTTATACCACTTAATTTATTTGAAAGTATTATTTCTGTTAATTAGCTCGTCGCCTTTGAAGTCCCAGATTTAGTTTAAGTAATCTTATTTAAAAGTAATACGGTATTAGATATAATATATTAACTTTCTGTTGTTTCGTTTGGCGAAGGGGGGGGAGGGCAAGTTAACTAAAATCCAAACTTACTATAGATATAATATCTCTTACCACATCACAATGATAATTCCTACGGTTAATAGGTTCGTTTAAATCTTGGTTCTGTTAACGATAACGTAGCTGTTGCCTTTAGTCTATAATTATTAAGTCAAACCTTAAGTGTTAAGGGCGTCTATAGCTATACTTACGGTCGACGTAATTAATTACCGCAAGGTCTTTTTCATTTAAGTTAAGGAAGATTCCGGCTTAATAATAAATAATAAACAATGTTAGTGTAAGCGCTATTACAATGGCAAACGAAGAACGTAACTGGTTAAAGAAGCCTTCGCAGGTGGTATTTGTATGTTTCAAAGCGTATTTAAACTTGTTAACACCCATGAGTACTGTCCGTACCTGTTCTTTAAGTGTGGCTTCGCCAGTGTAAGCCTTCCCTATTACTTTTTAGTATAATATTTACTTATTAATCATCTGGTTAAGTATATTTATTAGTATTTCCTTTTTTTATAATTACTATCGTCACCTACCTCATAGTAGCCCAATTTTAATAATATTGCGTAAGGTGGACATCGTATTCGAAATAGCTATTTATGCCGTTATAAATCTCGCGAAACGTGGTTTCTCGGGTTAGGAAGGTTAGGTAGTAGTTCCTGGCGTTCTTGGTAAGGATCCCAGAGAATAGTAAGTAAAAACTAGAAAAGGGAACCTCTATTTACCTACAGATATTGAGGAAGGGTATTATCTTCAAGTTGAGGAGGTTATAAGGCTTCCCGTTATACTTTTCGGCATCGTTCCAGATGTTGGCGAAGTCCGTAAAAATATTGTAGTTGATATTAACCATTTCGATAAGTCTTAGGGAGAGGTCGCTATAGTTATCCTAAACTTTATTGGTGTTTTCTAACAGTTTGAATTTTAAAGACCCCGAGATACATATTTAAATGTAATTTACAGTTTTTTAGACTGAGGGGTAAAGTCTTATGGTAGGACCTGTAGTGAGCTCTCGCGTATAGGCAAACTTATCATGGAAAAGCTTTTAGGAGATTGGCGGTTTTTATTAAAGTGTTAAGGGATAGGAGAGACCTAAAAGTTTTAAAAGGCTTAAAGATTTTGTTTAATTAAATGGTGTAAAGTTCGTACGTCAATTCCTTTGGCTGCCTAGGTAGTCATTCCTTTACGTATCTTACCACCGCTAAGAGCGTACTTCGCGTTTTCACGTAGAGGCGTTAAGCTTCTGAGAAGTTTAATAGATTCCTTATTGTCAGTGCATAGAGAGGATTAATTTAAATAATGTTAAAGGGGAGATACCGAAAAATGCATGTAGGGGTGTGAAAGTCCTTTAATATCCTTTCCTTTAGAGCGTAGGTTTTAGGGGTATTCGTTAAGTTAAGCCAGATTGTAAAGTGTTATTACCAAATTAATAAAGTTATTTTTTGCTATATTGATCCCTCTGCGTTAAATTTTTTCCTTTAACTTCGAATCCATGTATTTCAGACCTTTTTCCCTATGTTAACAATCTAATTGTTAAAAAAGGTACGGTATTTGTAAAATTAAGACTACCGCAATTAAGGTCTTTACCTATATCGTGGTCGACCATATAAAAGCCAATAAAGTTAATTAGGTACCTCTCCGTTAAGTTTCTGTCGATGTCGCACCCCTAAATCTTTTCGTCGAAATTCTTGATAAAATGGGGTCTGAGGTTTTTAATGACTTCTATTAGCTTTTGGTTAAATACTATCTTGGATTCTGGCTTGCGTAGAATTTGGTGGGCGTGTAGGGCGAGGAACTTGGTGATCTTTAAGTGTAAGAACTTGGTGTTTTGGCATGGAATCGCGTGGGAACTTGTCGATTTAGCATGGAGTCGCGTAACATGGCTTTCTTGATATGAATTGGTTTTATTAGTGTTTTCGCTTAGTACAGCTATCTTAACAACTAAATTGGCGTAGGTAAAGTAAAGAAATTCAAGTAAGGGAAAAGGTTTGGTATAAAAAGTAAGGTCGAAAGTCGTTTGTTATTAGTGTTAAATGTTGTTTATTGTTTTGGCCGTGTGTCTTATTAGTTTTCCTTGTAGTAATAGTATCCGTAGTAGTATTAACTTAGCCGTTTATCAACTTTATGAACTTTAAGACTTTCCACAGTCAATATCGACGTCTTTAAAAACTATTTGGTAAAGATTTCTTGGTGTTTTCAATAAAGATACCGTTTCTTACTTTGAAATTGACGTTGTGGACTCGCGCGACCTAAAAGTCTTCTCTGTTTTCCTTTTTTTGTGGACTGGCGCAGTACTAATAGAGGCCCTTCGCAAGAAAAATTCCTCTACCCTAGCCGCCGTTATTGATGTAGAGCGTAACCGGAAAATAGCTTCTTCTTCTACTTAGCTTATTTTTGCTTAACCAAATAAGTACTGATAAGTGTTGGAAGGTTTTAGATGTTATAAAGTTGTCTATTCGATTGATCTAGGAAACAGTAGTATTACATGGTTAGATGGTGGATATATTATTATAGATTTGGTAGACGGCTAGCCAGTCTACACTGTAATTTGTATGGACAATTACTTGGCCCAAACTCTAGTGTAATGTTTTTCGTACTGTACTCGACTTACACCAAATACAATAAGCTCACACAAAACAATACACTCAACTTGCAGTTTAGTATAGTTAACTTTACTATAAGTAAAGTTGACCTACTACACTGTATGTAGTACTATTCCAACAGTTAACATTATTTTAACAGCGGAATTCAAACCGTTTAAGGGCTTATAAGTGTAACTTATATTCGTGGGAAAACTTTTCGATAGCTTTTAACGTTCTTTTTCTTATATTAGTATGTCTCATGATGTAAAGTAGCCGTAAAAGATGCTTTATAGTTAAGTATTCGAACCAGCGGTGTAATATTTTCAGTTTCGGCTACATTAGGTAAACAGCTTTAATTATACGTATTTCAGGGACAAACCCCAAGTATTTTAACTTAAGGTGAAGCGGTACGGATACGTTATTCGAGGCGATGATAAGTTGATCAGTCGTATTCGAGACCTTCATTCCAGGTTTATTTATATTTGCTAATAATAGCAGAAACAACGTTTCAAAGTTTATTACGTAAATTTTAACCAGTTCGAATCTCGTATTTATAACGATTGTTCTAAACAGAGACTCATTTCCTTTACCGAATAAAATATTAGGGTATTTTCCTGTTTAATTGGGTTGAAATTTCGGGAATTTCGTTATGAACTCGTTAAATAGTCGTTTTCCGGCAATCGATATTTTAGTTTCGTTGGTTTTTGATATAATACCTTGGAATCAATTGCCATACCTATTATAAAGCGTAAATTATGATAACATATAGGCGTTTAATACTTTGTTTTCATAATCTAAGGTTAAGATATGAAGGAATAAAGCATTATAAAAGCTGATAAAAATCCGTTGGTCGGTTCATTTATCATAAGTTGTTAAGTAAATGTTATCTCTATTAAGGTTTTCCTCCTCAAATTTATATTTGTATGGGTAAGTGTTAAATTTATTCTTTATGTCCTTATAATCAGCTATGTACATTATAAAATTAGCTTTCGGCTGATTCTTAGGTAGGTAATCGGCTTAGAAATTGACGTTTTATTAGAATCTATTCGTATATTAGGTAATTGGTCAACTAATAGTCGATTTTACCGTATATAGTGTAATGTTTTTGAAAGCCCATTAAGCTTTGTATACTTTTTCATAAGTATTGTTATATATATAGTAAGTTTTGTATTTAGTTATAAAATCCTTTTTATTAGTAATTGTTTTATCTTTGGTTTTCGGGGCTTTCTCCTTAGTATCATTCGTTATGATAGCCGTATTTATGGTGTTATTTTTATTTCAGGTATACTTTAAATCGTCGGTTTAAGATGTAATGGATTATTTTGACAAGGTTTGCTTTAGTGATTTAGCCTTCGAATTTGGTCCTCTCGGTTATAAATATTGATTCGAAGCTTATTCATCGGCGTATCAAAGTTTTAAGCAAAGTTTTGAAACTCTTATAAAAATCTTTTAAGTCGTTGCCTTGCTTAAATAAAGTAAGGTTAAAGTTTGAGTTTTCTCGGTATACTTTTGTAATTATTTGGATTAATAATTCATTTCTTTTTGTTGGTAGGTCTTTAGATCCTTGCAACGTTGTCGATTCGAATCGTGGTCGAAGTAACAGTAGTATTGCATTTTTCAAGTGGTAGATGTATTGTTTGAGGTTTGGCAGACCACTAGCCGGTCTGCATTGTAATTTGTATGGCCAATTTCTTGGCCCCTGCCTTAGTGTTAAGTGCGGCGTACTGCACTTGACTTACACCCAATACGGTAAGTCCACAAACAATATACTAAACTTGTAGTGCAGTTAACTTTACTGTAAGTAAAGTTGACTTACTGCAATACATGTTGCATTATTCCAACACTATCAGCTTTTTAGTTTGGGCGCGCACGCTAGTGTGGCTAACTAATCTTTTCCAGTTACTACCAAATTACCTCCTAGTTGATTAGCTATACTCCTATCAATTCCAGTAAACTTCCATACTGAACTACACCTGATTACGTACAAATTAACCCCATTTGACCTTAATTGTCCCGTCGCCCCGAGATCCGAGTTTATAAATTAATACCAGGACAGGAGAATTTTTCAACTGCCTGGAAATAAGGTTAAGGGTTTCTTTTAATACTATGCCTATGTTAAAGTCCGCCATTATGTTGTAGATTCTCGAAACCAATACGCTTCGTGTGATCCTCTTACACTTGACAGAGGTTCAGTGGATAAGGTTGCCGATAATACTAAACTGGTCTTCCTGTTTTTATTTATTAACAAGGGTTATTAAAAAGCCCAATTTTCAAGACAGGTCGGTGTTATTTATAAAGGATCCATCCGTAAAGATTATTAACTTTAACTTAGATAAATCGATTAGAACTGTATTAATTTCGCGGTTCATGTTTTGCATTTACCACTCGAGCCTTTTTCTTAGCCGGTTAAAGTTCTTATCCGTTAGCTTTTGTATTTGCGCTGCGATGGATAGGTTGTAAAGAGCTTCCGGTTGATATAAGGTAATAATATAGTTTCCTCGAGCACGTTGTTTCAAGTATCGTTAGGCCCTAACCATATCAATCTTATTAATTATGGTCAAAACAACGCCCTGACTCTTTTGATAAAAGTTTAAACCGTTATTAATACTAAGTATACGGATTAACAATCCATTCAAGTTAAGTTGATTACCCTTCGTTAACGTTATTACTAGTTTGTAATTACAAAACTTGGAGTCCTTAATCGTTTGTTGTTTTAATACCACAAAGCCAGTCGTTCTCACGAAAAAGGTATCGTTAGATTATATACCTACTATGTAGATGTTCTTTTCTTTTATTATTAGCAAATACGAGTCGTACGTTAAATTTTTTATCGCGAGCCATGATTTTAAATACAACTGGTAAATTAAAATTTAATGAACGCTTGATTTAGCTAATACGTATATATAATGGCTTAGTATATAGTATTACCGAATATAAAAGGTAAATAACTCGTAGTTTTTATAATAGTTTCAAAAGTAGGATTTGTAATAAATTCTTTGCTTATGGTGTATAAGCTTACGTTATATCATGGTTATGAAGCGTAAAATTACCTGAAATCTTAGCTTGAAAATTTATTACCAAAGTGAACACTAAGCGTTAATCAATCTTTCAAATCGTTATCAATTACACAAAACTTTTTTGTCTTTATTACCGTATCCTCAAGCTATTAAACGTAATTTTTCGTATGGTCGCCCCATGGTTTTTCCATGAATCTAGTGAATAATCCTTGATTTAAAAATCATATCATTTGGGGTTTAAAGGTTAAAATCGGTACTCGATTTAAATTGTATAACCCTTCGAGTTAATAACCCGTTCATCTCAACCTTATCATTTTCCTTAAAGAGTTTACTGGAGATTTTAATAATCCTTTGCGTTCGGAACTTTATTACTAAGTTTTCATTATTCTTTTCTTTACTATTTACCTAAATAATATTGTAAATAAGGCCCAGTATATATTCCTCCTTTTTAACGTTCTTCCTTCTTCGGGGTCATCTGCTTCGGTTGCGTTTTATAGGCTTGTCAATAATAGGTAAGGAAAGTTTATATTAGCTCGGTCGCTTAGCTAAAAGGTCTTTATCGTTGATAACTATAATATAAGGCTTTACTCAAGTAATTAGAAAAGATATAAAACCGTTAATAGTTTTAACAACTACTTCGAAGTTTATGATACTTAATACTTTATATGAGCCCTCCTATTTACTAGGATTCCGTTATACGAAAACTTTAATTTAAAACGGTAAAGTAAATAAGTTGATTATAAATGGGCTGTTTTTAGTGTTAAAGGAGTTATTAACTCAGCGGCGTACCGATTCTTTTGTAATTTCTTTAGAGCTTCATTATAGGCTATAACACGTTTTTAAGTACTTACCGAGGGCGAAGATTCACTCGTTAGGTGTAGTTATACTTTAAAGACTAATAATATTAGTAATAGACCGTTAGGACTTATAGCCTTATTTAAGCTTTTCCTATTATTTATAAGCGTATTTCCGGATCTGTAAAGCTTTTAATTTCCAACGTAAAGATATTATACGTTTGGCGAAGTAGGGTGTATACCCTTTTCACTCTTTCAATACTTTAGTGGACTTTTATAAATACCTATTATTTAATACGTTTTTGAAACTTCACCGCTGTAAAGTTGGTGCTAGTATCATGGATAACAACATTAAGTAAGTCTAGTTACGTATCAATCCACAACATTTTTGAAGTTTTGACGTATCCTTTACCGAAAGGGATTTTAAAAACTTAACCCTATAAAAAAAGTTGCGAAATGAACGACGAGAAAAACAGGCTGATTATCTAAGTAAAAAATATCGAAGAAAATGTCGTAAATAAAGTCTTTGTCGTTTTTAAATGTAAACTTCAATCTATAGGGGCTTAGGCATATATTTAGCAATGGTAACACATATTTTTAATGGCTTTTAGAACAAAGTATTTCATATCTTTATGTCTTCCGGACATTGAAACTTTATATAACCTATTAACAGCTCGATAGTTAAAGCGACGGTGTAATTGAAGTATTTCCGGTTCCGTTAGGTTGAATATCATTACTTCCGAGCCTTAAAAATGAAACTATTAGTGCCCCTACTAAAATGTAAGTGGAAACCTTTAACTCTTTTTAACAAGTTCGTTTACTTTAACGTCGACGTTAATGTCGAAGGTTTTTATATCCTTGAAGAAAAATAGGATAGAGGTAGAGGACTTAAGGATATAAAACTTAATTGTGCCCATAACAGTTTACCATACCGTTATCTCTAGTAATAATCGTTGTTTTTCTAGGTTAAAGCCAACTTTAGCCTTATTAGTATCATGACGATTAATCTTAATAGCTATAATGATTTCCTTTCATAATTTTTCATATTACAAATAACCTTTTGTTTAGTACCTTATTGCTCTTGTCTCTGACATAATACCTTAAAACGTTTAGTTTGCGTAACAATGGTGAAGATTAAAGATATATAAGGGATTAGAAGCTTAGTTATGGTAAAGGTAAGGGTCTTTATCACTTAAACGGTATAGGATGGCATTGTCGGCTAGTTATTCAGCCGCGTTAGGAGTAGTATTTTCGTAATACTTAATCTGCTTAGGGGCGTTAACGCCGTTAATTGGCTCGTTTCCATCGAAATTTTCGATTTAATTTAAATAATCCTATTTGAAAACAGTAGGGTAATCAACATAATATATTGCCTTTTTTATTATTACGCTCGGCTAGAGAGTGCCAAGTTAACTAGAAATTAAACTCGCTACAAATCCAATATCTCTTACTACTATTATGCCGATAGTACTTTTAATTAATAGGTCCGCCTAAATTGTAGCCTTAGTGGTGTTTCCGTAACTTCTACCTTTAATTTGTGGCCGGTGGGTCAGACCTTAGGCGTCATAGGCGCCCGTAGCTATACTTGCGGTTGACATAATTAATTAATATAAGGTTTTTTTTCTCCAAGTTAGGGAAGTTATTGGCTTAGGAGTATATGTTAATCGAATTTAGTATACACGTTATTACAGTGATAAGCGAAGAACGTAACTGGTTAAAAAAGCCTTTATAGGTGGTATTTGTGCGTTATAGGGCGTATTAAAACTCGTTAACGCGCGTAACTATTGCTCGTTTCTGCTCGAAAAGTGTATCTTCGTTAACGTAGATTTTTCTTATTGTTTTTTGACATAACATCAACTTATCGGGTATTTGGTTAAGGATATTTATTAACGTTTCCTACTCTTTTGTCTTCGCTATTATTCTAGTTTACCGCGTAGTAGCCCAATCTGTATGGTATTACATAAGGAGTATATCGTGTTAAAAGTGATATTTTATATTACCATGAATCTCGTGGAACGTAGTAGCTCAAGTAAGGAAGATAAGGTAGTAGTCCTTCATGTACCATGTAAGGATTCCGGAAAATAGTGTTTGAAAACCTAAAAAGAGAACTTCTATCTATTTGTAAATATTTTAAAAGAGCATTATTTTAGTGTCGAAAAGGTTATAGAGCTTTCCATTATACTTTTTATGTCGTTTTAGATCTTGACAAAGTCCGTGAGTAGCTTATAGTTAATATTAACTATTTTGACAGGTCTTAGGGAAAGGTCACGATAGTTATCTTAACTTTAGATGGTGTTTTTTGAAAGTTTAAGCTTTAAAGCTTCCGAGGCACGATGTTAAAGATAATTACCAGTCGTTTGCCCGGAGGGGTAAAGTCTTATAATAGGACCTGTGGTGTGCTTTCACGCGTAGTCAAACCTAAAGGGAAAAGGTTCTTAAGAGGCTCAGCGATTTTAAGTGAAATATTAAGGGAGAAGTGGTACTTGACAGTTTTGAAAAGCTTAATAATCTTATTTAATTAACTAATGTAAAGCGCCGATATTAATACCTTTGGCCGCGTTAACGACCTTTCCTTTACGCGTTTTGATTCCACTAAGGACGTACTCCGCGATATTACGTAAAAGTATTAAACTGCTGAGTAGGTGAATAGGTTCCTCATCGTTAGCACGTAAAAAGGTTTAACTTAACTGAATGTAAAAGAGAGGTCCCCTAAATCGCATGTAGGGACTTTAAGATTCTTCGACAGCCTTTTCTTTAAGCTGTGAGCCTTAAGGTTATTCTTTCAATTGGGATAAGTAGAAGAGTTTTTATATTAGTTTTGTATTTTCCTAAGTTGGTAGGTAAACCCCTTAGTGTTTAAGTTTTGCCTTGACCTTCATCTTAACCCCTTTTTAAATTAAAGTTTATATATCCGTGGTTTAGTCGTTTAAAAGATCGCGAAAGTTGTTTGTTGTATGGCCGTGAGACTTGGTCGTTTTTGCAGTAGTAGCACTCGTAGTAGTACTGACTTAGCCATTTGCCAATTAGCCGAACTTTGAGACTTTTGATAGTCAATCTTAACATCTTCAAGAAGGATTAATGAAGATTTCTTGGTGTTTTTAATAGCGATACCATCGCTACCTATGGTCTGCTATAGAGATTGCACAGTAGTAAAGGCCTTTCGCAAAAAAATTTCCTCTACCCTAACGTTAACATAAATCGTAACAACCGGAAAGTAGTTTCTTCTTTTACTTAGCTAATCTTTGCTTAACCAAATAAGCTCTGATCAGTATTGTTAGGTCTTTAGATCGTTACAACGTTGTCGATTCGAATTGTGGTCGAATTAACAGTAGTATTGCATTAGTTAAGTGGTGGATGTATTGTTCTAGGTTTGGAAGACCGCTAGCCGGCCTGCACTGTAATTTGTATTGCCAATTGCTTGGCCTATACCCTAGTATTAAGTGCAGCGTACTGCACTCGACTGATACCCAATACGGTAAGTCTACAAACAATACACTCAACTTGTAGTGCAGTCAACTTTACTGTAAATAAAGTTGACCTACTGCACTGAATGTAGTATTATTCCAACACTTTTGGTATTTTGATTCAAAGGCTGTTTAGCATTTACGGAACTTCATTAATAAGGTGGTAAGCACTTTATATAAAGTTTTGTTAACGTTTTTACGTTGGTTATTTACGGATTTTCAAATAATGTTAATCTAATTCCTATTTTAAAGTTCCTAGTTTATTCCCTAATCGAAGTATATTTTTATATGATTGTAATCCTTTATAAATATTTTTACTTACCTCAAGTGGTATATATATTAGTTTTTTTCCTACGTAAATATGATATCAGGTAAAATGATATAAAAATATAATTGTCCCCTATTTAGCTTTTTATACGTGTTTAATATTATATGTATTTCATTATTGAAAACATCGTATGATTTGTTATTTTATATTTTTTATCTTAAAATTTGGCGAAATTGGTAAGTTTTGTAACATTAATTCGACTAGTAGGAAAAGGGTGTAATAAGCGGTTTTGGTAAGGGGCGTAATTATTATGTATTAGCTTGTAAGGTTCGTATTATAGTTTTACACCGTTTATCGTATTTCTGGGCAGGCCGGTTTCTTTATTCGGGCCGCTATTTTTTCGTTAAAGCGGTTTATCCATTATATCCGGGAAGTAGTTTTATCTTCATCTTTCCAAAAGTTTGTTTTAGTACAGGTTAAATATTCAATTCGAGTTATGGATAATCTTTATAGCATTTCCTCTTCTTTTGTTAATTTTTCCAACTCCATCTGTATTTCGCAACGTGCGTTCAACATTGTTAAACGCCTTATTTCCTGTGTTTGCGGAGTCTTTTCTCATTTCATATCCATTATTTCAAAAAGCCAATTTTAGCTCTTTTTGAACTAGTCTCCCTTTACAAACTTCACGTTCATTACTTTATCGTTCGTCCATTTTAGTATTTAAGTAAACCGGACTATTACCAACAATGCTTCTATAATACGGCTGTTATCTCCACTAGATGTATAGATGCCTTTACTTTGTAATTATTTACGTAATATTTTTGAAATCATACCGTTTACTATACGTTACATCTTTGGTGTTGAGTCCGCAAAGTCCTCCATAAAATTATGAAATAAATTACATCCTTTAATATTCACATTACAATAGTTAAAAATCATATTTATAATATGTATATTTGCCGTAAAAGGGCGTAAATTCTTTACTAAAACTTTGATCGTACTATTCCACTAGTTGAAATCTATGTATTTAAAAATAATTTTGCGAAACAAAATATTTTTATAAAAATAATACATGTATTTTCTAGCTCTTTCTATGTTCGTTATTAGTATAATTATGGTTGTAAAAGTGCGAAATGTAATAAGGTTGTTAGGAGGTTGGTTTGCACCTGTATCGGAATTATGAAAACGGTGTAAAATGTTATTTTACGTAGTAAATGTGATTAGATTACGCCTAAAATACAATATTAAAAAGAGTTGAATTTGAATGAAACCGCTTATTAAGTAAACTAAGAATGAATAAAATACAACAAAGTGTGTAAAGTAAGGCGTTTAAAACTTATTGACAACAATTAATTTAAAATAAAATGTAAATAAGACGTAATTACAGGCTAGTTGGGCGTTTTGAATTGGTATTTTTAGCGTTTTATAAGCGTTACACTAGATAAATAGTTAGTAAATTGAAATGTCGTCATTGATAAACTTAAATAATTGGTACTATTTAGGGAGAACGAGGAAAAATGGATGGGGAAAGCGAATAAGGTAATGAGAATGGAGAAAAGATGTTCAAAAATGTATATATGTGGTTTTGATAAAGCTTGGTAACGAGTTAAGCGTTTCGAATGCTGTATTTGGTACGTGGTACGTGTTTAGTGAGCGGTTTGGATGTCGTATCTTAGCTGTATCCGAAGTTTGAGAGCGGTTTGGATGTCGTATCTTAGCTGTACCCGAAGTTTGAGAGCGGTTTGGATATAGCTTTTAGATCGGATAAGTCCTAACAAAGGGTTCCGAAACATATTAGTTTTAGTTTCCGTAGCCGAATACGTAATAAAATGTTTTCCAAAAAGTGCCCGGATACGTCTAAAACGTTAAAACGAATTGATAGATAGCATAACCGAGATTTTGGTAAATAGGGTACGAATCGAGTAAATAGTATTATACTAAAGTTATCCTTTTTAAAGTCACTCAAGATCTTACAATCTTTTTACAATTCGGGTTTAGAGGCGTGCCCGCGTATTCATACACTACCGTATAGTTTTTATAAGTCGTAATTTTCAAACACGAATAGTTGGAACCATTATAACATCGTACTATGAGTATTTAACTTTAGTTTATCTTTTCTTCCCTGGGTTATTTTTAGTTAACCGAATTGACTATTAATTAGTGTAGGTAAAAATTTTATTATACCAGGTACGTAGAAAGATTAATTGGAAAGATTGGTGTTTATGTTAAAGGAAATAGAAAAATAAAAGACAAAAGAGGCATCCGAAAAGTGTACGTCACAGGTGAGAGTATAACCTCTCACCCAGGCAGTAGCACGCTACTGTAAACTCTGCAAATGCCACTTCTAGGTAGTTGCACGCTATCATAAATTCTGCAGTAATGCACCTTGCAGAGTGGCACATTACCGTGCACTCTGAAAAGGCGCAATCTGCAGCGTAGCCGCTTACTGACTATGGGGATATATGGTAATATCCACAGTTACAATATCCTTCGTCGAACATAAGAAATCCTGAAAAATAAAACCGGAAAATTTACAACCGATTTTTTTTTTTATAAACGGTTATGAAAGAAATGAAATATATAATCGAGGTAAATCAACTGGTTCTAACCTGAATTATCTTTAGGGTATAGCCACGTTTGAAAAATTAATTTCTACTGTTAGTAATAACACTGAAAAGGCAAGAGACTGATACTTAAGCCAAGGAAAAATTGAGAAAGATACAAACACAACGATAAGTTGACAACGTTTTTACGTTAAAAATGGACCTCATATAACATACGTATTTTCGTTACTATTATTAGCAAAATTTCTCATGTAGTAGGAAAACTTAAATACAGGGGACGGTACCTTGAATATTATTCACATCAAGAATTCGGAAATTATCATCGATACGGCTAACGAATTACTTCAATTTAATTTGATATGGATAAAACCATATAGTATGGGTAAATACATAGAAATTAAATAATAAAAATTATCGGTTTAAGATCCACCTGCTCTTGTTGTTGATAAAGCTATGAAATAATGATATCGAGGACGATTAAGAACCAAAAAAATGATAAATAAAAATATCAACTGAGAACTATGGAATTCGTCGTCGAAACATTTCCTAAAATTTGGTCCACGATTTGAGTAAGTTAAAATGAAAAAGATGATATAGAGTTGAAATTAAAGTTGAAAGCTGAGGGATTCGTTGAAACTATGGGAAAACATTTTAAGAAACGCGGCAACACTAATATTAACAGATTTTTAAAACGGGAAGGCCTACAAATCGTTTTCAAAACCAAAGTTAAAGGGTAAAACAATATTGATTGGTTGACATTAAAATATTGTAGTAAAAACAAAATAACGTTTAGTAAACTTTTTAACAAGTGAAGTTTTATTATTTCAAGGTATAGTAATGAAGAGAAAATATATATATTTATATAGTAACCAATTATTCAAAAAAAATCAATTAGAGACTAATTATCACATTTCTTCCAAGTGTTGTAATATATGGGAATATAACCCTGAACGGACGGGATATTTCTTAAATATATATATAGTCGGATACGAATTTTCAACGTATTATATTTCTGAAGCCTCACAAATAACTCCTAGGTAAATAAGTACTACGAATAATAATAAAATATTGGAAATATCTATACGAAATTGTTAAACCGGGTTTTTATTGGTTGTTAAAATATCAAAATCAATTTAGAAAACTGATCGACAAAATACTTTGCAGTTTTAACTTACGATTTTTTGTTTCAAATTAAAGATACTTCGTAATCGATAGCATATAAACTAGATAAAAGAATGATTTGGGAATAAATAAATTTATTGAAAAAACGAAAGATAATCAAGACGTTCAAACTATGAAACATTTAACCAATTTTAACGTTACATCTTAACAGCCTAATGAAATCGAATAACTCAATAGTTCGCTTGCATAAAAACAATTAAACAGATAAATCATACTTTAGTTTTCGAATAGAAATACAGGAACGTAACTTGGACGTTATCGATGAATTGAATACTAGAGCGGCTGAGAAACACATTAAACAATATTACCGCGAGGCATACATCGTAACCATATATTAACTTGATGCATTTCACGATCTCCTAGTAATAATATAAGCTCAAAACCCATTATAAAACGTTATTAACAAACTTAAAACCAGTTTCCAATAGTAGATGAACAATATGAATCGAGGATTAGACATAGTTTTTATAAACTTGAAAGAAGTTGAATGAATAATTTTAATGGATATGTATTTTGAAAACAATATTGACTTCAGCTTTCAAATCAGTTTTATCATAGCGATCGTGAACTAAATGATGATAAATCGACAATTTCTTATTATTGAGAAAATTTTACATTAGGTGTTCGTAAAATGTAAAAAAGTGACGTATAGTATTTTTATTGTAGATATTCACAGAATTATAACAGTATTCAATGTTAGCATGGCGATTATAAATGTTATTGATCTGGTTACCAAATCATTTGAACTATTAAATATTTCTATTATTATCTATACGGATTCCAAAAGCTTGTTTGATTAATTTTGTAAATTTGGGACAATAAACGAAAAACTATTGATAATGAATGTAATAATTCTAAGGGAGGTATACGAGATGTGGAAAATTTATAAATTCCAATGAATTGACAGAAAAAATGATATTCTTCATATAGTAGCAAAGAGCAGTCTAAATAAAAACCTAAAACGTTAACCAATACAAATATTTTAATTATCAGTATTGAAGAATACCTGGACAAACCAATGAATGAAAACGAAATTGTGAAATAAATCAAATAGTATGCAAATAATCAGTATTATAAACGTTGTGATATAGCAAGAGTTAACTTTATAATAATTTTTCTAACTATAAATTCCATAATATATCCATATTTAGTACTTGAAAAACGACAAATCTTACTATCTAACTAATAATGATCTTCGTAACTCGGCAAAACTTTAACCTTCATCGATTACGATTTCGAACAACCCTACATTATTTAACACACGCGTCAACGTCTTTTTGTTACTATAGAAGCCCTATTACTCATCAAACGGTAGTACCATAATATTGAAGACCTTTCAACCTTTCTTATTAATAAATATACTATATTGAAAACCGTATCAAAGACGATGGCCGATGGATATTAAGAAATAAATAACATTTCCTAGACGATAAATGTGATATCCACTACTAATTATACGTTGTATATAGTATTTAATTGCGATTATATATATAAAAGTATTCTTGGATACAAAAATAACATATGAAATATAGAGTAAACCGGTGAAAGAATATTAGATATAGGCTAAATTAGGAAAATAACAAAGAAAATAAAATTAATTACACGATTAAAAAAAACTTCACCTATAATGATTCTGGATAGTAAAACGAGATAAACAATCGAAAGCCCAATTTGTACACCAATATGATTTATAAGTTCATAGAAAACAACTTGAGAAAATCTTATAAAATCATTTTTAATAGAGCCCTTAAACATTAGTACTACTTGTGAAATACCTCCATTAGACGTGAAAAGTATTAGTACTTTATACTCTTTATGTAATACCTAAAAGATTATGTGAGGGTTTCCATTCCGAATGGTGGAGTTACAAATCGTCGTTGTATTAGCCGACTTGCGAAATTAAGCAGTATAATTTCATGATTTGTCCGAATCCAAAGACTATGCGTCCATTTGTACATGATATATCCTAGTTGGGAATTTTAGAACAGAGTGTTTACCTTATATATCAAAATTAGGTACTAATATAGAATCTAGTTTTTGTATCCTTATAGTTTACCCGAACCCAGTCTTAGGTTACAAAATCCACATTTTGGTGGCCTAATTAATTTTCACATTAAAACTTACAATTAAATAAACGAAAGGGTAACCGGTTTAACTCTACTTTTAAAGACAAAAATAAAGATTTACTGGTGTTAGAATGCTAATTAGACTAGTAGACGAATCAATTTAGTGTACTATAGAAATGGAGATACTATTTCTGTATGGTTGTTTGTACGTCAAGAATTAGGAGTTATAGTTTGACTATCTAAACCAAAATTAGCTACTTTACTGGACGTTTAACACGTACGGCCAAGTAAAGGGCAATTATTTATAACTTATACCATTTACTGCCTAGATGTCCAGTTATATATAGGTTGATCTTTACAGTTATCTAAAGGTATAAATATCTGGTCCATTAGCTTATAGTAGTCTAACTTAGTTATCTTTTAACACAACACACTTTTGACTTTGTATTTGTTTTTTCTATACTTTTCTATAGAGAATGAAAAGTAGAACTTATCTATCTTACAGATAAAGACCTATCGAAAAAAATATTAATTTTCTCAATGAGTAAAAACTAATTGTATTCGTAAACTAAATATAAAGCATATAGACCTAGTCAACCAACTGAATAAAGAAACGGAACAAAGGCTGTTACAGAGGTTCTGCATGCAATCTACTCCTTTTTACGTATAAAAAATAAAAGAGACTAAAGAAATATATGATGTTTTTATTACAACTAGCAACGAAGTAACCAAAAACATAATGCGGAGCAACAAAGAAATTTCATTTGGAGGTGATTTAAAAACGAAAACAATTCATTATAATTATAAGAAATCCAAATTAATTTGAATTACTCTATTCAAATGAATTTGAATTACTCTATTAATGTGAAAAAATACAAATCATGAACCAATCAGCAATAAAAAACCTACTAATATTTGAATAAACCAAATCAATAAAAAAAAACTAATAGTTTGAACCAATTTAACCTTTTAATCAATTTGATAAAAACGTAGAATACAAACTTTCAAATGAACGATCAAACTTTTTTAGTTATAAGAATAGATTTGTAACACTATCAAATTGGTTAATTGAATGAGAAGCAACTAGATGATGAAAATAATTGAAAGTAATATTTGAAAAACTAATTTTTTTATTGCTCCGTATAAACGGTCATAAATACGGTTATTATCACGATTGAAATTACGGAAATCTTTGAAAAAACGATAATCTTTTCAAATGTTCTAATCATTTTCTTACTTGAAGTAATCAGAGCGTTTAAAACAACAATTATTATAGGTAAAAAGAATTATATCAAATATTACTATATTTATTTCATTTCGATAAACATAATCACAATTGATGTCATATTCGTATACTTCATTTCGGTCAACGTATTTTTAACGATTATGATTTCATTTTTTATAAATTGAAATGTATCTATTTTCACCATTGATATCATGATGAATAGAATTTCAAATGAATATGTTATTATAAAAGCCTCTTGAAGAACAATTTTGATGTTATATATATATATATATTATATTATAGTATATTACATGTTTTTTTGGTAAGCCTTCATTGTTGCAATGTAGTCGATTCGAATCCATGGTCGAAGTAACTAGTATTGCATTGAAAGTGGTGATGTGTTACTTCTAAGTTTTGCAGATAGCTTACTGGTTTTCATACTAATTTTTAGGGCCAATTACTTAGTCTGTACCATAAAATGAAGTGTACACCTATTACAATTAACTTATAGTCAATACAATAAACTATAGTTAATTTGAATTTAGTATAATCAATCCACTATTAATATAGTTGACTTAACTGTACTATAATTAACTGCTGTTCCAATATTAGCAGCTTTTTGTTCTATATACACAAGTTCGTGTGGCTTATCACTTATTTATCGTAAACTATAAATTCCCTCTTCAAATCTGCATGCCAGACCCCTGTTAATTATAATCAATTTATATTAAAACTAAGTACAAGTATAACCCTAGACCTATACTCTCAAGTTCTTCATTTCTTAACTTTTATACGTAAATTTTCACCATAAATCTTATGCTCATTACAAAATTATACGTCACTAATTTCGTATATTCTGCCAATTTGTCCGAATATGCTTTTCTTGTACGTTACTACTACCACTGCTGCTCTAGTAGTATTTCAGTTTTTTAGGGCATCCATGTTTCTCCACATAACGTAGCAGGTAATCCATATAGCACTCAATCCTTACGGTCAGTGTATTACTGTTTATAAACCTTTCAATGGTGTTGTTAAGGGTAATCTTAATTATAGTATCAGAAGGGTTGATTTTACCGTTGATTTACTGAAACTCATCGATTTATGGGCTTCGTATACCTCCTTCAAAACCATGACGTTTATCATCAAACTTTTTATTAGTTATGCCCAAATTAAACACGCATTCATAGAAGTTATAAAATTTAATAAAATCAATTACAGGTATCGAAGGCAGTTCTAAATATTAAGTAATAGTTCTTAATATATCGTTAATGACTATACTAATATTAAAGCCTTCTATTATAAAGTAAACCTCTGATGATAATACGTTTCGTATCACATGCTTACACTTAATAAATATCCAGTATATATGGTTAGAGGTAATCTGAAAATATCCATCAGAGCTATTATCGAGAACGAGCATTATAAGGACTCCGATTTACGATATAAGGTTAGTATTATTCGTAAAAAAACCGTTGGTAAAAATTATCAACTTCGTCTTCATTAAACACACCGATAACATATTAATACCTTTATCTAAATTATTTATTTGCTATTGAATCTGCTTATTTTACTTGTTTCCATCCTTATTCCATCAATCTTAAATTTTTATCGTGATTGATTAATCGTATGATTCCTTCAGTTAGCATAATGTGGCGTTGTATACCGCTCGAGTCTTTTACTTCAAGTATCACTGTAGTTTTGCCTCGTCGGTTTTTCTAATCTTCGCCAGATACATAGATTTCTCTTTTCATTGTAAGCTAAAGTGCGTGTTACGGATATCATCAATACAATAAATACGGATTAACGATTCATTAAAATGAAGTTATATACCTTTGGCCAACGTCTCAATCGACTTATATTTTTAAAAACCTAAGTTCTTGATAACACGTTATTTAGTCACTACAAACCCACCATTTCCGAAAAGGAACGTATCGTTAATTAACATATTCACTATACCGAAGGTTTTACCTTACGTAATAAACAACTACGGGACGAATATTAATATTTTAATTCCCAACTTATTCCTAAAGTTTATTTGGTACGTTAAAACCCAATAAACACCTACTTCGGTTAGTTCGTACAAAGGTTTATTGTATTGCATTAATATACCGGTAGGAAACTTATTTTTCAACCTCTTTAGAAGTTTCAATAATATAATTCGTCAAAGATTCGTGGAGGAATGCGTGTATTCTTGCGTAATGTTAGGGCTAGGAAAAATAAACCTACCGTTTACGCCATCAAACAAACTAATAGCAATTGCAAAGATCAAATATTGCCTATTTTTTTGAACCATAAGTGATTGAGTAAAAATATAGTCCTTGTTTTTATCATCATTGACTTTTTATATAACTGGTTCTTTATCTTACCCACAATTTTATAAAATATTATTTATTTAAATATCTTAACGTCTTATCTTTCAAATTATGTTAACAGCACAAGTTAAACAATTTCACGTATAAGGAGTCCATCGATATCTATTCGGTCGGGTTTTTTAAAAGTCTTGTCCATTATATTGATAATGCCTTCAATTCTCAACTTGAAGGCCAGGTTTCTATTAGACTTTTAATTTTAAAACATCTATGACGTTTTGTATGCCTTTCCAGGTTTATATTACTATTTACCAACCTTTTTTTTGATGTGTATCCTGCTTTTAGTTTGTTTTCCATGCTGTCGACATTCTATCCGCCTATTAACAATCGGTTCAAAAGGCTTAAATTAGATAATTCGATCTATTTAATAGTTTTCAACCTAAATATCCTCATGGAACTTAAGGGATTTTTTATGCAGCTTAAACTACGTAATGAGAAAAGTATTGTAACTATTAGTAGTATTAATCACTATATTTTAGTTAGTGATATTTAATATCTTGTAAGGTCCATCCCATTTACCTGAGTTGCTTCATGTTAAAACTTTAATTTAAAAAAACATAATACATTCTTTGTCGATAATTCGTTCCTAGTATTAAGGGCATCGTTAATCTATCAACGTACAGATTTTTTTCCCTAGTTCCTTTAAGGCTTCATTTTATAAAATATCCCGCTCATTAATATTTGATGGTAATGGCAATTTAATCTTTATAAATAAATACGTTTCAAATACCATTAAAGTTAGCACCAGACCATTAGAGCTAATAGTCTCATTAATTTATTTCACTATTATATAATGCCGTATTTCTGGACATGTCAAATTGCTAATTTTTAAGTAAAGGATATCGTAAGCCATTCAAAAGAGTGTATAATCTCTTTCAACCGTACCAATACCCCAATAATCTTTAACGAGGATATATTTGTACTGAATACCAATCGAATTAGCATTATCTTGAAATTAAATCGCAATATAGTCAGTACTAGTATCATAAATTGATATATTTAGTACTCCTTAATACGTGTTGATTTTCAATATACGTAATAACCTTCATATTTCCTGTATTATGATTATCTTGAGGTATTTACCAATGTGAAACTCCGTTACATAGTTCATCATATGGAGTATACGTTTGCCATAATAGTAGAATAGATCGACGAAAACTTTAAAAGTAAAAACTTGGTTTTTCTTCAACGTGAACATAAACTTGATGAGTGATAGGAAGTGTGTTTTGAAGTGATAGTAAAGCCGTTAAACTTCTTTTGATGATAGCAAGTTTACGTTTTTATAACTAGTTGTCTAAAGTATTTAATATAGTCTGTGTATTGTCAGATAATCAAACCATTAATATAATCAACGAAATTTGTAATACGTCAGATTTAATAACTTTGCCTTCGGCCTTTAAAATTGGAATTATAAAGGTCCTCATTTTCAACTAAGTGGAAACCTTTAGATACCTGTGACCATTTTGTTAATTTGAATATTAATGTAAATGTTGAGATTTTTCATGTTTTTAAGGAAAAGAAGGAATGGAGTGGTAGATTACAAGATTTAGAAGATCATAGGCCTAATAACTGTTATTACCATCGTCGATTTTACTAAAGATAATTCCTGTTGGGGCTAAAGTTAATTATGAGCTGACCGGCATCCTTTTAATTAAGTTTCGTAATATTATTAATATTCTTTTGTAGTGAGACTTATTACAAGTAGCTCCCGGTTAATTACTATTCAGCTACAGTTTTTATCATAATACCTTCAAACATTTGCTCTACGTAACGATCGAAAATAATAAATAAATATTTAGAGCCAATATTATGATACATATCATGACAACTATAAGGGTTTTTATCTGTTAAGCGGTATAAAAAGGTGTTATCGGCCTGTTATTACGTTTTTTTCGAGTTAATACTAGTATTTTCGTGCTAACCAATGACTTTGAGCTTTTTCTTCTTACTCTATACCGCCGAGCTTTTAAAATTTGCAACTTGTTTAATGTATTTCTAGTGAAAAATAGAGGAGCATTGTGTATATTATATAACCTACTTCGATTCGCTTTCGGTAATGGTGTAGCGTATTAACCAGCGTCTTTGTTTGTCGTAAATTTAGTATCTTTTGGTGTTAGATAGGAATTTGCGTAGTTCACTTGAAGACCTTGAAAAAGAGGAATATCATTTTCCTTATGTGTCTTAACAGTTAAGATTCTAGTTGGATTTTTGTTAACCGTATTACTTGGACCTGCCGTATTTACCGTCGATATAGTATATGTAGACGATGCCTTTATTATCGTCGTTGAAATCGTAAGATTGGGGGTATGTACCAGTTGAACCCGGCACCCGTATCATTATAATCGTAAACAACGACCATAACTAGCTAAAAAGATCTTTACAGGTGGCGTTAAGGTACTATAAAGCGTATTTAAACTTTTTGTAACCCGTAATAACTTTGCAAATATATAATCTTAGTCTGATTTTATTAGATTTTAAATTCCCTATAGCATATTAGTAAATAATTAGTCTATAAAGTGTTTAATTCATGGGATTCGTTTTGCTTTCCGAATTTTTATCATAATTTAATATATATAACCACTTTATGATGTGCGATGTTATGTGGTATTAAATGAGGTTAATATCCTGATTAAAATAAAGTTAAATTATTGTAGATTCTTCGAAACGACGAGTAATTCGTTGATCACCGGAGGTAGTAATGTTTAGCTTACCTAGTAGAGATACTATAAAATAATTAGTAAAATCTTGGTAATTTAATATTTATTTGATGGTAAATACTCATGAATAGGTGTAACTTAACATCCAGGAGATTATACGACTTGTTGTTATATCGCTCGTTTTCTTTCTAAATCTTAACTAAAGCCGTAATTACCGTGTAATATGTATCTACCATTAGAACATTTCGAAGGAAAAGAGTAATGTACTTGTTGGTAAGGAATATTCTACCCGGTACGTTCATATAAAGACAATAGTAAAAGAATTGTAATATATATTGAAGATAGATCAAAGGAAGAAGAGGCATCCAGAGAGTGCATGCCTCAGGTGAGAGATTATAAGCTCTCACCTGGGCAGTGACACTCTACCATATACTTTGCTAATATCCCTTCTGGTCAGTAGCATACTATCATACACTCTGTCAATATCTCTTCTAAGAAGTAGCATGATATCATGCACTTTGCAAAAATACACCTAGTAACGTGACACGTTACTGTGTACTTTACAAGGGTATTACTTTCAACGTAGCCACTTACTAACTATAAAGATATATAATAATATTTACATAGACAATCTTTTTCCCCCCTCGATATAGTTCGTATCCATAATTCAGAAGTAATAGTTTATTAATCCCAATTCCAATCGATCGTGTAGTAGTAATAATATTCATAATGTAATTTGTTTAAGTTTCCAATTAACAGATTTGGTAACGACAGTGGTTGTGGTACGATATAAATTGTCAAGGTTATAATCAGAAGTTTTAGCAGTAATAGTAGTTTTATTAAAATTGGTTTCTAGGTTTTAATTAGAAATTTTAACAGTGGTTACAAAGTAGGTCCCAATCAATTAAGGTAATTAATGGAAATATAGTTGTTAACCCCTATAAAAGTATAATTGTAAAAGTGTAATCATTGATATTTTGAATTTTGGAGTTGATATAAAAAGATATACCGCTATTAATCCAGGTAAAACTTCCTTTTTACCTTTTAACAACGCAACTCCTTTCAAAAAGTAAATATTTAATTAACTAATCGGTATATACATGCCTCAACTACTATCCTAATTAATTATCCGAACCTTTTCTATACACAGACTACTCAACTCACTTCATATTCTAACCGCTTTTTAAAAAAATGACTTGCAAAAATACCTCATTCCGGCGCTGTTTAACGAGGCAACTTGAACACGAAAAAGTAGTCGATTCTGCCGCCCGCCAAACTAACCCTAGCCCTGACCCCGTCAGCTTCGGTTTCAAATCATTTATCCTTATATTTATCTTTGGCTTCCTTTTTACCGCCGCCACCAACAAAGCCCTTACCCCCTTTCCTTTTTTTCCCTCCTTCCATCCTCCTTTTACCTTCTAAAAGAAGAAATAAAGGGGTTTTAAAGATATCAACCTTACCTTTTCACTATGAGTAAAAAAAACCTTACCTATAATGGCCACCCTTCGCCACCAAAAATGTAACCTCGCCGAATTAAAACGCGATCCGTATTACCCATTTTCATTTCAACTTATATTATACTAATGTCTTTATAAACGAAATCGAGGCGGCTGAGCTCGACCACTACCCCGAGCTACGACTCGCGAAAGTACGTCGCGAGGTCTTTTTAACGCATAAAGCGTTGAAACTTCATATCCGGGTTCACGTCACCGGAATGCTAATAAATACACCTAATATATCGTATATCTCATCCGTGCGCATAGGTAAATTTATTAATGGTTACCTTTAAAATATGGAGTAATCCACCCGCTATTACTGTTAGAAAATGGTTAATAACGAATAAATTCCCGTTTCAGTAGTTTTAAAGCCATGAATTCAAACTTTATTACACGTTCGCTATTTTTACGGTAAATTCATTTTCAATTCGCAATACTAGTAGAGATCAATAATTACCCATTGTTTTAATACCCCATTAAACTCTTTGTTAAAAATGACCACTTTCATAATAACAAAAATAAACCGATATTAATTAATAGTAAAAGCTAACCGGCGGTCTAAAGAAACGGTTACCGCTATCTCTGTTTAAAAGACGGGTTTAGTTATACACTATATAAGCGAGTTCGACGAAGTTTTCACGCGTCGTCATAAAAATGGTAAGAACCCCCTGCTCCCATTACTTAAAAGTATGTAGCCTAAGGCGTGAGGACCTTTTCCTGGAGGCGCCGCCGATAAAAGCGTCTATAACAGTGATGGCGATGGAGTTAGCAGTAATAGCGGCGGCGAGGGTGACGAGGATGACAAAAATGAGGACGAGGACGAAGATAAGAACAACGACGACAACGTAACCCCTCCTTCCCCCTTTCCGATTAATAACGATTAGCTGTCTATTTTTATATCTTACCGATTCATTCGGATTTATTGCAGTTCATTATATAGTGATAAAATTTCTCTTGAAAAATCGCAACGTAAATGACAAAATTTAAATGTAAAAAGTATGAATGATTTCATTAAATTCGTAAATGATAAAAGGAAAGAGTGATAATATATCAGAAGCGTTGTGAATAGTAAGTGTAAAAGGTAATAATATGGTAGGAGCAACGCGAATGGTAAATTTAAATAGCAATAAAATCTCAAAAGCTGTATAAGTGAGCAAAATAAAAGGGAATTGATAAGTGCGAGGCGTAAAATGTTTCATTGGAGTGAGGTCGTAAAACCTTCCCAGTAACTTTAAATAAAAAGGTACTTATCAATATAAGCGCTTTTAATACCCTATTTAGGGCGTCTGTAATTATTACATTCACTGGGTTTGACTTTCCATTAATTTACCTTATCTCTTTCATTTAGCGGCGTTTGTACGATTCGCTTGAGATTATAATATCGATTCTAAGGCGTTTGTTATTCATAATTTCGAGTTTGACAAGGTATTCATAAAAGGGAAAAAGTTAATATAAACTACTAAAGGAAGAAGGTTTGAACTGAAATTCAAAGTAATTAATAGAACCGTTATCGTTATAGTAATCCCGAAGTCGAATCCTTTAACTATACTATAAATTTCTGAAGCTAATACACTTCAAGAAACCTATTTACACTCTATTCAATTCTCATATATCAAATTTTTATAAAGGGTAAATCTGGTTCGAGCCTGTATTTCTTTATTATAAACAAAGACGAATTTCATTAACGAATTATAATCGATATTATTCGCGAAAGATTTATAAGTCAAAATAAAAGGTTTTTCTATACGCATATCGAATGGTATAAATCGTAAATTGCGTTTCGGATTACTTATTTTCTACGTAAAACGTTCATTAAACGCTTTATATACGTTATCCAAAGGATTTATTTAATATTATACGACACTAGAGAAGTTGAATACCACCTTCTACTATATCACTAATATAACCTCAACTTTAAGTATATGTTAACATTTATACTCGTTAGCTCATTTTGTGTTGATTAGGTTAACAAAAGCAATTTTATTCAATTATCCCTTTTATATAAGGTTTATAATATTGTTTTGAAGTGTAATTATTACTTCGTTAAAATTAATCTGGCGGTCATTTACCAGTTACACCTTAATCTTGGCTTTTAAACCGGCCGTCAAAAGTTTCCTTTTTCCCGTAATAGAAACCTACACAATACATAATGTAAATATATCGTCCGTTTATATTTTAATAAATATAAATCCTGGAAAACGTGTTATTGAAACTGATGAATATAAATTAAAGGTCGAGTTTGTTATTTTAAGCTGCTCTATATAATGCCTTTGGTAAGTATTATACCACTATACCTTAGCCTTAGCGAGTGCCTAAACTAGTTTTTGGATACGTAGGATCGTCTCGGGTAAATACTACTTTCTAAGCTTTACAAGCATATAAACGTATATATATCGTTTAAAATGCCTTTTGAATTATATATAAGCTTGTATAATATTACAAAACCCAATACGAAGGTTGTAAAGGGTACATAAGAAGGCTATAAACACTACAATTAAATGATAGCTCGCCCGTTACAAAGTAGGCGATTAGGTTATAATATTCTTTTTACCAACTTTATCGTACCCTTTCACTATAAATCGGCTCTTTTTATAGGGCTTTTCGGTTCTATCTTTTATTTCATAAACTAAATAGTTAGGGAAAATTCTATAAGCGCCGTAAATTGCTAGGTTAAAAATTTCAAAGCGAAAAACACTCTATTGAATTCAAGCGAAGATTACCTTATAGGTTAATTATTTCAAAAAGCTACCCGGTGTTATAATAATGCCTTCACTACAGAGTTTTATACTTTACTTATAGTTCGCCGTTTCCTTTAAGGTAATAAAGGAGTTTACGATAAAGTCTTTAAAGCGTTTCTTATTTCGAGGCTAATTAGATGCCTTCGACAGCGTAGTGTCGATTTCGGCTATATGGATCAACCTGTTTTGTAAAGTTGCGATGATTATAAAGATATATTCGAAGGGTATATGGGTTTCGGCAACCATTTGGATTCATTATTATAGGAATAATTTAGTTAATATTCCTCCTCGAAACACGTATTGAAGTTATTATCGTTAAACCTTTCTTTTTTATACTTCCGTAACATCGTCTAACTAAATGAACTCGTATCATTTGTTAAATTTATAGATATATTGTGACTTTTACATCCGTTAATCTTCTATATGCTAATTCATCCATTCTTTGTTTTCTAAACGAAGACTTTTAATTACAATGTTTAGTCTTAAACGTCAGTTATATGCGGGATGTCTTTCGGAACCAATACTTTCGCAATATCATTACTAGCCCGAAAAGAATGTAATGCTTCTATATATTTCGTTCTCACATTTATCCTTTATATCGTGGCTGATAATATCGTTTAATTTGCATGGATTTCAGAATAATAATCGAAAATAAACAGTATTAGAAAAAACATATTCCGGTTAAAGATTTAATTAACAGCGCTTACCTCCATTTACAAAGCTAAGTCCTTGGAACTGGCACTTTTTAGCTTTTTGAATAGTATAGTATACGCTTTTTTAAGCTATTCATAATACCATTCGTATTTTCCGATACCCTATAACACTTTTACCAGTATTTGTTTATATTAACTATCGGTAATTTTGACTTCAATACATCGTTTGGTCGAATCGAAAGTAATGCCTATATTGTGGGTAATTTAATGCAGCTGCTCCAAATAGACGTTCGTTTAATCATTTATTAAAATGTCCCAATAATACGTAGTGAAAACGCTCCTCGCAAATTTAGCGGCTTTAAATAATATTATTACGTCGATGGCGTAAAGTATAACCTAATAGTTAGAGTATCACATATTTATAATAACCTCCTAGTTAAAGTTTACATCGTGTTGAAGGCGGAATTTAAATGTTTGTGAAACTTACGAATATAATTGGTATTTGTCACAGAACTTCTCGATGGTTTTTGGTACTTTTTTACCTATGTATTTGTATCTTACTACGTAAAACAGCCTCAAAAGACCTTTTGCGATCAGATATCCAAATCGATGATATAGTATTTTTAGTTTCGGCTACGTTAGGTAAGCGATTTTAATTGTACGTTTTTTTTGAGAAAACCCTAAATATTTAAACGTAAAACGAAGCAACACACATATAATATCTGAAATGCGAACGAGTAGGTTAGTCGTATTTCGAACCTTAATTTCGAATTCATTTTCATTAACTAACGATAATAAAGATAATGGTTTAAAGTTGATTACGTAAATTTTAACCGATTTGAATCGTGTATTTACAACGACTATACTAAGTAACAATGTTTTATCTTTATTGAATAAAACTTTCCAGTATTTTCCTATTCAATCGAATTCAAACTTGGTAAATTTCGCCGCGAAAAGGTCAAATTGTCGGCTTCCGGCGGTCGATATTTTTATTACGCCGGTATTTAATATAATACCCTAAAACCGATTACCGTATCTTTTCAAAAGCGTAAATTATAACGCTATATAAAGGTTTGATACTTCATTTTCGTTATCTAAGCCTATAATATACAGTAATAAGGCGTATTATAGGCCTGTAAATGTTCATTGGTCCGTTTTCTCATGTTGGATTGTTACGTAAGTTTTGTCTTCCTTCCAATAATTTTTTTCAGGGGTATATTTGAAAAATCAAGCGTCGAATTCTTTTTTTACGCCTTTCTAATCTGCTACATTTATTGTAAAATTGGTTTTTATACGGTATTTGGTTGGATCACAGGCTCAAAATTGTCGTTCAATCCCAATTTACTCGTATGCCAGAAAATTAGTCGACTAATAAACGACTGTATTATATATGATACATTGTTTTTATAAGCTTGTAAAACCTTATATGTTTTTCCGAGTGTATTATAATATATATGATAAATTTCGTACTTACTTATATAGTTTTCGTCGCTTATAATGATTTTATCCTTAGTTTCCAAGGTTTTTTATAGCATTTGTTACCTTTGTATTCGTACTTTTGACTATTACATTTTGATACCTCGAATACATTTTAAATTGTCGATTTAAAACGTAGTAAATTGCTTTTTCAAAGTTTCCATAGGTAATTTAGTCTTTCTCTTTATGTTTTTTGGCTTTATATATTAATACAAATCTCGGCTATCATCATATCAAGGTTTTAAATAATATTTATAAACATGTATGAAAAGCCTCCAAGTTTTTATCCAGTTTAAATAACGTGAGGTTAAAGTTTAGGTTTTTGGGGTACGCTTTTGTAACTGTTGGAATAAATAGTTTATCTCCCTTATATTTTGATTTAAGAACCGCTTGACATTTGCAAAATTTGGATCACCAAGCGGTAAATACTTTTTATAGTATTTTATCAACGTTTTCCGGCTGATTCCCTATGGATTTCCAAGTACAACGCGTCCAGTCCCCATAAAAAAATTCGTAATTTATTTCCGTATTGAAGTGTATTTCTGAGTAATGATAACACTTCTTAAATATATCTACATACATAAAATAATACATATACCACTTTTTGATTTGTCTAATTAATACCCCAGGTGTTAGAACAGTATTGACTACTATTTTTAGCAGGTCAATTGCAGTACAGTTAGTCAACTTTACTTACAGTAAAGTTGACTATACTGACTGCAAGTCAGTTGATTGAGGAGTGGCCGATTCGGTCTGGGGAACGGACCAAACAATGGGCTATACAAATTACAGTGCAGACCGGCTAGCGGTCTATCAAACCTAGAACAATACATTCACCATTTGACTAATGCAATACTACTCTTACTTCGAAAACCAATCGAATGGACACCGTTGCAACGTCTAAGGCCTACCAACACTAGGTAAAATTACATGAAATTATAAAGGTTCATTTTTCATTTTTTTATAAGTATTTAGTATTATACCGATTTTATTATCGAGGACTTCGTAAAGTTTGTTACTATAGTTTAAGTCCTTATATTATAGCATATTGAAATTTGTAAATTTTATGAAGTTACTTTTCTTAGTAAGAAACCAATATAGCCGAAGGTTGCGGTAAAGGTTGTGATTAATATGCATCAATTAGTAAGGCTTATATTATTGTTTAGCGCCGCTTATCTTGTCCTCGGCAATACCGTTTTCCTTGTTTAGGCCGCTTTAATTGCAATCGAAGGGGGCGTTTATTGTATCTGGAGAGTGGTTTGATCCATGTATCTTTTTAAAGGTATGTTTCACAAATTGTCTGTTTTCAACCCGCGTAATAAATAAACTTTATAGCTTTTCCTCCTCTTTTGTCGATTTATTAAGTTCCGTCTGCTTTTTGTAACGTGCTTTCAGCCTAGGTAAAAGCCTTATACCCTGTGTTTGCGGATTTATTTCTCATTTTTCATCATTTGTTTCAATAAACCGGGTTTGGCGCTTTTTCTACTAGTATCCCTGTACTAATCTATATTTATCACTTTATTGTAGGTTCATTTCTGGATTATGGTAAGTCGGGTTCTTATTGTTAAGGTTTCTATGATACGACTGTTGTTTCCACCAGTTGTATTAATACATTCACTCTGTAATTTTCTTTGTGGTATCCTTGAAATCGTATCGTCTACTATACGTCACATGTCCGGCGTCTATTCAATGAAATATTTTCGGAAATTATCAAATAAATTGTTTCCTTCAATATCTCTATTACAATAGTTCAATATCATATTCACAAAGTACATGTTTTCTGTACAAGGGTTTAAATTATCTATTAATGTCTTCATTTTATTATATTATAGGTTTAAATTCAAGTGTTTCAAGGCGTTTTTGCGAATATGTTTTCGAACAGAGAGTTTATTTATTAATTATCGTTTGCTAAGTTTACAGATAATAGCGTTATAATTACAAAAGTACAAAGTGACTGAAAGCTTTTTAGAAGCTGGTTGAGGTATATAGCATAATTTTCAAAGCGTTAAACAAGTTAATATAACGTAGTAATTAAAATTCAAAAACTTTTCGAATACTGTATTGAGAAGAGATTCCAAAAAGAAAAAGGGAAAATATAAATGTACAAAATGAAACTTTTTTAATGAAAGAGTATCATAGTGAAAAAAATACCAAATAAAATATAATGAAGCGTTTAAAATAATGCGTTTAACGTTTACTAATACAAATGAAATTCAAATAAAACGTAACCAAGAATTAGTAAAATATCTTAAATTATCCGTTTAAAGTTTTATAAGCGTTTTACTAATCAAGTAATTAGTAAGCTTAAACGTTATAAGTAGCAAATTTAAATAAGTGGTGTAATATAGTGTGAACGAGGGAAGGAAAACGGGGTAGTGGAAACAGGAAAAGGATATATGTGTGTATAGAATTTAGAATGATATATAAGTTTGGAAATGATGTAGTGTAAGTTACGATTGCTAAATATATCTGAGCGTTTCGTAATGTACTTTAGGCGTATATAGAATGTTTGGTAAGCGGTTCAGATATTACTTTTAAGGCGTAAAGTGATTGTAGGGGCGCTCTAAAAGTCATATTTTAGCCGTTCCCAAAGTTTGTAAGCGGTTAGTATGTTACGTTTAAAATGGATAAGTTTTAACTAAAGGTTTCGAAACTCAATTTTCTTGATTTACGTGACTTGATACGTGATAGGACGTTCTTTAAAAAGTTCCCGGATATATTTCAAACTTCAAATCGAGTTAATGGATAACATAATATGACTTTTAATAAAAAAGGTACCAATTGAGTTAAAGATATAGTATTTAATTTATTCTTTTTAAAGTTACTTCTAATTTTATAGTCTTTTCATTATTTTGGTTTTAAAGATGATTTCGTGTATTTCCATTTTCCCGTATAGTTTTTATAAGTAGTAGTATTCAAGCACATACAATTAAGACGGTTACAGTATTCCACTATAGGTATTTAACTTCGGCTTCTTTTCTCCCCTTTAGGCTATTGATAATCGATTGAATCGGTTACTGATTGATGGTGGTAAAATTTATTTTACCGGGTAAGTCAATATGAAGGTAAAAGTAAACAAGTTGTAACATATATTAAAGATAGGTTAAGGAGAGAATAGCCATCTATAGAGTGTATGTCTTAGGTGAAAGCTTATAAACTTTCACCCAGATAATAGCACTTCACCATATACTTTGTTAACATTATTTCTGAGCAATGGAATCCTATCATGCACTCTGCTAATGACGTTTCTGGGAAGTGGCACGCTATTATGCACTCTGCAAGAATGTACTTTGAAGCGTAGCACGTTACCATGCACTCTGCAAGAATGTAACTTACAGTGTTACGGCTTACTAACTATATAGATATATGATAATATCCACAGTACTGGTTATAAAGACCCTTTAAATCCTTCCACCGGTGATGTTAGGGCAAGTATTGATATTGGTGGGTAGGATGGTTACTTTTAGCAAAGTTTAGAGGAGAAATGCTAGTGGTTGTACCTATAATAGGCTCCAGAATAAAGCCTCTTGTTTCTTAATTGACTGAATAAAACTAAAAGTATTAAGGGGCTTAAGTAATGGCGTGGAGAACCGCTTGAATAATGACATATTGAATTTAACAATATTTCTTTTGGTATTAAGGGTTTCTTTTTGGCGAGGTTTTTGCTAATTAACTAGTATATTTAAGGACTTGAAACGCGTGGGTTTATTTATTCCTCACGGCTAGCGACGTTACTTTACCAAGTCTTTCAGTTAATTATATCTGAAATCCTTTTTTGGGTTCGAGTGAGGCTTTATGAACGCGTGTAGAGGCGTTAAGGGATGTTGTCGTTAGCGATACACTTTCCTTTGACTTTATAAGTCCAGTGGGGGTCCTTATCTATTGCGCATTTGTAGATTAATTTTTCCATATTGCTTCCTTTCTCTATTTCCATCGGTAGGTGAACGTTCCTTTTGTATAGTTTAATTTATAGTTTTGGTTTTACTTGCCTATCCACTTTTTTCTATATCTCCAAGATCTATTATTTAAACTACCCACAAAAGTTGTCAAACGAATCAGATCCTTAATCGAATCCAACATAGTTTTAATCGAAGATAAAGTAACTGATGGAATTTGTTAGGTATTTGAGGTTGGAGTTTTTATTAACGTTTGTTTGCGAAATATTATTGTTGAAGTGTTTGACAAAGGTGAATCCGAGGTTCTAAATTGCTTTTTTTCGAACAGTGTCTTTAACGATATTAATCTTGGTGTTTTCAGAAGCTATTGTAACAAATAATAAATAGTTTAGAGGGTAAAATATTGGTGAAGGAGGGTAGGTGAGTTGTAAGTTGTTTACCGTCAAACTTGTTATTTGTAACTGAAAAGTTGTGGGACTTGATCGTTTTTTCGATTTGGAATTTGTAGTAGTAATACCCGTAATAGTAATAGGGTCTTAGCCGTTTGCCAACTTGACAACTTGACGGTTTTGAAGACTTTTAGGCAGCTAATCTCAACGCTTCCAAGACTGGTTTGACGAATATTTCTTGGTGTTTTCAATACTAGCGATACCATCGCCACTTATATACTGCCATAAACAGCTGCACAATTTATAAGCTCTCCCTACTTGCCATCGCAAATATCTGTATAACGTATAGGGGTACTTCGCCAGAATCTTCCATCTACCTTACCTAAACAAAGAGTAAAACCCAGAAAATAACCTTTTCTTTTATCTAGCTTATCTATATTTATACTAATAAGCACTAATTACTATTTGTAAGAGTTTATTGTTACAACGTAATCGATTCGACTCTCTTGTCGAAGTAACTGGTGTTGCATTGAACGTGGTGATGTGTTAATTCTAAGTTTGATAGATCGCTAGCTGGTTTACACACTGATTTTTAGGGCTAATTGCTTGGTCTGTTCACTAGACAGAAGTGGGTACCTACTGCACTTGAGTTTCACTCAATCCCACAAACTCCAGTGAATTTATACGTGGTAAAATGAATGAACTTCCAGTATAGTTAACTTGACTGTATTGCAATTGACTTCTGTTCCAATATAAATATAATATAATAAAAGGTATTATTACGAGATATTTCAATTCACATAAATAAAATATTAACTATCACTCTATTTTCATTATATTTATGTCAGTTTACAATTCCAGTTACTATATATAACGTAGTTTAAGTTGGAAGCATTTCCAAAATCAAAATCATTATTCCAAACAAAAGAAAAATTACAATGTTATTATTATAACTATTGTCAATTATAAAAGCTCAATAAATTACTAGGGGTGTTATACATTTTGAAATGGAAGTGTACATTTATATGAAAAGCATAAACCAGCGTTATCATATAGTAAATGAAGTATAGACCGGTTAGTAATTCCCGAGATCTGGAAATTACATTATTCACGTTTTTACGGTTATATAATTCTTACGTCGATTCCAATTAAAATTGATGACTATAAATACAAGTGAATATTTCATAATACCAATTAGCGGACACTTAATTCAATTACAAATATATTGGGCAGAAAAAAATCACAAATTTTGGAGTTTTACAAATAGAATAAACCTTTTTAGTATCTTTTTGAATTTGATTGGTTTTGGAAACAGTTCAGATGTGATATTTGAAAATTCTTTGAATTCATAACCGGTTTAAAAAGGCGTTAGGAACGCTACTGATTTACATGGAATATTTATAATAAATTCCGCCCCAAACACTTGAAACTATTACACACTAGGTGAAATTTTTGTCAAAAGTATATGAAAATGACATATAAAGTCTATTTATACATTAAAAACCTACTAATGACCGATACAAAATATGGAGAAGCAACAAATGAATTTTTTTTACACATTAGGAATCCGCCAATAGAAAAATATTGATCTACCAAAATAAACGGAAAAAATTACGAAGATATATAAATCATACAATAGTACGAAAGTAGATAAAACCATGTTACGATAATTAGATTAATGATTTCAGTTTTATGACAACGGAATTATGTGATATTGATATCACCAAATATTTCAAAAAGTAACATTTATAAATTCAAATGATTTACTACTTCATTGAAATTTTATAATTCATATGGAGCTATTTTTATATATTGAAAATTTACATTGTAAAAGTTGAAAATGCATTTGTATAATAAGAAAATGAAGCTATAAAATCGGAAAATAATAATTAACTTAACAAAAAGAACTTAATTTCTAGGTATAAAAAGTTTGTCCTTCGAAAATATTTCTTAATTATACTGTTGGAAAAACAGTCAATTACAATGACAGAAAGTTTATTTTTGGGTGTTATTTCAATAAAAACAAAGGATCAATCTTCAAAACATAGAAATTAGTATGTAAGATAGCTGTCAACTTATACAACTTAAACTTTTTATTTGCCATTGAACTTAGTAATATCATTTATTAATTCAACTATTATAAGAATTAAAAACTCATTATTTATCCTCGAACCTTATCAATAATACATAATATTTGATGGAAAATTGGATATCGAAAATTTAAGTTAAAAGATGTTACTTACCAGTTACAATTAATGAAATTGCAAGGAAAAAGGAAGTTTTTTTTCTGTAAAAAAAACCTATACAAACTACGTCAGTTTCCACGAATATAAGGAATAAAGATTATTATATGATATTAATTTTCATATAAATCTAAAAAGTGGTAACGATATCGGAAAACCATCCAAATATTTTCTTTAAATAAATTTTGAAAATCACTATTCAAATTAATAGTGAAAAGTTTCAAATCATTGAAAAAACAACATCCTGATTTCCTAAATCCCTTCTGCAAATTATTCATCAAGTTTTATTAAACACGTCAATTCTATGCGAAAAATCATCAGGTCAAAACAAACAAAATAAATTTTAAGCTGCAATAAATAACTAAATTATCCCACAACTGCAAAGATTAAAGTTCCAAGTTATCGATCAAAATTGATATTGCCAAGTTGTTCAAATAGTAATCTACAGTAAGAAAATGAGGAAAATTAAGGCGTTTGAACATTTGTCTCCATGAAATACAATGAAAACTTATATTTTAAAACTTCCACAAAATCTTAACCAAGAAACACTTGATTAATTTCATAGACTTATGAATTCGTAAATGAGAGACTGGTAAAGGATTCAATCTTGACGCTCGCATATTTTAAGAATTTTGCGAATTGTTACACGATAGTACTATTCATATATAGAAAACGATCTTAACAAGAGTTCAAAACAAATTGAAGATAGAGATTACGAGATAGGAAACTTTTATCACACAAAAAATTATAAGCGGTTTATAGAATGCCGTTATCCAGCAGACAAAGATAGATTAATATCTTCAAAATCCTTGAACTCGAAATTTCAAAGTTTCAAACCATGGTAATTAATGTAAAGACATTGTTTGTAATAAATAACATCTTTATATACGCTCGAAAATTTTACCTTCTAATCATTATTTAAGTTGAATCTATAACCCCTTACGTGGTTTTTTATTTCTTAGCGTTAGAAAAAAACCTATGGACTTATTAGTTAATCCAAACCTGAAAAGTGGCAATACTAAATAGGCGTATATATGAGTACGAGTATGTGAGGTGAATGCTCCTAATACAGTTCAAGGAATTAATATCGACGCCATCGAAGATTAAGTTACAAAAGATAACTATATCAGCTAAGGTTTTCAAACTATGAAGGCACGTGGGGCATGACCATATAAAATTCTTTAATCTTATTAAATCATTATCATATCAGGGGGTAAAAACTAGGGTACACCTATATACATAAGTCTAGTACACATTCTACCATAAGACTTTGCCCAATAACTGAAGTCATTGATATTTACCGTTAACACTAATATTTAAAAGAAACTCTGGCTAAAAATTCCAACAATAACTAGATTGATTATTTCGATGTATCATTGAAACTAATTAATATATCACAGGATCGTGCCTGGACTAGTGGTCACCAGTGATCTAGCCCTGACTGTTGCTATGCTCTTACCATACTCTGGAGTTATCCTATCACGTAACTTGGTCACCCTTTTTCTGTAGCTTATATAAGTTTTTTTGAAGAAGTTTCTTCCTATCTCGCTCCATCAAAGATAATAAATGATATTCGACCTTTATAAACGACAGCTTCGGCTTAGTTTCTTTACATATTACCCTCGATCCTTTCTCTCGATGGTATTTTAGTTACTTACTATTAGCTTTAACTTAGGGATATATCTTCCGACTTTTGAAATATAGATACTTAGGCCTTGGAATAATTCCTTAACGCGTGTGTTAGAAACTAGTTTTAAAGCGTTTTAGCAACGAAATACAACAAAATGACTGTTTTATACGAACGATTTACGGATACTTTATGTACGAAGTTTATCGAACGGTATTACGCCGTTCGTAAATACGCTTTACTAATAAAATAATAAAATACTGACTTATTAATTACGATGATATAAGGAAATACCAATGTATTAGTTACTTTATCAAATATTATTTGGAAATTTGAAATCATTATCGGTACGCCTACGTTTTTAGCAAAAATCCCCTTTTAAAGTACATAATGAAATAGCCTTAACGTAATATTGGTTATGGGAGAACTAAAAGTTTAGGGTTTTTTTATACTATTACCGGGAAGTACCAACTACTGAGTGTTGAACTAGCTGCGACGAAATAGTCCTATAGATACCGGCGGGAGGGATTGTAACGCAAGGTTTGCTAAAAGCCCGTAAAAGTCTCCAGGACGCTACGCCATCCCTTTAATCAAAACCTTAGGGTGCCTTATCATCCAGAGACCCGTAGGTGTGTGTATTATAGCCTTAATATGGCCACGTATAACGGCAGTTTTAATTCCAACCTAGCATCCATTTATGCTGGAGATATAACTGTATAATCCTTTCATAGTAGTGTATCGAAAAACATAGTATTAAAAAAATAACCCGAGGGACAGGAGGAAGTAAAACGCGTAAAGTTTGTGTATATGCATGTGTATACATATAGCGACGTTTTATTGAATCGCATCGTAAGAGGAATCTCGATACGAGGAGTAGCCCATATATCGATTACTAAGTCAAATAAAAGACATTTTTGTATTTAAATAACCCTTAGCTTCGAACCCTGTCCTATATAATAACAAAGTTTCGCCTACACCAGTAAATATTTTTACGCTTCGTAGCCTATAGCTAGGGTCTTTATAGTTAAATTTCTTATTGTTAAAGTCCCTATATCAATGTAAATAATAGCCCCTTTATGTGAAAACATATTTATACGAGCCGCGCGCCGTCGAGCACGCACTCAGGCCGCCTCCAAATAGTTCATTACCCCTGAAAGGGTTCTTCGTACCCGTGCCGACTATCTCTCCTCCTCCTTCCCCTTTTCGTTTACCATTTCCTTCTTTTCAACCCTCACACACCCCACCTAGCTCTATAATATATAACCTTATACAAATTATATAAAGTAAGGTCTTTTTTTATATAGATTGAAAACAATATTTGTCTCGGGGAAGAAATATTGGGCATTAAATACAACCGTTATATTCGTACAGGTTCTAATGGTTAAGAAGATACAAAAAGGTCTCAATATTAATTAATAATTATAATGAAACCTAAAAGCAGGTATAAACCTGTTAATATCCACGTCGCGAGGCTTTTAATTTATTATCGTGCCGTAGTCGCTGTAAAGGCGTCTTCCAGACGCCTAGCCGTTTTACGACGACTTTTTCTTGCCGCTAGTAAGGTGACAGAAAGTAGCGCGATCTATATAGCAGCTGCGTTATTGATGAATCGGTAAAACTTTATTACCGTCAAGGTAGGGATTGACGGCGAAGATAACAACGTTAGTTCGGATTAGGAGACGTGCTTTATTGTAAACTAATACGTATCTGTTACCCCTATCACCACTCTTATAACCACGTATACCACCGGATCCACCTCTGCCTCCGCCTCCTATTCGTTTCCAAGCTTTGTTTTTTTACTCGCCAAATCCGTATCCGACGGGTAGCGGTTGTAAAGGTTTTCATAACAATGGTAGTTAAGTTAAACGGATAAACCTCCTAATCTGTTAATACGTTTGGTATAAATTAAGGGGTGGAGAAAATATTAGTATCGCCGGCGGGAATAAAACGTTATGATTACCGGCAGGCGAAAACGCAGGTCTTTTTAAGCTAAAAACTCTAATTTCGTTCCATTTCCGAAAAACAATTCATAATAGGTACGAATATCCGGAAATTCTCAAGGTTAGGAAGAACCCTACATATATAAATTTCGCGTATCCGTTTATTGGGGGGTTCCTTAGGGGGTCGAGGGTATAAATTTCATACATGGAGAAAGGTTAGGCAGTATATTAAGTAAATGGCGTTTCGTTTTCCGTTGCATCGAACGTGAAATTCATAGTTATTAAGGAGTTTGGACGGCCAATAATATAATGTAAAGTTCTTGTAACCGTACCTTATAATTTCAAATCGGTTTCATAAATGTTTTGATTATAATGATAAAGGTAGGAAAAATTTTATACATTATAATTTACTATACTTTAGTTCAGAATGAATCGAATACATAAGGCTTTTACTCTTATTGTAGGGAAACATATTAATTTATGTTCAACTGTACCATTTTTTTAGATCACTCTTCAATATATTCACATATTGAATTTGATTTTATTAAGAACACATTAATCTTATCGTTAAGGCGGGTGAAAGACCAAATACTAAGGTTCGTGAGTTTATCTGCAATTCTAATTCCATTAATACCTATATACCTAAAGTTTTACTTCATGATAATAAGTTAAGAACAAGTTTCTATAGTGGTAAAAACACTATCAAAGGTTTATTTGAATGAAGAAACCAGGTTGTTTTTAAATCAATAAATTACGGAAATTTTATTGATATAAACCGTAATTTTATTCAATGTGAAACGGACAACTGTTTTAAGGCTCTAGAACGTACCGATAACTTTTTTATCAAAGATATGGGTGGTAGGATAAAGGTTATCGAACTCTTTCGTAATAATGTTACCGTTACAAAAAACCACGTATTCGTATCCGATATGATTTTCTTGGTCGAAAAATGACTTAAATTTATCAGTAAAGAAAATAATGTAACTTAAATCGAAATCAATTTATAAATACTTAAAAGCCAAGGTATCAATTTCTATAATTTTACTGCCAGAAGAAATTTGAGGGACTCAAAAACGAATTAGGATGGAAAAATTAAAGACCGTATAAAATCGGGAAACTTTCTATTTACGATTAAAGAACGAAGTTGAATTTGGGTTATTTTATAATTTATATAATTTAATTTCGATAATTCGTCGAAATAAACTGGGACGTATAACGGGGTTAGTAATACCACACGAAGCGAGGTGAATCCTTAAAATGCGTAAACGTAGTAATCAAACACCTTTTCATTGCTTGTTAAAATCATCGGGTTTTAATACGTAACTTTAGGTAACGAAGTGACAAACGAAGTTGTAATACGGAAGATAAGGAGATAAATAGTGTTCCTAGTTTTTGAAGTATAGGCGAATCGTAAATGTCATTATTACAATATCATTTTGTCAAGGAGTAAGTCGGTGTTATTATAGGCGATTACGTTAGGCTAGCTGTTACAAGACTGGGCGATCGCTTTTACCATAACGATTAATGTAATTGCAATTTGTTCTACGAGGGCATTTTATTCGCGTCCAATATACCAACTTTCAGCGTAATAAATAAAAATAAATACGACTGCAGCAGTAATAACCGTAAGTAAAAGGTACGGCGGGAATCCATGCCTTATAAGGAAGAGTCTTTTACAATAACGCGTAACCTTTAAGGTCTTTGCTACGTATTCGCCAACGTACATTCATTTTAACTAGGGTCCTTCGAATCAAAACCTTAATTAACATATATTAAGAAATCTTGTCGGTAAAGTTTAAATACTTGTTCATATGGATAGATAAGTAAAAGAGTAATCAGAAAGATCAGTATTGTAGTATAAAAGTAAGATATGATTATAGAAGAAGCATCTAGAGGTGTACGCCACAGGTAAGGGCTTATAAGCCCTTCATCCAGAGCGTACCACTCTAAAATACCTCTTTTAGACCGCTCCACGCATTGCCATCGGTTTAAAATGGTCATTCTAGACCGCTCCACATATTGCCATCGGTTTGGAATAGCCATTCCAGACCGCTCCATATATAATACACTTTGCGTCTTGTAAAAGTACAGTCTTCATCGTAATACGTTACCGTATACTTTGCAGGAGTACACCTTGCAATACAGTGCACTGCCATTTAGCCTATGCATACTTTCTATAAAGGTATATAGTAATATCCACACAGTTAATCTTTTGTTTCTTCCTTATGTATTCTGTACTTATAACCTAGTAAATAAAGTGTGGTTGTGGTTATAAAGGTCCAAATCAGCAGTTTCCGTAATAATAGTATTGTTACGGCAATAATTATAAGAGGTCCAAATTAGCAGTTTCCGTAATAAAAGTATTATTATAGTATCAATTTCAAAAGATCCAAATTAGTAAGTTTGGCAAAAATTAATAAGATTTGTCTACGGTAGTAATTATAGTTCGGTTGAAATTAATAAGGTCTGGCTGGGGTGGTAATTGAAGTTCTGCCTTAGTTAGTATAGCTAGATAGGGGCAATATAGTCGATAATAGCGCTTTTTATATTTTCTCATAGGGGTAATTATATAAAAGTGATTGCGTAAAGGTGATTACGTAGGTACGTGTTAGGATAGTATGAAAATATATATCGTTATCAGTTTAGGAAAACCTTTTTTTCTTTTTCTTTTAAAGGTGTATAACTCCAGCTAATATAAATTCCTATCCTAGTTTAACTTTTCTTTTAAATAAACCAAGCTACTCTTATAGGTTAGTCACTTGGCCCATACCTATATATTAACTCTTTCTTCGAATAGATTCCACGTAAAAATAGGATAGCAAGATATTATTTAACGCGAAAGCGCAAACGCGCCGCCGCCGTCGCAGCCGCCACTACCGCTAGTAGCCCGCTATTATCTAGCATAATTTCCTTTATAACCGCCACCCTCCGCCGCCGCCTCTCTCTCCCTACCAGCTTCGCTTGCCCCTTCCCCCCGTCGCCACTCCCTCTCCCGCTGCCGCCGCTACCTTTCCCCCCCCCCTTCCTCTCCCCCTTCCTTATCCCTTGAAGGGAGAAATAATGGGCTCCTAAGGTTATAAACCTCACCCTCTCCCTATGGATAAAAACCCTATTACTCGTAGAGGCTCCTTTACGTCATAAGCATAGCTGAGCATAACTATGCTAAGGTATGTATATCCTAAGTCCATCTGCTTATTAACCTTTAACCTCTTTTCTTCTAAATAAGGAATACGAGACGTATTTTCTCCGTCGCCTCGAACTCCGTATCGCCAAGGTGCATTGCAAGGCTTCTTTAACGCGTAAGGCGTTAAAACGATGCATCTAGATCCGTAGTTCCGGACCGCTAATAGATACGCCCTACGTATCGTATGTCGCATCCGCGACCGCGAGTAAGTTCGTTAATGATTACTACGAATACGGGGGTTGTTAGGCCTGTTACTACCGCTACAAACGAACTAACAACTCTTACGCCCCCATTCCGATAGTCTTAAGAACGTAAGTTGAAGCCGTATTACACGTCCGCTGACTTTATGGTAATTTTCGACCAAATTCCAGAACTTTCCACTAATAGAAATATAATGGTCAGAGCGTTCCGAAAAATAATGGCGGTCGCAAATAAGTAAAATAAACTGATGCTAATTAATAATAGGCGCCAATCGGTGATCTCGGGAGTCGGCAGTCGCTGTTACCGCCTGGAAAAGGGGCCTACACATATACTTCGTAGACGAATTTAACGAAGTTATCGCACGTCGACGTAAAAAGGGTAATACCCTCCCTACGCCTTTGCCCAAAGGCATTTTTCGAAAGGCCTAAGACTATATCCTTACTGACGTTAATAGCGTCGATAGCGATAATGGCGATAACATTAATATAAAGGGGAATGGTAACGGAAAAGATAGTAGGAACGCAATGACGTCACCTTTTCCCTCTTTTAGCAATAACTAACTTCCCTTGCGGCTGGATCGGTGCACCCGGTTATAATAATGTTATTATTTTACTGAAATAATTATTTTCAAAACGTAACTTACAAGGTATAAAACTAAATAAAAATTTTTAGGATCGGTATAATATCGTAAATTAAACCAGAAAAAAAAAAGAAACGTATTATATTAGTATAGAAACGATATCATAAATTCAAATAGAGAAAAGAAAGAATAAAATAATCTGTCAGGTTAGCGTACGTAAAAGAAAAAGTGATAGAATGTTAAAATCAACGCTAAATATTAGGATTAAATAGAGATACAAATCATAAGTTCACGTGGATAACAAAATTTAAGCCGTTATAAAGCCAGCGGAAATATTACAATTAAGCTATAAAGGTCGCAAAACTTTTCTAGCCATAGAAATAAACAAAGTACTTATTGTTATAGGGGTTTTTTTAAAGATTCGTTAGATATAGCCTTAGTTGTTACGTTTACCGGGTTTAATTTATTATCAATTTATTTCATTTCTTCAATCTCAGGGCGTTCGTATAATTCTCGTAATGCCAGAATATCAATTTTTAACCGTTTTTCATTTATAATACCCAACTTCATCAGGTATTCATAAAGCTCAAAAAAGTTACTATAAACGATAAAATGCATAGGGTGAAAATTAATATTGAAAATAATTGTCTGAACCATTATAATTATATTAATATCCAAATCGAAACCTTTAACTATACTATAGATTTTTAAATGCAAAACATTCTTCATAACCGTTTTACATTTGGTAAAGCTTTAATAGATAATATTTTTACGAAACATAAAGCTGTTCCGGGCCGGTATTTCGTTGTCAAGGATTAAAACGAAGCCTATTTGTAAATTGTAATGGCCGTTATTAGCGAAAACGCCGTTAATAAAAACAAAGTGTTTTATAATACGTATATCCAGCGACAAAAATTGCAAACCACGCTTTAAATTTTTTATTTGCCATAAAAGGCACTTATTAAGCGCTTTATATATATCGTCCATCGGGTCGATTTAACATTACGCGGCGATAGAAGGGTTAAATGCTACCTTTAGTTGTGTTACAAAAGCGATCTAAGCGCTACGTACGCGTTGATACCTATATTCGTTGGTCAGTTATATGCTATCGAAAACTATTAAGGCAACTTTGTCTAGCTACTTCTTTTAAGTAAAGCCTAAAACGCCGTTTCGGAGAGTAATAGTGGCGCTATTGGAATCGATTATGTGATTTTCCATTAGATACATATTAGATTTCATTTTTAAGCTTGCTTTTAAAAGTTTCCTTTCTTAAAACGTGAAAAACGAGGTTTTATATAACCTTAATTGTCATCCGTTTATATGCCTATTAATATGAATCTCTTTAAATGGGTTATTAATATTAATAGGTAAAGGTTCAAAGATAAAGTTAATTATTTCGAGAGGTTTTTTATAGTGCCTTTAATAAGTATTATACTATTAAATACTAGCTTCGGATAAGCCATAAAGTAATTTTATAATACGTAAAATTGTTTCGTGCAAGTGGTAATACCTAAAATCTTTTGACATATCGGCGTAGATCTATCGTTTAAACTATTCCTCAAATTTGGTATATACCTATATAATATCTCGAAGTTCGACATATAGGTTATACGGTCCGTTAAGAGAAGCTGCAAATGTAAAAATCAGGCGGTGATTGGCCCGTTATAGTATAGGAGATTAGGTTATAATATCCTTTTTACTTTTGTCGTTATATTCTTTAACAAATAGGCGGGTTTTTTCCTAAAAAAAATTCGGTTTTATCCTTAACTTTATAGATAAGGCGGGTTGGAAAAATCTTGTAAGTGTCGTAAATAGTCAGGTTAAATCATCTAAAACGAAAATTGTTTTGTTCGATTAAGACTAAAATCACGATTTAGGTAAATTACTCGAATGAAGCACCTGTGGTGGAGATACTACCCTCATTACAAAGATTTAGGCTAAGTTTGCGATTTTCCATCTCTTTTTCCGTAATAAAAATATTTGTAATAAAGTTCCTAAAGCGTTTCTTACTTTTCAAGCCGAAAAGGCGCCCTCGGCAGCGAGGTTTTGGTAAGGTTAGTATAACCGGTCCGTTTTTATTTAGCGTAATCGGGTTGGAATAGTGTTTCGAGGGTGGAGTTAAGGCTAAGATCGATTTAAATTCGTCGTTTTAGGGGGTATTTCGTTGACGGTTTTATGTGTCTTACGGTTTCAGGCTGTTCCTTTTTACCTTTTTCTTTTTATTCGTATACCATTATCCAACGAAACGAATTTATACTATTCGGTAAATTCACGAGCATATTATGGCTTTTAAACCCGTTAATCTTTTAATGGCTAATCCACTTTTCTTCGTTTTTAAAACTAAAACTTTAGATTATAATGGTAGATTGAAAATTCTAGCTTTACATGGACTATTCCTTGTAACCAACGTTTTGGACACATCGTTTTCAGCCCATAAGGAGTGTAAAGCTGTTATAATCTTCGCTACAATATTAGCACTTTACATGGTAAATGGTAATAGTACAAAGTTTGTATAGATTTTCGGTTAAGTATTAAATTAAAGAGCATAGAGATGAGCTCATTTGGGATAAAAGTATTATTAACGGCGCTATTCGCTATTTAAAGGATAAATTCCTTGGAACTGATATCTTTTAGTCATTTAGATAATACTGTATACGATTTTTCAAGCGGTTTATAATACCGTTTAGAATTTTTAATACCATATAGGGATTTTACTAGGATTTGCCTATATTTGTTACCAGCTATCCGAGCCTTAGTACATTACTCGTTAAAGTCGAAAGCCATACCAGCGTCGTATATTGTCCAATTTAAGGGCCTTAAGTAAATATTGAACTAATTGTCAATCAACGCGTTCTAATAATCTGTAATGAAAACACTTTGTGTAAATTTGGCAGCCTAAAATAATATTGCTACGTTGACGGTGTAAAGAACCGGGTAACTATGTAAATACATAATATTATTAATTACTTCGTAATTAAAGTCTATATTGTTTCAAAAGCGAAACTTAAACCGTTGTAGAGCCTATAAGTATAATTAGCACTTATGGCAAAACTTTTCGATAGCTTTAAATACATCATTTCCTATATATATATAGCTTACGGCATAAATCTAGCTTAAAAGGCGTTTTACAACCGGGTATCCGAATCGTCGGTGCAAAATCCGCAATTTCGGCTATTTTAAGTAAATAGCTTTAATTATACGTACCTCTGGGAAAACCCATAAGTAGCCGAACTTAAGTCGAAACGGTACGGATACACCATTTGAGACGCTAATAAGATGATTAATCGTATTCCGAACCTTAATTTCGAATTTATTTATATTACCCAATGAAAGTAAAAATGTTATTTTAAAATATATTACGTAAAACTTCACTGATCCGAAACACGTATTTATAACGACCATCCCATGTAACGATGCTTTGTCTTTACTAAATAAAACCTTCCGGTATTCTCCTATTCGGTTCAGCTAAAATTTCGAAAACTTTGTCGTAAACGCGTTGAATTTCCGCTTTCCAGTCGTTAAGGTTTCTGCTATAATAGTATTATGTATAATACCCTGAAACCTGTTTTCGTATCTATTAAAAAACGTAAATTGTAACGCCATATGGACGTCGAACACTTTATTTACGTAATCTAAACCTGTAATATATATAAAGAAAACGTCTTACAAGCTGGTAAAGATACGTTAGTCGTTTTTATCGTCTTAGTCTAATAGGTAGGCATTATTATCCTTAGGGTTGTTTTCTTCGAATGTATTTTTGTTAGGGTAGGCGTTTAATCTATTATCTATACCTTTGCACTCAGCTATGTATGCTATAAAATTGGCTTTTATACGATCCTTAAATGCATAGTCGGCCCAAAATTGTTGTTGAATCCGAATTTTCTCGTTAAAGGAGTGATTTGTAAACCAGCAACCGACTTTACCGTATACGATATACCGTTTTTATAAACCCATAAGGCTTTATATACCTTTTTGTAAGTATTACTATAATCGCAGTACGTTTTTTCCATTTTTGAAAGATCGTCCTTATCTATTGTTACTAAGGTTACCTTCTTAATATATATACCTTAAACGTTCGTTCTACCTTAGGAAAACCTTAAATCTTTGATCCAAAACATGGTGAATAATTTTGGCAAGATTTGCTTTGGTAATTTAGCCCTCGCCTTTGGTTTCATTGACTACAAATACTGATTCGAGTCTCGCCTATCGTCGTATAAAGGTTTTAAGCGATATTTTAAAACTTTTACAAAAGGCTTCCAAATTTTTTTCCGGTTTAAAAAGTATAGGGTCGAAATCTGGGTTTCTATAACAAGCTTTTATTATTACTTGGATAAATAGTTTATCACCTTTTTATTCTGGTTCAAAAGCTGTCTGGTATTTTCGGAACTTAGCTAATGAGGTGGTAAAAATCTTTTATAGGTTTTTATCGGCGTTTTTCCATTTTTTTCTTTACGGATTCTTAAGTTATACTGGTTTAGTTCTTATCATAAAGTTCGCAGTTAATTTTTATATAAAAATAGGATTTTCATTGGTTATAACACTCCGCGAATATATCTACCTAAGTAAGGTAATACATATATCATTCTTTAGCTTACTAGGATAGTATAACAGGTAAAATAACATAAAATGAAAATCATTTAATATCTAATTTTTTATATATATTAAGTATAACGCGTGTTTCATTTTAAACACGTTGTATGGCTTACTGTCGTAATTTTTATCCCTTTCTGAAATCCTGGAAAAGTTAGTCAGCTTTATAAGGTCGCTTTTATTAATGGAGAAACGGTACGGTGGGAGATCACGATAAGTGTTATAGCTGGCGGATATCGTTTCGTAAGGCTTGTATTAGCGCTTTACGCCGTTCGTTAATTCCCGAGACGAGTTATTTTCTGTATTTCGGCCGATCGTCGTTTTCAAAAGCGGGTTATTTTATATTTTTCGGCCGATTCCATTATAGCTGAGCGGGCTATTTCTAGTATTCGAAAAGTGGCTTGGTATTTGGTTTTATTTTACAATATATTCTGGTATGGGGGTATATTGTACTTGTATAGTAAACGATAACTATAGTTATTTTTCTTACTAGGGGTCTCTACTTTTAACTTAGGATGCAAATACAGGACGAGGTCGTTTTACGCATCGTTTCTGTCGTTTTAACAACAGTTTCTTTTACTTCGTACGGTAACACCCTTTTACAAATTCCGTTAAATAAAAATATTTTTCCTTTCAGTCTAATACATTGATAAGTTGCGTTATTTCGAATAAGGTTTTTACAAAGCGGCTATCTTTACCCCCTAAAGTATTAATTTCGCTGGTCTGCAGTAGGATCCATAAAGCTTTGGTAATAATGGGATTTAAAATTTGCCACATATCTATCATATAATTCGAATTCTTTTATGAAAATCATCTAGTAAATCATATCCTTAAACTTTCTCCTTCCAGTAGCGAATCATAACGGCCAAAATGTATGTATTTACTATATAAGGTTTTGGTCTTTTAATTGGTATGTTGATAGTGTTATCCTATAGGCTCAAACAGATTTCGTACATTATGGCCTTCCTGATTCCCACATATTTAACCAAAAGGTCGAAGTAAACGTTGGCTTTCTTCAATTTTATTGGTTTTAGGGCTATAATTGTAGGTGTCTAGGGGGGGTTAGGTGTAGTAATTCCTATATACGTTTAGTTTACTGGAACGGCTTAAGTTGATAATTTCGGGTTGTATTTAGATTTAAATACGTTAAGATTTTAAAGTCGAACGCAGCTTAAGGTTCACGGGAACTCCAAATTCAGGGTAATTTGGAAAACATAGAGTAAGTTAAATGATAAAACGGTGAGAATAGTTCTTATCAGAATTTACTAATATAAATGAATTTTAAATGATACGTAAATAAAACAAGACCACAAACTCATTAAGGGTTTCAAATTAGTTTTCTTAACATCTAGTAACGCTATATTAACCAAATAACTAGGAAAATTCAAAATTACAAGTACTAAACTTTCAATACGTAGGGCGAATGTAAAAAAGTGGATAGAGTAAAAGGAGTGTAATTATATAATCTGGTATATAAGTCGTATTTGGTAATCGGTCCGGATTAGTATGTCGTAGCCGCTTTTAATAGAGTAAGCGGTTTGGATTAATGTGCCGTGGCCATTTTTAATAGAACGATCGGTTTGATTAACGTATTCGTAACCGCTCCTGGATTAAACGAGCGATTTGGATATTTTATTCGTAACTGCTTCTGTATTTTACGAATGATATGGATTATCGATTTCAAATGGTTCCCAACGAAAGGTTCCGAAACTTGGTAGTTTTGACTTGCGTAACCTGGTACGTGATAGGACGCTTTCAAAAAAGTACTAGGGTATGTTGAAACGCCAAATAAAGGTTAATAATAACGTGACGGGGCCTTTAGTAAGTAGAAAGCCAAACAAAGGTTAATAATATCTTATTAAAGTTGTCATTCTTAAAGGAACTTAGTTTTCATAGTCTTTATACGCGTCGGCGTATAATTCTTGTAAAAACGAAGTGTTGGAATACAAATAATTAGAATCGCTATAGCATCCCGTTATAGGTATTTAACTTGTACCTTTCTCTTCTTTTTTAGGCTGTCTGTAATTAACCGAGTCGGCTACTAATTATTATCGGTAGGGTCTAAATATTTTTTTTACGTAAATAGGTAGGTAAAAAAGTAATGAAAGATATTGGTATTGTAATATAAAAGTAAGATATAATTATAGAAAAAGCATCCAAAGATATAAGCCATAGGTAAGGGCTTATAAGCCCTTCACCCAAATCGTACCACTCTGAAATACCTCTTTTAGACCGCTCCACGTATTGCCGTCGATTTAGAATAGCCATTCTATACCGCTCCATACATGATACACTTTGCGTCTTGCAAGAATGCAGCCTGCAGCGTGACACGTTACCGTGCACTCTGTAGTAGTTCACCCTGTAATACAATGCACTGCCACATGTTCTATGTATACTATATATGAAGGTATATAGGAATATCCATAAATCTCGTATTTAGCAAAGGGTTTGAAACTAGATAAACTGGTTTTACAGAGGTTAAAATAAAAAGATTATTACGTTTCGTAAAGTCGGTGGGACTTAAACGACTGGTAATATATGAAAGTTTAAACTTTTTGGGGGTAAAAATGAACTTGTTATTATCCGCGTATTGATGAAATTTTCATAATTCGGTATCAAATACTGAAATATTAATCCTTAGAGAACTCGAAATCCGAAAAAAATATAATGTTAGCGGTATAAATAAAAGTATAGTTAAAGTGAAGCTTTACAAAATCCGATATATGGATTATATATAAAACCGGGGAAACGGGAGAGCCCTAAAGGGTGCTATAATTAATATCCGTGAACTTTATGGTCGCTGTTTAATATCGAACCCTGATTATGTTACCTACTAAAAAACCCTGAATTAGGGTAAATAATCTCCGATAAATTTCAAAACATCGTATCTTTATATAAGCCGATTGTATAGTAAGGCATTAAAAATAATTTGGATGTTTCAAGAAAAAATCAAAACGACCTTGCGTTTGGTCAAGGTTGATTTAATAACGTAGGTAAAGAAAAATGTAACAGAATCCGAAACGAATCTTCTAGGAGTTCACACATCGTATTCAACGTTAATTAGGCTCTGTGTGATAAAAGATTAGAAAATCCTTCGAATCACGATACGTTGCATCCCTTTAAAACATACTAAAATTAGAGTTATAAGCCTTTACAAACATGATTATAATAGGTTTCGGTTGTTTAATTTCACTGTTATAAATACTGTTGTAATAGTAGTAATTGAAGTGCAGTAAGTCAACTTTACTTGCAAAGTAAATTTAAGCATACTAACTTCAAATTGAGTTTATTTTTTTGTGGGTTTACTGTATTGGCTGCAAATCAAGTATAGTATGCACCCATTTTATATTAAGGTACGTAACCAGAAATGAGCCACATAAATTATTGTGCAGATCGGCTATCGGTTTATCAAACCTAGGAAAATACACTCATCACTTGACCATTGCAATACTACTGTCACTTCGATTAATCGAATCGATAATGTTGTAATATCTAAAGCCTTGCAAACACTGATCAGTGTTTATTAGGTTAAGTATATATAAGTTAAGTAAAAGAAGAAGTTACTTTTCGTTTACACTTTACCTTAATGTAAAGGTAGAGGAAAGATTCTTGGAAAGTACCTTTATTACTATATCAGTTCTCACGGAAGTAAGTAAAGAAGACCTTTGAGTTGTATCAGTTTTTATGGAAGACCAGAGGTAACGACGGTAATGTAATAAAAAATAACAAGAACTTTTTACCAAGATTATTTTTTAAGAAGAGAGTCGATATTAACCGCTTAAATTCTTATATAGATAAGTTATCAAACAGCTAAGTTAGTACTATTTCTGCTGTTACTATTGAAAAAACGACTAAGTTACACAGTATACAACTTTCAAACTTAGCCTTTTATTATTAATGAACTACTTTCAACCTTACTTTTTATACTTAATCTTTGCCTTAAAGACTAAGATTTCCCCTTATATTACTGTTTTTTACTTCTCCAACGCTAATTCAATCGTCAAGATCTCTGTTCCAAGTGAAAATACCAATAGTCGCTAAGTTTTGTTAAAGAAGATACGTCGCGCGACTTTACGTTAAATTGTTCAGTTTTTACGCTTTCTAATTACCAAGTTTTTTAAATACTATGTCATACATTTGCTAGATTTTTAAGATGGCATTCAGTTAGAAGCGAATGGATGCAATTAAAGCTTTTGGACCCCTTTTTTTCAAGAATTATGATAAAGAGTTTTGGGGAAAAGATGTTGATGAAGACTTAAAGGAGTAGTATTTGGGTAACTTCATCGGTAGTTATATCCTCGACTAAGATGATGGCGAATTTAACCGTAAAGAAAACGCCTTTTCAACATTTTGCGGCTTTTTTGGAAATAGTACCCTTGACATATGACAGTTAATTTTAAAACGAATCAAAATCAAGTTAATGATAGAGTTTATTAGTTGCGAGGTATATGTATTGGGTAAGAAAATTAATAAACTGATAGAAGTTTTTTACGAGTTAGCTTAGCTTTAGTAATACTTTTAAGACTTATATTCGAGGAAAAACGGTGTTAAGGGCCCTTGACACCTTTATACGTGTTTTTAGGGACACCCTTTTAATCTTTAGTTAAGTTAAGCCTCTTTACACATAGATGATGAAAAATCTGTTCATTTGCTTAGTAGCCTAGTACCTTTACGTAGCTTCCAACGCATTAAGAGGTATTAACGTCGGCTTTAATTACCGGTTAATGAAATATGATCGTCAAGCCCTATATAATCCTTCCCTCAGAATCATCAAGTTCTTTAAGGCGAAGCTTCCCATGGCAGATATGCCTACACACACGAGCTTACTACAGGTTGTAATATAGGATTTTACCCCTTAGGTCAGGCGACTAGCAAGTACCCTTAATACCGCAATTCAGAGGCTTTACGGTTTGAATTGATGTTAAGAAATACTAACAATGATTGGGACGACTATCATAATCTTTTTTTAAGACTTGTCAAGATGTTAAACATTAATCACAAGCTTTTTACAGATTTTGTTAATATTTGTAGCGAAGTAGATAAGTATGACGGGAAGTTCTATAACCTTTTTCAATACGAAGATAATGCCTTATTTGAATATTTGCAAGTAAATAGCGGTTTCTATACTTGATTTTTACTTATTGTTTCCCAGAATCCTTATAAGGTACGCCAGGTATTATTACCTGAATTTTCTAATGTGCGTAAAAACCTTTCGAAAGATTTATGATGGTATAAAATTTATTTCGAATCCGATATTTACCCTACTTAATATTATATAGATTGGGCTATTACAAGGTAGACAACGATAATAGTGAAGAAAAAAAGAAGTAAATATCTATGGAAGTTTTTAATTAGATGTTTGATAAGTTGATATTATGTTAATAAGCGATAAGGAAGGTTTATATTAACGAAGTTACGTTTTGCGAGTAGATATGGGTAATTGTTATTGGCATTCACGAGTTTAAATACGCCTTATAAGGCTTAGATACCACTCGTAGAGGCTTTTTTAGTTAGTTAAGGTTCTTGTTTACAATCGTAATAGTATGTACGCTAAATTTGTTTGCTATGTACCCTTAAACTGATAACTTCTATGATATGAATGAAAAAGATCGCGTAATGGTATATTACGTCTTTGATCAGAACGGGCAGCACTAGCGTTCAAAATTCAGTCTAATACCTTCGTAGTTGACTCTATAATTATATTGGAGTTAATAACAAAATGGATATTTAAGCAGACCTGGTAACCATCAAAATTATCGTTGTAATATGGGCAAGGGATATTGGATCTATAGTAAGTTCGGTTGCTAGTTAACGTATTATACTCCGGCTAAACGTAATAGTAAGTACGTAATGTACTAGATGGAATACCTTATAGCTTTTAGATAAAATTAATTAAATTATATAGTCAATTTCGAGGGTAAAAAACCTGTTAGTGACGACAATATTTTAAAGTAGATCACGTAGTTTGAAAACTTTGTTTCTGGCGCGGCTTAGTAATTATCCGACTATGCCTTCCTATACCGTTTCAATAGCAAAAACCCTTACCTTTACTTTGACCAAGGTTTTAAACCCTTATATATCTTTCAACTTTGCGATCGTTATGCAGATTATACTTTTTGAGGTATTATGCCAGATGAAGGGATAGTAAGTTACTTGATGATAGGTTGTTCGTAGTATGTGGTATTACAAATAAAAAGTACTATTATCATATCGATTAATCGTTGAAATTTTGGTGAGGTTAAAGTAAGTTTTAGTTTAGGCAAATAATTATCTTTATTGAGGACAATGGTTTTCTAAATTGTTCTTATATCACTTAAGTATTATATATTGAAATCCTTAACCCCTTTTTCCCTTTGTTTCAAGAATATAATAACCTTTGACGTTAATGTTAATATTAATGTTAATAAGTTGGTTGAAAATGGTTATAGTTTTTCTTTTGCTTCGAAGTAGAGGTATTGGTGTTTTGAATTTCAATGTTGAGAAGAAACGGTGTTAAATTTGACGGAGTTAGAGATGCTTGAATTTTACCAGCATCTAAATATATAGCAGTTAACAAGCTATATAAAGCCTTCAAGTATATAGGGTACGAAATCGTGAGTACTTCACTTTGGAGTTTATCAAAAACACTCCGTTATTGTTGCTAAATGTATGACTGAACCCTTCGAATATTTTAATTTATACAAAAAAAACGATGAGGATTTTAATTACCAGATTTTTGTTAACATATTTTATTTAGATAATAAGTTTGCTTTTAACGTTATGAATTCCGTAACCTTTTTGTAATAAGTGAAATTTTTGAGGTCCTTATCGGGGAAAGATGTGCGGGAAACGTTAATTATGTTATGTATTAATATGTACCTAGGTTTATTTAACTTTGTTGTTTTCGATGCTAGTATTAATTTTGCGACGGCGAAGTTTAGACTGATATTAAGATAATGGTAATTACGAATCAATACGTGTTTAATAAGGCTTATTGAAGTATTGAGAAGGTTGAGAGGATATATGCGTTCTTTTTTAAAGTGTAAAATATTCTTATATAGAAGTTTGGAAGCTTTATGGATTACGAGGTACGTTTTCAGATGGCGGTGAAGTGTCTGAATAATATCATGGGCTTTTATGGCCCGGTATCCACGTTATTGGTTTCTATAACGTATTTACGTTAAATGAGTGAATTTCCGCCATTAGTAAGTATTTAAAAATATATCATGGTTTATATCAAAGTATTGAAGAAATTGCAGATGGAAACGGTACAATTTTAACTTAATAATGCTTTTAATATTAGAAACGACCTTACGACAATCTACGTATTTTCTTTTCCATTGTAACTAAAAGTTTTCGTGTGGCGGGAGTTAAGTAAATACAACAGTCTATATAAGATTTTAAGTATCATTAACATTAAAGTAGTTAGTAAAATTATTAACAGTTTCGTAACATTTCGTTTTACATAAGTTGAACTTTATATCGTGACGATTAATGATAATGATAGTAATTTTTAAAATAAGCGAATAAATTCATACGACCCTTTTTCACTTATTATTGATGTGGTGATAAAACGCTGTAGATATAGACTACCAGGAAAGAGGAGGAACACTAAATGCAAGAAAAATATACTCGGTTGTATTTATAATTCTATTTAAGTTAAAAAAAAATATTAAAACTTTGTTGTCAAGTTTCGAGTATAGAGTATTATTAATATTTTCGGTAGACTTTTCAAGGAAAGCTATAGAGTCAAGATTAACGAATTTCTTATTCGAGGAGTTGTATAATTCGTATTCATAGCCCATTTTAACCTTTATAACCCGAATTTAATGATTTTGAGATCGAGGATTATATACGAAGTTAAAAGCAAGATCATGGGACGGCGGTACAAAAAGATAGGCCTAATCGTTTAACAACACAATACTTAAGGTAAGGACTAAATATTTACGTAGTCGTCAACAATTTAAGAAATCAATTAGCGTTTAGTGGTTCTTTTAGAAGTAGGGTTATTAGTTAAGGTTAAAGGAAAGTTTAACTTTAATGGCTACAATATAACATAAAAGTATACATAATTATCGACCGCTTTATAGCGAATCTTGTTATTGATGTTATTAAAGGAATTTCATATTACGTAATTTTCAAAAACGGTAATATGATGTATTAAGTTTTTTTTCGAATTCGTTAATCCAGGCGTTTACCAGCTTTCAACTCATGAATCTTACTTTGAGTTTCGATTAAGTATAGAGTTTTCAACGCACAACCCTTATTTTTCGGTTATATAAGAAAAGGAATTTGGTTTGGTACGAATGTAAATTAAAGATACACTTTTCATTGGAATGGTTCGCTTCATAGTTTCGGAGTAGTAGACGAATTAAAATTTAAATTTTAGAACTATAAGTTACTTGCAACTTTAGCGAAAGTCAATGAACTTAACTTTAATATATTTCAATCCGTATATTTGGTGTTAATTTTGGTTTTATGATAGTTAAAATAACGTGCTTTGGATAGCTATATCGTTACCTTATATCACCTGGAGGCTTATTACGACCTATCAATTACGGTATAAGTATAAAATTAAACGGATAAAGACTTTAACCGGTAAAAAATAAGGTTGTAATAGTAAATTCGGAATTTGATTGAGGGATTAATATGATTTCAATTGACTTATAGAGGGTTAAGTTGATGATATTTATGGACGGCTTTCTAGTAAATAACATAAACTTGTTATTATAAATTAGGTTTCTGATGATTTCCGTTAATCAAAGTAGGTAAAGAAAATTGAGTAAGTATTATCTGAAGCCTAATTTATCGGATCTGTTAGAATAGCAGTCAAATGTAGTACAGTCAAGTTAACTTTACCTACAGTAAAATTGATTGAACTGACTTCAAAACTGGCTGCAGTTTGTGAGACTGCACTGCAAGTGCAGTGCAGTAGGTGCCCACTTCAAAGTGGGGCACAAGCCAAAGCGTTTGACCATACAAATTAGTTTACAGACCGGCTAGCGGTCTGCCAAACTTAGAACTCACACATCAATCAACAATATCAACGCAACACCAGTTACTTCAACCACAGTGATTCGGATCGACTACGTTGCAACGATAAAGGCCTACCAACACTGATCAGTGCTTATTAGGTAAAGCACAGATTGGCTAAGTAGAAGAAGAAGCTACTTTCTGGTTACGCTTTACGTCAAACGATGGCTAGGGTAGAGGAAAGATTCTTGCGAAGAGCTTTGAATGCTGTATCGGTTTTTACGGCAGTAAGTAGAAAAGATTTCTAGGTTCGTCGATTTTTACGGCGGACTAAAAATCACGACGGTATCGCTACTAAAAAATACTAAAAAATCTTTATTGATTCTTTTTAAAGATATTAAGATTGACTATTAGAGGTCTCAAAGTTCGGCAAGTTTGCAAATAGTTAAGTTAGTACTACTGCGGGTGCTACTATTGTAGAAAAACAACTAAGTTCCTACGCTAAAAACAACAAACAACTTTTGATCTCCACCTTTAACAGCGGCCTCCGACCTCACCCTTTATATTAAACCTTTACCCTTACTTTATTCTTTTCATTCCTTATATTACCTTAATCTTCAAGTTCGCTTCTTTGAGAGAAAACACCAAGTTACGCGGAGAAAGCTACGTCGCGCGACCTAACGCTAAATCGACAAGTTCCCACATAACTTTACGTCAAAACACCAAATAAATACGCCTAAAGATCGCCAATTTACTCGCCCTACGCGTCCTACACATCCTCCATAAGCCAAACCCATCAAGATGACTTTAATTCGGGTATTTATGGTGAAAGTTGAAGCTCTCGAATCAGTTTTTACTAAGTTTTACGACGACAGCTTATAGGTACTAGATGTCAATAAAGACTAAACGGAAAAACACTTTATTAACTTTATTGGCTGTTACATCGTTAAGTAATATGGTGGCGAAGAGCTCGACCGCGGTAGCCGTGCCTTTCGCAAATATCGTAAGTTTTTCGATGACTAGACTATTGACATATGGAAGAAGATTTAGAAAACTGTCAAGTTTAAGCTAAAGGAAAAACTTGAACGCTAAGGGATTTACATATAAAAGAACAGTTTTACCAGGCTGGCAAAAACTCTATTTAATTTTGTCTAGTTTGAATAATGCCTATAAAATCTACAGTTTAAAGGAAAAGATATCAAGAAACCTTATCACCCTTATACGCGATCCAAAAAAAACCTCCACTTTATCCTTAACTAAGTTAAGCCTCTTCACGTATTAATGATAAGGAACCTATCAACCTATTCGAAAGTCCAGCACACCTATGTGATAACGCGGAATGCGCTTTTAGCGGTGGTAAAGTATATGAAATAATGGCTACCCACGCAGCTAAAGGTATTGACTTTAGCACTTCACAACAATGAATTAAGTAGGAACCTTGCCGGACCGCTTGATACCAAGGAGAATATCACCAAGTCCTTTAACGCGCCATATAATATATCGGCCGATCTGATCCTAGGTTACTGGCGCTGTATAACGTACCTTTAACGTGCCATTTAACGTATTAACCGGTTTGACTTTAAGCCATCGATGTCGTACAACGCGCCCCTAAACGTATCGTATAACTTATTAGCTGGTTTAACCCCAGGCCGCCTACGCCTTATAACGCGCCTTTTAAAATACTATATAATATATCCTTTTTACCATTGGTATCGTATAACGTACCCTTTAACACGTCATATAATACCTCGTTTTTATTAATAATACCGTATAATGCGCCTCGTATGATACGTAACCTTTGCCGAATTTAATCACATAATACCTATAAATACGAATCCCCCCGTAGCTTTTAAAACTTCCTATTTTCCCCTTTATATCGTCGTCTTTATTTCATTATCTATCCTTTTTCGTAACAATTTTATTACCATCTTCTACATATTAATTACAATTTACCACCAATATTTCGTAACCCTTGTTTGTTTGTTTTTTCGTTTTTATAACTAATGAGTATAATAAGACTAACTTAGGCTATACCGTTACCAACTCTCCTAGTAAAAATAATAAGCCATTTTACAAAGTACGTTGCCTTATTATATACGAATACCTTACTGTTAACTACCTTTTATAATCTTTTCACGTTATAGGCGACCTACTCGTTATTAATAATAACCAAAATAAAAGCGAACATTCCCTTTTATAGGTTAAAAACGCGTATATATTATATATTAACCGTTTTTCTATATTCGGTATTCCTTTTATTGATATTTTAGTTTTTTGGGTGTAATGTGATCATATTTACCGAAAGGTTTATAATAAGGTAAACTTACAAAAGACCTTTATAAAAACCGCGATTGCGATGTAACCTGTTTTTGTAATATATTTAGAAGATAAATTTACTTACGACCTCGCCTTGTTTACGCGCTTTTTTACGTTAATTAATCATTGTTACTGAAAATAAAGGTTATATTTTAGTCCTTATCCGTAAATGGAAGAGAGATGTCTCATATCATTAACTCGTTTTTACCTCCGCCTTTTTTAAGTTAATTAATTAGTTTATCCAGCTCCATAACATTACTTAGGTATAAAAAGTCATTACCGTATCGTTCGTATAAGTCGTTACCCTTTTAACTATACGTCCCTATAGCATCTTTCTCCTGAATTCATCTTCCCTTAATATTCATTCGTTACCTTTTAAGGTATCGCTTATTTATCGAAATAAGAATTTCTTGGTTAACCATACATTAGCATATAATGTCTTTGTCCCGGCTTCTTTAATGCCCGTCGTATGTTTTTCCGTATTTTTAGCCTAAAAAGCCGGAATAATATAGTTATATGAGCTATAAGTTTTATAACTAATATAGGTAATGGTTTATAAAGTGTAGTGAACAAAATTTAAAGCCTAATTATACAAACCCCAATTGTACCCGTAGTATATTTACTAACATTACCTAAAAGAAAGTTAATCTGGTGAACTACAAATAGTCTGAAGATCGTACCCAGGACGACTGCATCGCACGAGTTTAAACTAATATATTATAATTTTTGGCAAACCGCTTAAAGGGTTGCTTTCCTCTCCCTACTTCGCGCTCTACTCCTCGTTAGTCGTTATCTTCGGCCATCCCCAACTTCTGTCCTTCCTAACGCTATACGTTATCCTCAGAGACTCCCCGCATCCGCCTCACCTTTTACCAGCTCCCTTCGTCGGTGTTTAATCACATCCGCCACATCTTTCGCCGTTTTCTTTTACTGGCGTCTTTTAGTATTTGAAACTAATTATAATAGTACCTTGAATGTTCATAATACCGTTACCCGTTAAACCCTAATAAATATAATGATAATAAGTAGGTGAATCTTGAATTATTTATAGTAAAAGTCGTTTTACAATTGGGAATCGATTCGAAAAAGTCGGGTAATATTTATCTCATTTTATTTATTATATTATAATATAAATAGTAATAAATTTTCCTTTTTTTATAAACAATATATTATTTCGAAGGTATAGGCAACTCTCTCCGTGTAAGTTCCCTTATATAAACTCGATGTTGACGTCGAAATACCAGATTATTAAAAATACGAATATTTCCCCATTTCGCTTTAAATTTATTTAACATTATAATATATTAGTGGTTTTCTAATAAAATTTGTCCGGATTATTATAACCTTTCTATTTAATTACTAAAAAATGAACCATGTTTCGCCCCATTTTTACCACGAAAATTCCTTAAATTTAAAATTCCTTAAATTTTAAATTCCTTCTATATACTCTCCTTTATATCGTCAACGACCAAAACTAGTTCCGGGCGAATATCGGATAAAACTTAGGAGGATAAGGGGTTCGAAACCGTCTGTTAAACTTAATTTACATCAAATAGAAAATATTTACTAAATATAATTTAAACGATATTAAACAGGTTCAAAAATTTTAACGAACCGGTATCAATTATAAAGTTAAAAATGGTTTTCATTTAGGCAGTTAATTTTAATATTATATAAGTTTAGCTTAATTAAATACTTTATTTTATACCGTTTCTGCGAACGTCATCGACAGTTCGTCGTCGTTTTTATCTATTATTAAATATATATTTTTATCGCTTAAACCAATTTCGTACCCTCGAGTAAATATACTAAAAACGTAACAACTCGCTCCGCCGGATTAATTAACAACTTCTTATTCCTGTTTATCTTCAGAATAAGTAACATTTTATACCTATTTATTAAACAGTTCGCGTTAAACACAATAACCGTCGACATTCGATTATTGAACGTAAATTGATAAACGAGTTAATATAAAACCTAATCGTATTACGAAAAGTTAATAATGAAACAAAAATACTTTGAAAATTTTTAATTTATACGTTTAATATCGTTATTTATTTACAGGTAATACGTCGAAAATCAAAATCACTAGACTTTTACCAAAATATATAAAATTATTTAAAATACCTTTACTTAATTTGAACCGAGATTACTAATAATACAAGCCGAAAAGCCATAGAATTCACATTATATATTCCGAAAACACTTTGTACACGTATAGGTAACCATGAACTATATAACTTCAAATTATATAAACTTAAAGAAGTAGTCTGAAATAACTAATTAATATCGAAGGCCGTCTTTAATAACTAATAGACCGATTATAAAATCGATGGGAATATATGCCTAATTATGGATATTATTATTGACCTCCTAGATAGCATGAATAGGGAAAGTATCAGTGCACTATATTGCAGGGTGCACTCTTGCAGAGTGTACGATAACGTGTTATGCTGCAAGCTGCACTCTTTCAAGACACAAAGTGCTCTATGCATTGATCGTTCTAGAATAGCTATACCAGACTGAACGGAAATACATGAATTGGTCTGGAATAGCTATACCAGACCGAACGGCAATACGTGAAGCGGTTAAGAGTAGTACGCTCTGGGTAAGAACTTATAAACCCTTACCTATGGTGTACACCTCTAAATGCTCCTTCGGATTATCACCTTTTATACTATGATATTAATCATTTTGATTACTTTTTTGAAGACCTTAATTTATGTGAAAATTAAGTCTCAAGACCTTATCAACACTGATTAGTAGCCGATTAGGTCGACTATGGACAGTTTATGAAAAAAAAGACAAATATAAGTTAAATACCTATAGCGGGATCCTATAACGGTTTTAACTGTTTGTACTCCAAAAAGTTTTTTACAAGAATTATATACCGATGTGTATGAAGATTATGAAAACTAAATAACTTTAAAAAAACATAACTTTCATACGTTATTATTAACCCTTATTTAGCGTGTTGTTTATTAAAAGTCTTATTGCGCCATTATTAACCTTATTTGAAGTTTTAACATACCTGAACACTTTTTGGAAAACGTCTTATTACATACCAGGCTACGTAAGCCAAAGCCACTAAGTTTCGAAACCCTTAGTTAGAACTTATCCGATTTTTCGATATTTAAACCATTCCTTTAATTTAAAAGCGGTCACGATATACCTATCCGAATCGATCGTTTTAGTAATAGCAGTTACATATAAAGCAACCAAACCAATTACTTTACCAATTTCGGTTAGGATATACTAATCTGGACATATTATTAAATACCGAATTATATAACGTACCTCCTTACCATTACCCTCCTTTTACCCTATTCTCCTTATACTTCCTTTACACCGTTTACCTTTCCGCGTTCGCTTGAAGTATTTTGAATTTAGTTTTTACGACGTTTAAGTTTTTCCAGCCGTTTGGTTAACGTAGCATTACCAAACGCTAATAAAACAAATTTATCACGCCAGACTAGTTTATAGTTACGTTTTATTTATCGTTTGAAATTTATTTATATTATTAAATGTTGGAATAGTATTATATGCAGTGCAGCAGGTCAAATTTACTGTAAGTGAAGTTGACTGTACTGCAACTGTATTGCTTTGTGCAGACTTACCGCATTGGGTGTAAGTCGAGTGCAGTACGTTACATTTCACTCTAGGGTATGGGCAAAGCACTTAGCTATACAAATTACAGTGCAGACCGGTTAGCGGTCTGCCAAACCTAAAACAATACATCTACCATCTGACCACGCAATACTACTATTATTTAGACCAATCGAATCGATAACATTGTAATATCTAAGGCTTACTAACACTTATTAGTGTTTATCTACCTATTAGGTTAAGCACAGATAAGTTAAGTAGAAGAAAAGGCTACTTTCCGGTTACTTTTTACGTTAAATAACAGCGGTGAAGGTAGAGGAAAGATTTTTGTAAAGGGCTTCTACTGCTGCGTCGGTTTTTAAGGTACTAAGTAGAGAATAATTTTAGGTTGCGGCGGTTTTTACGGCACACTAGAAGTAGCGACGGTATCTCTACTGTAGAAACACTAAGAAATCTTTATTAATCCTTTTTGAAAACGTTAAGATTTTCTGTCAAATGTCTTAACGTATAGTAAGTTGGTAAACGGCTAAGTTAGTATTACTGCAGATGCTACTATTATAAAAACGACTAAGTCCCTATGTCAAAACAACAACCTTCGACCTTCACTATTACTAACGACCTTTGACCTTACCTTTTATACCTGACCTTTGCCTTACTTTAATTTTTTTACTTTTTACGCCACTTTAACCGTTAAGTTCTCTGTTTTTAGCAAAAATACCAAGTCTCGTCCAAAAATCCACGTTACGTGACCTTACGCCAAGTTATCAAGTCGCTAAGTTCTCACACGACTTCACGTCAAATATTAAACCCTTACACTTAAAAGATCACCAAGTTACGTCTTACACACCCCATTACGTCCCTTATCGATCAAACCGTTAAGATAGCCCCAAGTTAGACATTTATAGACAAAGTTGACGCCCTCGGATTTATTTTCATTAAGTTTTACGACAATAACTTATGAGAAATGGAAGTTGATAAATAATTAACAGAAAAACACCTTATTAACTTCGTCGATTGCTATATCATTTAGTAATACGGCGGCGAAAAACTTGACCACTGTGACTTTGCCCTTCGCAAATACCGTAAGTTTTTCAAAAACTAGACCATAGATAGATGGAAAAAAGTTTAAAAAACCATTCAGTCTAAAATAAGGGAAAAACTTAAACGTCTAGGTATTTACGTATTGGAAAAGAGCTTTAAGAGGTTGGAAAAAACTTTTTTTAACCTAACCTAATTCGAGGAATGTCTTTCAGACCCACGACCTAAAAGAATGGGCGTTGAAAAATCTTACCGCCCTTATACGCGATTTAAAGGACCTCCCCTTTAATATTAACTAATTTAAGCCTTTTCATGCGCTAATAATAAGGAACCTGGTAACCTGCTAGGCGGTTTAGTATCATTACGTAATAGCGTGGAGTATGCATTTAGTAGCGGAAAAGCATGCAAAGTAAGGGCTGTTAATGCAGCCAAAGTTATTAACGTCGGCGCTTTATACTAGTGAATTAAACATAATAGCCAGGTCTCCTAAAACCCTTAAGTATCTATCGACCCTTAATATAATCGTTAAACACCTTAAAAACCCTTTCCTTTCCGGCTTGCCTACATATGAAAGCCGATTATAAGTTACATTATAGGATTGTACCCTTAGGGCTAGGAAACTGGCAACTACCCCTAATACCGTGCCTTGGAACCTTTAAGGTTTAAACCGCTAGTACATACCAATTAAGCTTAAGATAACGATCGCAACCTTTCTCCAAAACTTGTCAGGATAGTTAATATCAATTATAAGCTAATAACAGATTTCGTCAAGATTTGGGGTAACATAAAGAAGTATAACGGGAAGCTTTGTAACTTTTTTGATACTAAGATAATGCCTTTCCTAAATATCTGTAAGTAAATAGAGGTCCTACCTTTTGGTTTTTACTTACTGTTTCCTGAAATCCTTATAGGTTACATTAAAAACTACTACTTGACCTTCCTAACGAGCGCTACCACATTTCGCGAGATTTACGATAACATAAAGAGCTAATTCGAGTACGACGTTCACCTCGCATAGTATTATATAGACTAGGCTACTATGCGATGGACTACAATAATAATGAAGAAAAAAGAGGATGAATTACCAAAGAGTGTTTTTAATTGATTTCTTAACAAACTAATGATATTAAAGGGCAATGTAGAAGGCTTACGTTGGCAAAACTACAGTTCGCGAACAAATACGAGTAGTAGTTACAGGTATTAGCAAATTCGAATACGCCTTATAACGCTTAAATACCACTTGCGAAGGCTTTTTTAGCCAGTTACATTCCTTGTTTGCCACCGTAATATCAAGTATAACAAACTCGCTTAATATGTATCCCTAAGCTGGTAACTTCCTCAACGTAAATAAAAAAGACCTTATGTTGATTAATTACGTTGATCGTAAGTACGAACGCCTACAACGTTTAAGGTTTGGTCTATCAACCTTGGCCCCGAATTAAAGGAAGTACCTACACTGCCACCAATAAGATATAATTGAACCTATTAACCGTAAATACTATCGTTATAATAGTAACAAAAAATGTTACATCTGTGATAAAACTAGTTATTGGTTAACCCGATACCCCCCTAATAAGTTAAATAACAAAATGGTAATATATTACATTTAGTAACTTACTCCTTCTAAACCGGAATATTTAGACTAAGTTATAAACTTCGAGGGGGATAAGCTTATTAATAGCAATGCCCTCAAGCAGATTAAGTATCACGAAAGCAATGCTCCTGGTACAGCAGCCTAGTAACTAGCCGACTATGCCTTTTTATACCATTTGGGTGGTAAAAACCTTTACTTTTACCCTAATTATACCCTTAATCCTTTATAATCTTTTAACTTTCGTGATAGTTACGCTGATTATATATTTTATGGTATTATGCCAAATACCGAAGTATTAAGGTAATTAACAGGAGGTTATTTGAAGTACGTAACACTATGGAAGGAAAGCACTACATCTACTGAGATTGATCGGCACGATATTAGTAAAGCTAAAGTTAGCTTTAGATTGGGTGAACAACTATCGTTACTAGGGATAACGGTAATTCAAACTGTTATAGGAGTAATTACGTTCCACATCCTTGAATCCCATACCCCTTTCCTACTTTGTTTAAAGGATATAAAGACATTCGACGTTAATGTGGACGTTAACTCAGATGAGCTAGTTAAAAACAGCTAAAGGTTTTCATTCGACTTTAAGTGGGGGTATTTATAATTTCATCTTTAAGACCTAGAAGAAATAGTATTGAACCTGACGAAGCCGGAGATACGTTAATTACACCAACGCTTTAATTATCTAGCTGTTAATAGGCTATACAAAGTCTTGAAATCTGCAAAGCATGACGATGTAAAATATTCTGCCTTAAAAGCTATTAAAAGGTTTTGCTACCACTACCAAACGTATACCTAAGCCTTTCGAAGATTTAAGATTATATTAAAAGATAATAAGAACTTCAATTATAAGATCTTTGTTAATGTGTTTTACTTGGAAAACAAGCCTGTTTTTCACATAGTTGACTTTGTAACCTTCTTTTACAGAGCTTAATTCCTAAAGTCCCTTTCGGCAAAGGATATGTAGGAAACGTTAGGGATACTGTGCATCGATACATACTTAGGTCCACTTAACGTCATCGTTTACTATATTGGTACCAACTTTGCCACGGTAAAGTTCTAGGAATATATTAATATAATGGGTATTTAGTTTAAATAGGTACCTATAAAAGTTCATTGGAGTATTAGGAAGGTTAAGAGGGCATACGCTTTACTCCGTCAAGCGTATAATATCCTTATATTGGATATTAGGAGTTTTATAGATCCGGAGGCACGCTTATAAATAGCAGTAAAAGGCCTTAATAACACCGTGGGCCCTAACAGCTTAGTACTAACTCTCTTGATCTTTAGGGCGTACCTACGCTTAACGAGTATATTTTTGCTTTCGGAAAGTACTTAAAAATGTATTGCGGCCTATAACAAAGCTTTAAGGAAACTGCGAAGGGAATCAGCAAGCCTCTAGATTAATAATGCCTTTAATATCAGAAATAGCCCCTTAAATATCGACGTATTTACTTTACCGTTTTAAAGTAAAGTCCTTGTGTGGCAGGAATTAGGTAAATAGGAAGGGTCATATAAGATATTGAGTATTACAAATTTCAAAGTAGTTGTTAAAACTGTTAACGGCTTTATATCATTTCGAATTACTTGGGTTAAATTATATATTAGGGGTATTAAAGATAAAGATCTTTAAGTCTTCTAAGTAAAATGACCGAACTAATACGACCATTTTTTAACTGTTGTTGATAAGCCTATAGAACACTGTCGGCGCGGGCAACCACCGAAGAAGGAAAACGTTAAAAAGGAGGAATAAATACCGTGCTACATTTACAATATTGCTTGGGTAAGTAGAAAAGAGAAGGATAACGAAGACTTAGTAATAAAGCTCAGAGTACAAGAGATTATTAAAACTTTCGGTAAACCTTTTAAGGAAAGCGATAAGGTTGAGATCGACGGTTTACTAATTCGAGGTAAGGGGCAATTTGTACCGAAAACTAACTTTAACCTTTAAGACCCGAATGTTACGATTTTTAGGTTAAGGATTATCTATGAGGTTAAGGGAAAAACTAAGGGGTGTTTATACGAAAAGTTACGAATAATCGTTCAAAGATACAGCGATAAAGGCAAGGACTGGATCTTTATGTAGTTGTTAACGATTTAAAATATTAGCTAACGCTTGGTAATTTCCCTGGTAACAAGTTTACTAGCTAGGACTAAAGGTAAGTTTACACTTAATAGTCGTAATATCATGTAAGCTTACATATAGTTAAGAACGGATTTATAGAGGATTATATTATTGGAGCTGTTATAGGAACTTCGTGCCATATACCCTTTAGGCATGGTAATATGTTGTATTAAGCTATTATATGGATTGGCTAAAGTAGACGTCTACTGGTTCCTAACTTATTAGTCGTATTTAAGTCACAGCTGATGATAAAGTTTTTAATATACGATTCGTGTTTTTTGGTGGCGTAAGAGAAAGACTTCGATATAATGGGTATATAAACTAACGATATCTTTTTCGTCGAAACGGCTAGCTTTATGGTACTGGAATAATAAGCGATTGAGGACTTTAAGTTTTGAAATTGTAATCCGGTAACGGCGTTAATGGAAAACAACTAACTTGACTTTAATAGATCGTTAATCCGTATATTTGGTGTTAATGCCACCCTAAGCTTCCGCCAAAAGGGTCAGGGCATTATCCTTGCCATAATTAACAAAACTGATAAAACTAGGGCTTAACGATATTTGAAATAGTGTATAAGGAGTAGCTATATTATCACCTTACGTTAACTGGAATCGTTTTACAATTTATTTATCGCGGTACAAGTATAAATATGAACGGATAAATATTTTGATTGACTAAACAAAAGGTTGAAATGATAGATGCGAAACCTGGACCGCGAGGTTAATATGATGTTAATCGACCTTTTAAAGACCAAGTTGATAATCTTTACGGACGGGTTTTTCGTAAATAACATCAATTTTTTTTTATAAATCAGCTTCCTAATGATCTTTGTTAATAAAGATGGTCGGGAAGATTGATTTAGCATTGTCTGTAATTTAATCTACTAAACCTTCGTCAAATGTAAAAGGATTACACGAAGCGTGCAGACTTCGGAGGTCTGCGGGATAATAATGGGCTTTGACGTAGGTATGGCGTTGTGGGAAATCCTTAACCTTATTACCAGGCAGCTAAAGATTCCTTTTATCCTGGTAATAATTTGTACTGACCCGAGGAGTCTTTTCGAATACCTATTAAAGTTCGGAACTACTAGCGAAAAACGTCTGATGATAAACGTGATAGCATTTCGTAAAGCTTAAAAAAGGAGGGAGATTGAGGAGTTTCGATAGATCTATGGCAAAGATAATCTAACAAATGCCATAACGAAGGCTACGGAAAAAAAAGCCTTGGAAAGATTTGTGGATAGCAATAAGTTAACTATACGTATTGAGGGCTACATGGACCGACCGCTGGGAAAACCACGTGATAGCAGACAAGGATATACTGGCAAATCGGAAGACTGCTAAGGGATTAATAATAGTGATTTGTTTAAGTGGCATAGCTAAAGTTGCGAAAAGCAGTGGCGGAAGAACTTTTTGTGGAAATTGATGAATTCGAACCTCGGAGCGGCGGAGTAATTGAAGCAAAATAGACTAAAATTTACATGTAATTTCGTGCAATTGAGTATAGAAGTTAACTGGAAATAATAGGGGTTTAGCTAGTTGACGAGGAGGTAATTCTATAGTAACTTAAAAAGATTAGTTAACTATACTAGCGTGCGCGTACAAACCAAAAAGCCGCCAGTATTAGAATGGTATTATATGCAGTGCAATAGGTCAACTTTACTATAAGTAAAGTTAACTGTACTGCAAGTCTATTGCTTTGTGCGGACTTACTGCATTGGGTGTAAGTCGAGTATAGTACGTTGCACTTCACTTTAGGGCACAGGCTAAGCACTTGGCCATACAAATTACAGTGCAGACCGGCTAGCGTTCTGCTAAAACTAGAACAATATATCTACCATCTGACCAGGCAATACTACTGTTACTTCGACCAATCGAATAGACAACGTTGCAACATCTAAGGCCTACCAACAGTAAACATTAATAAGCTTTGTTTCAACCACTTTAATTACTTTATTGAATTTGCATTTGTTATTTGTAAAGTGTACCACCCTAAACGTTTAAAGTCGAACGTACCTAAATTTCACTACGGCGTGAAATCACCAACTTGAACCATTCTGGTATATCAAGTATGTATAGAAACTACCCCAAAAAGCTTACAATTATAGCCTTAAAACCAATATCACTAGAGAAAGTTAACGCCAATTTCGACCTTTTAGTCGAAAAAATAGGAATTAGGAAGGCTATAATAAACGAAATCGACCTGAGCCTACGAGATAATACCATTGATTCGCTAGTTAGGAAACTCGATTTATATATGGTAAATATATATATTTTGGCCGTTATGTTCCATTATTGGAAAGAAAAGGCCTAAGGACCTTACTTGTTAAACGATTTTTATGAAAACATTTCGAACTAGACGTTAAATATATGGCAAATAGTAAATCCTTTTATTGTTAAAGCCTTACGGATCTAATTACGAATTAAAGGTATAAATACCCTAGCAAATAGGAATAACCACCTTATAAAAGCCTTATTTGAAATAGTATGACTCGTCGACTTACTAGACCGAAAGGATAAAGATTTATATTAAACGTAATTTATAAAGGGATATTACCTTACGGAGTAAAAGAGATTATTATTAGAACAACGAGAACGAAGTGTAAAAACAATCTAATTTTATAACTATATTTTAAGTCAGAAATAAAGACACTAATGAAAAGAATAACCACAATTCTTATCTACCATATAATTATAATACACCCTTACGCTGGCATATATTGTAAAATAAAACCGAATACCAAATTACATTCCGAATACTTAAAATACCCTGTTCGGCTATAACGAAAACGGTCAAAATACCGAAAACAACCCGATCGACTATAGAAAGATCGGCTAGGATATAAAAAACAACCCGAACTAGTAATTAGCGAGCGGTGCAAAACGAAAATATGTACTTTATAGACTAAGACCTACAAACTATAACCCTTATTGTGACCTCTTATCATATAGTTTCCTTAAGGATAGAAACTACCTTATAAAGTTAACCAATTATATCAGGTTATGAAATAGGGATAATAATTACAATGGAAAGCCGTAAAACGTATTTAAAAATAAAATACGCGTTATATTTAACACGTGTAAAAAAATAGAAATTAAGTTATTTTAATTTTATGTTATTTTACCTGGTATATTTCTCGGAGGGTGAAAGAGTGATATATATACCACTTTATATAAGTGAATATATTTTCAAAGTGCTATAATCGCCTGAATTTTGATTTCTATACGAAAATCAACTACGAGTTTCACGATAAAAATTAAACTGGTACGACTTGGAAATCCGTAAAAAAATAATAGAAAAACACTGATAAAAACCTATAAGAAATCTTTACCGCTTTATTAATTAAGTTTCGAAAGTGTTAGGTAGCATTTGGACTAAAATACAAATGTAATAAATTATGTATCAAAATAATAATACAAGTTTGTCACGGAAACCTGGATTTTGAGCATATACTTTTTAAACCGGAAGAAAATCTAAAAGCTTTTCATTTAAACCTTAAAACATCGCTTGGAACTTTTATACACTAACGAGCGAGGCTCAGATTAGTATTTATAGCTAATAAAATCAAAATCGAAGGCTAATTTACCAAAGTAAATATCGTCAAGATGATTTACCACGTTTTAAAACGAAAATTTCAAATTTACTTAAGATAAAACGAACGCTCGAAGTACAGGTATTTAATACAAAACTCTGATAATAAAATACAGTGATGATCGTTCAGAAATGAAATAAACGTATCGAGATTGTAACGGTACATGCGAAAAGACATACGAAGTCTTACAAGTTTGTAAAAGCGAGGTATCGTATACGGCAAAGTCGGCTATTAGTTTATAAACCACCCCGTTTACGAATGAATTCGAATTAAACGATAATTTTGAGCAGAGTGTCATTTTAAGGATCGGATAAAAGCTAATTTTATAGTATATATAATAAAGTGCAAAGGTACAAATAACGGATTCGATGCTTACCCTTACGATAACATATCCAAAAAAGACGACTTTATGTAAACTAATACCTACTTAATAGCCTACGACGATAAAAACCCCGAATGTATCTTCGCCGGCCTATAAAACGCTTTATATATATATATTAAAAACCAGGATCATGTAAACAAAGCGTTTAATGCCTATATAACATTGTAATTTACGTTTTTTAATAGATACGGAAATAGGCTCCAGAGTATTATACCTGACACTAACGTAGCCGCAATTTCAATAGCCGGGAAGCTGTAATTCGACGCGTTTATACCGAAGTTTTCGAAATTTCGGATACACCGTATAGGAAAATACCGAAAAATCATGTTTAATAAAGATAAAACATCGTTGTTCGGAACGGTCGTTGTAAATACGCGTTTTGAACTGATTAAGTTTTATGTAATAAACTTTAAAATACTGTTTTTTCTTTTATTGATCAATATAAACAAATTCGAAATTAAGGTTCGAAATACAACTAATCAATTTATCCGCGCCTTAAATATCGTATCCATACTACTCCGACTTAAGTTTGGTTACTTATGGTTTTTTCCCGAAAGATGTATAATTTAAGCTATTTACTTAACTTAATCGAAATTACGAACTTAATACCGACGATTCGGATACCTAATTATAAAACGTTTTTTATGTTTACTTTATGTTGTAAACTATATAAACGTGAAAAAAACACGGAAAGTTATCGAAAAGCTTTGCTACGAGTGCTAATTACACTTATAAGTCATATGACGGTTTAAGTTCTACCTTGAAAACAATATAAACTTTAACTACGAAGTAATTATTAGAATTATGTTTTTAAGTAGCTAACCAGTCCTCAATGTTGTCGATACGACAATATTATTTTAAACCGTTAAATTTATACGGATCGTTTCCTTTATAGACTATTAAGATGTTTCAGTTAATTACTAGTCAAATGTATACTTTGGGCCTTTAAACTGGATGAAGTACGACGTCATTACGGTTTTTAACTCTATCGAATATCGTACGAAGGCTTGAATAACCGGTAATGAATGTAAATAAATCTTAGTAAAAGTTTTATAAGGTATTGGAACATGTAAACAATATTACGAAATGTTGAAAAAAGCGTATATATTGTTGTTAAAGGAATTAAAATATTCCCGTTCTAAGAAATCTGTCTTTTAGATAGAGGTTAACGCTGTTAACAATAATTTTGACACAAGTGGGCTTATCCTTACGCTTTTCGTTTTTAGTGCCTACACGAGAATTTATATAACCTTTTCTCCATTACTACCTTGAGTGTAGAAAGCCAATGTTATAGTAAAAATCATGGCGGTACTAAGTTCCCTGCAGGTAAAGAAAATGTGTTTAGAGCGTTGGTTACAAAAAATAGCCTACGTAAAACTGACGTTTTAAATTTACTATTATAATTCAAAGTCTTTGTTTGAAAACCGAAGGACAGATGGATTTTTCTTTAGAGGATTAACGGTTTTGAAGGTTATAATGTATTTATAAACTTATTGAACGGGACGAGTTCGTTTCGTTAAATAATAGTATACGAATATAAAAAAGAGGTGACAAGAGACGACCCGAAATAATAAAACGAATAAAACCACTTATAAGATATTATCCAAAACGACGAATTTAAGTCGAATCTAGCTTTAGCCTTACCCTTAAAACGCGAATTCAACCCGACTACATTAAACAAAAGCGGCCTATTTATATTAACCCCATTAAAACCTCGTCGCTGAGGGCGCCCCTTCGGCTTAAAAACCAAAATACGTCTTAGGAACTTTGCTACGGACTCCTTTATTACGTAAAAGGAAATATCAAACCACGAGCTTAACTTAAAGCTTCGCTGCGAAGGTATTATTACCACTTTAAGTGCCTTATTCGTATAATCCACCCAGACGGAAATCTTAACCTAAATCGACTAAGGCTTATTTCGTTTTAAACGTTTCAACCTAGCTATTTACGATATTTATAGTAGTTTTTGAACTCACTTCGTTTACGAAGTTAAAAATAAAACCGGGAAATCTTACGAAAAGACCCGCCTTATTGTTAAAAGATATAAGGATAAACGAAAAAAGAACATTATAATCCAATTACCTACATTATAACAGGTTGGTTATCGCTTGACTTTAACACTCGTGACCTCTTTTAACATACCATATAATCTATAAATAGAGCTTTGAAATATAACGTAGGTATATACCTTATTTACAAAACGGCTTAAACGATGGATTTACGCTGATATACCTAAACACTTTAGGTAATACTATTTTCCTAACAATATATTACATATTTTAAAACTACTTTACGGTTTAACCGAAGCCGTTATTTACTAGTACGACACCTATTGAAGGTATTATAAAAACGGTTGGAAATAACTAGCTTTACCTTTAACCCGTGCCTATTGATATTCATAGCTCGTTCGGGGGGCTTTTCCATAATAGTCATATAAACGAACGATACTTTGACTTTATATAATACCTCGTTTTCCGTTTTTAAAAAGAGTAAACTTTTAAAAGTCAAACCTAAAATGTACCTAACGAAAAAACACGTAATAGATTTTGATAACGTTACTATTACTTTCCAAAACAGCATTTTGAGTGTTACGTAAAAGGGGCAGCTGGATAAAGTTGTCCTTATCGAATTAAATAATATAAAATAGGCCAACGAATATAGATACTAACGTATATATGGGGCTTAAGTTGCTTTTATATTATAACTAAAGGCGTTGTTTAACTTTTCGGTCGCCGCGTAATATTGAATCCACCCGATATACGAAATATATAAATCGTTTAATAAACGTTTTTCGTAACAAATACGTAATCAAAGATATGACTTATAATTTATACCATTAAATATACGTATTATAAAGCTATTTATTTTTACTGACGACTCCTTCGCTAATAATAGAGACTACAGTTCACAAATAGGCTTAGTTCTAATCTTCTGTAACGAAATACAGGCCCGAAACGACTTTACGCTTCAAGAAAATATCATTTATTAAAGCTTTACTAAATGTAAAAGGGTTACCAGTAGTTTTTTAGATTTTAAAATTTATAATATAATTAAAGGCTTCGATTCGGGTATTAATATAACGATAACAATCCGGATAATTATTTTTAACTTTAGTTTACGCTTTATCCCTTTTATGTATATACTAATTCCTTTTCGTTTCACAAGTTTTTGGTTAAATTGGGTATTACGAACGAAAAACGTTTAATAATCGATATTATGGTTTTACGCGAATTATATAAACGTCGTAAAATCGAAAAAACAAGGTAGATCGACGGAAAATCTAATCTAACGGATATAATAACGAAGACTACGCCAAACAAAGCCTTAAAAAAATTATATAGATAAATACATTGTTTTTTAGGGTTACCAAAAAGGTTTTACGACTTTAATAAATTACTATACCACTTTTTCGCTAATTTAAATAGGCTCATATTATATTATTCGTATCGATGCCCGATTTTACCTCTATTTAACTTTGCTATTTCGTATCGTTTCTGAGATTTTCACATTATTTGTTTTATACTTTTCAATGTAACGAAATTTCTCATTTATTTCTCTTTTTTATTCTATTTTATCATTTTATATCGATCCTATTATTTTACCACTTTTTGTTTTATACATTTCGACTCTATTAAGTATTTTACTATTTACCTTACTTTATTTAAAACTACGATATTATACTAGTTCTGGTATATTACCTTTTTTTATTTTATATATTTTAAATTAGTTATAAACGATTGTTTTTCAAAAACAAATTATAACATTACTATATAGCGTACTGTACTATGGCCGGGTATACTAGCCCAGCCTTGGGACATTTATCTATTATTAGCGGGAAAGGTCGACGCCATTGCATCTTTACCGTCCTCTCCGTTGCTTTCCCCCTTTATATTAGCGTTACCGCTATTACCGCCATCGATTTTATTAATATTAATAAGGATATAGCCTTATATATTTTGGTTATATCCTTAGGTAAAGGCGTAGGGGAAGGATTACTCTTTTTACGGCGATGTATGATAACGTTATTAAACTTACTTATACAATAGATACGTAAGCTCCGTTTTCAAACGGTGACGACGGTTACCGTTTCCTTGGTCCGCCGATTAACACTTAGTACTAATTAATATCAGTTTGTTTTAATTATTTCCGGCCGCGATTAATTTTCAGATTGCTCTGAATATTATATCTATATTTAAGGAAGTTTTCAAGGTTCGGTTAAAACTTATCAAAATGCCGGCGGATATGTAGTAAGGCTTCAGCTTACGGATTTAAGACCACCGAAACGGGGGCGTACGAGTTACCGATCCGTTCGTAGTGGTAATAACGGGTTGAACGACCCCTTCTTTTGTAGCAATCGCTAACAGACTTACTTGCGGCCTCGAACGCGACATACGACACATAAAGTGTATCTATTAGCGACCCGGGGCTGCGAATCCAGGTATGTCGCTTTAACGCCTTACGCATTGGAAATGCTCCGTGGCACACCTTAGCCATACAGAGCTTGAGACAAAGGAATAAGTCCGCCTTGTACTCCTTCTCTAAAAAAAATTTAAAATTTTAAAAATATACGATCGGATAGATTAAGAGAATACAAACCTTGGTACAACTAAGCCAAGCTAAGCTTACGGTGTAAAGGGGGCCTTACGAGTAATGGGGTTTTTTCCTGTAGGAAAAGGGTAAAGTTTATAACCTTAGGAGCCCCCCACTCCTCTCCCTAAGTACTGGGAAAAGGGGAAGTAAAAAAGGGGAGGAAGGAGGCGAGGCGAAAGCAGCGGCGGGACTAGGTAACGTGGCGGCGGCGGGACTAGGCGGCGTAACGACGGTAACGGCGGGACTTGGCGACGTGACGGCGAACGGAGTAACGGGGGCGGGCGGTGTGGCAGCGATAAAAGAGATGGTACCCGAAGAGGGTGGACTGCTATTATTGGTGGTAGTGGTACTATAGGAGGTAGAGACAATAGCGACGGTGTCGGCGGTGGCGCGTCGCCGCTTACGCGCCAAACGGCGCCTTACGATTCGGTTTTTACGCATTATATGTTTAGAGAAAAAAGGTTAGTAATAGGTATTGGTTAAATAACTTACTTATAAGGACGTCTTTTTTTGGTTAAAGGGAGTAAAGGTAGAATGGAGATTCAACTTGATTTATTTAATAAAAATAAAGTTTAAATTAAAATAGGGACTTGTATTTATTTGGCGCACGCGCTTTTGGAAAAAAAGAAGAGTTATGTCTGGGCTGATAGCTATATCTCTTTTTATACTAACCTAATACGTAATTACGTAATCACCCCTATACAATCACCCCTATACAATCATCCCTATTAAAAATCACGAAAAGCGCTATTACCAACCATATCGCTTCTTTTTAACTATACCAACCAATTCCGAATTACAAATACTACTTCGGTAGACTTTGCTAATTCCAGCCGAACTTAAAACACTACCTCGGCTAAACTTTGTCAATCACAGTCGAACTTGATAATTTGGATCTTTTGTAATTAAAATGGCAATAACACTGTTACTACGGAAACTTGCTCATTTAAACCTTTTACAATTGATATGGCAACAACACTATTATTGCGAAAACTTGCTAATTTTGACCTTTTAAAATTGATATGGCAATAACACTATTACTACAAAACCTACTTATTTGGACCTTCGCAACTATAACCACACTGTCACTACTAGGCTATAGGTACGGAGTATATAGGGAAAAAAGAAAAGATTGCCTGTGTGGATATTACTATATACCCTTATAGATAGTATACATAGGGAAAGTAATAGTACACTGTATTGCAGGGTACACTCCTGCAGAGTGTACGATAACGTGTCACGCTACAGGCTGTACTCTTGCAAGATGCAAAGTGTTCCATGCATGGATCGGTCTGGAATGGCTATACTAGACCGAACGGCAATACGTGGAGCGGTCTAGAGTAGTACGCTTTGTGTGAGGACTTATAAACCCTCACCTGTGGCGTGCACCTCTAGATACTCCTTCAGATCATCATCTTTTATACTAAAATATTATTATTCTGATTACTCTTCTAGAGAACTTAATTCACATGAATACTAAGGCTTAATACCTTACAGACACTAATACCGATTTAAAAAAAGGAAAATTTAAAGGAAACTTTATCGTAAGGTACGATGAGGTTTAATCCAGTTATATTACGTATATATTCGATATAAATATCGAATATCTACAATTATTCTTTCCTTATAGGAATTCCATTAAAAAACGAGAAATAAAATATTTTTACCTGAATAACCTATAATAATCGAGTCGTAAATTTATTATAACATTTTCATTGTTAATAATTTCTAATTCGATAGTTATAAACGGCTATAGTAATGTAAAATACCCCGCGAATTGTTTTCGTAATTCTAAATTTATATCGATTATCCAGCTTTGATTGAAAATCGCCTGATGCCTTCGAAAACTTTTAATAAGCGAACCTTATATAACAAGTCGTTCGTTATTCCTTTATTTCATAATTTCGTTAAGATACTCGGGCTGAAAATGAAGCGACTACTAGACTTTAATAAGGTTAATGGGCTTAACGCGAGCCGGATTCGTAACGGTATTATCGATTCCAGCATATTAAAATCCCTCGGCGTTATCCCCGATAATAACCCGGACGTGTGCCAAGCTCAGGGTGGCATTGTCTTCGACAACCCTTAGAAAACCCTCGGCTTATTCTTAGGTTATATATCGTCTCAGTTGATAACTAAACCTCCGTTTTAATAAATTTATCTACATAATCTACCGCAATCCGCGTTTCCTTAATACTTAAATTTATTATTACTGTATTTAATATGGCTATATAAATGGGTCAAAAAACTCTTGTACAGCGTTCCTAAACTTCGGGTTTATTCTATAATTTATAAGTTAATTTATCCGGACAGGCGCCCTAAATTATGGACCTATACCATAAGTGATATTAAAAAAGTAAAAGGACTTTAGCCTATTTAACCTAACATTTCGAAATTAAATGTAATAAAACAAATATTCTAATCTTTTATAATTTGTTGAAATCGTAAACGGGGTACGTATATTACGTAATTCGTAAAATTACATTTTTTAATAAATTATTACTGCGAAAAGTTCTCCATCGTAAATAGTATAATTACTTTTCGCATTTATTAATCGTACAAAATGGTAAGCTGTTAGGTTCAAGATATTATCTTTATTCCGTCATAATAAATACTCTTTTAACGCCGTTTCCAAATAGTCGGTTCCCCTACCGTTAACCGATTTAAATTCTAATATATTAAGATCGGGGCCATAATAAAGGTATTCTTTAAGGTTTGGAATATAAGTTTTTTCCATTATATTTAAACTTAACCAATTTCTTACTCCGTCAGTTTAACGACATAATCCGTTTAATCGGAGAAATTACCAATAAAATTTCGATAAAAGTTAACAAATCCTAAAAGACTTCGAACCTTCCACATAGTACGTAATAATTTCTACTCGCGTACTACCCGAACTTTTTCGATGTCGGCCCGAATACCTACCTTAACCGTTACAACAAAACCTAAGTATTTTACCCTTCGAGCTACGAAGTTGTACTTTTTCAAATTCAAATTTGACTTCATATTACGAGAACGTTCCAAAACTACGCAAACATTCATTATTTAATTCTATTGAATACCGAAAAAAATCAAAACCTTATTTAATTATGTTTTATTAAAATTATTCAAAAATTTGCTATTATATAGATGATATATCGCTAAAACATCGTCGGCGTTTCTGCTACCTTAAAAGGGGTAACAAATTACTAAAATAACTCGAACCGCGTACGAAACGTCGTTGATTCCTCCTATCTAAGTATAACTAGGATACGGTAAAAGGCCGTTTAAATATCCAACTTCCTAAACTATGTCGACTTTGATAACGTACATAAATTCTCTTTAATTAAAGGTTTAAAACCCACATTATTTGGTAATGTTATTTAATATTCCGTAATCGATATAAAACCGTTGTTAACCCCCGAATTTAAAAATAAACAGATTACCCGAACCTAACTTTTTTTATTAATTTCGTAACCTTTTTTTGAAACATTAAATATTAATCCCATAATATCGAATATAATAACCCTTAAGTTTTTTTCAATAAAATTTCATATTTTTTCGGTTTAATATAAATATGTTAATCGAGTTTCTACTTATATAAAGGGAAAGTTATAACTCTATCCTTATTAAATAAGTCGCGAAATTTTGCCAATTTTAGTGAAAAACGTAACTAATTTTTATCCTCCTTAATAATAGTCGTTACCGTAACTTATAAGATCCGCGTTATTTAGTAAAATCTTATAGTAAAAGTTAACCGAAACTAATCTCCTGTACGTTATACTTTCGGGTACAAACTTTTCACTATATCGAGAAAAACCAATTTTATTACACCTCGTATATCCCCCAACCTGAAGCTTATTATTAACGCGTCGATAATAAAGTTTCTTTAACCATAAATTATTCAAAAATTGTCGCTAACGTTAAAGGTTACGTATTAATATCGTATACAAGGTATTTCAAAAATTATATCCCGCATTATTCCGGGAATAATATACATGAATACTAGGTTCGACAATTTATCAATATTTATATGAAATTTTTCTATTCAGGTAATACTAGTATTTTGTCGTAACCTTAATAACGTACCGAGATTTCTAAAATACAATATCTCAATTTATTTTACCTTTAACCATTATATTAAAGCTTTACTTATAATATAATAAGAATTATAACTATAATCGATTTTACCATTTAAAAAGTAAATGTTATTAAAAATTATAATAATAAGGAATTAATCCTCGTTTACACGTATTTTAATTAAGTTAAACTCCTTTTTATTTTATTTTGTAATTACATCGTTCAAGTTATATAACCCTTAAACGAAATTATATCCAAAAGTTAGGCTTTCTCTATCGCCGTTAATAGGAAACCTTTATTTACCTTTTTAACTTAAATCGTATACACTTACGTAAAAGATAATACCTGGAGAGATTCATAATTACATTGGTAAAAGTCCGACGAACTACAACGTACGTAACGTTTTGTAACGAGTTTAACCTGATGTTCCTTTACTATTGTTTACGTCATCTTTCTTTTTTGGTTTGAAACGTATATTAAACGGGTTTGTTCAAATAACTAACCACAATATCGAAATAATGAGTTACAATTACCACAACCCTTGAATAAGGATTCCTAAAAGGTATAAACCCTTATTATAAATATATTACTATTCGGATGTTAAGTTTATACAGATCCCATTATTTAACAACTAAAACTTCGATTTAAATTCAAGGACTTTAACTCGTTAACGAATTCACAATAATTTCTTAGGGTTACGATATAATTTACCCTGTTAACTACTACAGTAATGGATTTGTCGCGGATACGTAGCAATACGCGAAAACTCAAATAGTGGCACTTTACAGCCAAAAGCTAATTTAGTCCATCTATTAAAACTAAAAAAAATCGAATCTAATAATGAATAGCATCTACAGGTCTTTATTGCTTATAATCAATCCCTTTAATTCGACTAATTCTTTGTTTACATAATGAAAGTCGTTAAAAATAAATTTGATATAATCAAGAAATTTACTTCTATTATATATTGCTTTGTATCCGCCAGTTTCGTAATAATTTATAACCACCTACTTACCATCGTTATATAATACTCTTATACGTAAAAAAATGTATACCGACTTTTTCCAATTTATATTTTATCCTTTTTTAATATAAATTCGATTGTTTCACGCGTTGTTTCTTACGTAATAGTAAATTCTTCGAATTACTACTGGTTATGTCGTTTTCATTTACGTTAAGCTAGTAAAAAGCTTATATAAGTCGCGGCTAATTAGGCTTCGAGTAATTAAATTTTAGCTAAGATTGAAAAGAAATCGGACGTAAAGTCGAGAATTAAAGTCAATTAACTCGGTTTTTATAATGACTTTACAGCCGACGCGATATGGTCTATAGTATTTTATAAACAAAAACTATCAGCTTAAGTCGGCCGGAAAATGCAGGAGGTATGTTTATGAAGGTTAAGGATTAAGTATTCGCCGACGGCCTATTTTCCACGACAACGTTAAAATATAATGTAAAATTATTAACGTTTACCATCGATTCATTTATGATAAGTAATATTCTTTAAAAGAATCAAAAAAAAATATTCATAGTATATTATAGTCCAACTTACGATAATAATCTAAGTAGATACCAAATAAAGTTTATTATCAAGGTATAACGGAAGTTTAAAAGAGGTTATTATAGCTTACCGTATAAAACCTATGTGTATAGCCAGTGCCTAGCCCGTTACGTACCCTTACACATGCCGTGCACGGACCGCATCCGGTCCGCGCCCGGACCGGACGCGAACTAGGTATTGCCTATTCCGTTACGTTCACAGTCACGTAACCTATAGACTTAATGGCCAACGGCCTGAGTCCATAACAATTGCTAGGTTTTGACTCGCTATTTCCTAATATCTTTACTGGTTAAGCAGAAGATTAATACCTTAGGTACCTAACAAACTATTCCTTCTTCCGCAAAATCTACAATGGTATAAAAAACAATTTCGAACACAATATCAATCTTACCTAGTATTATATCAATTAGAATATTATCAAGTGGTTTTACATGTTAGATTACAAAAAAGAGTCGGAAAGTAAAATGGACCTCTTTAATTAAATGCTTAATAGGCTAATTCTTTTCTAATAAGCAATGGGGAACGTAGGAGTTAGCGAAGGCACCTTACGCTAATAGTTTCGGCAAGTAGTTACGGGTCATAAAAAGTTTAAATACGTTTTCCAATTCTCTGATGCCACTTGCGAAGGTTTTTTTGGCCAATTACATTCCTCGTTAGTGACCGTGACTGTTCTAGTCTCCAGCTCGACTGGTATATACCCTTAAGCTTCGAAATTCAGTGATAAGGGAAAATACCCTCCCTATTCGTATTACATTAATCGTTGGTACGGAAAACCTAGCCAATACGGCTAACAGAAGGTCTAGATATCTATCTACAGCTCTTTAAGGTCTTTAAGCTAGTTAAATAAGTTTATATTAAACGTAAAGAGATATTGGATCTGCGGTGAGCAAGGCTGCTAGTTAATATATCACACTACCGCCGAGCGTAAAGAAAAGCAGGTAATGTATTATACATTATTCCCCTCCATTTCTAATTAAGAATAAGTCGAGCGATTTACACAGTTTTAAGAAAAAGAAGACAAAGAGAAAGAAAACAAACAAAAGCCCATCGGCTAGCACGAAAATACTAGTATTAGTACTAGCCCAGAATCAACCTAATGACTAGCCGATCATGTTATTTTGTACCACCTTATAAATAAAGACCTCTACCGCCGATATAACGATAAACACCCTAACCCTATACATCTTTTTACTATTTAAGACTACTACGTGAAATAAGTCTTTTAGGGTATAATTCCGGATACGGGGGTAGTACGGTACTTAATATGAGGTTATTTATAATATATCGTGTTGCGAAAGAATAATAATACTATTACGAAACTAAACTACACGGATACTAATAAAGCCAAGGTTAGCTTGAACCCTGGAAAAAAAAAACTATCTTCACTGGTATTAACGACAGTTAAAATTATTATTAGTCCTATTATATTTTACATGTTAAAATCCCCCACCCCCTTTCCCTTTGGCCTAAAAGATATAAAAAAAACCTTATCTTTAATATCAGCTTTTAGACCAATGAGTTGATATAAGTTAAGGCCGGTAAAAGGTTTATACTTAACCTAAAATAAGGGTATCTTTGGTTTTATAGTTAAGGGCTAAAGTTAACAATATTAAATTTAACGAAAGCGAAATTTCGTTAACTATATTGTAAGTTCAACTACCTGGTAATGAATAAACTTTATAAAGTTTTAAACTGGCTACGTAAATGTGGATTTACTAGTATTAAAAGTAATTAAACGGCTTTGTTACCACTGCTAAATACAATCCCAAGCCCCCTTAAGATTAAAGTTTACGTTAAAAAACGACTAAGACTTTTACTCTAAAATATTCGTAAACGTATTTTACCTAAACGGTAAACTAATTTTACATGTTATAAACTCTATTATGGTTTTTTACAACGTGAACTTCCTAAAAACTGTTACGATAAAGAAAATATAAAAGGTATTACATATTTTGTAAATTAATACATACATTAGGTTATTAAATGTATCAATTTACGATACCGGTATTGACTTTCTTACGATAAAGTTTTAAGCTAATGTAAAGTTAATAGAGATTTAGTGTAAATAGGTTTTCGTTAAAACTTACTAAGGTATTGGTAAGTTCGAAAGGGTATAAGCCCTTTTACGAAAGGTTTACTATATTTTTATACTGGAAATCGAAAGTTTCACAAGCTAAAAAACACGATTTTAAATAGCGATAACAGGTATTCACGATACTATTAGTTCTAACAGACTTATATCAATATTACTAGTATTTGATGCCTATCTATATATAACAACTAAGTCTTCTCTATCATTAAATACCCACAAACGCGTTATAACATATATCAAAGCCTTGAAAAAACTAAAAAAGGAATCGGCATGCTGTTAAGTTAATAATGCCCTTGATACCAAGAACGGACCTTTAATAATAAAAGTATTATTACTCCCCCTTTAAAGTAAAGTCTTTACATAATGCGAACCAGGTAAATGGAATAATCCGTATGGAATCTTAAGTATTACCAACTTAAACATGGAAGTTAAAACTGCTAACAACCCCGTAACTTTCCGAATTATACAGGTTAAGCCGTATAGAAGACCCTTCGGGATTCCTAAGCCTGATAACGATCTTAACGTCGATGACCTCCGAGCCGAGCGAATCAACCAATATAACCTTCCGAAGCCGATTATTAACAAGCTAATAAAACTCTGAAGACGTGAACAACTACCCAAAAAGAGGATATATACTCAAGAAAAAGACGGTAATAGGGATTATAAGCCCAGAAGGGCATATATAACAGCATAAATATCTTAAAAGAAGAAGTCTAACGGAGAACTTTCCCTTGAATTACGTGTCGAAAGCATCATTAACACACCAGATAAGCCCTTCAAAAAATTGACTAAGTGGAAATTAACGGCTTTTTATTACGAGAGGTTGTATAATTTATGCTGTAAATGTAATTCAAAAGTTAAGACGTCACTATCTTTAAATCGAAGATAATTTACAAAGTTAAAGGTAAAATTACGGACCTATTATACGAAAAGTTACAGCTAATCGTTTAAGGATACGGTAATAAAGGTAAGAACTGAATCTTTACTTGATCGCTTATAATTTGGAAAATTAATCAACTTTTGATGGTCTCCATTACTTTGAATTTTAATGTTAATTTAAAAGATTAATTTACACTAAGTAGTCGGGATATTACGCAGGTATATACGCAGTCTATCACCGATCTTCATCGGACTATATTGTCAAATCTATTAAAAGAATTAAGGAATAAGTTTCCGGCCGGTACTATAATACGTTATATTAAGCTTTTAAACGGATTGGTTAAAGTAGGCGTCTACTGATTTCTAACGTACTAGGCGTATTTTAAAAATAAGCTCGATATAAAAACTTTAACCTTTAACCCGTACCTGTTGATTATGAAGGGTAAAAACTTTTTTATCGTGGATATGTAAATGAACAATACCTTTTTCCTCAGCTATATCAAGTTTATAATAGAGAAATAACGTGTTATGGAAAATTTAGGCCTTTGAAAGTATAAGCCTATCGAAATGTTGACAGAAAACGTATAACTTAACTTTAATAAATCGTCACTCTATATTTATAATGTTAAGGCTTAAAACGGTATTTATATTAACCTACGATATAAGGTTCAAGCCACAAAACTTACGATTATAGACAAAACCTACGAGGCAAGATTATAAAGATACCTAAAGTAAAAAGCCTATGCAGCCGATATATTACGACCTTTCCATTATAATATAGGAATAAAACCTATAATACAAAGATTTTAATAAGTTGAATAAGCGGATTAGGTAACAAATAAACAATATAAAACCAGGAATTAATATAGTTTTTGTAAATTTAACAAAAACAAAACTAATAATATTTACGAACGGGATATTTATTCATAATACCAACTTCATATCGCGAATCAGCTTTCTAATAATACTCGTTAACTAAAATATGTTTAAAAGATAATTTACAATTACCTACAACCTTATGTTCTTAAAAATAAAATTAATACAAATACGTAATCCGATGTATAAGAACCTAGAAAATTCACGGCATAATTGTAAGCTTTAACATCAACATGATAACTAACAACACATTGAAGATTATTGTCAAATACCTGGGACTATCACCTATACCTATAGTAATATATACCAATTTCTGGAGACTTTACAAATACCTGTTAAAGATGGGCACAACTAATGAAAAACGTCTAATGATAGACGTAATGGATTTAAGTAAGGCATACAAATCCCGGGAAATCAATAGGTTTCAGTGGATTAACGGTAAATATAACCCTACTAATACGATAACTAAAACCACCCCCAATAACGCCCGAAAAAGTTTTGTAAACAGTAATACGCTAACTATACGAATTGAGGGATACATAAACCGCCCAGCACGTAACATAAAGAAACAAGGTTTCCCTAAATATTAAAAGTGCGTTAAGGCAATTCTAACGATGTCAATATTCTGAACTACTGGCAAAAGGTACGCAAGTGATAGCGTACCTAATTTACACAAACCTGGGGCAAAAAATCTGTGTATGGTGTTTGAGAAACAAAGACCTTGGAAAGATAAAGAAAAAGGGCCACAAAAAGACGTAATAAAGATTGATTACAGTACAGATTAATCGGAATTGACAGAGGTTTAGCTTCTAATCGGCTTATAGATTAAAGAAGAATTTCAGAGGTTGCTACCAATTAATGGTAGGCTACGCTGGCGTATAGGCAAAAAACAAAAAGCCGATAGTATTGGAATAGCAGTCAAATGCAGTACAGCTAAGTCAACTTTACTTGCAGTAAAGTTGATTGTACTGACTGCAAAATTGGCTGCAGTTTATGGGACTACACTGTAAGTGCAGTGCATTAGATACCCACTTTGAAGTGGAGCATAGGCCAAAGCGTTTGGCCATACAAATTATTGTGAAGGCCGGCTAGCGGTCTGCCAAACTTAGAACTTATACATCAATCAATAATATTAATGCAAAACCAGTTATTTCGACTACAGTGATTCGAATCAACTACGTTGCAACGATAAAGGCCTACCAATAGGATTTTTATTAAATATAGGAGGATTATATAAATCGTATTAGCTTTAGAAATTTACGGTATAATAGCCGGCTTTGATATAAGTATAATATTGTGGGAAATATTTAACGTTGTTATTAGGTAATTGAATATTTGTTTTATCCCGGTAGTGATTTGTATCGATTTAAGGAGCCTATTTGAATACTTTCTAAAGTTCGGAATTACTAGCTAAAAACACCTGATAATCGATGTGATTGCACTTCATGAAGCTTATGAAGGTAGAAGATTAAAGATTTTCTATGTATTGATGGCAAGGATGATTTCGTTGATGTTATAAAGAAGATGTCGTTAAATAAGGCCCTTGACAGGTTTTTGAAAAGTAATAGGCTTATTATACATATCGAAGGTTACGTTAACAAGCCACTTAGTAAGGCTAAGTTATGTACTGGCGAATAGGGATATACCGGTCAGCTAGAAAACTATGAGGGGAATAAAGCCGACGAGGATAACCTTTTTAAATAGTACAGTTAAATTAGAGGTCGTAATAGGTTAGTTAACCTACAAAGGTTAAGTAGGATTGATAGGCAATTTAACTCACGTTAGTCAAAATGGCTAGTAGTATTGGTGGTAGTAGTAGTAGTAGTAGTAGTAGTAGTAGTGGGTTAATTAACTTACGTGAGTTAATTGAAGTAGTAGACTGCTTAACTTACATGGGTTATGATGGTTAATGGTAATAATGGGCTAATGCGTATAGGTTTATGGCGAAAGACTTGTATACGAGAGTTGGTAAAGTCGGAACTCGAAACTATAGGATCAAGAAAGATAATTAAAGTCAATTTGGGTGTGAAAGTCAATTAGAATTGAAAGAGGCCTAGTTAGTTGACAAGGATGTAATTCGGTGGTAATTGGAAAAGGTTACTCGAATATATTAGTATGTGTGCATAAAATAAAAAGCTGCTAGTATTGGGATATTAGTAATTACAATGTAGTAGGTTGACTTCATTTACAAATTAAAGTTAACCATACTGACTGTAAGTTGATTATACTGTTTTTGAGTATATTATATTAGCTGGAAGTTTAGTATAATATGCGCCGATTTTGTAATAGGGTATAGGCTAAGTAATAGTCTATATAAATTATTATGCAGACCAGTTAATAGTCTTCCAAACCTAGAATAATACATCCACCACTTGACCATTGCAATAATACTGTTACTTCGACAAATCGAATCAACTTTGCAATGTCTAAAGCCCTACCAACAAATATCTTCAATTATTGCTATAATTATAAAAATACCTTCGATCAAAACCATATATTATAATATATATATAAAAGCCCCGTTATAGACTTTTTGTGTACTTAAAGTAAACCTACATTCATTTCGTCAAGTTGAACCGATATACTTCGAATTTTAATAATATTACGACGAAGTTTTCTGTTAAAATTATCGGATATTAAAAAAACGGAGCACTTGAACTCATCCCAATCATCTAAAAGACCTTCTACGATATCGTCTTGAATCGAATATTCATTTTAGATTATCTTTTCGAAAAACCTATACTTACTAGCAGGTATTAAGGACGAAATATCTATTTATTTCGAGTAATGGAGCTCAAAGTGGAAAGGGGGACTTATACCAACTAATTATTCTATAACTCTTCACGAAATCAGCGGTTTCATCAAATTTAATCTATCATAAACCGGTGCGGATTCATTACATGGTAATGAGTAAATTTCTCCGCGTAATGGACCCAACACCGCATGACTGGCCGCATCTGCATAGCTTATACAATAACAAAACCAATCAAATTTAAAAGTTAACCACTCTACGATTTTGAAATATACTATGACGGGCTTACCGACCGCATATAAAACGTAAATATATAGTCAGGCAATAGCCTTTCATTACTTGTATATTAATACCTTGTTAACTATACTGTAAATAAGTGGTAAAAAGGTTGATTTAATAATGATTATATCGTTAAATCTTGGTAAACTGGTTTCCAGTACCTAAATATATATAATTAATGTTGTATAGAACCCGCATGTTAAAAGTGTTGTCAATGAAACCTTAAAATTAAAATTAATCTTGAAATCATATTGGGTTACTATTATAACTTAAATAATATACTAAGGGTATGTTTGAGAACATATTTCAAACGGTATATGGAGCCTCCTACTTTACCATTAAATATATACCCATAGAAAAGTTTCGGTTATCTAAGATACATTTTCTGCGTACATTATTCAGAGTCGGTTCCACTAGACCATATATAAGGTTATAGTCCCTATCGATAATGATTTAAGACCCGAAAGCTTAATTAAAGATTTCCGTTAATTTGTATAGAAAAATGAATCCTAATATATGTTTATTATATAGATTTAATTGATACGTAATGAGATAAATATCTTTTCAAATCTCGGTGAATATTATATAACAATAAGCAAAGCCTGTTTTCGAACGTAAAACAAAAATCGAAATCGAATAGCTGAATAAAATTTGTGGTGGCGCTTCTATATAAAGCTAGGTACCCTCCAATTTCGAAATTGTAAAAACAAATTATAAATTGGATAATGTTATACAAAACTTTGACCATTATCTTTCCTTTTATATCAAGGTTTATATATGTTAATAATATGAACGTTTTCATCCATGCACCTTATAAATAAGGCTTAGTATACAGTAATTATTTTACCTACATTTACGTAGGAAATTATGAGTTCCGTATATATTTTCAACATTCGAAAACATTCAATTGCTTTATATATACTCGGTATTGACGTATTGAACATTCTAAAACATTCATGTTAATTAAACCAGAATAGGCGGTAAAGTTCTTATCTATTGGGTCATTTTATTTGGCGAGGTTTATTAGGTTTTATTGGTCGGAAAGGTAATAAGGAGGGGTAGGAATTCGAATTCAAATACAAATGTAATCGATTTTAGCGTCGTAATACTTTTATTATATGAAGCTTTGGGTATAAGAGTTGGTATGTATTAGGTCCCAGATATTATTAACTTCATAAATTTAGGACTAGTTTTCGTCATTTTAAAGTACATTTGTTTACGCGCATTAAATCTGATTCCTATAGCCTATTTACGTACCGGATAAACATTGTTCTTTTTCGATTAAACGGGTTTTTTTGTACGTATCTGGAATACTTTGTCCTTTAGTAGAAGAAATAGGGCCCTCGATGTTTCAGTTCTGTATGCCTACTTTTTCTTAAGCTATAATAATTATACCCGTTGCGTACGAGGCGAGGTTACGAGAAAAAGGGTTATGTAACAAAGGTAATCTGATATTTGGGGCTACGCAACCAACGGACCCAGAAATATAAGCAATAAATATAGGTTGTGTCATATCTTTACTAATAAAGTATTAACGTATATAAATATAAAAGGGCTTGGCTTCGCAGTCCATTTTTCTTAAGAGAACGTTCAGTTCGTTAGGCTTAGTTGAGATTAAGTCTATAACTAAGGCTTTTGCTATTAATTTTGTATAACAATGTATTCTGTTAAAAATCTAAAGGCATTGTAACCGACATTTCAAAATACGAATATATTTTCCAATTTTCCGTTAATATTCTGCCAGGCAATCAATGTAAATCAAAATTAATGGATCGTAATAATCGTGGAATTGGATTGCCCATTTTTACGTTTTTAGGGCATAATCCTTACCAGAAGCGTATAATTGCAATTCCGAGCAAAATGTGAGTCGTCTAAATTAATATATTATTATGGGTATTTGCTGTCGTAAAATTAATGTCGGTATCGTTTATTTATCGCTCTGAGTCACTCATTACTTCTGAAAAAAGAAAAGTATTCGATATGTTTAAAGAATTAAATTCATTTAGTTGTAAAGCTAGTGTAAATATTTTACCAATATATCGATACAAAAACGTCAATTAGTCAATTTTTAACTTAAGTTGATATTTTCTTTTTCATTATTTTCGGGATTTCGATCGAAGATTTCTAGAAAGACGTAAAAGTTTAGCATGTAACTTCTTTCACCGCATAAATATACTAAAACTAATGAAATGTAATAAAGGTTCCCCTGAACAAATGGAATATTATTAGTATTATCCTTTGAAAAAGAAGTTCATTCTAATCATAATATAGTTATAGTATATAACATACTTTGTAAGGGTTTCATTTACCGATATAATAGCAGCTAGATATAGTTATATACGTTTAACAAAAGCATACTAGAAGTATAATCCTTTAACGCTACGTTTAAAGCTTTTATAAACCTTGATGAAAGCTTATAAATCCGTTTACTCCGCCGCTATATAAGGTATAATATGTTATATGGAGTGGTATTTTAGGTAATCGCGGGTCGAGCCCTTTTGACTTTTCGTATACAAACAAGATTTTTACAATGTTAAGAGGATCGACGTCTGATTAAGAAACATTACAACACCCTATGCAAAGTTTCGAAACAGTGGGATCGGTGCCTTTATGCCTCAGTTCGTTAAAAAGGTTGGTAAATTCGTAGATTTTAAATAGTAAATGGTAGTAGAACAGGGTGTATGAAAGGTCTTTCGAAAGGTTACTTAAACTTCATTTACTTTTGTAAGAGGAGAAAAGGGTATAACTTCGGGCCTGTGTTTAGGTTTATTTACCTATACACCCAGGCCTCCGTTTTTAAAGTAGTTGATAACGTATTCCGCGATACGTAAAGTTAACGCACGGTATCTAGTAATTCCGGATTCATTAAAACGTGTAATGAAAACGTTGATAGTTCATTCGTAAACCCGGTACATAGATTTTCGAATTTTAAAGTTGTGACTTTATGCGTCGAAAGCCTTATTAAGGTTCTCGACGCTAAAGCTTTGGGGTTTGTGAGAAATTGCATTCTCGTCCGCCGGAGGCGGTTCAATTATGTGGCTCTTTTGATGTAGCCTTTGGTTTTTTTACAAAAGTCAAGCCTCTCTTGTAAGCGCCTTGAGGGCGCGTGGCGGTGATTTAGTTTCTTTAGCGTTAGCTATGGTGGGAGATATTTTGTAGTTCTTTTTCGGTGATGTTAAGCAATCGTATAAAGTTCTTGTGGCAGCATTAACAACTGTGGAGTCTGCCCATGAATATGTTGAGAAGCATGCGTTAACGTTCATTATATAAAGTATGCGTAAAACAACAGCAAAAAATTACTTAGTGAATAAATAAAAATTTAATTATTACTGTCGACAAGATTGCCAGTTGTATAATAACCCGTGTAAGGTTTCATTCGAGATTTAAAAATATTTTCGACTTAATATTCGGGTTCAATTTTACCGTCTTCATTAACGAAATCGATAACTCACGATTAGTCCTAACGAATTTGTTAACTGATAAGCGAGTCGATAACTATTTGAACGAGTTAATCAATATAAAATATAAATTTTTTTCTGCTCAAAATATTTAATTTCATATCATAGGAAAGAATAACGCTTATTACTTGATATTCATTATAAAGTTAACCAAGTTTTTTTGAAATCTAGTTTATTTTATAGTTCACAGGAAAAAAACAGATATTATTCCAGACCTTGAACCGCTGAAACTAAAAACGGTGTTTATCCATAATCTCCTCTTTATATTATTACCTAGTCCTTATTGCGTCTTACATGAATTCCGTTACGTTACAAATACATTAACCAAAATTTTCAGTTTTCACGTACGGTTTTATCATCAGGATAATCAAACGTTTAACCGGTTAAATAGGGTCAACGTGGTGACTATACGTTGTAGAAAACATGTTGATATTGATGATTATAATATACTGATTTTTTTTAACATTGAATGATATCCAGAAAGTAAATAACTTGAATTGAATTAGGAATAAATAATAAAGGAACGTAAATACTTTCAAATTTCCTAATTAGCTTATTAAGTAGAGTTATTTGTTTTAGGGTAAAAGGAAACGTTTAAAAGTTACTACTCACCTATGAAATTGCAAGACATTTTCAGAGGCTATCTATCCAATTGAAGCCACAATCGTAAACAATTACATGGAAAACCTATGAAACCGCCAAAAATAGTCAAAACTCAACTTTAAATAAGCTTTAGAATTTATAATCTTTATGACCTTTGCGTTGATTGTTTCGTTGGAATGGTTTATAATAACGATAAAATCTTATCAGTTGTTAACTTATTTTCAAGTAAGATCAATTAGAAAGTCGACAGATAGTTTTCTTTAAAATATCTTTGAAACCAGTAAGGATTTAAAAAGCTTCTTTTTATAAAACCGCTAATAAGCCATCTATTTACGAACATTATAATTACGATGAAAACACCACATAATACGATTTAGTCCAAGCTAAAAATACGTTTTCAAAAATATAACGATAATAATGTTGCAGCCAGTATAACTATTAATAAACTAATAGTAAGTAATTTCTATGAACGGGGTAATTAACACCTTATACAAAATCTCAAATACAGTTGCGAAAACGTTAAACTCTTTTATCGTTTATAATATATTTCAATATCAATACATCAAATCATTGGTTCTTAGTAATATAAATATCTTCAGAAATGCTGTAATTATCTATATGTGTTATATAAAATGAATGGAGAGATATAAATTTCTGAATGATAACAATGTTCTAATTGCTTTCAAAATCGTCCTTTATAAAAAGCTTTTGGCTTTTGTAAATGGATTTTTCGACGATATTAAGGCGGAAAATACGAGAGTTCGTAAATATAGAGGTAGTTTGCAATTCGAAGCGAATAAACCGTAATTCTCAACCTAAAGGAAAACGATTGAAAATGTTTTTAATGAAGGTTTGGTCCCTTTATAACAGTATATAGAGTCGTACGTAATCCGTTCCTTTCTTAAACACAAATTTAAAACGAAATTAGGAAAGCCGTTCTGACTAACAAACTTATCTTTCGAAATGTCGTCTCATTATGGTAAAATATTCCAAGTTTTTATAAGTCGTAAATGAAGTAAACAAATTTTTATGCTACAGAACTCCGTATTCTACACTTCCAAATAATTTATGATTTCAGAAATTTCTACGTCGTAAATTTCCTCATTTCATTCGACTAATAATCAATGTTGGAAAAAAAGATTTATGGGGTCAAAAGCTCCCCGTTCATTGGGTTGAAGAAAATAGCCCCTTGAAATCCATCTATATCATTCGGCTTTCTCCAAAGTTTCACGCTTGGAATTCTATAAAACAATAATAATATTTGAAAGAAACGATAATTTACGTTATACAAACGTAACTAATTTCTCTAGCTCCTAGTGAAACCTGAGTCCCTTTTGAATCAATCGTACAAAATGACTAGAAATTATGTATGGATTTTGAATAAACTATTGGTAAAAATAAAAGAGCTTTGAAATCTCTTATACCTTTAATATTTATATAAAGACCGCCTACTCCTGGATAGCACATAATTATTCTATGTTTATATGTATCCCGACTCCAATGTCGATAATAAAGCATTAATACTTAGTTTTTGAAACGCTAAACTTATATTGAAATATATGAAACTGAAACCAGGCGAATTTTAATACGTTTAATAACTGTTAAAATTAATATTGTAATAGTTGGGAGTATTATTGAAGAAAACTAGTACGTCTTTAATATAAACTAAATGGAAACTATCAACATATAAATGTAAAACGTTATTAATATACTATGAAAAAGTAATTGATACGTCGAAAAAGCTAAAAGAGGTAATTGATCATTCGAAAAACCCGACATAAGTAGGAAATACAGTTTTCTACTTGTCGATTTCCCTAATACTAATTTCGTTAAAAAAAAAATTGAAAAATAACTATAAGTAACCAATTTAACTAGTAAAATATTATTAAGCGTTTCCTTAATAAATGAAACGATTATTAATTAGTTGTTTTAACAATTTTAAGCGATTGGTAATAGATGTAAAAACAAAGGCTACCTCCAGATTTATGAACACAAAATAAGGAAGTACCTATTGAAAATCTATTCGCATAACTATAACCCCAAGTTAATAACTCCGTTAGTGTTTCTTATAAAACCCAACGTTCTTCTCTTAATATTTTGGATAATACGCTTTGAGAAACTTCGAAAATTTATCCTCAAGCATCTTCTTAAAAATATTATCATCGGCTCTATTGGAATAGCAGTCAAAGTCTGTACAGTCAAGTCAACTTTACGCAGTAAAGTTGATTGTACGTACTGTAAATTAACTGCAGTTTGTGGGATTTGAATACACTGTACTGCAAGTGCAGTGCAGTGGGTGCCCACTTCAAAGTGAGGCATAGGCCAAAGCGTTTGGCCATACAAATTAGTGTGTAGACCGGCTAGCGGTCTACCAAACTTAGAATCCACACATCAATCGATAATATCAACGCCGTACCAGTTACTTCAACCACGGTGATTCGAATCGACTACGTTACAACGATAAAGACCTACCAACAGACTCACAAATTATCAAAATGTAACTGGTTTTTCAGTGTTGTATTGAAAACAGGTATAATTTTTCAAAATCAAATGCGAAAACCTATCGTCAATGATAACAAATTATTGCGAAACTCATACTTTATGAAAATAATTTAAGAAGAACATGATATAAGCTGCGTAATAACAACTGGATACCTATGCGCTTTTCATAGTATTACGTAAAAAAACATGATGTTTACACTCTTAAGTAACTTTTATTTACATACGAACTATTATTTCTAGATACTGTAAGTACCTGCTCATCTTAATACCAATATATATTTCAAAACAACTTAAATCACTTGTCTTAGCTTCATTATTCACTTAAATAAAAAAATGTCGTATTACAAACGAAAGATTATGCAAAACCAAATACGCTACTTATACCCTTTGAAATCGACGTTTGAACAAGTTGTGAAGAAAATTAGTCGTAATTTGATAATAGTAATACAGCGGATGATCTCGTCGAATTATTAAGATAAACTAAACATACGTAATTACTAAAATAAGTACATGATTTATTTATTAATAAAGTAAAAAAAATTATACGCTATATTTATAAAAGCGTTGATAAAATGAATAGAGTTTGCAAGTAAATTTATTACGGATGAAAAATCATTCATAAATTGTAAGTAAACTACCGGATCGAATTACAATCTATTTAGATTTTATATGCAACTATATACAAAAAATACTCATTGTTTCATAAAATTGATGAATTTATCAAAAATGATGAGTTAAACGGTGATTTTAACTTAAATACTGGAGTTCTTTGGGCGTTAGGCAGTATTTAAGTGATAAGTTCGAATAAGGTAACTGGTCACGTCATATCGCAAATATAAACCGTGTATTTTACAACGAGAAAGTTCGGTTTGATTTACTTAAGTGACGCGCCGTTAAATACCAGTTCGTAAGACGTTTACATCAGTTATTATAATATCCCCTTAATTATCGTGCCCGGGTACATCTCCGTAACTAATTCCACTGCGGACGTCATTGCTGTTGCCATTACCGCTGGTATAATTTCAATTATTACTGTTACCGTTATATTGGATACGATAATTATAAAACCATTCATCAATCAATCAATCTCTGGCGACTCAATCGTTTTATGTCTTAGATAGATCGAAAGGCAATAACGGGTTAACTAAGGTATCGTAAATAAATATTTCCAACATAACGAACTTAATAACGCATTTATAAAATATATCATTGAACTCAGCTAATAAAACTTTTTGAATATTATAAAAACGTAAAACTGCTTACGAACGCCTTATTTCAAGCTTGTAAGCAGAACTATAAGAATTTGTATAATATTATGTTCGTGACAATAGGTACAAAATATTGGTATAAAAACTTTGATGTTATTATTATCGCCGCCGCCGCCAAGAACATCATAACCTTCTATAATAATCTGAATTATTACTTTTTATTATTGCAAAATAACGTAGAAATAATATTTTTCATTCCAATAAATTTTCCATACTTATATAATTCATGTAAAATTATAAACTTTGACGTCGGAAAACCTGATTTAATATGGGAAAGATTTACCGATTCGTTGAGGGGTTTACTTTTTATTCATTACCGGCTGACGTTGTTAGACTAACAATCGGATTTCTAATTAGAATCAGAATAATTGGAAAAATTATTATCGTCGAATTACCCGACGCAACTCCTAATAAGGAGTGGCACAAAAGCTATATTGATGTTATTCGTAAGGTTCGTATCCTACATAAGTTATGCGATAACGGTTCTCTTTTAGGCAAAATATGGTTTTAATAATATAGGCGTATCGATAACGATTTTAAACTGCTAGATTGTATTTTAAGCGTAATTAATACACTAACGTTATATAATTTCATACGTATAACTTATTTACAAGTAACGTGATTCCAATCAATAAATTCCGTTTATATAATATCGGTATACTATTTTATTAAACGATTAATCTATTTTACTATACAGCTATAGCGTTTTATAGTTAGTTTTGTACGCGCGCGTGAATAAACTATTTCCAAGTTCTAATTTTTAAGCTTAGGTTATGAGAGAAAATAATCTTGAATTACAACCATTGGAAAGTAATTGAAATATCGTCGGAGAAAAAATATCGAGTATTATATATAAAGGCATTACGCTAAATCTATCATTTAAAGTAGTCGGATACTATTTATAATCTTTTGTAAAAAGAGTCCTTACTAAAAGGCTATTTTATAGCTAATAATAAGGTGTACCCTAATTATATAATTTATTACGTAGTATAAACATGCTTGAGGGAATTATGGAAGCATCATAAGAGTGTGGTAACCGCCTAAGCTAAATTCCTGGCGACCAATAGCTCAGACACTAGCTTGTGACACCGAAGGCATATTGAATATTATCAATAAACCGCTAAAACTACCTCCGATACCTATATTTGTTTAAAATGACTCCCGAAGCCGTTAAAAGTGCCTTTTGAAGCTTCAAAACACTAATAAAAAGTTTGATAATAGACGTAATTGTTGGAATGTCAATTATTGTGTTATTGATTGTAATGCAATACATTTAGCTACTGCTAATTGCAATGCAAAACAGTTGACTATTGTCAACTGTATCAATCAAATTCCATACCAATATTGAGACTCAGATTTCAGTTACCTATGACGCAAGTAAACTCAATTACTTGTGAAATAATTCACATATCAACCAATAAATCACATAAAGTATAATCTTCACTCTTATCCATAGATATAAATATCTAGGCCGCTAACTAAAAGTGGCCTAACTTACTCATATTTTAACACTATCTACTTTAGAATTGAACTTGATTTCAATATATCATCATACTAGTGAGAAGAAATATTTGGACTTACCTACCTTACAAGTAAAATTATACCGATAAAAATGGCGTTAAAGGATGTATACAAAGCTCGCTAAATTAACAAGTTCAGGTAAATTGACATTAAAGATAACCCCGCTGATACCATAAGCAGTACTACTCCCAACAGCACCTTAAAAAGGTTTATAAATAGCAATAAGCTGACCGTACGTATTCTGGGATACGTGGACCGGCTAGCATACTCAATATGTAACAAAAAGAAATAAGGGTATCCTGGAAAACTGAAAGACTACTAAGGTAGTAATACGTGGAAAAAAGTGTACTCAGACCTGCTTGCAAAGGATATGGGATTGATGGCGCATAAGTGTGTGACGAAAGACTTATGTGTGGAAATAGAGGAAATTAATACCGAGAACTACGGAACGGAGGACCCCAATAAAAATACAATTTGGGTAAAACATAGGCTGAGATTAGCGAAGGTAATACCGATAGGCATGGACGGAAATTCAGCAATTAACTTTAATTTCTCATTGCATACACTGGCATGCACACACAAAAGAAAAACTCGCTAATATTAGAATAGCAATCAATTACAGTTTAGCTAAGGCAACTGTACCAACTGCAAGTTGACTGTATCAGCATCAAATCAATTACAGTGGAGTTCCAAATTCGAAGTGGGGCACGGGCCAAGCAGTTCCCTATACAGATTAGTGTGCAGACCAGCTAGCGGTCTGCCAAAGTTAGATGTAATACATCACCACTTTCAATGCAATACACCAGTTACTTCAACCACTATTCGAATCAACTACGTCGCAAAGATAAGTTCCTACTAACAAAAAGAAAATTCTGAACCCACCGGCTATCAGGTCGGTGGAGAGGACCTCTACGGGGTTCGCCATCCGCTGTAGCGACGTTGCTGTTAGGAGTAAGCTTCTGTCTGAAGAAACAATGCCAGCGCTTTCTCACCTTTTTGGGGCCACCTCCGCTACGCTGTATCACTCCTGGTGTATCTACGTAGCGGAAGGGGTCCTGCGGGTAATTACCTCGCCTTTTTAGGAGACCCCGATCGAGGTTCTTAAGGTAATAAAAGACGAAATCGCTACGCAAGCCGGGACTACACCGGTTGAATTTTTATCCATTAGTAAACGGATATGATATTCACACGGGTCTAACGACCTGAATCGTCTCCTTTTAAAGCCTATTAAATCTTTACGTTTATTTGGTAATAGCGAGTAGGCGAGAGCGATAAAAAAATACTACAGGTTCAAATTCTATGGCGGGGGCAGCCTATAGTAGTACGTGAATTAGCGATACGTTCGTTCGGTCCGCTGCCCTAATTAAATAATTGTTAGAACTGTGTGATAGTGGTGTGATTTGTAGTAGTATTAGAAAATGAAGAAGCTAAGTCTAAGTCTAAACTGCAGAGTTTGCAGCAAAGGTAGGTATGTACAACAACAAAGAAAAGGCAGGTGCAGGTGGGGCATGGTACCCCACCTAGGTCCAACAAATGCCGGGGGACAAAGAGAGCATAATGTCCTCATTATCATAAGCGAGTGCGAGAATTCCATCTTGTCTCGTAAGAACAGCTTCTCACGAGAAGGGATGCTCACGAGAAGCAACACTCGTAAGAACCAACACTCGCGAGAAAACCATTAATACTTATTCCTTTTTTATTACAACTTTTTTAAAACTCGCCGATTAAGTTTTTTCAATATTTCAAATCCGTAAGACTTACCCATTTGTTATTATCTACTGTAAATCCCGTTCATTTGATAAGATATTAAATTTTCTATGCTGTACAGCGATAACAATCAAACTTTGTATCCAATATTTTCTCAAGGTCCTATTCGTTATCGTTTTTGTATTTGATAGGCATTAGAGGCGGAGCAACTCGCTTGAGGGTTTCATTGTCATGGGTAAACGTTAGGTATAAAACGCTAACAGTAAGATAAAATTTGAAATTTAAAGAGAAATTGAAAGTAAAAACGGATTTTCCAAAATTATTTACAATGGTAAAGGGTTTCAAACGAAGAAAAGCCAGTTTTTTTGCCGATGAAAATGCTTATATAATTGACCCGTTTTAAGCCAAACTTTATTACCGACCTTAAATTAATGTTATTCATAAAAAAAATTATTTCTTAGATTTTAAAGTTATGAGATCTATGTTGAATAAAACATATCGTTTCAAGTATTCACATATATAACGTATATCAGTTTATTAACGAAGAATGAATGAATTGGAATAATTTACCGGTAATCGTAACTTAAAACCACAAAGAAATTAGTAAGGGTTAGTATAAATAGTTTGAAAGTAGACGTTATGAAAATTCTATTGTGAAGCTAGAATATATTTGATTCAAAGTTATTTAAAATATTCAGCTATATAGTAACATTATGGCAACTCGAGAAAAAAAAATCTTTCTTCTTAATTAACCATTGGGTTAAGGATAATAAATTATTATTAGTAGTAGTTTCGTTTCAAACCCTTTCCAAAAAATTTACTTAAACCTAAATGAGAATTCAGGTATGCAATCCGAAATTATTTCTTCGACATGAAATTTATTACATAATAACAAATATCTCAATAATATAATTGTTTATAGGGCTTTAGATGCTGCAACGTTGTCGATTCGATTGATTGATCGAAGTAACAGTAGTATTACGTGCTTAAGTAGTGGATGAATTGTTTTAGGTTTAGCAGACTGCTAGCTGGTCTGCACTATAATTTGTACAGCCAATTGCTTGGCAGGTGCCCTAGTGTAAAGTGTGGAGTACTGTACTTGACTTATACCCAATATATTAAGTCCATATAAAACAATACATTTAACTTACAGGTTAGTATAGTTAACTTTACTGTAAGTAAAGTTAACCTATTGCATTGTATGTAGTACTATTTCAACATTGGCGGCTTTTTAGTTTGCGCGCGCACGCTAGTATAGTTAACCGATCTTTTCCGGTTAGCATTAAATTACAACGTTGTCAACTGGCCAAACCCCTGTTAATTCCAATTGGCCTCCACATCGAATTGTACCCAATTACATATAAATTGACTCCGTTTGCCATTGATTGCTTTACGGCTTCGAGGTCCAAGTTCATCAATTCCCGTAAAAAGTTTTTTGCCACAAGTCTTTACAAACTTTTACTTTAGTCGTGTCAATTAAACTGATCGTCATTATTAATTCCTTTACTTTCCTAGCAGTCTTCCAATTTTCCAACACATTTTTGACTACTGTCACGTAATCTGAGCTTTCTGTGCGGCCCATAAACATAGCCCTTAATGCGTATAGTTAGTCTATTCCTCTCAACAAACCTTTTTGAGGCTTTATTCGACGATACCTTCGTCATAATATTAGCGGGATTGTTTTTGCCATTAATTTATCAGAACTTTTTAATCTCCCTCCTTTCGTAAACTTTACAGAGTGTTATTACGTCGATTATTAAGCGTTTTTCGCTAATGGTTCCGAGTTTCAAAAGGCATTCGAAAAACCCCCTTAAGTCAGTATTGATTACTACCAGGATAGGAGGAACCCTTGACTTTTTGTTAATAAGGTTGAGGGTTTTCTATAGTACTATGCCTACATCGAAGCCTACTATTATATCATAAACCTCCGAAGCCAACACGCTTTATGTAATCCTTTTACATTTGACAGAGGTTTAATGAATTAGGTTGTCGATAATACTAAACTGGTCTTCTCTCCCATCTTTGTTAATGAGGATTATTAGGAAGCCAATTTGTAAATATAGGTTGGTATTATTTGTGAAAACCCTATACGTAAAAATTATTAACTTAGCCTTCGATAAGTCGATGGGAACCATATTAATCCCTCGGTTCAGGTTCCTTATTTGCCATTCGAGCCTTTTATTTAGCTGGCTAAAGTCTTTATATTTTATCTTTTATACCTGTGCCGCGATAAATAGGTCGTACGATGCTTTTGGTTAGCATAGGATAACAATATAGTTGTTACTGGCACGCTATTTAAGGTACCTTTAGGCCTTGACTACATTAATATTTTCGATTGTAGTTAAATTAGTGCACTGAATTTTTTGGCGAAAATTAGAGCTAGCATTGACACTAAATATACGAATTAACGATCCGTTAAAATCAAGTTAATTACCCTTCGCCAACGTCGTTACTAGCTTGTAGTTTTAGAATTTGGAGTCTTTAATCACCTGCTATTTCGATGTCACAAAACCAACCGTTCCGATAAAAAAGGTATCGTTAGTTTATATGCCTACTATGCCGAAGTTCATTTCTTATGTTACTAGCAGACACAGATCGTATATTAAAGACTTTATACCTAGTCGTGATTTGAAGTGCGACTAATAGGTTAGGAACTAATGGACATTTGCTTCAATCAGTCCGTATAGTAGTTTAATATATCGTATTACCGTCTGTAGGGGGTAAATGTCTCGTAATTCTTATAATAGGTTTAGCAGCACAACTCGCTGTAAATCTATTTCTAACTACATATAGGCTTACATTATATTACAACTAATAAACGTAAGTTTTCCTTTTATTTTAGCTAATAAACTTATTGTTAAAGTGATCATGATGCATTAATTAGACCTTTAAATCGTTGGCGATCATGTAATGATCTATTTTTTTCCTTTATAGTCGTATCGTTAAGCTATTAGACATAACGTTTCGTATGTCCGCCTTGTAATTTTACCTTTAACCTTGTAAATAATCCTCTACTAAAATATCGTAATATTTGGATTTTGAGGCTGAAATTAGCCTTCGACATAAATTATATAACCTCTCGAGTTAATAGGCGGTTAATTTCAATCCTATCGTTTTTCTTAAAAGGTTTTCCGGAAGTTTTAATAATGACTTTTACTTAAAGCTTTAATACTAAGTTTTCGTTATCCTTCTTTTTTCTGCTTACCTAAGCAGTATTGTAAATGCGGCCCCGTATATATTTTTTCTTTTTAACGTTCTTTTTTTTCGGGGGTCGTTTACGTCGGTAGCGTTTCATCGGCTTGTTAATAATGGTTTGGAAAGGTTTATATTAACTTGGTCGTTTGCTTTAAAGGTCTTCATTGTTCGTAGCCTTAATATAAAGTTTAATATTGGTAAGGCGTTAGATCGTTGCAATGTTGTCGATTCGAATCGTGGTTGAAGTAACAGTAGTATTGCATTGGTCAAGTGTTGGATGTATTGTTTTAGGTTTGGTAGACCGCTAGCCAGTCTGCACTGTAATTTGTATGTCCAATTGCTTGGCTTGTACCTTAGTGTGAAGTGCAACATACTACACTCGACTTACACTTAATGTAGTAAGTCTATACAAACAATAAACTTAACTTACAGTACAGTTAACTTTATTGTAAGTAAAGTTGATCTACTGCACTGTATTCAGTACTATTTTAGTACTGGCAGCTTTTTAGTTTGTGCGTAGACGTTAGTGTGGTTAACCAATCTTTCCCAGTAAGTGTTAAATAGCGATTTTGACAGCTTGCTAACCCTTTGTCAATTTCAATTGACTTTTATACTGAATTGCACTTAATTGTATATAAATTAACCCCATTTGACCTTGATTTCTTCGTTATTTTGAGTTTCGAGTTTATTAACTCCCATAAAAAGTTCTTTCGCTATAGCCCTTCATAAGTCTTTACTTAATCTTATTAATCAAACAAGTTCACATCGTTAATTCCCTAGCAGTTTTTCAGTTTTCCAGCACAACCATCGTCGTCGGTACATGACTTAAGCTTGCTAGACAGCCTATTAACGTAGCCTTCGATACGTATTGTTTGCCTGTTGCCTTCCATAATCTTTTACAAGACCTTGTTTGGCACTACCTTCGTTATAGCATTTGCGGGATTATCTTTTCCGTTAATCCATCGGAATTTCTTAATCTCCTTTCCTTCTTAAGTTTTACGGAATGCCATTACGTCGATTATCAAGCGTTTTTCGCTAGTAGTTTCGAGCTTCGAAAGGTATTCGAAAAGAATTTTTAAGTTGATACAAATTACCACCAAAATAGGAGGAATTTTTAGCTATTTAGTAATAAGGTTAAGGGTTTCCTATAGTGTTATGTCTTTATTAAATTCCGTTATCATGCCGTAGACTTTTGAAGCCAGCACGTTTTATGTAATCCTTTTATATTTAACGGAAATCCAGTAAATTAGATTACTAATAATGCTAAACTGGTTTTCCTGCCTATTTTCGTTAAAGAGGGTTATTAGGAAGCCGATTTGTGAAAACATATTAGTATTGTTTGTAAAAGACTCGTTCTTAAAGATTATTAACTTATCTTTCAATAGATCAATTGGAATTATATTAATCACTCGGTTCAGATTCCGTATTTGTTACTCAAGCCCTTTATTTAGCCGGTTAAAGTTTTCATTTGCTGGATATTATACTTGTATCGCGATAGATAGGTTGTAAAAGACTTTTAGTGAACATAAGGTGGCGATATAACTACTACGGACACGTTGTTTAAGGTACCGTTAAGCCTTAACCGTATTACTTTTGTTAATTGTAGCCAAAAAAGTGCTCTAGCTCTTTTGGCGAAAGCTGAGGCTGGTATTAATACCAAATATATGGATTAATGATCTATTAAAGTTAAGTTGGCTACCTTTCGTTAATATTGTTACTAGCTTGTAATTTTAGAACTTGGAGTCCTTAATCGCCTGCTGTTTTAATGACATAAAGTTAGCCGTTCCTACAAAAAGGGTATTGTCAGTTTACATTTCCATTATACCAAAATATTTTTCCTGCATTATTAAAAAATACGGGTGGTATATTGAAGACTTGGTCGTTAGCCGTAATTTGAAGTACGATTTGTAGGTTAAAAACTAATAAACGTTTACTTTGGCAAATCCTTATAATAGCTTAATATACCGTATTACCATTCCTAAAGGATGGATAGTACGTGGTTTTTTTAAAAGTTTTAGTAATATGATCCACTATAGATCTGTTACTGATTACGTATAAGTTTTTGTTATATTATGGCTATTAAGCGTAAAGTTACCTTTAGTTTTAGCTAGTAAATTTATTGCTAAAACGACTACTATGCATTAACTAATCTTTTAAATCATTGACGATTGTGTAAGGATTTAGTTTTTGCTTTTATCGCCGTATCTTCAAGCAATTAGGCGTAACTTTTCGTATGGCTTACTCGTGGTTTTTCCTTTAACTTTGTGGATAATTCTCACCTTGAAAATCGTAACGTTTAGGTTTTAGAGGTTGAAATTAGTCTTCAATACAAATTGTACTACTTTTCAAGCTATTAGGCTGTTAATCTCAACCTTGTAGTTTTCTTTAAAAGGTTTGCTGGAGGTTTTAATAATTACTTATATTCGAAGTTTTAATGTTAAGTCATTATTATCATTTTCTTTACGATTTACTCAAGTAATATTATAAATGAGACCCGATGTGTATTCCTCTTCTTTAAAGCTTTTTTTCTAGGGGTCGTCCGCGTCGGCAGCGTTTTATCAGCTATTCGATAATGGGTAGAGGAGTTTTGTATTGGTTAGGTCATTTAGTTTAAAGGTTTTTATCACTAGTAGCCCAAATGTAAGGCTAGACCTAAGTGGTTCATAAAGATATAGGACTGTTAACAGTTTTAATAACTACTTTGGAATTCGCGATACTTAATATTTTATATGGGCCTTTTTATTTTCCTGGCTTCCGCTATACGAAGTCTTTACTTTGTAATGGTAAAGTAAGTACGTCTATTATTTTTAGGCCGTTCCTGGTGTTAAGATTATTATTTACTTGATAGCATACCGATTCTCTTTGCAGTTCCCTTAAAACTTTTCCGTAGTCCATAATACCGTTTTAAGTATTTTTCGAGGACGGAGATTTACTCATGAAGCATAGGTATACTCTAAAGACTAGTAGCTTTTGTACTAAGTCATTAAGACTTATAGTGTTGTTTGAGTCTTTTACTGTCATTTATAAACGTGCTTTTAAATTCGTAAAACTTTTAATTTTTAATATAAGGATATTATATACTCGGAAAAGTAGGGCGTATGCCTTTTTAACCCTCCCAATACTTTCGTGGGATTTTATAGGTACCTGTTTATACTGGATACTTATTATCTTGGCATTTTTTTTGAAATTTCGCAGTCGCAAAATTGGTACTGGTATCGTGAACAACAATATTGGATAGGCTTAGGTACGTGTTAATCTATAGCATCTTTAGCGTTTTCTATGTATCTTTTGCCGAAAGGGACTTTAGAAATTTGGCTCCGTAAAAAAAGGTTGCAGAATTAACTATGTAAAGAATAGGCTTGTTGTCTAAGAAAAATTTATGAACGAAAATTTTGTAGTTAAAGTTCTTATCATCTTTTAGTTTAAACTTAAATCATTGAAAGGCTTGAGTCTATATTTAACAGTGGTGGTAAAGTCTTTTAATGGATCTTAAGGCAAAGTATTTTGCGTTTTTATGTTTTGTAAACTTCAAGATTTTGTATAGCCTATTAATGGTTAGGTAATTAAAGCGCTGGTATAGTTAACATATCTTTGATTCCGTTAGGTTTAACACTACTGCTTCCGAGCTTTAAAGATAAAACTATAAGTGCTCCTACTTAAAGGCGAGTAGAAACCTTTGGTCCTTTTTAACCAGTTCGTTTACATTAATGTTTATATTAATGCCGAGGGTCTTTATGTCCTTCAAGTAAAAAAACAAAGGAGTAAGGGCTTAAGAATATAAAATGTAATTGTTTTTACAACAATTTAAATTACCGTTGTCCTTATTAACGATAATTGTTTACCTAGTTTCAAGTTAACTTTGGCCTTATTAGTATCGTAGTAATTGATTTTAATAGCTATAATACTTTTCCTCTATAGTGTTATATATTGCGAATAGCTTCCTCTTAAGTACCTTACCGGCCTTGTATTTGGCATAATACCTTAAAACGTGTGGTCCACGTAACGATTGTGAAAATTAAAGGTATATAATGGATTAAAGGTTTAGTTAAGATAAAAGTAAGGTTTTTTACTATTGAAATGGTATAAAACAGTATGATCAGCTAGTTATTATACTAAATTAAGAGTAATCTCTTTATGTTACTTAATTTATTTAGGGCCATTATTAACTTTAATTGGCTCGTCGCCTTCAAGGTTTGCGATTTGATTCTAGTAGTCCTGCTTAAAAGTGGTAGAGTATTAGATATAGTATATTAACTTTTCGTTATTTCGTTGGGCAGAGGGTATCGAGTTGACTATCAGCTAAAAAATTTATAGATTTAACATTTCTTACCATTATTACGACAATAGTGCTTGCGGTTAGCAGGTTCGCCTAAATATTAGCCATGTTGGCGTTAGCGTGGTTGTTGCCTCTAGTTTGTAGTCGATAGGCCAGACTTTAGTTATTAGGGGCGCTCGTAGGCATACTTATGGTCGACGTAATTAATTACCGTAAAGTCTTTTTTATTTACATTGAGAAAGTTGCTGTTTTGAGGGTATATACCAAGCGAGTTTGGTATACACGTTATTACAATGGTAAACGAGGAACGTAACTGGTTAAAAAAATTCGCAGGTGGTATTTAAGCGTTATAGGGCGTATTTGAACTCGTTAACGCCCGTAACTACTGCTTGTACCTATTCGCAAAGCGTGGCTTTATTAGTGTACGCTTTTACTATTGCTTTCTGGTATAGTATTAACTTATTAATTATTTCGTTAAGCATATTTATTGGTGTTTCCTCCTTTTTCTTTTTCGTTATTATCGTTTTCCTCCTCATGGTAGCTTAATCTATATGGTATTATGTAAGGTAGACTTCGTATTCGAAGTGGCTCTTTATGCTGTCGTAGATTTTGTAAAATGTAGTGGTTTGGGTAAAAAAGGTTAGGTAGTAGTCACTGGCGTTCCTTATAAGTATTTTAGTAAATAGTAAATAAAAACCTAAAGGTGTAACTTCCATCTATTTATAAATGTTTAAAAGGGGCATTATCTTGATATTAAGGAAGTTATAAGGCTTTTAGTTATGTTTCTTTATATTGTTACAAATCTTAGCAAAGTTTGTGAAAAGTTTATAGTTAATGTCAATCATTTTAATAGGTTTCGGAGGCAGGTTACGATAATTATCCCGGTCTTAATTGGTGTTTCCTATCAATTTAAGCTTTGGAACTTTTGAGGTATGGTATTAAAGATAGTTACTAGTCGTTTGACCCTAGAGGTAAAGTCTTTTGGTAGGACCTATAGTAGGTTTTCTTGTATAGGTAAACCTGTTATAAGAAGGTTTTTAAGGGGCCTGTCTATTAAATTGCTAGGGGGCGATAGGTATTTAAAGGTTTTGGGAGACCTAACGATTTTTTTTAATTAACTGGCGTAAAGCGCCGACGTTAATACCTTTAGTCTTATTGCCAACTATTGTTTTACGCGTTCTGCCACTATTAAAGGCGTACTTCGCGTTGTTATGTAAAGGCGTCGGGCTATCGAACAGGTTAATAGGTTTTTTATTATCTGCGCATAAAGAAGCTTAATTCAGTTAGGGGTAAAGGGAAGGTCCCCTTGATTACGTATAAGGGTAGCAAAGTTTTTTTAGTATCCTTTTTTAAGATGTATATTTTAAGGGTATTTCTTAAGTTATGTTAATTCAAAGAGGGTTTTTTCTAACTTGATATGGCCCTTTTCTAGTACGTAAATCACTCGGTATTTAAGTTTAGCCTTTAATTTAAATTCAATACCTTTATGAATCTTTTTTCACATTTTAATAGTCTAGTCGCTGAAAGGTTTACGAAAGTTTTGGAAAGCACAATCATCGCGGTTAAGTTTTTTGTCGCCGTTTTATTTAACGATATAGTGGTTGAAGTAGTTAACTAGGTATTTTTCCGTTGAGTTTTCATTAATATTTTGTTCTTATAGGTCTTTATTATAATACTTTGAAAAGATGGATTTTAGGGTGTTAATCCCTTTTAGATTCTTTTAGGTAGGTGCTATTTTAAGGTTTAGGTTGGTATAAGTCTTGGTAGACGGAGAATTTGGTATTTTGGAGCGTGGGAACTTGGCGATTTGATATAGAGTCGCGTGACGTAGCTTTCTTAGCGCAAATTAGCTATTCTTAGTGTTTTCGCTTAGAGTAGCTAACTTGATGATTAAATTGGCGTAGAGTGAGTAAAAATTAAAGTAAGGGCAAAAGTTTGATGTAAAGGGTAAGGTTAAAGGTTTTTTGTTGTTGTAGGTTATTTGGCGTAGAGACTTAGTCGTTTTTATAGTAGTAGCACCCGTAATAGTACTGACTTAGCTGTTTTCCAACTTGTCGAACTTTGAGATTTCTGACAGTTAATCTCATCGTTTTTCTTCAGGAAGGATCCGTGAAAATTTCTTAGTGTTTTCAATAGCGATACCGTCGCTACTACTGGTCTGCCGTAGAGACTGACACAGCCTAAAAGTCTTCTTTGCGTACTGCTGTAGAGACTGAAACAGTAGCAAAGGCTTTTCAAAAGAATCTTTCCTCTATTCTAGCCACTGTTTAACTTAAATAGTAACCGGAAAGTATCTTCTTCTTTTATTTAACCAATCTTTTCTTAAATTAATAAGCACTGATCAGTTTTGGTGGGCCTTAGATCGTTACAACTTTGTCGATTCTAATCGTAATCGAAGTAACAGTAGTATTGCATTGGTCAAGCAGTGAATGTATTGTTCTAGGTTTAGCAGATTGCTAGCCGGTCTGCAATGTAATTTGTATGGCTAATTGCTTGGCTCGTGCCCTAGTGTGAAGTGTAGCATACTGCACTCGACTTACACCCAATGCAGTAAGTCCACACAAACAATACACTCAACTTGCAGTACAGTCAACTTTACTTACAGTAAAGTTGACCTACTGCACTGCATGTAGTACTATTCCAACACTTGACCTGAATTATGCGAAACATTATAGGATCGTTAGCAATTTTAATAACTACTTTAGAATTTACGATATTTAAGATCTTATATGGGCCCTTTTATTTACTCAGCTTCCGTTATACGAAGATTTCATTTTGTAATGGTAAAGAAAGTACATCGATTATTATAGGGCCGTTTTTGGTGTTAAGGGCATTATTGACCTGACAGTATGCCGATTCCCTTTACAGTTTTTTTCAAAGCTTTGTCATAGGCTATAGCACGTTTTTGGTTACTTACCGATAACGGAGATTTACTCGTCAGGCATGGGTACGTTTCAAAAACCAGTAGCATTAGCATAGGCTGTTAGGGTCTATAGTATCGTTTAAGTCCTTTACTGTTATCTATAGGCGTGCCTCTAGGTTCATAAAGCTTTTAATTTCTAGTGTAAGGATATTATACGCTTGGAGAAGTAGGTTGTATGCCTTTTTAACCTTTCAAATGCTTTAGTGGGCTTTTATAGGTACCTGTTTACACTAAATAATGATTATCTAAGCATTTTTCTAAAACTCTGCCATCGTAAAGTTGGTGTTAGTATCGTAAACAACGATATCAAGTGAATATAAGTACGTGTTAATCTATAGTATTTTGTAACGTTTTCCACGTATCTTTTACAGAACGTGATTTTAGGAACTTGACTTCGTAAAAAGAGGTTACGGAGTAAACAATGTAAAAAATAAGCTTGTTATTTAAGTAAAACATATTAATAAAGAACTCGTGATTAGAGTCTTTATCGTTTTTTAGTGGAAACTTAAATCTTCGGAGGGGCTAAGATATATATTTAATAGTAATAGCAAAGCTTTTTACTATCTTATAGGGCAGAGTATTTCACATCTTTATGCTCTATGGATTTTAGGACTTTGTATAGCCTGTTAACAACTATATAGTAAAAACGTCGATGTACTTAATACATATCCGGCTTTATTGGGTTTACCACTATTACTTTTGGGCTTTAAAGGTAAAACTATAGGTATCTTTACTTAAAGTCGAGGGGAAACCTTTGGCCGTTTTTAAATAATTCTTCTGTATTAACGTCGACATTAATGTCGAGAGCTTTTATGTCCTCCAAACAAAGGAGGGAAAAGATAGGGTATTTAAAGATATAAGACGTAATTTCTTTCAAAACAGTTTAAATTACCGTTGTCTTTAATAATAATAGTTGTTCTTTTAATCCGAAGCCAACTTTGGTTTTACTAGTATTTTAACGGTCGATTTCCGTAACTGTAGTACTTTCCCTTCAAAGTAACACGTATTGCGAATAGCCTTCTATTAAGTACCTTACAACTCTTGTATCTAGTATAATACCCTAAAACTTATAGTTCGCATAACGATTGCGAAGGTTAAAGATATATAAGGGGTTAGGGACTTAATTAGAGTAAATGTATGGGTTTTTACCATATAGACGGTATAGGAAGGCGTGGTTGACTAGTTACTAGTCCGCATTAAAAACAGTATTTTCATGCTATTTAATTTGTTGAAGGTTGTTTTTATCTTCGTTTTTTGGCTCATTAGCTTCGAAATTTGTGGTTTAATCTAAGTAATTTTATTCAGAAGTAATGAGATACTGGATATAATACATTACCTTCCTGTTATTACACTCTGAGGAGGGGGGGGGGTTAACAAGTTCACTAATAGCTAAATTTTCTATAAATCTGATATATTTTACTACTATTACGACGATAGTTTTTACGATTAGTAGGACAGCCTATATTTTAACCCTGTTAATGCCAGCGTGATTGCTATTATCTTTAGTTTGGGGCTATTAGGCGTTAAAGTAGCCTATAACTATACTTTAGTTCGATATAGTTAACCATTGTATGGTCTTCTCTTTTTACGTTAGGAAATTTGCCAACTTAGGGGTATATACCAAGTGAGTTCGGCGTATGTATTATTATGGTTGCGATCGAAAAGCGTATCTGTCTAAAAAAAGCCTTCGCAAGTAGTATTTAAGCGTTATAGGGTGTATTTAAAGTCGTTAACGCCCGTAACTTCTTCCCATACCTACTTACGAAGTGTGGCTTTACCAGTGTAGACTTTCCCCATTACTTTCTGGCATAGCAATAACTTATTAATTATCTGGTTAAACACATTTATCGGTGTTTCCTTTTTTAAATTATTATCGTTACTCACCTCATGGTAGCCTAATCTGTGTTATATTATATAAGATAACTGTTGTATTCGAAATGATTTTTATGGCGTTATAAATCTTTCGAAACGTAGTTGTTCGAGTTAAGAAAGTCAAGTAATAGTCTTCGGCGTTCCCTGTAAGGATTCCAGGGAATATTAAGTGAAAACTAGAAAGTAAAACCTCCATTTAGTTGTAAATGTTCAAAAAGGGCATTATCTTAGTATTAGAGGAGTTTATAGGGTTTTTCATTATCATTTTCTATATCTTTTTAGATTTTAGCGAAATCTATGAGAAGTTTATAATTAATATTAACCATTTTAATAGGTTTTGGGTGTACGTCGCGATATTTATTCCAGTATTTATTGGTGTTTCCTAGTAATTTAAGTTTTAAAACTTCCGAAGTACAGTGTTAAAGGTAATTACTAGTCGCCTATTCTAAGTGGTAAAGTCCTGTAGTAAGGTTTATAGTAGGTTCGTATATGTATATGAACCTACCGTAAAAAAGCTTTTAGGAGACTTAGAGATTTTGAATAAAGTGTTAAAGGGTAAAAGGGACCTAAAGGTTTTAAGAGGCTTGACGATCTTATTTAATTGACTAGTGTAAAGCGTCGACGTCGATTTTTCTAGCCGCGTTGGCGGCTGTTGCTTTACGTGTTTTGCCGTTACTAAAATCGTACTCCGCGTTGTCGTCTAAAGGTGTTAGGTTATCGAATAAGTTAATAAGTTTCTTATCGCTAACGCGTAAAGAGACCCAACTTAACCAAGGGCAAAGGGGTAGTCCCTTAAAACGCGTGTGAAAGCGTTAATATTTTTCAATATCTTTTCTTTTAGATCGTGGATTTTAAAGATTTTTTTTAGTTGGGTTAGGTTGAAGAGAGCTTTTGATAGCCTCATAACACCTCATATCTAAACATAAATTTCTTGTTTCTCTAATTCGGACTTAAGCCCCGACGAAACACTTTTTAAAATTATATTTTATATATCAATAGTCCAATCGACAGAGAAGTCGTGATATTTGTAAAAGGCACGATGAAGATTGTGGCTGTTGTTGTATTTAACTATAAAGTATTTAACGAAGTTGGTAAGTTGTTTTTCTATTAAGTTTTTATCGATATTCTACACTTAAAAGTCTTCATAATAGTACTTGGTAAAGGTAGTTTCGAAGGTTTCAATTATTATTTCTTAGCGAAGTCGGTAATAGCTTCAAAGTGAGCGTTCACAGTAGACATCTTAAGGTTCTGGTTTGTGTAAGACGTGTAGAATATGTAAGGCAAGTGACTTAGTGATTTTTAGGCATTGGGACTTGGTATTTTGGCATAAAGTCGCGTAGGAATTTGGTAACTTAGCATTAAATCGCGCGGCGTGGTTTTTTTGGCGCGACTTGAAGATTTTTAATGTCTTCGTTTAGACTAGCAATCTTGACGATTAACTTAACGTAAGTGAAGTAGGAGCAAAAGTTTGGTGTAAAGAGTAAGGTTTATGGTCGTTTATTATTGGTAAAAAGCGAAGGTTATTTGTTATTTAGCCATAATATTTAGTTGTTTTTACAGTAGTAGCACCTGTAGTAGTACTAACTTAGCCGTTTGTCAACTTGCCGAACTTTGAGACTTTTGATAGTTAATCTTGACGTTTTTAAGAAAGATTTATGAATATTTTTTGGTGTTTTCAATAGCGATACCATCTCTTACTTCCAGATCTCTGTTGTGGACTAGTGTAACCTAAAAATATTTTTTGTTTCCCTGCCGTTATGGATTAACGTAGTACTAATAAAGGCCTTTCATAAGAATCTTTCCTTTACCCTAGCTGCCGTTATAACCGTAAAACGTAACCAGAAATTAGATTTTTCTTTTACTTAGTCAATTTGTGTTTAACGCAATAAGTACTAATTAGTATTGGTAGGGTCTTAGATCGTTACAACGTTATCGATTTGATTGGTTGAAGTAACAGTAGTATTGCGTGGTTAAGTGGTGTTTGGATTGTTTTAGGTTTGGCAGACCGCTAGCCGGTTTGCACTATAATTTGTATGGCTTATTTCTTGGCTTGTGCCCTAGTATGAAGTGTGGAGTACTATACTCGACTTACAACTAATACAGTAAGTCCGTACAAAACAATACACTCAACCTGCAGGTCAGTATAGTCAACTTTACTGTAAGTAAATTTGATCTACTGCACTGCATGTAGTACTATTACAACAGTTTTACGATATTTCCTATAATTCCATTTAAATTTTATATTAATATGTTTACTAATGAGGACCAAAACATATATATTGAACTCATTAATACATAGAACTTACACTCACCGGTTATTACGAATATAATGAGCTAATAGCGATGCAGATAATCCTATAAAAGAAGTGATTACAATGGAAACAATAATTAATAAAAGATTGGATGGATATATACAACAGTCTGGGTCAATAGAAAAGAAAAGAACGATCAAAAAGTAGCTATTAAACTCCGTATAAAATAAATTATAAAAACCTTTGGTGAACTATGTGAGGAGCTCTATAGGGTCAAAATAAATGGATTTTTATACAACAGATTATTTAGCTTATATTCCTACAAAACCTCAATTGGTATGATGTCAATATAACGATGTTTGAATGAGAAACTCTACACAAAGTCAAAGGTAAAACTACGAATAAGCGGAATGGAAAATATAAATGAATTACTTCAAAAAATAAAGAAAAAGGCAAAAATACATTTTTATTCAGTTTCCAACGATTCATAAGACTAAGTAACATCTGGTAGTTGTTTAAACAACATATTTGGTAACTGATACTACCTGAAAGTTTATAGTAAATAGTTAAAATATTATCAAGATTTATATAAAATATATTATTACCATACAAAGTATTATCTTACTAAAACTGCCCACTAAAATTCGTGACCGATACCTATAAATAACAATTAAACAATACGTTGAACCTACATATGGATTACCTAAATCAATTATCTATTTATTCTTAATATATCTAGTGTTTTTGAGTTACAACTATACATAAAATATTTAACTTACAACTTATATTTACAAATATTACAATTCAAGGATTTCGGAATAATTAGCATGCAAACAAACAATACACATTTCATTTAAAATAATTGTTTTATAATAGCGAAGTAACAAATCATTAATGATTTGAAGTTTCAAAACTACAAAGCTATAGACTCTTTAATTAAAAAGAAGCACTTGGATTTTAGCTTATCTCAAATTTGTTTATTAAGAAATAACGATTTCAAATAATTTATATTCAATCAAAGGCGATAAAAACACCTAGTTTAAATTGACGAAACCAACGTTGTCAAAACGCAATAATATGTCGAGTAACACATTAATTAAAACTACATCGTAAATCTATTAAATCCGAATGTATCTTGCAATCAATCAGCTGCGTGAGAAGCTTAAATCCCAATGAATAAGAATGACAACTAAATAAAAAAACCTTTGAAATAACAAATATATTATCTTTAAGTTTTGAAAAAAAAATTATTCATGTAAAAAAGGAAGCTAAATAAGATCAACTTCATGAAATTTAATTGTTACTAATTTAAACGTAATAGTTAAAACCGTTAATGGTTGTATCATCTTTTTCATTCAACAGATCAAATTATATAAAAACACCTTTCAATTGAATAAAAATTCACAAAGAGAGTAAATTAAATGATTAACACATTTCAAACTAATTGTTAAAAAGTTTATTAACCTATGAAGATACAGAAGATTACCAAAAATAAAGATATGTAATAAGAAGATAGATGGCGATAAAAATTACAAATATTGACGAATATATATAACGGATTATATATTACCAAAGCAGAAATTTAACAACGAAGTGAATGTTAAAAAACGTGTTAAAAGTAGTATTAATATCTTGGACAAACTCTATAAGGATAACAACTGAATTAAATTCGATGGCTTTTTCACCTGCGGTGTGATTTAACATGTACCACTGGTATATTTTGAAAGGTCAGATATAATAATCTTGAAGTTAAGGAAAGTAATATGAGGTCAAAGGCAAATAAATAGACAAGGTATATGAAAAGTCAAGGCAATTTTTTAAAAAAAAATATAATGATAAATGGAAAACCTCGATTCTCATTTAATCACCTATAATTTAGAAGATTAGTTAGCGTTTAATTGTTGTAATCGTTGCTAGTTTTATTATTTCGGTAAATAGTAAGTTTAGCGTCAATAGTTGCAATATTACGTAAACTTATATGTAATACACTACCAATCTTTAACGAATGGTATTATTAAAGTTGGCAAAGGAGTTATGTAATACTTTTCATAAAGAAAATAATTATATAATGTATGAAATTTTTTGGGGATTAGTTAAAGCAGGCTTCAATGAATTTTTAACTTATTTGATTCATTTAGAAACTATATTAGGTATAAAGTCATTAATGTTGAACTTATACTTATTAATTACATACGATAACAACTTTGATATCGATGATATATAGATTAACAATATACTTTTCCTAGGTATTATTAGATCAGCAATAGAAAAATAACGTGCTGTTAAGAATTCAAGCCTTTAAAAGTATAAATTAATGAAAACATTAACTCAAAACACGTTACTAGATTTTGAAAAATTATCAATCCATATTTGTAGTGATAAGGACAATTGTAATATATATATATTAATATATATAGAAAGTGATAAGCTACTAGATTAGTTAATATCAACAAAACTAATTCTGTAAGATTATAATGTTACCTTAACAAAAAGCCTAAAACAGCTTACATCGCCATATTATACTAACCAGAGTCATCTTATAATATATAGATTACAATATAAGTTTAAAATCCACAAAATAAAAACTTTAATACGTTAAATAAACGAATTGAATAAAAATGTATTGCCTAGGTAAAAGTATTAACATAATAACGGTGAATCTAACGAAAATAAAATTGATATTTTTTTACAAACGATTTCTTTAGTAATAATACCAACCTGATCCTATAAATCGGATTCTTAATAATGTTTATTAACGAAAACAAATCCGACAAATAATTTATAATCACCGGTAACTTCGTTATATAACCGGATTGAATAAAAATGTATTGCTTGAGTAAAAGTATTAACATAATAATTGTGAATCTAACGAAAATAAAATTGATAATTTTTACAAACGATTTCTTTGGTAATAATACCAACCTAATCCTATAAATCGGATTCTTTATAATATTTATTAATGAAAACAAATCCGACAAATAATTTATAATCACTGGTAACTTTACGTATTATATATTCGTCAAGTGTAGCCATATAATACCAAACGTATTAACATTTAAAGTTTATAGTATAATAGCAAAACTAAATATTGTTATGGTTACCAACCGTATAATAAAAACTATCATTAAATAGTTTGGATTACCTTTAATACCTATAGTTGTTTATACTAACGTATAAAATCTTAACAAGTACTTTTCCAAACTTCAAACAACTATTAAAAATTTGATAATAATCTAATAGTATTAAATTAGGGATACGAATTTTAAAATATAAATGAGTTTGGATAAATGAATGGTATAAATAACTATATCAATAATATAGATAAAACTATATCTAACAATGTTATAAAAAGGTTTACATATAGTAATAAATGAACTATTTGTATTAAGAGATACGTAAACTAGTCGACACATCCAATACATAACAAAAAGGAATAGGGATCCCCTAGTAACTGGAAGACTACTAGGGTAATATACTTAAAAAATGTGCTTCAATCTATTAGTAAAAGGTATAAAATTGGTAACGTATAAATTAACAAAGAAAAACTTGGGTGTAGGAATAAAAGAAGTTGATATTTGGAATTATAAAGTAAAAAACTTGAATTAGACTGTTATTTGGGTGTAGAATAGATTAGGATTGATGGAATAATGCCGACAGGGATGAGAGAAAATTCTGCTAGTACCGTTGATTGATGGTCGATTACACTAGCGTGCACGCACAAAAATAAAAAGTCGACAGTGTTGGAATAGCAATTGAAGGCAATACAATTAAGTTAACTGTACTGACAGTAAGTTGATTGCACTGACGGCAAGTTGACTGTATTGACTGCAAGTCAATTGCAGTAGAGTGCCCAATTCAATGTGTGGTATGGGCCAAGCAATTGCCCATACAAATTTGTGTGCAGACTGGCTAGCGGTCTGCCAAACTTGGAAGTAACACATCACTACTTTCAATGCAGTACAAGTCATTTCGACCAGGAACTCGAATCGACTACGTTGCCACGATAAAGGCCTACCAACAGTAAAACAATATAACCTATTAGTTCACAAACAAAGTAATTAAAAAGGTCACCATGGTAATTGGAAATTGTACACGTGAAGCAATTTAACGTGTTGAATGATAAATAAGAAAGGTGTTGATAGGCCTTGCCTGTGTTGATAGTTCTTTAGACGTTGCAACGTTGTCGGTTCGAATTGTGGTCGAAGTAACAGTAGTATTGCGTAGTCAAGTGGTGGATGTATTGTTCTAGGTTTGGCAGACTGCTAGCCGGTCTACATACTAATTTGTATGGCTAATTGCTTGGCTTGTGCCCTAGTCTGAAGTGGGCACATACTATACTTGACTTACAGTCAATACAGTCAACTTGCAGTCAGTACAGTCAACTTACTTGATAGTACATTTGACTGACTGTACTGCCATAAACTACTGTTTCAAAAAAAGAATATTTATTTGTGAATGTAAATTAAATAAAGCTTCAATTATCGCAATTTTTAAAATGTGTACATGTGTTATTACTAATAGTTTTAACACAATAAAATGCAATGAGTTACTTCGTTGATTCGCATCTAGAGAAAGAGTAGAGTAGTAGTTTATGGTTTCTTACTTTATAAGATTATAGTTTATTCAACAACTCACTTAAATAGAATTTAATTTCAACTTATACGAGTATTTGTTCTCCTTATCAAATAGTTACTCATGATAATACCTAAATCACATTGAACTATAAATAACCATTTTGAAAATAATACGAGTTTTCCTAAAATAAGCCTCTGAAATATATTAAACATCGTTCGAAAAAAATTGAAAAATAAAGCGGTAGAAAGGATAGTACTAGGAAGTAAATCGTAATATTTTTTTGATTTTGGCAAATCAGAAAATATTTCATTTCTATTTGTACGTTTATAAAAAAAAATTACAGCTAAACGGATAAACTGTAAATATTGAAAGTAAAATGTTTGAGAATCCAAAAATGATTGATAATGTAATAAATACCAATGAAAATAAAAAGGACATAATTTAGACAGCTGAAGAGATGTAAATAACAGGATGATGTATTATCTAAATTTGAGTTAGTTTGTAAAATGCTAAACATAGCTAACATATATGCCAGGTATATTCCCGGTGGCTTCCGCTGCGACCATACGATGCATGGTGTATTAATATAACATGTAGAGTTTGGAGAGAGATTCAATGTTGTTGACATTATCGAGAAAAGAAGGTTGTAGTGTTCAAAACAACATTGTTGGAATTTTATCGGAAATGGGTTCTTGATAGAGATACAGTAGGTACTATACTAAAAACACAACAAAAGTGGAGGACTTGGTCCGTGTATTGTTGTCAAGAAAAAAGTACGTAGGTGGGTGGTGGATGGTAAGTGGTGTGTAGTGTGTTGGCACAGGTGCTGTTGTGTAAAGCATCAGTGATGTAACGTATTTAATGATGTTAGCCAACTAGAGCCGGAGGGTTCCAATTAACATAAGCTATAAGGCCTCGCAAGCCAACCCAAATACTAACTACTATTGAGGTGGGGAAGAACTGAAAACCAATGCACAGTATTTTTATAGTTAGATTCTAGTGCTTGGCTCCAGCGCACACCGCAGCTGTGGCAAGGCTGACTGTGACTGACCCATGGCCTCATTTGGCCTAGACGCAATTTGCTGCAAGTGTTCGGGCCAGTAGCCAAAAGCGAATCCGTCCAACTTTTCCTCCTCATCAACTTGCTCGCTCTTTGACCTGCTTGCACCTGCTAGCACCTTCCACCTTTATTTTCTGGTTCATAACCAAGCGCATCATCTCGGTTATTGCTCTTGCAGATCAACCTTCTGCAAACCACAACTCACGTCGTCCATCTGCTTGGCACAACTTCTCTTCCTACAACCCGTGATCGAGTCCGAAGACGAGTCCCAGCTTGCAACGACTTGTTACCAAACATCAACCAGCGTACCAGTGTTGCACACGTGGCTGTCAACTCGTCCACCAGTCTCTCACCAGCAACACACAACTCGACATCATTCAAATCTGCATTTTTGCAGATTTCTCCAAAGCTGGCTGCTCCACGGTCCTCCTCCACCCCCTCACTCCACCGCCCTTGCTGGGCCTATGTCGGAGTGAACGAGAAGCCTCCATAACTTGAGCACTGGTATCGGAAATACCGCCAACGCGGGCTTGACCGCAACGCCTCTGCGCTGTCACTCGGGACCATCGGCCTCCTTGCTTTCTTACTTGGTCGCCCGTTCTGGCTCAGAACAGTTAATATATATCCCCCGCGGGCGGCAGACCGCCCGCTCCTGCCGTCCACTGGAGTCCTCGATTCTGCCGACTGCCATTCAAGAATGGGCATTTACCCCTGAATACCGGTGCACGGCTTGTTCAGGCCGGAGCGAAGGAGGAAAAGCAGAGAAAGCAGAGAAAGCAGAGAAAAGCACCTTGCAGAGGATAGGCTTGAAGCAGCACAAGAAGAACAGCAACGAGAATTGACAACACAAAGAAGCCCATCCAAATGTCGGACCACGAGGAGACCCACACCACGGGCCTGGGATACTCGATTCCCGTCCCCGAGTTGGACGACCACCGGGGCCCTGTGCCGGAGCAGCAACAGCAGCGCGAAGAGCGCCCTCGCCGGGGCACACTCGACTCTCAGTTTTGGGGCCGCCGATCCTCGACCGAGCAGCCCCAGTCTACCATTCGAATCCGCGATTTCGAAGAGGCCGTCGATGACGAGGAGGGCGGCGCCAGCTCGCCCATGGCTCGTCGGCAGCGCCGGATGACGGTTGACACGGCGGCTGGGTCCCGCGACAACTCCCCCTCTCCACCCAACTCGGTGAAGGCGTTCGCCATGGCGCGTCGCCCTCCTGCCCTGTCCTTCTCCGACGCTCGACCGGACATGGGGGAGATCCAGCGCTCGATGTCGATCGCGAGCCACCGTAGCAAGTCTCGGACGGCCTTGGAGACCGATGCTGCCAGCGTCAAGACCAGCCGGTCTGCCGCTGAAGAGGACGTGTGCTTCCCCCAGGAGAGCCACAACAGCACCACACTGCTCATCGACTACGAGGATCTGGAGGAGCTCATGCTGTCCCAGCGGACGGTGCGTGAGCGGGGCAGCAGTGTCTCGGATGGCAAGCCGTTCCCCGACTTGCAGCGGCGGAGCACTGGAAACAGCCAGATTCGGCTGCCCACTGCGGATGGGGACATCATGGAGATGCCGGGCATGAGCAACGAGAAGGTCCACAAAGCCGCCCCAGCTGCGCCCAAGGAGAACCCTCCCCAGCGATTCCAGTTCTTCTCCACGCACTGGGATACGACAGCGCATGCTACGGAACTCGAAGGCCTGATCTTCCCCGGAGAGGACATCCGAAGCCTGTTCACCTTTCCCGACGGCAGCCAAGACTATGTCTGGTGGCTGAACGTCGAATGCCCGACCGACGAGGAAGTTCGCGGCATCTGCAAGGCTTTCGGCATTCACCCGCTGACGATAGAGGATATTGTGACCAAGGAAGCCCGTGAGAAGATCGAGCTGTTCAAGTCGTACTACTTTGCCAACTTCCGCTCCTACCGAGCTGTTCAAGACGAAGATGGTCAGACCGAGTACGAGCCATTCAACATGTTTGTCATCGTCTTCCGCGAGGGCACCATCAGCTTCAGTCACAACATCAACACCCATGCGTCTGCTGTTCGCAAGCGAATCGCACAGCTCAAGGATTATGTTGATCTTAGCTCCGACTGGATCTGTTATGCCATCATGTAGGCTTCTTCCATGCCATGGACTTGACTGGGGGAGCTTGTTGCTAACATGGCCCAAGTGACAACATCGTCGACAACTTTGGCCCCGCCATCAACGTCTGCCAGAACGCTGCTGACAACCTGGACGATGACGTCTACCGCACGCGACCGGACAACGATGTCGATTACCCCTTCCTGCCCAAACTCGGCCACATCCGCAAGAACATCATGACCCTGATGCGCCTCCTGGGCGGCAAGGCCGACGTGCTGAAGGGATTCACCAAGCGCTGCAACGAGAACTACCAGGTCACCCCTCGCATGGAAGTCGGCCTCTACCTTGGCGACATCCAGGATCACGTCGTCACGATGATGAACACGCTTGGCCACCTGGAGCGCATGCTCTCGCGCGCCCACAGCAACTACCTGGCGCAGCTGTCGATCGATAGCATCACGCAGGGCACGCGGGCGAACAAGGTCCTTAGCAAGATCACGTTCCTCGCGTCCATCATCGTGCCGCTGAACGTCATCACCGGTCTCTTTGGCATGAACGTCAGCGTGCCGTTCGGGAACTCGGAGGGTTACACCACGCTCGCCCCGTTCTTCTCCATCGTGGCCGTGCTCGTTGGATTCTCCGTTCTGTGCGTGACGCTGGCGAGGCGCTATCGCTACCTCTAGTCTCAAGCCGGGTGGGCGAACGAAACGCCACGAGACGGGATTTGCTTGGCATGGGTGTGGGATCCATTTGGCCTGGTTCTTGGACCAAGTGTGCGATAGGGTCCACATTGGACTAGGGTGCTGTTCTTCGGGAACGATGGCTTGCAATAGCTTTGGCTTAAACTCGATGTTTGGGCTTGGACACTGGTTGCAAGAGTGGCTATATTGGAATGGTAACCTCTGGCAGCATTTCACAAGCCGGAGTGTAAGTCGGGAGTTCTTGACCGGGAGCGCTGGGACAGGATAGCAATGGAAGACTTGATGTTGCATCTTCAACATGACAAGATCAGAGTCCTAGACGGTGTTGGGCTAGCAGCAGATATTTGCTTGCTGTGGTAGCTTTCCACTTGAACCACATATGCACCGTGTACGGTACGGAGCATACGCTCTACGTACTCTGAACAGTGCGGATTCTGCCCGGCCGTAGGCTGAGCGAGGACCAACCAAAACATGGGACGCATAGGGCGACGTGGCGGGGATCGCTTCGCTTACGAGAGTGCTTCCTGATGGTCCCACTACACATGACACAATGTTTGCATCCATCCC
>JASMMZ010000003.1:32547030-32609420 GCA_038502455.1 Anisogramma anomala | reverse complement strand
GACGAGACTGCTCGGGGGGCTTATGCCGTCGGGGAACGGAGTCGGGCGATGGGGGTGAAGGACCAAGTGAGTAAGTAACGTGGCTCGCCCCGTGCGGGGGGGGGTCGTGGGCGACGTGCCACCACCGCAGCGCGCGGCCATGCAAGGGACCAACCATCCCATCACAGCCAATCCAGAGCTAGCACTAGCACACTCACTCACTCACTACGATAGGAGTCGTCCCCGTTCGGCTGCCCTGGGGGCACAACAGCCTTCTGCACGTGCGCAGCTAGGTCGTCCTCCTCTTTTCCGCCGCCCGGTCTCGGGGAAGAGGCATGCGGGAGTGGCAGGGCGGGACTGTGGACAAACCAGGGTTTTTTTTGGTTTTTTTTTTAACTTTTTTTTCTTCTCGCCGTATTATTCGACAAATGGAGGGGGGGGGGGCTTGGTTTGGTTTTTGTCACGTCAACGTCTATTCCTACCTACGAGGGAGCCGCGTTGCGGCGTCGAAACGTGCCGCAGCGACCGCGTACTTGCAGTGGGAGAACAAAAATGACAAGGGATCGGTAAAATCCACACCAAGGTTCCCACGTACATAGTACGCATCACCCCTAACTTCATATATAAATTGTTGCAGTACAGGGTACCCCCGTGAGCCATGTTTACACATGCAGGGGTCTTATATCAGGGTTTCACCCTGCCCTCCATGTAGAGGTCACTAGAAGATTCCGTGGCACGGGCCCTCTCTATGTACATAGTATGCATGCATCTCTTAGGGTTATGAGGCCATACGCCTGCCGCTCGAGTAGTGTGTCTACGCGGCGACCTGCTGATACAAACCCGATCAGTCAGCAGGGTCGCCGCATAGACTACGCTACTGTGTACTCCTCAGCTATTCTATCACAGTTTTGGTGATTCCTTCCTTCCTTTCTTGCAGTACACACGAGAAGCGTGGACAGACAGACAACACTGTCCGGGTGGTGGCCCATCCAGCCCCGCCGCCCCATTCCTGTCCGTCCGCAACACGGCAACAAGAACGCAAAGGAGGGAGGGCGGCGCGGGAAAGCGGGCTTCGCAGGGAAACAGCAGCAAGGGTTGATTCCCCCGTCAAAACATCACACCCGGTCCTCTATCAGGTGGGCTATTCGGGATGGAAAATACCCAAGTAGTAGGCACATAGACACGAGAAAAAAGGTGGTGAACTGGTAGGTGGAGAGAGGGCGAGAGAAGTAGAGAGAGCGCGCCAGCAGCAGCCTTGGTTCTTCCCAGGACGAGGGCAAAAAAGAATGAACGGAAGGCGTCGTCAAAGTCATGTCATTTACACCAGGATCAAGAAAACATAAACCCCAAGAACACGAACACCAGGTTCCGACTCCCTGAGCCTCCTCATCCCATTAACCCAAGATCCCAAGGCCCAAACCCCCGAGCCGCTGAGCGCATGCATAGTTGCAAGCAGGAGAAGCAAAGCAACCAGTGGCCCTGTGACTTTTTTTTTCTCTAACTGGTACGACTCACACCGGTACATGCGATGCCCAATAAAACCAAAAAAGTGCTGTCGCCCCGACACTACGGAGATGAAGAAGATACCGAGAGAAATGGTTGTGCGTTGTGTATGTGTGCGCGCGCACACATCTGATGGTCGCACAGCTCATCAAGGCCACATATAGGTTGGAAAGGGGCCATGTTTGTTGACTGGGTAGGTATTTCGTGCGGGTCATGTTCGAAACACCCACCCATCCCCATCCCCCCCGCGCAACCCAAGATCCGAATCCCTGTATTCAGAACCGCGGCGGAGCCCTGGCGACCGTCGGGAACAGAGAGAAAGTGCCCGGCGTGGAGCTCAGCGTCCTGGACCGGGCGCGGCCCGCAGCAGACTTCGTCGTGCTCGCCAGGTCGGGCACACTGCTGTGCGTGTCACGGCTCAGGCCCGGGCCAACCCTGTCCCCAGCGCCACCGAGCAGGCCGGCGACGCTGTGGGCGCGCGCGTGCGTGTGCGCGAGTGCCGGCGGCAGCGGCGGCGGCGGGCGCACGAGCAGCAGCGACTCGGAGGGGCCGGTGGACAGCGGCGGCGGCCGCGCGGCATCGGTGAAGGGAAAGCCGTCGACGTCGACGCAGGGGGAGCCGCCGCTCGTGGTGTTCGTCAGGCGCGTGTAGTCGGTGGCGGTCGACGACGTCGCCGACACGTGGCGCTGCTCGAACAGCGCGGACCGCGGCGATGACGGCGACGGCGACGGCGACGGCGATAACGACGACGGCGACGACAGGTTGGTGTGGCGGCTTGCGGTCGTCGTGAACAGGTGGTCCGCCGCCACGTCGCTGTCGCCGTCGTCGTCGTCCGCTACCCCCTGCGCGATCATCACCTCGGGCTGCTGCAGCTTCTCCGTTTGGGCCGCGAGCAGCTCCTGGTGGTAGTCGGTCGGGATCAGGCACGACGGCGACAAGGAGAAACCCTGGGCCTCGATGACGAGGTAGTTCGGCGCCTCGTTGCGCACGTGCAGCAGGCGCTTGGGCCGCTCATGGCGGTGCGGCAGGGAGAAGTTGGCCCGCGGCGGGGGGGATGTGGCGCCGTCCGACAGCCGGGGCGTGATGACCTCCTGGCTGCTCTGCGGGGATAGGTGGTGCGATGGGCTGAGGACGGGCAGCTCGATGAAGTCAGACGGGAGCCGTGACATGACGGTGCTGCTGTCCGTGTCCGTGACCATGGCCGCAGGCTCTTGATCCTCGGCAGACGAGCGGTGCCAGTCGTAATCGCAGTTGGCTTCCATTTCGTGCTCGTAGCAGTAGTCGATCACAGCCTCCCACGAGTCCCGGCGCAATCGGTAGACGACCTCAGCGCTAGTCGATGCGTCGTCTTCCACAATTCGTCTGCAGGTAGACATGTCGAAGGTCCCCAGGACAACAGAGTCACGGCTGAAAGCCCGATCGCGAGGTGCTTGGCTCGTTTCGGGCAGCAACGGCGTGCGCAGCATCGGCACGGAGACGGATCCCTTGAGGGAGGAGTTAGTGCTCTTCTCCCGGGTGTGCGATCTCGCAGGCTGAACGCACTGTTCCTCCTCTTCGGGCACTTCCGCCAGCGCCGTTTCGAACGTCGTCACGCTGCTGCTAGGCTGCAAGGGGGCGGGCAGAGGCCAGTTGGGGCTCTCCGCCGGCATGAATATGCGCGAATACCGGCGGTCTTCAGCGAAGGGACTGAGGGGAGCTGGGGACTCGGGCTGTGGGCTGCGTGCATCCTCCGATTCATGGCGAGTAGACGGGAAGCAGAAACTAGCCATGCTCTGTGATGGACCCGGGACCATAGTGCCTGGGACCATAATGCCAAGGGACTCCGAGTCGCGTCTAGGAACCGACGACCGGCCAGGGTGTCGTGCGGGAGCCGGTGGGGGCGCGGAGTCGAAATATCCCATGTTCAGCTGGGTCGGTGATCTCGGCGGTCGAGGGGGCGGCGTTCCCCGAACCTGGTATACCTGATCCTGGGATCTGCGTTGCTTGAGCCATTGTCTCGGGCGCGATACGCTGCTGTCGCGGCTGTGATGGGCCACGTGTGGTGGAACCAAGTCTTGCTCGTCGCGCGGCCTGGCCCCCCCCGAGGCGAAGTTGGGCACATGCAAGTCATCAGCCCATCCGGCGGAAGTCGGGACGCCAGCAAGTTCGCTGTGGAGGGTGCTGGGGTCTCGGCGCTCCAGGTCCGGTAGTTGTTCTCGCTGTATCTGCGCAACATGCTGGAAATTGAAGGGATTGGATATCGCAGGCTTCTTCTGAGCGGCTTCTCCTGGCTGCATTGTCTTCCGGCGGTTGAACAGATTCCTGGTTGCCTGGAGATGGTCCTTGGAGAGGACGGACATGACCTGGCCTCGGTCGTGGAAAGACAGATCGGGCGACGTGAAACCTTCACTCCTCAGCCTGGACTTGCGGTGGAAGATGGCCTTCCCAAATGCCTGGACACTCTCGCGGCGTTCCTTGGAGGGCATGCTGCTGGTGGTGGACCTGATGGATGACTTGCGAGAAATGGAGAAAGAATCCAAAGCCTGCTCCCAAGATGGCCGGCGATCCAACGAGGAATATGACAGCAACGATGAGGCGCCAGGAGCAGTAGGAGAGGTGGTCATTTGGCTCGCATGTCGCTCCGAGACAGATGCTTGCTTCACCTGGTCGCTAAGGGCTCGTATAGCGGCCGGGGACGGTGGTCCTTCGACAGCGGGCTCGAAGAAGTCAGCGTAGTTCTCGGCTTCGAGGGCAGAAACGGTATATTGATGCCGCGAGGTGGCGGGGCGGCTTCGTGATGATGAATCAGTGTTGAACGGTCCAAAAGCAGTGGCAGTGGCAGTGGCGCTCTCGCCATTTCTTTTTGCCGTTCTCGTCTGGGCCCGGGAGCCATGATGTGCGGCATGGCTTGCCCACATTGTTGCGGCACGCTCAAGTGGCGTCGAGCGTGGGCGCGGGCGCAGGCTGGCAGCGTCAAGGCCGGGCGGGGCCACTAGGTGTCGACGTCTTCGCGCGGGACGGGAAGTCTGCTTCTCGCGTTTCTCGTAACACGGTGGCCAGCGAATCCGAGGGCCTGTTCGTCCCGTTAGCTGCTGCGACTTGTTCTCCAAGTGCGAGCTTGACACGCAGACTGTGCCGAGCCGCGCTCTGGCAACGTCTGCCGGGTTGTTGAAACGGGGGTGGAGCAATGCTGATATGACGGGTGGCTTGGAAGAAGCTCAGAAGAAGCTCGGAAGAAGCTCGGAAGAAGCTCGGCCAGCACCGTAGATTGATGTCGGGATGCGGTTGGTTGCAGGTTCGAAGAGAGGCCGCCGCATGTCCAGGTATAGCAGGCGGGACAGACGAGAGGCGGTGGTGGAGGCCCCAAAGGGCACAGGTCCATATATGAATGGACTGTGCAAGATCGACGACGTGCAACGCTGCAACGCGCGGGAGGGGACAGAAAGAATGGGCCTGTGGGGCATCCAGATAGGCATGGAGACAGCAACTCACACTTGCTATGTACACCGAGACAGTCACAAGGTGGACCAAGATCGACGCCCCAAGAAGCCAAGACAGGATATCGCAACTTGCTCGAGGCGACGTCCTCCTCTGCCTTTGGCTCTGCCTCTGCCTCTGCGACAAGCTTGCACGGCAGCACGGCAGAGCCGCCAACTCGTGGGAGGGCACTGGCTTCCGTCGCCTAACCGGTTTGGTCCTTCGATGGTGGTGTGTGGAGCGTGCGCGTATCTGCACGTTGTCGGGCGTCGATGGGCTGGCCGGTGGCGCTGGCGGTGGCGCTGGCGCTGGAAGGAGGCACTGGATACCTAGACGCCAGACGAGGAAGTAATAAATCAGGCCGCTGAGACAATGCCGTGCAATGACGAGGAGGTACAGCATGAATAGTCCGAGTCGGGCCTTGTCGGGCGCGCTGATTGGACGGCCAAGTGGAGGAGAAGAAGTAGTCGAGACGTCTAGACGTCGCGGCCTGCGCTGCGTGGCTGCAGCGAGGCCAAGGCCAAGCTGGCTAATTATATGTATATGATGTATATATGGCTCGCCAAAGCGGTCGGTGGTCGAGGTCGGAAATGAAGGAAATGGAGACTCGGTGCCGAGAACAGCGAGTCGCGTGGGTGCCTGATGGGTGTCGGGTGCCTGCTGGATGTCGCCTAGTACGGACAGCGAACGGAAGCCAGCTGCGCTGCACACTGCGCTGCCTGCTGCACACTGCGCTGCACACTGCGCTGCACACTGCCCTGCACACTGCCCTGCACACCACCCGCCCATTGTGTCTGCTCTGCTTGCGGAGCAAAATGCACCCACCCACTTGGTTTGCATCTTGGTTGGGCAGACTCATGGCCTCACCTTGGCTCTACTACTATTCTGCACAGACTTAGTGCGGCCTGTCAAGGTTGCCAGTTCCAGGACAGACTTTTCTCTTTTCTGGTGCTCCGTTTGCGCGCAGACAAAACGGCCGACTGTGTTCTGTGTTTCCGTCGCAATCTGGTCAAGCAGCAAAACCGGCTTCCCGTGTTTCGTGATGTTTCCACTCATGAACCACCGTCACCTTTCTTCTGCCGCTTGTGGCTTCATTGTACATGATACTGTATGTACTATGTACTGTGTAGACCCAAACCCACGCCTTCGCTTCGCCATCGCTAGAGCTCGTAAGGTTGGGTCACATCGCAGGCAAAGGGGCCGGTCCTTGTCTGGGTTGTATACGACGCTACCCCCGCAACAAGCTTCCCTGCCGATGGGACAGGGCCTGTGGTGGTCCCCTGGAGCGTCTGCGGCTCTGCCCATCTTGCAACCTTGTTGTTTTCCGCCATCAGCAGCATGCCTCCAGCCAATCTGCACCTCGCTACCCACCTCCCTCCTCCCCCACCACCCGCCATCTACAGTAATAAGCCAGCTGTCTGTGTCTGTCCGTCTGTCTTCCATCGACATAGTGCGTCTGTCAGACACCGCCGACTCGGACGCCCACGAGAATGGCCTGCTGTCGACTTGCGTTTGCCCGTGGGCGCCCACCATCTTGACTGACCTGAAACATTGAAACGCAAGCTTGTCCGCGTCTTGCACATCGGAAGTTAGTCCGACTTCCCCCCCGATCTGCTTGGGGCTGAATCGCGGGAACCAAACTATATTTTGCTCGTGCGTCTACAAAGTACTTCACTACGCCGTCCTCTCTCTGTACAGTAGCATCTCGCAACTTGTCAACGATCATTGCCTCCACGTGGGCTGTAAAATGTCCTTTCATGCAGGACTGTGTGCGACACAGCACTGTGATCAGCAGTATCATACAGCCCCTTCTTCTTTTGCAGCTGAAAATACTCGCTTGGACAAGTGATTCCCATTCTCATTTCACCTGACGGTCGGCTGGAGTCGGACCGATACGACGGGTAAACCTTGAATGACAGGTCTGCCAAGTGCACATAATAGTACAAAAATACCGAGGCAATATAATATACAGCTGCTAGTCTATACAGCCACCTTACTGAGTAATCAGCTAAGCTTTAAACGATTAACTTGTATATATTTTAGTATATAAAACGCGTTTTTAATACTGCTATGTTGGCATTTGCGTTTTTATACATAAACTTTATAATCAGTTTATAGTTTATTCTTTAACTATTTCCATATTCAATTACACTAAAAATGCTTGAAAAATAAACTAAGATGATTTTTTTATATACTTTTATAATATAAGTAGATAAATTCATTCACTATATAGATATAGTTTGTATATATACCTTACAATAAATGTATTTTTGTAAATAATTAACAGCGATTTTTTCTATATAATTCTATAGTATTATAAGTTTTGTTTTAAAATTGTAGCTGAATATCTTTATTGTAGGTAAAGTAGAAAAGTTAGGAGATTTCTCGTATTAAATCTGAAAATAAAAAGGTTATATATTGGAGCAGCAATCAATTGCAGTATAGTTAAGCTAACTATATTGACTGCAAGTCAAGTGCCCAATTCAATGTAGAGTACAGACCAAGCACTTGCCCATAGAGATTAGTGTGCAAACCGGCTAGCGGTTTGTCAAACTTATAAATGCCACATCACTACCTTTAATGCAATACATCAGTTACTTCAATCACGATTCAAATCAATTATGTTGCAACAATAAAAGCCTATCAATACTGATTAGTAATTATTAACTTAAACACAAATAAGCTATATAATAAAAGAAGTTAATTTTCGGTTTTCACGCTTTATTTAAGTAAGGTTAAGGAAATATTCTTATCAAGTACCCCTATAATATTGTGTTAGTTTTTGCGATAGTAAAGTAGGGAAAGCTTTTGAATTACGTTAGTTTTTGCCATGGTTCAGGAGTGGCGATAGTATCGCTATGAATAATACTAAGAAATCTTCATTAAACTAGTTTTAAAAAAAGCGTTAAGATTAACCGCTTAAAAGTTTTAAGTTTGTCAAATTACCAAGTTTTCAAGTCAAAAAGCGACTATATTACTAAAGTGAACAAATAACTAAGACTAATACTACAAATTGTAAATCGCAAAACAACTAAATCCAAAAACCCCTTCAACCAACAACTTTAACGAAAAAAAAAAAAAACTATAACTTACTCTTCAATATTAATGTTTCCCTTTGAATTACACTGATATGTTTTCTTTTACACAGTTAAAATTGCGACCGAAAACACCAAAACAATGTTATTACTGACTTTATTAAAAACAAAGTAATTAAAACCTTCATTTTTATATTCATTGAGTATTTCGATAACGATTTTTGGTTTATAGACGTCGATGTGACTATTGTACTTAAGTATCTCACTGAAATAATTGGTAGCTTTATCCTTAACTTTGAATAATTTTAACGAATGGTTTGATGAATAGATATTGGATATGTAATAAAAATTAGACACGTATGTTAAAATGAAGTAAAAAACTAAGTAATATAATCGCGCGATTGAAATTTGAGTAACGAGAAAAGAATGTTAATTGGATAAACGTATTATACGAATACATTCTAGATGAATATCTTCAATAAATATACCAAGATAAAGATAAAGTTATCGTTAGTTAAAACGCTCTTTATTGCTGTTACATATATTTATAAGATCATATCTAAGCTTAAATAAGTTTTTCAATATCCTTGACTTTAATGCCTCAATACGTTAGCACATTTAGTAAAAATGAAGATTTAATTGATCCAGATAAGGCAAATTCTTTGGTTTATTAGTCGATTAAGTAGATATTCTATTAAAAAAAACCTTAATACTGGTGAGATTATCACCAAGTTTATAATAATATTTAAGTTATCTAACATATATAGTTTCAATATGTTCGCCAAGAGTATCAATCCTAATTATAGGGACGGAGTAGCGCTATATACGAATCTACTATAAGTATAATTACTAACTTTTTTCCTTCACACTTCAATAAAAGTTATTAACTTGCTTATCAAGATTACCAGGATATCTAAGAACCATAGTTAAGAGACTTAAAGGGTTTGTATGACTAGTACAGCGTTTTTCTGCCACGAGATATTACTATAGTAGATACAGACTATATGATAATTACAATATTCGTAAAGATTTACAGCAATAAAAAAAGTATAACGGTAAGCTATATGACTTTTCGTCATAAAATTACAATCATCGTTTAAAATTTACCGTTTAATGAAAATTAAATTATTAGGTTTTAACATATTATATCTTGGGATTTTTACCGATCAACTGGAGGATCAATAGACCCAACACTAAATAAATTACATGTAATTTTGCAAGATTAATAATGGTTTTTGTTGGAATAGTAGTAATTCAAGTATTGTAAGTAAAGTTGACTATATTAACTGTAAGTTGAGTATATTGTTTTTTAGTTCTACTTTATTGATTGCAAATCAAGTACAGTGTATGCCTACTTCATACTAGTGTACAGGCTAAGCAATTCGTCATACATATTAGTATACAGACCAGTTAGCGGTCTGTCAAACCTAAAACAATACATTCACTACTTAACTATGTAATACTACTGTTACTTAGACTATTCGAATCGATAACGTTGCAATATTTAAATTCCCACCAATAATAATTGATGCTTATTGGATTAAACAACAAATCGCTAAATTTAAAAAAAAATCCTTCCAGTTGTTATGTTTCGGAAAAATCTAAAATGAAGGAAAGAATTTTGTGAAAGACCTTTATTAGTATTATATCAATCTTCAATAGTAGAAAGATAAAGGGGAAAAATCGAATTATGCTAGTCCATAACAGTAATCTGGAAGTAAATAACGGTATCATTACTTAAAACCAATAAAAAATATTTACCGAATCCTTTTGAAAAACGTTAAAATTAATCGCTAAAAGTCTCTAAGTTCGTCGAGTTAGCAAACAGCTAAGTCGATCTTATTACAGGTATTAGTAGGTCTTTATCATTATAACGTAGTTGATTCGAATCACTGTAGTCGAAGTAATTAGTATCGTATTAATATTATTGATTGAGATGTGTTGGTTCTAAGTTTGGCAGACCGCTAGCCAGTCGGTACACTAATTTTTATGGCCAAACGCTTTGGCCTGTATCCCACTTTAAAGTGGGCACCTACTGCACTTCACTTTCAGTGCAATGTATTTAAATACCACAAATTGCAGTCAATTTATAGTACGTATATTCAACTTTAGTAAGTAAATTGACTTACCTGTACTGTATTTGACTTTTATTCCAACGAGTGTGATTATTACAAAAACAACTAAATTTTACACTCAATAACTAATAATAATAAATGAACTTCAACCTTACCTTTCATACCAAATTTTACCCGAAATATCAAGTTTTACCCTCTATTTTACTGTTTTCCCCTCCTTTATAACAATTTAATCATCAAAATTTCTATATCAAACAAAATTGTCAAATCTTACCAAAAAATTCACGTCATGTACTATTACACAAAATCGTTAAATCCTTACGTAATTTTATGTCAAATCAACAAGTTCCCTTGCCCAAACCACTAACTCACATGTTTTATGCCAGCTAAAACATCAAAATGGCTATCATAAACGCTTACTTTAAAGTCACCGTTGACCTTACTAAAAGTATGCAATTAAAGCCCATGGAGCTGTTTTTTCTAAGTATTTTAACGAAGATCTTTGAAGAAAAAGAATAAAAAAAGTTAACTAAAAAACATCTCAGCAACTTCATCAACTATTATATTTTCGAACAAAATAATATCGAGCTCAATCGTAACAAATGCGTTGGTTAAACCGTCTGTAAGTTTTTTGATGGTTGAACTATTAACATACAGAAAACAATATAGAAAGGGGTTCAAAATAAGTGAAAATAAAGTTTGTACGACGAGGAACTTTCGTACCGAATAAAAACTTAACAAAATGAACATAAACTCTTCATAAATTAACTTTATTTAAAATATACTCTGAAAACGTATGGAATGAAAAAAGGGGGTTAAAACCTCTTATCTCCCTTATATATATTTTGAAAAGCCTTCTTTCAATCCTGAATGACGTCAAACTTTCAACCTCCCTATGAATATCAACTTTTTATATTCTAATAATAAGGAACATATTAATTTATTAGATAACTCAATACTTTCACGTAACAATGCGAAATACGCGCTTAGTAGCGGTAGAGAGCATAGAGCGGCAGCTGCCAATACGGAAAATAATATTATTATTAGTGTTATCCGGTTAATTGAATAAAACCATCAAGTTTCTTAAAACCTTTTCTATAGCTTAATCTCACCTACTACTCAATCATTGCCTTAAAATCACCAAGTTCTTTAAAGCGAAACTTCTTATGATAGTTACACCTATACATGTAAACTCACTACAGATTCTACTATACAAATTTACTTTTTAGGTTAAGCGACTAGCAATTACCCCTATAATTATAACTTAAAGGTTCCAAGGTTTAAGTTAACAACAGGAAATATGACTGAAAATTGGAACGATTATTGTAATCTTTCCCCCAAACCTGTCAAGATGGTTAATATCAATTACGAAAAATTTACAAAATTCGCAAAGATTTATAATAACATGAAAAAGTAAAACGGAAAGCCTAACAATTTTTTCTATAAGAAAATAATATATTTTTTAAATATTTATAAGTAAATAGAGATATATATTTTTAGTTTTTACTTACTATCCTTTAAAATCCTTACAAGCTACACCAAAGATTATTGCATAACCTTTCTAACGAGAATGAAACCCTTCACTGAAATTTATAACGGTATAAAAAGTTGTTTTGAATACGATATCTGTTATGTACAATATTAAATAAATTAAGCTATCACAAAGTAAATGAAGATAATGGAACAGAAAAAAAAAAGAGGAAATACTAATAAATGTTTTTAACTGAATACTTAACAAGTTAATATTAGATCAACAAACAATAAAAAGATTGTTGTTGAATTCACGCTTCACAAATAAGTACAGATAATAGTTACAAGTGTAAATAAATTTAAATACGTTTCACAACGCATAAATGCTACCTTTAAAGGCTTTCTTAATCGATTACGGTCCTTGTTTATAAAAGTGACGATATGTATACCAAACTCGCTTAATATATACTCCTAAATCAATAATTTTCGCAATGTAAATAGAAAAAACACGTAATGGTACCTTATGTCGATCGTAACTATGGGCGGCCCTAACATTCAGAATCTGGTCCAAAACTTTCAGATTGGAAGCTATAATTATATTAATAACGAGTGTAATATTAAATGCATCTGTTAACAGTAAGAATTATCGTTATAATAATGGCAAAAAGTGTTGGATCTATGTTAAGTCCGACTATTAGTTAGCTCACCACCTTTCGGTAAAATATCATAAATAATATATAACGTATTACACTTAATGCATAATTGATTTTTGATAAGATTACTTAACATATATTATAGATTATAAAAGTAAAGAGGTTGTTAATGATTACAATGCGTATAAACAAATAATATAGTATTAAAACACTGTTCCTAACGAGGCTTAATAATTAGCTAATCACGTCTTTCTATATTTTTTAAGTAGTTAAAACCCCTACCTCTACCCTAATCAAACCACTAACCCATTATATATCTTAAACCATAACAACTATTATGTAGACCATACATTCTCAGATATTATTCCAAATATAGGGGCAATAATATACTTAATAGAAAGCTATCCGAAATACTTGATATTGCGAAGGAAAAACAATATTGTTACGGAAATTAATCCTTAAGATATTGATAAGGCTAAAATTAATTTCGGCTTGGACAAACAATTATCGTTATTACAAACAACGATTGTTTAGACTATCATTGAGTCGATTACATTCTATATCCTTAAATCTACTATTCATTTACACCTTTACTTGGAAGATATAAAGACTCTCAGTGTTAACGTTAACGTTAATGCTAATAAACTGGTTGAAAACAGCTAAATACTCCTTTTCGCCTATAAATAGGAGCATCTATAGTTTTATCTTCAAATCCCAAAGGTAATAGTGATAAACCTGCCAGAGTTAGAAATTCGTTAATTATATCAGAGTTTCAACTACATAGCTGTTGATAAGTTGTACAAAATCCTTAAGTTCAAAGTGTACTAAAATATGGAATACTTTACTCTGAAAACTATTTAAATGCTTTGTAATTATTACCAAACATATACTTAAACCCTCAGAAAATTTAAGTTTATATTAAAAGACGATAAAGAATTTAAGTACGAGATCTCTATCAACGAATTTTACTTAATAACGAGCTTGCTTTTCACATCATTAACTTTGTAGCTTCTTTTTACGGAATTAAATTCTTAAATTCCCTAATGACGAATAATATGTGGGAAATAATAGGGATATTGTAAGTTAACAAGTATTTATACCCACTTAATATCGTTGTTTATGATACTAGTACTAACTTTACGACAGCGGAATTCCAATTGAATACCAAAATAATAGAAATTTAGTACAAATATGTAACTATTATAGCCTACTAAAGTATTGTGAAAATCGATAAGACATATACGCTACTTCATACAGCGTACAATATTTTTAATCTATAGATTGAAAGCTTTACAAACTAGGATGCACGTTGTTAAATAGGGGTAAAGAATATGAATGATATTGTGATCCTAACGACTTAATACTAACGTGGCTAGTTTTTTTTCAATATACTTCGCCTAATGAATAAATATACACTATTATCATGTACGTAGAAGAGGGTTATGATCTACGGAAAAGCAATAAAGGAACTGCGGAAAAAATTAGTACGGTATTAAGTTAATAATTCCTCTAATACTAGAAATGACTTTTATGATAATTGACGTGCTTTTTTGTTTTTGTAAGGTAAAGTTCGCTTGTGGCAGAAGCCAAGAAAATGGAATGGCATATTTAAGATCTTAATTATTACTAATAATAAAGTAATTTTTAAAACTATTAACGGTTCTACAATGTTTCGTATAACATGAATCAAGTTATATATTAGAGAGACTAACGATAGTGATGAAAATATTTAAATACATCGAATCATTCAACGTGGATTTCCTCCTTTTATAATTGATAAGCGAATAAAATTTCGCTGTAGCTAACGACTATTAAAGAGGATGAATGTTGAAAACGAGTACTATAAACCAGACCGGATTTATAATACTGTTGGAATCAGTAGTAAAAATAAGGATAACCAAGACTTGGCTGTGAATCTCCGGATATAAGGCGTTATTAAAGCTCTTATCAAACCATTGGAAAGAAGTGATAGGATCGATATTAACGGACTCCTGATTCGAAAAATTATACAATTCGTATTTAAAAACAACTTTAACCTCCAAAACTCAAAGGTTACAATCTTCATGTCGAGGATAATACATAATGTTAAGAACAAAATTACAGGATGAACATACGAAAAGTCATGCCTAATCGCTTTAAGATATAGTTAATAAAAGCAAAAACTAGATTTTTACGTAATCTTTACGATTTAAACAATCAATAAACGTTTGACATTAGTTTTGATAACAAGCTTACTAACTAAAACCAAAGGAAAATTCACCCTTAATAGTAGTAATATAATGAAAGCGTACATGTAATCAATAATTAATTTATAGCGAATTATTTTGCCATTAGTATTATAAAACTTACATGGTAAATACCTTCCGGGAACAGTAATACAACAGATCAAACTATTATAAGAATTAACTAAAACAGTCATTTATTGGTTCCCAACCTATTAATCGAATTTCAAATCGAGGCTAGACATAAAGTCTTTAACTTACGACCCGTATTTTTAATGAAGTAAAAGGAAAATTTAAACCTGGTAAATATGTAAATTAATAATACCCTCTTTGTTAAAACTACTAATATTATAGTATCGGAAAAGAAAAATATTCAAAACTCAAAGCTTTAGAATTTTAAGTCGATTGCAACTTTGGCGAAGGATGATCAATTTAACTTCAACGAATCGTCAATTTATATACTTAATATTAATGATATTTACCTCAATTTTCGCTAGATGGGTTAGAGCGCTAACTAAGCCACAATTAACAAGATTTAAGGTAGTTAAGGTTTAACAATACTTTAAATAACGCGTTCGTACTAGTTACATCGTAATTTTATACTAATCGAAGAATTTTTAAAACCTATAAATTACGGAAAAAGCATAAAATCTAACGAACAAAAACTTTAACCGATTAAATAAAGATATAAAATAACAGATATAGAATCTAGATTGAGAAATCAATATTATTTCGATTAACCTGTCCATAACCAAATTAATAATATTTATAAATAGCTTCTTTGTAAACAATATAAACCTATTATCGCAAATCGGATTTCTAATAACCCTCGTCAACAAAAATAAACAATAGTACTAATTGAATATCATCGGAAACTTGATTTATTAGACCTCTATCAAAAATAAAAGAACTGTACGAAATGTATTGGCTTCAGATGTCTATAGCATGATAGCCGGTTTTGATATAGGTATAACATAATGAAAAATATTTATCATCGTCACTAGGCAACTGAGGAATTCATTCATTATAGTGGTAATATATAATGAATCGAAAAGTAAATTTTCATGCCTTTTCAACCTCGGAACCAGTAGCGAGAAACGTTTAATAATCGATATGATAGCACTTGGTAAAGCCTACAAAATTAGAAAGATTTAGGAGTTCCGATGAATTAATAGAAAATATAATCACATCAATATTATAACGAAAACATTATCAAACAAAGCTCTTGAATGGTTTGTAGATAGCAATAAACTAATTATATATATCAATGAATACATTAAAAGACTACTTGGTAAGGTTAAATTATATTCTAGCGAATAGGGATATACTAAACTGGAAGATTTCCAGGGAATTGAAACAGGCAACTTGTTTAATTGGTACGGTTGAGTTTGAGGTTTATATAAATTTATGACGAAAAAATTCGTTGCGGAAATTAATAAAGTTGGAATTGAAAACTGTGGAGAAAATAAAGGTGATTGGGATCAATTTTCCTAAGGAATTGATAGAGCTCTGGCTAGTTAACAATGGCGTAATTTAGTAGTAATCGAAAAAGATTAATCAACTATACTGGTGTACGCATACAAAATAAAAAGCCGCTGGTGTTGAAATAGTATTAATTGAAGTACAGTAAGTCAAATATATTCAAAGTAAAGTTAACTATATTGATTGTAAATTGAGTGTATTATTTTGTAGGTATATTTTATTAACTATAAGTCAAATATAGTATACGCTCACTACATATTAAGGCGCAGACTAAACAATTCTCCATATAAATTGATGTTTAGACCGGCTAGCAGTTTACCAAAGCTTGATCAATACATCCACCACTTGACCATGTAATACTACTATTACTTCAACCAATTGAATCTACAACATTGAAACGTCTAAAGTTCTACCAATAGTTTTGAAAGTTATTTTGAATACATTATTAACTTCGACTAATAATATATAGATGAGAATATTATTAATTGGTTCCATATATGCGAATATAAGAAAAAGTCGGAAAGCAAAATGAACTTTTTGAATTAAATGTTCAACGAATTAAAAAGTTATTAATAATAGATAGTAAATATGGAAGTTAACTGGAGTATATTAAGTTGGTTAATCAGCCAAACTATCTAAGTTTACAAAAAGTTCAAATACGTCTTGAAGTGTTTTGACGTCACCTATGAATAATTTTTTAATCAAATGCTTGTTTCATTTACAATCGTAATAACAATGGTATCAAATTCTATCAATATATACCCCTAAGTTTATAATTTCAACAACGACAAGTAAGACCCTATGTATACTTATTATATTAATCGCAATTATAGTAAACCCAGAAAACTTGGTTAGTAAAATATTATGAATTAATAGCCTCAATAATAACGTATATAAAGACAAGGATACCTTTGCTTGAGTTTTGTAAGTTAACCCTATAATTTTCCTTGAATTAACACTAAAAGGTACTGGATTTGGGACAAAAAAGGCTGTTGATTAACAAGTCATATTATTATTGAATGCTAATTGATATATGTAATATATTATATTTAATACTTTTTTTATTGGAATAGCAGTCGAATAAAATACAGTCAAGTCAACTTTACTGTAAGTAAACTTGATTGTACGTACTGCAAATTGACTGCAGTTTATGGGATTTGAATCTACCATATTGCAAGTATAGTGTAATAGGTGCCCACTTCAAATTAAGGCATAGGCCAAAGCGTTTCACCATAAAAATTAGTATGTAGACCGACTAGCAGCCTATCAAACTTAGAATTTACCACATCAATCAACCAACATCAATATAACACCAGTTACTTCAACCACATTAATTCTAATCTACTACGTTGCAACAATAAAACCCTACCAATACTAATTAGTGCTTATTAGGTTAAACATAGATTGGCTAAGTAGAAGAAAAAGCTACTTTCTAGTTATTACAATTTGTTCAGGTAAGATAAAGGAAATATTTATGCGAATGACCTTTATATATTATGCTAGTTTTTGCTATAACAAGGAAGGAAGGCTTTTAGATTGTGTTAGTCTTCGCGGTAATGAAAGAGTAAGCGAAGGTATCGCTATTACTAAAAATAACAAGAAATTTTCAAGAATCATTTTTCAAGGAGTTAAAACTAATTACCTAAAATTTCTAAAAATAACTAAGTCGTTAAGTAGGTAAACGGAAAAGTCAATACTATTATGGTTATTACTACTACGGATATTAATACTACAAATTTCAAATCGCAAAAACGACTAAATTACACGATCTTTAACTATAATTAACACTAACTTTAACGTAAAATTTACGACCCACCTATTTATACTATATTTTTCCTTTTATATTTTTGAAATTTTCGTTATAATAGCTTTGAAAGTCGCCGGAATCAATACCGTTAACGACTCTACCCGAAAAAAGGTAACTAAAAACCTCGGTGCCATCTTCAAAAAGAACCATAACTAGGACCTTTAGTTTACGAACGTTGACGAAAACTCAATCCTTGAGCATCTTACTAACGTAATTGAACGTTATATCCTTAACATAAATACAACCGGAAACTTTTAACGACCTCGAGCACTCGATAAATTTTAAAAGTTATTTAGAGACTAAACATTAGGCATTTGGACAAAGGTAGATTAATAAGCCATAATGAGGGTGAAAGCTAAACTCAATAATCAAAGCGTTAACCTCCACGCGAAAAAAAGGAAAGAAGGTAGTTTAGCATATATTATTTACGAATACATTACAAATAAAGACACTTAAAAGCAGGAGGTCAAAATCAAAGATATCGTTAACAACAGCATTCCTTAATATCCTCATACGCGTTCGCAAAGACTTGTCTAAGATTGAATAGGTTTTTCAAACTCCTTTACTTAAAATCAACTGTTTAATACCATCGGCCATAAGGAATTTATTAACTTATACGCCGTAAGCGTTTAAGTTCACAAGTTAATTATATAGAAATCCTTTATGTGCCCCTTAATATCAAGAAGATTATCACTAAGTCTCCCGCAACGGAAATCTACAAGTCCCTTTTCCTTAAGTTCCTTAATACGTCCAATTTCAATATCCAAATAAAATAAAGACTAGTTTTATACGCGAGCCTACTATAGGCATAAACACTGGCTTTTTCCCTCGAAACTCGGCCGAAGGTAACTATCCTACCTACCAATACTAATCCAAATACCAATCGAGGATTTAAAAAGGTCTCTACGAGCATTATATTACCCTTCTCCTTCGATACTTTCCTATAGTAAATACGGATTACGTGGAAACACCATATTTGTTAAGATTTAAAAAGGAAAGAAGAAGTATAAAGGTAAGCTGTATAACTTTCTCAACGTTAAGTTATACCTGTTTTTTAATATTAACCGTTAAATAAAATTGAATTGCTAGATTCTTACTCGTTATTTACCAATATCCTTACAGGCTAATTTAAAAATTACTACATCTGGTATCTAACAAATTATTTTTTCTTTTTCGAGATTTACGATAGTTTTAAGGGCAACTTGAAATACGATATTAATTTGATCTAGTATTGCATCGATTGAATAATTGTTACGTAGTTCTATACAATAAATGACAAAAAAGAATCGTAAAGCAAAATAAACCTCTTTAATTAAATATTTTATAAGTTAATATTTTACTAATAAGGAATATATAATATAAAAGCTGGAAAAGGCAACTTAGGTTAATAAATTCGGAAAGCCGTTATAGGCTGTAAAGAATTCGAATGTGCCCTTTAGTGCCTTAATATTACTAATGAAGGTTTTTTTTTAGTTAGTTACATTCATCATTAACGACCATAATAGCTCGAGTCTTCGTTTTGACTAATATATACATTGAAGCTCCTGAATCTATAACGACGAAAAAAATCTTTTTACACGTACTATATCAACTGTAAGTACGAGAGATCCGGCTAATACAACTAACGAAAAACTCAAATATAAAGACGTAATTAAGCTACCTATGGAAAAGGTTATTACTTTTCCTTAAGGTTTCCAATTCAATTGAGTAAACTCGCATTAAACGTTAAAAGATATTATATTTAAAACAAGTAAGTTTTCTTCATAATATGCTATACTATTGTTAACTATAAATTGAAGTATGTAACATACAATATACATTTTTTATTTCTATTTAATTGGGATTCCATTTCACGTGTTACAAAATACAAAGGTAGTAAAGTTAAAAAGAAGGAAAATAAACTTAAGGTTATCGGATACTATAAAAATACTGATACCGGCATAAAAGCAACGTAATAATTCGCCGACTATGCCTTTCTATACCGCCTAATAAGTAAAAACCCTTATCTCCGATATAAAGATAAAGACCTTGGCCTTGTATACCTTTTTACTATTCAAAATTGTTACGTCGATCGAGTTGTTTAAGATATTATACCGGACACGAAAATAACACAATACTTGATAAAAGGCTGTTCGTAATATATCACGTTATAAAAAGATACTAATACTACTACAAAACTTGACTATACGGATGTTAGTAATTCTAAAAGAACTATTTTTATTAAGATTGACGACGGTTAAACCTATTATTAACTCTATCATTTTCCATATCTTAAAATCCCCTATATTTGTTCTTTTTTACCTTAAAGACACAAAAAACCTCGGTCTTAACGTTAATATTTAAACTAATAAACTAGTTTAGGTAAAGAGCAATGAAAAGTTTCCACTTAGCTTTAAATAAAGGCATCTTTAGTTTAATCTTTAAGGGATAAAGGTAATGGTATCAAACTTGATAGATATGGAACTTTGTCAACTACATTATAGGTTTAACTATCCGGCAACTAATAATCTTTACAAGGTATTAAAGATGGCTGGCTATAAGAATATGGACTTGTCGGTACTAAAGGCAATAAAATGGCTATACCACTACTGTCAAATACTCTCTCAACCCCCCCTAATATTTAAGTTCACGTTGAAAAAAAATCAAAACCTTAACTTTAGGGTCTTCATAAATGTATTTTACCTAGATAACAAACTAATACTTCATGTTACAGACTTCGCTATGGCTTCATATGGTGCCAAGTTTCTTAAGACTATTACGACGAATTAAAAATAAAATTTATTACGAATTTAATAGATTAATACGTATTTTGGCGTATTAAACGTAGTAGTTTACAATATAAATACTAATTTTCCTACGATAAAGTTTTATGCTAATGTAAAATCGATAGGGATTTAATGAAAGTAGGTTCCCATTAAGGTTTAATAGGGTATTAGCAAAGTCGATAGGGTATATAACCTATTGAGAAAGGCCTATGATATCGTTACATTGAAAATAGGAAGCTTTACAAGCCAAAAAATCCGACTTTGAATTATGGTACATTATTTTAACGGTATTGTTAGCTCTAACGACTTTATAATAACATTACTAATATTAAGAGCTTACCCATATATAATGAATAAGTCGCTACTATTATAAGATACCTAAAATATATTATAATGTATAATGAAGCTACAAAGGAACTAAGTAAATAATCAGCAAACCGCTAAGTTAATAAAGCCCTCAATGCCACAAACAGACTATTAACAATAAATATACTATCACTTCCCCTTTAAAGCAAAATTCTTACGTAGCAAAAGCTAGGTAAATGAGATGAATCATATAAAATTTTAAGTATTACTAATCTAAATATAATGGTTACACCTGCTAACGGCCTTATTACTTTTCAAACTATAAAAGTTAGGCTTTATAAAAGATTCCTTAAATCCAATAAAGATTTTAACGTTGATAACATCCAAGATAAACCAATTAGTAATTATAATCCTTTCGAGCTGATCTTCAACAAGTTATTGAAACGGAAATAGAGTCGAAGACGATGTAAAAAGAGAATATATATTAAAAAAAGAATGGTGACGTGGATTATAAATCTGGTAAGGTATATATAATAATGGGTGTGGTTTAAAAGGAAAGGTTTAATAGAAAACTTGACCCTAAGTTACGTATTACGTACATTATTAATAAACCAGACAATCTATTTAAGAAAAGCTATCAAGTGGAAATTAACGGCTTTTTTTTACGAGAGGTTGTACAATTTATGTCATTAACGCAATTTAAAGGTCAAAACGTTATTATTTTTTAGTCGATAATAGTTCATAAGGTTAAGAATAAGACTACAAATCAGCTGTATGAAAAATTCCGACTAATCGCTTAAAGATACTGTTGGTAGGGCTTTAGAAATTGCAACTTTATCGATTAGATTAATCGAAATAACAGTAGTATTGCGTGATTTAGTGGTGGATGTATTGTTATAGGTTTGGCACACCGTTAGCCGGTCTACTCAGTAATTTATATGGGTAATTGCTTGACCTGTGCTTTAGTTTCAAGTAGGCGTATACTGAAATTGACTTATACTTAATATAGTAGGCTCACACAAAACAATACACTCAATTTGCAGTCAGTATAGTCAACTTTACTATAAGTAAAGTTAATTTACTGCATTTCGATTACTACTATTACAATACTAGCAGCTTATTAATTTTTACGTGTACACTGGTATAGTTAACTAATTTCTTTCGGTAAGAAGTAAATTGAGACCTTGTTAACTAACCAGACACATGTTAATTCCAATTAACTCCCACATCAAGTTACACCTATTTTCACTTAAATTAATCTCTATTACTATCCATTATATTACGGCTTCAAGGTCTTACTTTATTAACTCCTACAAAAAGTTCTTTCTCTATAAGCTTATACAAACTCACACTTTAGATGTTTCACTTAAATAAGTTGCTACCGTTAATACCCTGATGGTTTTCCAACTCGTTAACAAATCCCTAACTGCCTTTATGTAATTTGACTTTATCGGGCGTTTGTTTAACGTAGTCTTCGATATGTATAGTTAGCTTATTTCTATTTATAAACTTTTTAAAGGCCTTGTTTCATGACGCTTTCGTTATGGCTTAGCAGAATTATCTTTCCCGTGAATTTACTAGAACTCTTCAATCTCACTAGCTTTGTAGGCTTTATAGAATATAATTATATAAATTATCAGCTGATTTTCGCTAGTAATTCCAAGATTTGAAAGGCATTAGAACAGGCTCTTTCAATCGATACAAATTATTACCGGAATAAAAGGAATATTTAGATACCTAGTAATAATATTAAGGGTTTTCCAAAATATTATTCATATATTAAAGCCTGTTATTATTCCGTATACTTTTAAAGCTAGCACACTTCGTATAATCCTATTGTATTTAACAATGATTCATTAAATTAGGCTACCGATAATATTTAATCGATCCTCCTACCTATTTCAATTGACAAGGGTTGTTTTAAAAGCCGATTTGTGAAAACAGGTTAATGTTGTTTATAAAGGACCTATTTGTAAAGATTATTAACTTGACTCATGATAAATCGATTAAGACTATATCAATCCCTCGGTCCAAGTTCCGCATTTATCATTTAATCCTTTTGTTTAACCGGTTGAAATCGTTATCTATTAGATTTTGTATTTAGATCATAATGAATAGGTCTTAAAAAGCCTCCAATTAATATAAAATATCAATATAGTTGTTACGGACACGCTATTTTAGGTACCGTTAAATGTTGGTTATATGAGTTTTGTTGATTATGGTTATGTTAACACCTTAGCCTTTTTAACAAAAGTTAAAGACGGTATTTATATTAAGTATATGAATTAACCATCTATAAAAGTTAAATTGGTTGTCTTTTGCTAATGTCGTAACCGGCTTATAGTTTTAAAACTTCAAGTTTTTCATCGCCTATTATTCTGATGCCATAAATCCAGCTATTTCAACGAAATGAGTATCGTTAGTTTACATATATATTAGGCCAAAAAGTTTTTATTCAAGTCACTAATAATTACGAGTCATATATTAAAGACTTTATACGTAGCCATAATTTGAAGTACGATTAGTGAATTAAAAACTAGTAAACATTTATTAAGGTTAATCCATAAGGTAGATTGATATATCTTATTAACGTTCTTAAAGAGTAAATATCACGGAATTTTCATGGAAATTTCAATGAGACGATTTATTATTAGTTGGTTGCTAATTACATATAAACTTACATTATATATCAGTTATTAAATATAAACTCACCTTTAGTATTAGCTAATAAACTTGTTATTAAAAGGACTATTAAATGTTAATTAATCCTTTAAATTTTTAGCGACTACGTAAGGATTTATGTTTTACTTTTATTACTATATCCTTAAGCAATTAGACGTGATTTTTCGTACGGTCGGTCTGTAGTCTTACCTTTAACCTCGTAGATAATCTTCGACTTAAAGATCGTAATATTTGAGTTTTAAAGGTTAAAGTCGGTCTTTAATACGAATTATACGAACCTTCTGGTTAAAAAGTAGTTAATCTTAACCTTATCGCTTTCTTTAAAAGATCTGTCGAAAGTCTTGACAATACCTTATATTAGAAGCTTTAGTATTAAGTTTTTATTATCCTTTTCTTTCTTATTTACCTAAGAAGTATTATTAATACGACCCAGTGTATATTTCTTCTATTTAACGTTCTTCTTTTTCAAGCGTTGTCATTTTTAACAGCGTTTTATCAGCTTATCGATAACGGATAAAGAAGGTTCGTTTTAACTCATTCGTTTAAATTGAAGATATTTATTGTTAATTTCCCTAATATAAGGCTTAATCCATCTGATACTTAAGGTATAAAAACGTTAATAGTTTTAATAATTACTTTAAAATTGGCGATATTTAAAATTTTGTATAAGTCTTTTTATTTATTCAGCTCTCTCTATATAAGGACTTCATTTTGTAACGGTAAATCAAGTACTTTGATAATCGTAGGACCGTTTCTGGTGTTAAAGGCTTTATTAACTTGGCGGTATGCAGATCATTTTCGTAGTTTCTTTAGTGCTTTGCTGTAGGCCACAACTCTTTTCTAGGTATTTGCTAATCGTAAAGATTTACTTTTAAGGCGTAGATACGTTCCAAATATCAGTAACATTGGTATTATGCCTTTAGGACCTATGATATAGTTTAGTTCTTTTACTGCTATCTAAAGGCGTACCTTTGGATTATTAAAGCCTTTAATTTTTAGCGTAAGGATATTATACGCTCGGTGAAGTAGTATATATGCTTTTTTACTTTTTTAATACTTTATTAGGCTTTTAAAGGCACTTGTTTACACTAGATTTCCATTTTTAACGTGTTCCTAAAACTTCGCTGCCGAAAAGTTGGTGTTGGTATCGTGAACGATAACGTTAATTGAACCTAAATACGTATTGATTTATAATATTTTTATAGTTTCTTATGTATCCTTTACTGAAAGGAATTTTAGGAATTAAGTTCTGTAAAAACAGGTTACAGAGGTAACGACATAAAGAATAAGCTTGTTAATTAAATAAAAATATTAATTAAAACCTTGTGATTAAAGTTTTTATCATCTTTCAGTGTAAATTGAAATTATCGAGGGGCTTAAATATGTATTTGACAATAGTAGTAAAGGTTTTCGATGGCTTTTAGGACAAAGTATTCTATATTTTTATGCTTCATGGACTTTAGGATTTTATATTACCTATTAACATCTGTGTAATTGAAATTTCGATATAATTAATGTATTCCAGACTCCGTTAGATTTAATATTATTATTTTTAGGCCTCAAGGATAAAAATATAAGTGCTATTATTTAAAGGCAAAAAGAATCCTTTATCTGCTTTTAACTAGCCTGCCGATGTTAACACTAATATCAACGTCAAGGGTTTTTATATTCTTTAAACAGAAAATTAAAGTGGTATGGAACTTCATTATATAAAATTTAATCAGATTTATAATAGTTTGAATTACCATTATCACTTATATCAATAGTTGTTTGTTTGGTTCGAAGTTAATTTTAGTCTTATTAGTACCCTAAAAGTTAATTTTCATAGCTGTAGTGCTTTCCCTTTACAATATTATGTATTAAAAATAGCCTCACATTAATTACTTCATTACCCTTATATTTGATATAATATCTTAAAACGTGTGGTTCGTATAACGATCGTAAAGATTAAAGGTTGGTAAGGGGTTAGAGGCTTGGTTAGGGTAAAGGCAAGAGTCTTCAGCTTCTAAGAGGTATAGAAAGTCGTAGTTAGATAATTATTGGGTTGTATCAGAAACTGCATCTTCGTGTTACCTAATATACTTGGGGGTATTGTGGCCGTTAATTGGCTTATCGCTTTTCAAGTTTGTAATTAAATTTAAATAGTTTTGTTTAGAGGTATTTAGATACGAAATATAGTATATTATCTTTTTGTTGTAACGTTCAATGTGAAGGTAACGAGTCAACTAATAGCTGAACTTATTATAAATCTAATATGTTTTACCATTATTACAATGATAGTTCTTATGGTTAATAGATTCGCTTAAATTTTAACCTTATTAGTATTGGAATAGCTATTATTTTTAGTCTAGGGTTGTAGGTCTAAACCTTAGACTTTAAAGGTATTTATAGTTGTACTTGCGGTCGACGTAATTAATTACCATAAGGTCTTCTTTATTCACGTTAGGGAAGTTGCCAGCTTATGGGTACATATTAAGCGAGTTTGGTGTATACTTTATTACAGTTGCTAATAAGGAACGTAACTAGCTAAAAAAGCCTTTACAGGTGGTATTTTAGCGTTGTAAAGCGTATTTAAACTCTTTAACACCTGTAATAACTGTCTGTACCTATTCTTAAAGTATAAATTCGTTATCGTGGGCTTTTCCCATTATTTATTAACATAATATCAACTTGTTAAACATTTGGTTTAGTATATATATTGGTATTTCTTCCTTTTTTTTCTTGCTATTATTGTTTTTTACCTTGTAGTAGCCTAATTTATATGATATTGGGCAATGTAGACATCGTATTCAAAGTAGCCTTTTATGCTATCATAAACTTCGCAAAAGGTAGTTATTTTGGTTAGAAAAGTTAGGTAGTAATCTTTAGCATACTTTGTAAGAATTTCAGAGAATAGTAATGAAAAATTAGAATAAGGCGCCTCAATTTCCTTGCAAATATTCAAAAAGGGAATTATCTTTATATCGAAAATGTTATATGGTTTCCCGTTATACTTTTTGTATCTTTTTATATTTCAACTAAATCTGTAAGAAGCTTGTAGTTAATATTAACTATTTTGACAGGTTTTAAGAGCTAGTCACAATAGTTATCCCAGTCTTTATTAGTATTTCAAGGTAGTTTAAGCTTTGAAACCTCCGAAGTACATTATTAAAGGTAATTGCTAGTCGCCTAGACTAAGGAGTAAAAATTTATAATAAGACTTGTAGAAAGCTTACGCGTGTAGATAAACCTACCGTAAAAATGTTCTTAAGGGGCTTGACGATGCTAATTAAAATGCTAAGCGGTAAAAGGATCTTGAAGGTTTTAGAGAACCTAATGATCTTGCTCAATGAACTAGTATAAAGCTTCGTTATTAATTCTTTTTTCTGTGTTAAAAGTTGCTATTTCACGTGTCATACCACTGATAAAGACATACTTCACTCTGTTGTGTAAAGGTGTTATACTGTCAGATAGGTTAATAGATTCCTTATCATTAGCGTGTGAAGAGACTTAACTTAGTTAAGAGTTAAAAAGAGGTTCCCTAAAACGTGTATAAGGGCGTTAAGGTTTCTGAACGCCCTTTCTTTTCGGGCGTGGGTTTGAAGGGTATTCCTTAAGCTGGACTAGGTCGAAAAGGGTTTTCGCTAACTTGGTAAAACTATTTTTTGGTATGTAAATCCCTCATTGTTAATTTTTTTACTTTAACTTCAACTTAACACCCCCTTGAACTTTTTTCCACATTTTAATAATTCAGTCGTCCAAAAAATTACGATATTTACGAAAATCACAATAGACATGGTTGAGGTCTTCGCCTCCATTGTAATCTACGATGTAAATAACGATAAAGTTAACTAGGTGTTTATCTATTGAATTTTCATCGATATTTTACTCCTCAAGCTTTTTATCGTAGTGCTTCATGAAAAATGATCTGAAAGTTTTAATTACTTCTTTTCTAGCGGGGTCGATAATAGCCTTTAAGTAAGTACTAGAAATACCTATCTCAAGTTTTTGGTTTATGTAGAACTGTATAGGTAAGGGACTTGTTGTTTTGGTGTAAAGTTGCGTAAGAACTTGGAAACTTGGTGTTTGGTCACATAATGTGGTTTTTTTGGTACGATTTGACGAATCTTAGTGTTTTCTCCTAAGGCAACGATTTTGGCGATTAGATTTGCGTAGAGTAAGTTAAAAGAGTAAAGTAAAGAGAAAACTTGGTATTAAAGGCAAAATTGGAGGTTGGTTGTTATTATAGGTTAAGGTCGAAGGTTATTTGTTATTTTAGCCGTAAGACTTAGTCGGTTCTATAGTCGTAACACCCTTAGTAGTATTAACTTAGCCTTTTATCAACTTGATGAACTTTAAAACTTCTAACAGTTAATCTCAACGCTTTTTTTAAGAAGAATCCATAAATATTTATTAGTATTTACAAGTAGTGATACCATCGCTTACTTCTAGGTTGCTATTATAGACTAACGTAACCCAAAAGTCTTTTTTATTTTCCTGCTATTGTGGACTAGCATAATACTAATAAAAGCTCTTTACAAAAAAAAATCGTTTACTATAGCCGCTGTTATTAACGTAGAACGTAACTAGAAAGTAGCCTTTTTTTTACTTAACTTATCTGTAATTAACTTAATAAGTACGGATAAGTATTGATAGAACTTTAGACGTTGCAACATTGTCGATTCGATTGATCGAAGTAACAGTAGTATTACGTAGTCAAGTAGTGGATGTATTGTTTTAGGTTTAGCAGACCGCTAGCCGGTTTTCTTAGTAATTTGTATGGCCAATTGTTTGGCACATACCCTATTATGAAGTAGGTGTATACTGTAATTGATTTACAGCTAATACAGTAGGCTTATACAAAACAATACATTCAACTTGCAGTTAATATAGTCTACTTTACTGTAAGTAAAGTTGACCTACTACACTGCAATTACTACTATTCCAATAGATATAGTAATAAAGGTAAGGACTGCATCTTTATTTAGTTACATATGATTTATAAATTTAGTCAAAGTTTGATCTTTTCCATTGCTTCTAGTTTGAATATTAACATAAAAATTTAGTTTATACTTAATAGCTGGAATATAACACAAGCGTATACGTAGTCAGCCACCGATATTTAGCGGATTATATCATCAAAATCACCGAAAAAACTAGGGAACAAGTTTCTAGCCAGTACGATAATGCGTTATATAAAACTTTTATATGAATTGGTTGAAGTAAATGTCTATTTGTGTTTGATGTACCAAGTATACTTAAGAAATAAATCAAGTATAAAAACCTTAATATTTAACCTGTGCCTGTTAATTATAGAGGGTAAAAACTTCGATATCATGGGTATATTACCTAACAATACCCTTTTTCTCAGAGATATTGAGTTTATAGCAGTGAAACAACGTATTATCGAAAATTTAAACATTTGAAATTGTAAGTTAATCGAAAAGTTAGCTTAAAGCATTGAACTTAACTTTAATAAATTGTTAATCCGTATCTATAGTATTAAGACTAAAAATAATACTTATATTAACTTACGCCCTAAAAGGCAAGTCATGAGCTTGACGATTATCGATAAAGCCAACGAAACAAAATTATAGAAATACGTAAAGCAAAGGGCTCGTACGGCTTACATTGTCACACTATACTAACCGAAGACATTGTAAGGCCTTTCTATTACGACAAAAATACAAGACTCATAGGATAAAGACTTTACCAAGTAAAATAAGAGGATTCATCAACAACTAAATTACTTAAAACGAGAAATTGATATGGTTTAGGTAAATCTAACATAGTCGAAACTAATAATCTTTATGAACGGATTATTTACCAACAATACTAATTTTTCATTGCAAATAGGTTTCCTTATAATACTCGTCAACGAAAAAAGGTTTAAAAGATAATTTACAATTACAGGAAACCTTATTCATGAAACATACGTTAATTGTAAACGTATAATACGAAATATATTAGTTGTAGCAGTTTATGAAATAATAGCGGGTTTTAATATCGTTATAATAACTGAAGGTACACTAAGGGTTTTTATCAAATAGTTGAGACTACCCTCGATACCGATAATTTTATATACTAACTTATAAAGCTTTTACAAATACCTATCAAAGTTAGATACAACTAATCAAAAAAGTTTAATAATAGACATATTAGCTTTAATGGAGGCATACAAAGCCCGCAAAATTAATAAGTTCTGGTGAATTAATAGAAAAGATAACTCCACTGATACTATAACTAAAACCATACCTAATGGTGCCCTGAAAAGGTTTGTAGACAACAATAAGCTAACTATAGGAATCGAAGGTTATATAAACCACTCAGTACGTAACGTAAAGAAACAGAGTTACCCTACCAAACTTAAAAACTGCTAGAATAGTAATGTTGATAGCAAGGGTAGAAAAAGTAATAATAAAAGTAGTTTAAACTACTGGTGAAAGGTACGTAAGGGCTAGAATACGTGATATGCCTAAGTTGATGATAAAAAACCTATACATGGATGTTAAAGAACAGAGACCTCAGAGGAATAAAGTAAAGGGGTTACAAGAAGCTATAAGTAAAGTCGATTTTAGTAAAAATTAATGAGAATTAACCGGGATCGTACTTATATTAGTTTATAGATTAAGGATGGATTATAGAGGTGGCCACCAATTGATACCAGGCTACATCAGCATGCAAGCACAAAACAAAAATCCGCCAGTATTGGAATAGTAGTCAAATACAGTACAATCAAGTCAACTTTACTATAAGTAAATTTAATTGTACGTATTGAAAATTAACTGTAGTTTGTGGGATTTGAATACACTATACTACAAGTGTAATGCAGTAGGCTCCTACAATAAAGTGAGGAATATGCCAAAGCGTTTTCCCATAGAAATTAGTATGTAGACCGGCTAGCGGTCTGCTAAACCTAGAACTTACCAAATCAATCAATCAAAATCAATGCAGTACCAGTTATTTCGACCACAGTGATTTGAATCGACTATGTTGCAACGATAAAGGCCTACCAATGCGTTTACTTTTACTTAGACGTAAATTTAACGTATTACAAATTTTAGAGGTACGGAGGCAGAAAAACAAGGAAAATGAACTTAAGGTTAATGAGTGGTATTAAAAAACTAGTCCTAACCCTAAAATAATATAATGATTAACCTATTATATTTTTGTATCGCTTAATAATAGAAGACCTTTATTATAGTTATAATGATAACGATCCTAAACTTATGCAATTATTTACTTTTTACATTTGTTATATAATACAAATATTTTTAAATAGTATGCCTGATATTAGGATAATGCGCTATTTAATACAAGGTTATTCGTAATACGTCGCATTTTAAAGGAATACTCATACTATTATAGAAGTTAGCTATAAAAATACTATAAAAAGTTAAAATTAGTTTTGGCCTTAAGAAAAAAACTCATTTTACTAGGATCAATAATTATCACTATAGTTGTTAGACTTATTATTTTTCCATATTCTAAAATGTTTTAATTCTTTCCTCCTTTATCTTAAATACGTAAGAAATGTCGACGTTAACTTGAATATTTAAAATGACAAACTGTTAAATGTAACGGTTAAAGATTTTGTTTCAATTTAAAATAATAATACTTTAAGTTTTATTTTGAAAAAAAAAAAGATAATTGTATTGTACTTACTTAATTTGAAACTTCGTTAATTATACTAATGTTTGAATTATTTAACAACTAATATATTTTATAAAGTCATCGAAATAACTATTCATAAAAATATGGACTTACTAATATTAAAGATAATTACAGGTTTTTGTCATTACAGAAGAATATAATCTTAAACCACTTTTATATTTAAGCTTACGTTAAAAAATTAAGATTTTTTTGGAATAGCAGTCAAATGCAGTACAGTTAAGTCAACTTTACTTGTAGTAAAGTTGATTGTACTGACTGCAAAATTGGCTGCAGTTTATGGAACTGTACTACAAGTGCAGTGCAGTAGGTGCTCACTTCAAAGTGGGGCATAGACCAAAGCGTTTGGCCATACAAATTAGTATACAGACCGGCTAGCAGTCTACCAAACTTAGAACTTACATATATCAATCAACAATATCAACGCAACACCAGTTACTTCGACTACAGTGATTCGAATCGACTATGTTGCAACAATAAAGGTCTACTAACACTGATTAGTTCTTATTAGGTTAAGCACAAATTGGACAAGTAAAAGAAGAAGCTACTTTCCGGTTGTTATGCTTTACGCTACGACTAGGGTAGAGGAAATATTCTTGTGAAGGTCCTTTACTGTTACGTTTGTTTTAATGGCAGTAAGTAAAGAAGACTTCTAAGCTGTATCGGTTTTTACGGAAGCTTAGAGGTAGCTAGGGTATTGTTACTGAAAACACCAAGAAGTCTTTATTAATATTTCTTGAAAACGTTGAAATTAACTGTTAAAAATCTTAAAGTTCGACAAGTTGGCAAACAGCTAAGTTAATATTACTATGTGTGCTACTACTATAAGAGAAACGACTAAGTCACACGATTAAAAAACTACAACAAATAACCTTCGCCCTCTATTACTAATAACAACCTTCGACCTTAACTTTTACATTAAACATTTATCTTACTTTACTTTTTTTACTCCCTATGTTACTTCAATCGTCAAGTTCGTTGCCCTAAGCGAAAAACCCTGACAATCGCCAAGTCTTGCCTAAAATCCCCGTCACACGATTTCACGCTAAATCGCTAAGTTCTTATGCGACTTTATGCCAAAACACTAAGTTCCTATACTCAAAATCACCAAATCCCTCATTATACACGCCTTATACATCCTATATAAGCTATAATAGCAAGATTACCAACTTTGCTAGTAAAAAAGTAATTAAAGCTCTGGATTACCTTTTTGCTAAACATTATAACCATGATCTTTAGAGATAATATGTTAATGAGAACTTAACCAAAAAGTACTTAACCAACTTTATTGGCTGTTTTATTTTGAAATATGTTAACAATGAAGACTTTATCAACGTAATTCTCAACATCCTTAAATTCTTTCAAAACTAGATAATTAATATATAAATAGCAATCCAAAAGATTATTAAATCTAAACTAAGAGCCAAATTTGAATAATGAGGGATTAATATGTCAAAGGGAAACGTTATTAGGCTAGCAAAAATACTCTTCGAATTAAAAAAAATTTGAAAAATGCCCACTAGACACACGGCCTAAGGGAAAAGGTGTTAAGAAACCTTACCACCTCTATATATGTTTCAGGGGATCTCTCCTTTACTCTTAACTAAGTTAAGCCTCTTTACGTACTGGCGATAATTAACTTATTAACCTGTTAAGCAATTCAATACCCTCATGTAATAATACAAAGTACGTCTTTAGCGGCGGTAGAATACGTAAAGTAGTGGCCACCCACATGGTCAAAGGTATTGACTTTGGCGCTTTATATTCATATTAAGTGGGAACCTTGACCGATGCCTTAACACCAAGAAAAATATTACTAAGTTCCTTGAAATGGAAACCCTTAAGCCTATTTCCCCTAAACTTTTTAATATGTCTAGTTTTAGCAGCCAAATTAAGGAAGAACCGGCTTTATGCACGAGCCTACTGTAGGCATGATTACTAGCTTTTTCTTTTCAAACTCAGCCAAAGGTAATTATCCGGCCTACTAACACTAATAATAAACTTAGTTTTTTCCCTAGCCAAAAGATATAAAAGATCCTAATGACTAGTATATTACCCTTCCCCCTTAATGCGCTTCCATAGTAGATACAGACTATATGGCAATTACTACGTTCGTTAAAATCTGTAGAGGAAAAGATAAATATAACGGTAAGCTGTATAACTTCCTTAACGTTAAGTTATGCCTATTCTTTAACGTTTGCAGCCAGATAAGAGTTAAATTGCCAGGTTTTTACTCATTATTTCCCAGTATCCTTACTGGTTAAGCCGAGGATTATTACCTCTAGTACCTAACTAATTATTCATCCTTCCAAGAAATCTATAATAATCCAAAGGGATATTTAGAATACAATATTAATATTACTCAATATTATACCAACTGGAACATTACTAAGTAGTTTTATATATTAGATTAAAAAAAAGAATCGGAAAGCAAAATGAACTTCCTTAATTAGATACGTAATAGGCTAATACTTTGCCAATAAATAATAGGAAACGTAGAAGATTGTGGAAGTATCTTACATCAGTAGGTTCGACAAGTAGTTACGGGCTATAAAGAGTTTTAATACGCCCTATAATGCCCTGGTACCACCTATGAAGATTTTTTTAGCCAATTACATTCCTCGTTAGCGATTGTGACTACTCGACTTTCCGACTCAACTGGTATGTACTTTTAAGCTCCGGAATTTAGTAACGAGAGAAAAAACCATTCCTATTCGTATTGTATTAATCGACGGTACGAAAGGTTCAGCTAATATAGTTAATGAAAGGTTCGAACCTTTGTATACGGAAAAGGGTACTCATTTTACTTAAGGTTTTTAAACAAGCTAAGTAAGTTTACATCAAACGCCGAAACATATTAGATTTACGGTAAATCAAGATACTAGTAAATACAACATATAATCGTTAAACGTAAGGTAAAATAGGTAATATATTATACCTAGTTTCTCTTTACCTTGAATTAGAATTATATTGAGTAAGTTACATAATTCAAAGGAAGTAAAGATAAAAAGAAGGAAAACAAGCTCAAGGCTATCAGCTGGTACAAAGATACTAGTATTAGTACTAAACAGGAAGTAACGTAATAACTAACCGATTATACCTTTTTATACCGCCTTACAAATAAAGATCCTTTCCGCTAATATAACGATAAAAACCTTTGCTTTATATACCTTTTTACTATTTGAAATTGTTATGCGGAATAAGGTTTTTAGGAGATTAAACCAGACACGGGGGTAGTATGGTATTTAATAGGAGGTTATTCGTAATATATATCGTTACGAATAAATATGAATACTATTACGGAACTTAATCACACAAATACTAGCAAAGTTAAAATTAGTTTTAGCCTTGGAAAACAGTTATCTTTATTAGGATTGACGACGGTCAAAACTATTATTAACCTTGTTATTTTCCATATTTTGGAATCCTGTACTCCTTTTTTACTTTACTTAGAAGATATAAAAAACCTCGGCGTTAACGCTAATATTGAAACTAACGAACTAATACAAATTGAATCCGATGAAAGATTTTTATTTAACCTTAAATAGATGTATTTGTAGTATTGATTTTAAAGATCCAAGGTAATGGTATTAAACCTAATGGAGACGGAACTTTGTTAATTATATCGTGGATTTAACTACCAACCAATTAATAAACTATATAAGGTTTTAAAAATAATTAGCTATGAAAATGTGAACTTACCAATGTTAAAAGAAGTTAAACGGCTTTACCACTACTATTAAATACACTTATAAGCTCTCTTAAAGTTTAAGTTTACATTAAGGGAAAACTAAAACTTTAACTCCGAAGTTTTTATAAACTTGTTTTACTTGGACAATAGGCCAGTATTACATGTCGTAGACTTCACCACGACTTTTTATGGCACCAAGTTTCTTAAGACTATTACGGCAAAGTAAATATAAAAAGTACTACATACTTTATAGATTAACACGTACCTTAGGTTACTAAACGTGTTAGTTTACAATACTGGTACCAATTTTATTACGACAAAGTTTTGAGTTAATGCAAAATTAATAGGGATTTAGTATAAACAGGTCCCTATGAAAGTTTACTAGGGTATTGGAAAAATCGAAAGGGTATACACTTTTTTACGAAGGGCTTACGATATCCTTACATTGGAAATTGAAGGCTTTATAAGCTAAGAAACACGGTTTTAAATAGAAGTAAAAGGTCTTAATAATATTATTAACCCCAACGGACTTATACCAAATTTATTGATATTTAAAGCTTACCTACATTTAATAGCTAAGTTACCGTTATTGTTAAGTATCTTAGAACATGTTATAATATACAATAAAGCCTTAAAATATCTGAAATATGAATCGGTACATCGTTAGGTTAATAATACCTTCAATACTAGGAACGAACCATTAATAATAGACTTATTATTACTCATCTTTTAAAGTAAAGTCATTACATGGCGCGAGTTAGGTAAATGAGATAGGCCGTATAAAATTTTAAGTATTACAAACTTAAACTTAGTGGTTAAAACTACTAACAGCTCTATAACTTTTCGAATTATATAGGTTAAGCCGTACCGAAGACCCCTTGAGCCTCCCAGATCTAATAAAAGTCCTAACATCGATAAACTCCGAGTCGAGTGAATTAGTTAATATAACCCTTTAAAACCGATTATTAATAAGTTAATAAAATGCCGACAGCGTAAAAGAACACCTAAAAGGAATATATACATTGAAGAGAAGGACGGCGATAGGAATTATAAGCCGGAAAAAGTGTATATAACGGTGTAAATATTTTTAACAGAAAAGTTTAATAGAAAACTTACCTTGAAGTGACGTGTAAAAGGTATTATTAATATACCAGGTAAGCTCTTTATGGAAAATTATCAAATGAAAATGAACGGCTTTTTATTACGGGGGATTATATAATTTATACCATTAATGTAATTTAACAACTCAAATGTTACTATTTTTAAAATGAAGATAATTTACAAAGTTAAAGTTAAAACTACCGATAAGTCGTACGAAAAGTCACGGCTAATTGTTTAAAGATACAGTAATAAAGGTTAAGAAGAAATCCTTATTTAATCGCCTATAATTTCAAAAATTAACTAACGTTTAATCGTCATTATTATTATTAGTTTAATTGTTAACGTAAAAGGTTCATTTACATTCAATAGCTGAGATATTCCATAAACGTACATATAATTTGCCACCGATCTTCAACAGATTGTACTATTAAAGTTGCTAAAAGAATTAAAGGACAAGATTTCAACTAATACGATAATACGTTGTATTAAGCCTTTATATGGATTGACCTAGATAAATGTCCACTAGTTCTGAACTTATTAAGCGTACTTTAAAAATAGGCTCGAAATAAAGACTTAAAACTTTAATCTATACCTATTAATGATAAAGGGTAAAGACTTTGGTATCGTAGGTATATAAATAAACAATACCCTTTTCCTCAGGGATATTGTATTTATAAAAGCGAAAAGACGTATTATCGAAAAAAGTAGGCTTTTAAAAGGATAAACTTATCGAAATATTAACCGAAAGTATATAACTTCACTTTAATAGAATCGTTACTTCATATTTATAATATTAAGGATAAAAAAAGAATTTACATAAACTTACAACAAAAGAAAGAAGTTAAAAGTTTAACGATTATCGATATAACCAACGAACTAAAATTATAAGGATATCTAAAATAAAGGGCTCGTATGATATACATCGTCACTTTATATTAACCAAAAGTATCGTACGACTTTTTCATAATAATATGGGTGTAAAACTTGTAAAACGAAAACTTTAACATATGAAATAAATGAATTTAGTGGCAAATAGAATATGTGAAAGGAGAAATTAATATGGTGTTTATAAATTTGATGAAAACAAAATTAATAATCTTTGTGAACTAGTTATTTACTAATAATACTAACCTCATATCTTAAATAGGCTTTTTAATAATATTTGTTAATAAAAATAGGTTTAAAAGGAAATTCACGATTACTGGAAACCATATATATTAGATATTTGTTAAGTATAAACGCGTAAATCGAATTATGTTAGCCTCGGAAGTCTACTGTGTAATAGCAAGCTTTAATATAGATATGGTAACTAACGGCATATTAAAGATTATTACCAAACAATTAAGACTATTATCGATATTAATAATAAAATATACCGACTCTCGGAATCTTCACGAATACCTATTAAAGCTAGATACGACCAATGAAAAACGCTTGATGATAAACGTAATAGCTTTAAGGGAGGCATACGAAGCCCGGGAAATCGATAAGTTCCGGTAAATCAACGGTAAAAATAATCTTACTAATGTTATAACTAAAACCACTCCTAATAACGCCCTAGAAAGGTTTGTAAATAGAAATACGCTAATTATACGAACTAAAGGATACGTAAACTACCTAGCACGTGAAGTGAAGGAACAATATTACCCTAATAAACTGGAACACCGTCAGGGTAATAGTAGTAATAGCAAAAGTGGCGATATTAGTAATTTGAACTATTGGTAAAATGTACATAAATGATAGCGTCTCTAATTTACGCAGATCTGTGGTAAAAGATCTGTACAAGGGATTTAAGGAATGAAGTCCACGGAAAGGTAGAGTAAAAGGGCTATAAAAGGCCGTAATTAAGGTTTATTTCAGTACAGATTAATCGGAATTGACAAGGATATGGCTTATTATTAGCTTACAAATTGAGGAGGAATTTTAGAGGTGGCTACCAATTGATGACAGACTATGCTGGCGTGCAAGCATAAAACAAAAAGCCGCCAGTATTTAAATAGTAGTCAAATATAGTATAGCTAAGTCAACTTTATTTGTAGTAAAGCTAATTGTACTGACTGCAAAATTGGCTGCAGTTTGTAAGACTGTACTACAAGTGTAGTGCAGTAGGTACTCACTTCAAATTGGGTTATAAGCCAAAGCGTTTGGCTATACAAATTAGTGTGCAGATCGGCTAGCGGTCTGCTAAACTTAGAACTTGCATATACCAATCAACAATATCAACGCAACACCAGTTACTTCGACCACAATAATTCGAATCGACTACGTTACAACGATAAAGGCCTACCAATAGATTTAAATTTTATTATTCTCGTAAAATTGTTTTAGGTGGATGATATATTTGTTATTTATATCATTAACTCCTTAATAGTGTTTCACGATACTAAATTCATTAAAATTAACATGATAAGAGAAATTTAGGAGATATTATTAACCTTGTAGATTAATATGTACTTGGAACTTTTAGATGTGTTAGTTTACGATACCAATAATAACTTTGCAATGATTAAATTACAAATTGACGTTAAGTCGATAGGAATTTAGAATAGATAGATTTTTGTTAAGTTTACTTGAGTATTGGTAAGTTCACAAAGGAATACGTACTTCAATATGAAATTTACGATATTCTTACAGTAGTAATTAGTAGTTATATAGGTTTATAGGCAAGATAATAAATAGAAGCAAAAGCCTTTACCAATGTTATTAGTTTTAACGGTTTAATATTAATTCTACCAATATTTGAAGCAAATTTACATATAGTAATTAAATCGTTACCATTGTCAAACATCGTAAAACTATTCATATAATTTATCAAAACCTTGAAAGAAATACTTGATTTTTACGCTGACATATTAATGATACCATTAATATTATGAATAAACCATCCATAATGGATATATTATCTTGGCCCTTTTAAAGTGAAGTTTTTATATAAGGAGTGTTAGGTAGATATGATGGACCTCATATGATACTACATATCGTTAACTTAAACTCAATGATTGAAACCGCTAACGGTTCTATTACTTTCTATATTACATAGGTTAAGCCGTATAAAAGAAACCCTAAAACAAATAAAAACCATGAATTCTAAATTGACTGGTATTGTGGATATTACCATATATCTATATAGTTAATAAGCAGCTACGCTACAGATTACACCTTTGCAGAGTGCATGGTAACGTGCTACTCTGCAAGATGCATTCCTGCAGACTGCATGATAGCGTGCCACTACTTAGAAGTGGCATTGACAGAGTGCATAGTAGAGTGCCACTACCTAGAAGGGAGATTAGAAGAGTACATAGCAAAGTGCAACTGGTTGGGTGAGAGGCTATAGGCTCTCACCTGTGGCGTACACTCTCCGAATACCTCTTCTCCCTTATGTATTTATCTTACTATTTTAATATACACAATTTTTACAATTACTCATCTACTCTTTCACGTTCACATGAATAGTCAAAGACGTTACCGAAAAATATAATCCATGCAAATCGATTGCTAACAAATTAATAAAATGAAGACAGTATGAAAAATTGTTTAAGGAAAAACATAAATTTAAAAAAAGAATCGAAACAAACACTATACACTAGTTAAAATATATACCACAGCTTAGATATCGTGAAAATGAAATTTAAATGGTGAATTAGCCATAAAGCAACATGTTAAATACATTATTGGAACACCAGGAAAGCTTTTTGTAAATGTGACTGGGTTGGGATGATCATCATTTTTATGTGTAATATAATTGAACTTACATTACTGGAATAATTCGAAGAGAAAAACGTAGCGATTTTCATATTAAAATGATTTACGAGGTTAGGAGGAAACAATGGACAGATTATATAAAAAATTAATGTTAATTTTTAAATAATATAGTAATGAAGGTAAATACTAGATTTTCACTCAATCACCCATAATACGAAAGATTATTTAACATTTAATTGTTGTAATTTCTGTAAGTTTGATGGCTAGTGCAAACAATGAGTTCATCCGCAATATCCATGATATTACGTAAACATATATGAAATCCGCAACCTATTTTTAGCGGATTATATGATTAGAACTGCCAAAAGAAATTAATAGATAAGTTTTTGACCGGAACTGTAATATGATATATTGAATGTTTTTACGATATATTCTTGAACGATTATTTGTGACGTTTTATATAGCTGGTCTATGATTTTGCCTCTGATTTTGTGGATTATTTTTGATTTTCGTATCGTTATATTTTGCGTTTCATATTATGTCAGTAGCACAAGTTAAATAATATTGTGTGTAAAGAGGTTCTTAATTTTCGTTGAATTATTTTTTAAGACAAAAGTTTATCCGACATATTGAAGATATTTATAACACATTATTAAAAGGTTATCTCGTTGTTTGATTTTTTATTCAATGATACTCAGGTTGTAATATGTGTTTTTCTAGGTTTGTAGTTTTTGTAGTCCTTTTTTCAAATATATATCCTTTTTTACATAGTTTTCTACGCTTCAATGGTTCAATCGACTTCTTAACAATCAGTTCTAGAAGGTTGTGTTAGTTGATTAGCTTGATTTAAGGATTTCATAATTTGAGGTTTTTATACGATTTAATCTGTATAATGTAGAAGGTGATAAAACTGTGGTTGGTTTTAATCATTACGCTTTGATTGGTAATATTTCATATTTTGTAGGGTTTAGTTTAATAATCTGACTATTTTACGTATGGATGTTACTTTAGAGGGATATAAATATCACGTTTATTGTGAATATTTTGTTCTTGGTGTTAGTAGTATTGTTCATTTGACAGTGTATTGATTTATATCCTTTTTTTATATTTTTATAATACATTATAATCTTTTCTAGTATTTAACGATAGTGATGACGTATTTATTTCAAATAGGTACGTTTTAAATACTGGTAATATGGGTATTGAATAGTTGGAATTCATAGTATTGTTGAGGGTTTTTACTTCCATTTTTATTTTGTTTCCTAGTTTGTAAAATTGTCAATTTATAATCTAAGATTATGGATTTTTTTTGTAAAAATTCGGATACTATTTAAACTTTAATAATATTTTAGTAGACTTAAATATGGGTTTATTTGTATTGAATTCTAATCGATATAGTATTAGCTTAAAACTTCATCATTGAAAATTTGGTATCAATATCGTGAATTAGTATACTTAGAGGTCGTAGATACGTATTAATTTTTAGGTTAATAAACTTTTCTTACGCCCTTTTTGCGCTATAATTGTTTCAAATAATCTTGTATCGTGAAATACCATTACATAGTTAACAACATTAAGTATATGTTTGTTATTGAAGTATAATACGGTAATAAAAACTTCAGTATTATAGTTTGTGATTTTTTCAACGTTAATTTGAATTTTAGGGGGGATTTGAGAGTATATATGGTAATGGTGGAAAATGGTTTCCATTGTTTTCAATATATATAAGTCTATATTTTTATAATCGGTTGCCCTAAGAATCTTGTATATTTTGTTAGTTACCAAGTAATCAAATTGTAGGTGAAATTGACAAAGTTCTAATTTCATTAGGTTTAGTATAGTTCTTCTTGGTTTTTAAAGTTGTAATTATAAATATTTTTATTTTAGATTGAGTAGAAACCTTTGATCCCTAACCTTAAATTTTTTTTTAATTTTAATATTAATGTTAAATTTGAAGTTTTATTTTAAGGTAAAGATGGAAGGGAGTAATGAATTTCAATATATGGAAAATAATTAGTCTAACGATTATAGTAATAGTGTTCAATTTATGTAAGAAAAGTTTTTAAGGTTAAATTCAATTTTGGCTTTATAGGTATTTATATAGTTAAGTATTGTAGCAATATTAAATTGTTCTTAATAACATGTATTGCGAATGGTTTTTTTATCGATTTTTGCATTGCCTTAATGTTGGTTAAATACCTTCAAATATTTATTTATCGTAATTATTGAAAGTGGTAACTAAATATATATGTTTAGTATTGTTATTATTATAATAATAATATGGGTTTGTACTTGTTATAAGATATGGAAAGGCGTAATTAGTTAGTTACTATGTCATTTTAAGGCTAGTATGGATATTTTCATGTTAATTTATGGACTTAAGTATAGTTTCTATTTTTTTGCCTTCGTGCCTCCAAAATTTGTAATACGTTTAATGTATTTTTAATTAAAGGTAGAGGGGTATTAAATATATATAATATCTATTTTAATTGATATTTAGTAGGTTTGTAATATGTTTACTAATAGCCTTATTTGTTATAGATTTATAGTCGTTTATCATTATTTTAAATTCATTTCTGAGGTTAATTGAATCAATGTATTTGAGATTATTTTCATTTTTGTATATGTTATCATTGTAGCTTCTAACGTAAGTTTATTTGCTGACGCAATTGCTTAGGTGTATTTTATTTACGGTCGATATAGTGGATGTACGTAAGTGTTTTATCGTTTTTGTTGAGGTTGTGAGTTTGGAGATATATACCAATCGAGTTTAATATCTGTATTATTATAGTTATAAGTAAGGAATATAGTTAGTTCAAGATTCTTTTATAGGTAGAGTTAGAATATTTTAAGGAGTATGTAAAAATTTTTTGCTTATAATAGTTGAATGGATTTGTTGATATAATGTATCTTTTTCAGCTTTGATGTTTCTTATGTCTTATTAGTCAAGTATCAGTATATTAAGTATTTGATTACGGAAGTTAATTGTAGTTTTCAATTTTTTTGTATGTTAATTTATAGAACTACTTGATAATATTTTCATTTATATGGTATTAAGTAGGATTGATATCATATATAAAGTAACTTTTGAGATTATGGTGAATTTTCTAAAACAATGTCGAATTTTTTCAATTCCTAAACTAGAAGCTTTTCAATTGGCTAATAAATTTATTGGTAAATATAAAATAAAGACCTAGTATGTTAATTTCTATTTTATGATAAATACCAAAAAATAACCGTAACTTCATATTTGAAAGGTTGTATGATTTATTGGTTTACTTTTTTATTACCGAAAATCTTTAGTAAAGTCGTAATCATTACTAGGTTTGAATTTCCTATAGTAATATACACAGGGGGAAACGTGTCATATTGATTGTATAGATTTTTTTGAGGTTTTCAACCTAAGGTATCAGAGATATTCGTTAATAGTATTAGTAGGTAAGATATTTATGTTTGGCAAAGTTTGAAGAGAAAAATCCAGTGATCGTATTTATAATACGTTCGCGCGTAAAGCCGATTTTTATAATCAGTGTTGTTAATGAACCTGTTGGAATTGTGTATGTTGGAAGACTTAAAGATTGATATTGATTTGGTAATAGTTTTTATTAGTGTTAAATGACTTTTTAGTGAGATTGGTAATTAAGTGGTAGACTTAACAATTTCTTATGTTTAGATAAATTGAGGCTTTATCTTTGTTTTTAGTGTTGGTGCGTTGGGATTTTTAGGTTAGGAGGTTTTAGGAATTCATTTGGATTTGAATAGGATTTTGCGAATACATATGAGGGCAATAAGAAGCGTTGTTGTTATGATATCTTTACTATTCATTATTAAGTCCTCCAGTATCTTTACTATAGTTTCGTATAAATAAATCATACAAATTAAGTTTATCCTTTATCAGATTTTAATATAGACCAAAATATAGTAGTTACGGAGTTTATTCTTTAAGTAGATTTAGTTTGCTTCTATCTTTTTTTTTTTTTTACATTGCAAAAGATTGATTTTAAAAGTATTGGGTAAAATTTTAATAGTTTTAGATACCAAAGTTTATTTAGTAATTTTTTGATTGGAGGATTAATCATCCTATGTAATTAATTAGATTTTTCTCGGTAGCTTTTGGTAGGGCTTTAGATATTACAATGTTATCGATTCGATTGGTTGAAGTAACAGTATTATTATGTGGTCAAGTGGTAGATGTATTGTTTTCAGGTTTAGCAGACCTCTAGCCGATCTGCATAGTAATCTGTATAGCTAATTGCCTGGTCCGTGCCCTATTGTAAAGTAGGTACATACTATACTTAACTTACAGCTAATACTGTAGGTCTATACAAAACAATACACTTAACTTGTAATCAGTATAGTTAACTTTACTATAATTAAAATTGAATTACTGTATTGTAATTACTAATATTTTAATACTGACGGCTTTTTAGTTTGTATGCGTATGTTAGTATGGTTAACCAATCTTTTTCGGTAACCGTTAAATTTTGACGTTGTTAACTAGCTAAACCACTATTAATTCCAGTTAACTTTTACAACAAATTTCACTCATTTATACTTGAATTAACTAAATTTTCCTTTAATTACCCTACGGCTTCGAGGTCTGACTTTATTAATTCTATTGGAAAGTTCTGAATTTCAAAAAGTATTCGAAAAAAAAATTCGATTCAGTATAAATAACTACTGGGATAGAAGGAATATTTAGCTGCCTGGTAATAACTTTAAGGGTTTTCTATAAATTTTTACTTACATTAAAATATGTTATTATATAGTACACCTTTAAAGTTGACACGTTTTATTTAATCATCTTATATGTAATAAATGTTCAATAAATCAGGTTACCAATAATCTTAAATTAATCATGCCACGTATCTTGATTAATAAGGGTTATTGAAAATCCGCTTTATAAAAATAGGTTGGTATTATTTATTAATGATCCGTCCATAAATATTATTAACTTAGCCCTTAACAGGTCAATTTGCACTATATTAATCCCTTGGTTTACGTTTCATATTTGCTACTTAAACCTTATATTTTACCGGTTAAAGTTGTTATTTGTTAAATTCTATATTTACATCGTAAGAAATAGGTAATAAAAAGCCTTCGAATAATATAAAATATTGATATAACTGCTATAGGCATGTTATTTCAATTGCTGTAAAGCCTTAGTTATATTAGTTTCATCGATTAAAGTTGTGTTAATATTTTAGCTCTTTTGGCGAAAGCTAAAGCTGGTATTAATACTAAGTATACAAATTAACCATCCGTTAAAGTTAAATTAAATTATTTTTATCAAAATGATAATCAGCTTATAATTTTAGAATTTAATTTAGTTAATCGCCTATTATTCCGATTATATAAAGTTAACCGTTTCAACGAAAAAAGTATCATTAATTCATATATTTATAAAGCTGAATTTTTTTTCTACTTTACTAATAGATATGGGTCATATATTAAAGATTTTATGACTAAACGTGATTAAAGGTACCATTAATAGGTTAAACCAATATACGTTTTTTCCGGTTAGTTCGTATAATAGATTATTATATTGTATTACCATCTCTAGATGGTAAATAATACGTAATTTTTATAGCAACTTTAGTAAAACGGTCCGTTGTTAATAGATTGCTTATTACGTGTATACTTTTTTTATATCTTAGCTATCAAACATGAACTTACCTTTAGTCTTAACAAGCAAACTTGTTATCAAGGCGATTACTAAGTATTAGCTGATTTTTTAAATTATTGACCACTACATAAGGATTCCATCCTTACCTTTATTACCGTATCTTTAAGCGATTACATGTGATTTCTCATACAGCCGCCTCATAGTCTTACCCTTAATCTCGTAAATAATCTTCAGCTTAAAAATCGTGATATATGGGATTTAAAGGTTAAAGTCGGCTTTCGACACGAATTATATAACTGTTTGAGTTAGTAGGCTACTAATCTCGACTTTTTCATTTTTATAAGAGTTGTAAAAAAACTCAATGATACCTTATATTCTAAAATTTACTGTTAAATTTTAGGTATTCTATTTTTTCAGCTTCCCTATGTAGTATTAGTAATACAGCCCGGTATATATTCTTTTTCTTTACTATTTTTTTCTTTTTTTTTTGAGGTTCTTCACGCTAGCGGAGTTTTATCGATTTTTCGATAAATGTCGGTAAGGTCTCAAGCCTATAATATTCACGTGAACATCAAGTCTTTGAAAAGTAATCAGAATGATTGGTAATTGTAGTATAAAGTAATATAATTATCCAAGAAGAAGCATCCAGAGGTGTACGCCACAGGTGAGGGCTTATAAGCCCTCCACTCAGAGCTTATCACTCTGAAATACTTCTTCTAGACCGATCCACGCATTGCCGTCAGTCTGGAATACCCATTATAGACTGATCTATGCTTGCCTTCAGTCTGGAATAGTCATTCGGTCTGGAATAGTCATTCCAGACCGATCTACGCATGATGCACTTTGCGCCTTGCAAGAGTGCAGCCTGCAGCATGACATGTTACCGTGCACTCTGCAGAAGTACATCTTATAATACAGTGCACTTCTACTTGACCTATGTATACTATCTATAAGAGTATATAGTAATATATACAATAACGGGTAAAAGAGATTCGTATTAGCTGGATCGTTTGGTTTAAAGGTTTTCATCGTTAGTTGTTTTGATATAAGGCTTAACTTGGGTGGTATGGAAAACTATAGAGCCATTAATAGTTTGAACAATTCGTTTAAAGTTAACGATATATATGGTTTTATATAAACCTTTCCATTTACCCGGCTCCCTCCATACAAGGACTTTACTTAATAACGGTAAAGCGAATTCATTGATAATCGTAGGGTCATTCCTGGTATTGAGGTCATCGTTAACTTGACGGTATGTCGATTCTTTCCGGAGTTTCTTTAATATTTTATTATAAGCTATAACTTGTTTTTAGGTACTTACTAATAGCTGATATTTACTCGTTAGGCACAGGTGCGCTTTAAAGGCCAATAGTATAGTTATTAGGCCGTTAAAGATTATAATGTCATTTAGACCCTTCACCACTATTTAAAGGCGTGCTTTTAGATCCGTAAAACTTTCATTCTTTAACCTGAGAATATTTTACATTCAGAGAAGTAATACGTATATGATTTCAACCTTTCCAATACTTTAGTGTGCCTTTACAAGTTCCTGTTTATACTGGATTCCTATTATTTTTGTATCTTTATAAAACTTCGCCATTATAAGGTTAGTACTAATATCGTCGACGACGATTTTGGGTGAGTCAAAATACTTATTAATCTACAGTATACTTAGTGTTTTCCATATATTCTTCGCCGCTAAATATTTAAGAAATTTAACTTTATAAAAGAAGAATATAGAATTAGTGATGGAAAAAATGAACTTATTATTTAAATAAAATATATTAATATAGAACTTATAGTTAAAGTCCTTATCGTTTTCTAGAGTAAAATTGAACCTTCGGGAGGCTTAGGTATATGTTTAATGGTAATGGTAGAGTTTTTTTTAATAGCTTTTAGGGTAAAGTATTCTATATCTTTATATCTTACGTATTTTAGGACTTCAAGCAACCTATTAAAAGTTAGGTGGTTGAAACTTCGGTGTAATTAACGTATTTCTAGCTTCTTTAGGTTGAATACTATTGTTTTTGGGACTTAAACATAAAATCATAGGTTCCCCTATTTAAAGGCGAGGAGAAATATCTAGTTGTTTTTAATTAGGTCGTCGACTTTAACGTTAATATTAACACTGAGAGTCTTTATATCCTGCAAATGAAAAAGGAAAGAGGTAGAGGACTTAAGGATATAAAACTTAATTAAGCTGATAATAATTCAATATACCATTATCCTTAATAACAATAATTATTCGCCTGAGTTAAAGCTAACTTTAACCTTATTAGTATCGTGACGATTGATATTAATAGTCTTAGTACTTTCCCTCTACAATACCACGTATTATAAATAGCTTCCTATCAAATACCCCTTTTCCTTTATGTCTGGTATAATACCTTAAAACGTGTGATCTGTGTAATAATCGCGTATATTAAAGATATATATGAGTTTGAAGGCTTGTTTAGGGTAAAAGTTAGGATCTTTAAAGCTTAAGGGGTATAAAAAGATGTAGTCGATTAGTTATTAGGCTGTATTGAAAACTGCATTTTTATAATATTTTATTTGCTTAAAGATATTGTTGCCGCTAATTACCTTGTCGTCCTTGAATGTTACAATATAATTCAAATAGTCTTATTCAAAAGTAATGGAGTAATAAATGTGGTATATTACATTTTTATTATTATGTTTGATGGGGGGGTGGCAAGTTAACTAGTCGTTCAATTTGCTATAAATTTAATATCTGTCACTATTATTACAACAACAATTTTTTCAGTTAATGAACCGGTTTAAATCTTAACATTATTGGATTTTACTTAGTTATTACATCTTGTTTAAAGCCGTTAGGCTATTTTTAAGTAATTGAATACGCCTATAGCCGTACTTACAGTCGATGTAATTAACCACCAGAAGGTTTTTTTTATCCACGTTAGGAAAGTTGCTGGCTTAAGGATATATACTAAGCGAGTTTGGTATAAGTATTATATTACAGTTGTAAACGAGGAATGCAATTAATTGAAGAAGCCTTTACAAGTGGTATTGAAATGTTATAAAGTGTATTTAAACTTGTTAACGCCTGTAATTACTACTTGTACTTGCTCACAAAGTGTGGCTTTACTAACATATGCTTTATCCATTACTTACTAACATAACATTAACTTATTAAGTATCTAATTAAATATATTTATTAGTATTTTCTCCTTTTCTTCTTCGCTATTATCGTAGTTTACCTCGTAGTAACCTAAGATGTATAGTATTAGATAAGATGGGCGTCGTATTTCATGTAGCTTTTTATGTTATCATGAACTTCGTGAAAGGTGGTTTCTCGGGTTAGAAATGTAAGTTAATAGTCTTTGGCATATCCTGTAAGGATTTTAGAAAACAGTGAGTAAAATTAAAAAGAGATAATCTTAATTCACTTACAAATATTTAACAAGGCATTATTTTCGTAATAAAAAAGTCATAGAGCTTTCTATTATACTTTTATATATCGTATCAGATTTGAATGAAGTCCATAAAAAGCTTATAATTTATATCAACTATTTTTACCGGTTTTGAAAAAAGGTTGCGGTAATTATTTTAGTTTCTATTAGTATTGTTTATAATTTAAGTCTTGAAGCCTCCGAAATACGGTGTTAAGGTTAATTGCTAGTCGTTTAGCTCTAGGGGTAAAGTACTATAGTAAAACCTGTAGTAGGCTTACGCATATAAGCAAACTTACTATAAGAAGACTTTTAAAGAACTTGGCGATTCTGATTAAAGGGCTAGGAGGTAATAGGAACTAAAAGTCTTTAAAGGAGTTGACGATTTTACCTGATTAACTGGTAGAAAACGCCAATGTTAATTTATTTAGCTGCATTGTCAGTTATCGTTTCACGTGTATTGCCATCATTAAAAGCGTACTCCACGATATTACGTGAAGGTAGTAGATTATCGAGTAAATTAACAGATTCTTTATAGTTAACGCATAAAGAGGTTCAACTTAGCTGGAGGTAAAGAAGAGGTCCCTTGAAATATGTACAAGGACATTAAAGGTCTTTAGTACCTTTATTTTTCCTTCGAGGGTTTTAAGGATTGTGTCCTTAAAGGTTTTTTTTTCGTTAAACTGGTTGAAAAATGTTTCGGCTAGTCCTAGTAAAGTATTATTAAGATTTGAATATCACGGTAAGTAATTTATTTCTTTAGCTTAGGCTCAACCGTATATTAAATTATCTTTTATATGTTAGGAGTCTAATAGTTAAGAAACTTATATAAATCCTTAAATACGCGGATACCACGGCTGTAGTCGTTACCGAAGTCCGCGTCGAGAATATACTAGGTAATGCTATTAGTTAGGTAATCCTTACTCGAGGTCCCATCAATATTTGTTATCTAGAGTTATTCGTCATGGTAATTAACAAAAACTGTTCCAAAAGCGTTAATTGCTTCTTTTTAAACAGGATTAGTAATAGCTTAAAAGTAAACAATTACGGTAGTTATCTTGAAGTTTGAGCTTATTTAAAACGTGTAAGGTGAGGGATTTGGTAATATTTAGGTGTGAGGACTTGGTATTTTGGCGTGAAGTTGTATAGAAACTTGGTGACTTGATATTAGGTTGCGCGACATAGCTTTCTTGGCGCGTTTTGGCGGTTTTTAGTATTTTTGCTAAAAATAGCGGTTTCAACGATTAAATTTACGTAAGGTAAAAGAAAATAGTAACGTAAGTGCACAACTTGATATAAAAGGTAAGTTTGAAAATCGTTTGTTATTATTAGTAAAAGTCGAAGGTTCAAAGGTGTAAGCTGTAGGACTTAATTATTTTTGCAGTAGTAATACCCGTAGTGATACTGACTTAGCTGTTTATCAATTTGACGAACTTTAAGAAATTCAACAGTTAATTTTAACATCTTTACAAAAGATTTGTAAAGATTTCTCAGTATTTTCGATAACGATGCCGTTGCTACCTCCAAGTTACCATAAAAACCGACATAGTTTAAAAGTCTTTTCTACTTACTGTCGTAAAAACCGACGTATCTTAAAAGTCTTTTCTAATTACTGTCGTAAATACTGATGTAACAGTAGAGACCTTTCACAAATTTTTTCTTTTGCCTTAATCATTTACAAAGCGTAACCGTAAAATAGCTTCCTTTTTACTTAGCTTATCTATAATTAACTTAATAAGTACTAATCAGTATTAGTAGAGCTTTAAACGTTATAATGTTATCGATTTGATTGGTCGAGGTAACAGTAGTATTATGTGGTTAAGTGGTTGATGTATTGTTCTAGGTTTGGCAGACCGCTAGCCGGTCTGCACAGTAATTTGTATAGCCAATTGCTTAGCTCTTGCCCTAGTGTGAAGTGGGCGCATACTGTGTTTGACTTATAGGCAATACAGTAAGCCCACACAAAATAATATACTCAATTTGTAGTCAGTATAGTTAACTTTACTATAATTAAAGTTGACCTACTACACTACAATTACTACTATTATAACAATTCTTTTAATTATCGCATACGGGTATATTATCGCGAATACTATCATTATAAGTATTATCATTATTATTATTATCGTTGGTATAACCTTTGTCATCCCCATTTTATCTAATATAAAGACTGTAAAACCATTTGTTAAGAAGTTAAATCTAGACAACCTATTTATTACTTTTCTTATATATAATAACAAGGAGTAGTGTATTTGTTAAAGTATCAGTAATAATATTTTCCAGAATAATCAATTCGGTTATGGATTCCTAGGATATACCTCTGGCTTTGAGTAATAAGGCTTTCTGAACGTTAAAAAAGACGTAAAAATACATATAACCACTTTGTTTTAAATTTGTAAAACAAAAGATAACGGCCTGTATTATATTAGTATTGTATCAATCGGCGCCAAATATTGCTATAAAGGTATCAAAGTCATTATTATCACCGTCGCTACCTAAAACGTAATAATCTTCTATGAAAATTTTTACTATTCCATTTCATTATTCATTTTTTTTATAAAAACAGTGTTTTTATTGGAATAGTACTATATTCAATGTAGTAGGTCAACTTTACCTACAGTAAAATTGACTGTACTGTAAGTTTAGTATATTGTTTATAGACTTACTGCATTGGATGTAAGTCGAGTACAGTATACTTCACTTCATACTAGGGTACGGACCAAGTAATTGGCCATACAAATTACAGTTTAGACCGGCTAGTGGTCCGCCAAAGCTAAAACAAGATATACATCACTTGACCAATGCAATAATACTATTGCTTCGACCATGATTCGAATAGACAACGTTCCAACGATCTAAGGCTCTATTAATATTAATCAGTGCTTATCGAGTAAAATATAAATTAGCTAAATAGAAGAAAAAGCTACTTTCCGGTTACGTTTTACGGGTATAGCGGTTAGGGTAGAGGAAAGATTTTTGCGAAAAGCCTCTATTAGTACTATTTCAGTTTCATAACGGCAGGAAAACAAAGAAGATTTTTGGGTTATTTCAGTTCTCTAACGGCAATTTGGAAGTTAACGACGGTATTTCTATTGAAAACACCAAGAAATCTTAGCCAGATGTTTCTTTAAGACGTTAAAATTGACCATTAAAAGTCTTAAAGTTTGGCAAGTTAGTAAAGAACTAAGTTAATACTACTACGGGTGATAGTATTATAAAACTAATTAAATTCCACGGCTAAATAGCAAATCACCTTCGCTTTTTACTACTAATAACGATCTTTGACCTTATTCTTTACATTAAAATTTTACCCCTAGTTTACTTTTTCTACTTCCATTACATCAATTTAATTGCTAAAATCGCTATTCCATTCGAAAACACCAAAAATTGCCAAGTCGCGCCGAAAAAGCCACGTTACGCGACTCCACGTTAAATTGTCAAGTACACATGCAACTTTACGCTAAAACACCAAATCCTCACACCCAAAGATCACCAAGTTCTATATAAGCCAGAACCTTAAGATATTTACTGTAAGCGCTTACTTCGAAGCTATTACCAACTCCGAAAGGGAAAAAACGATTAAATTCCTCGAAACTACCTTCACCAAGTGTTATGACTCAGATAACGGTTGGGTCCATAAATAGGCCGGCAGGAAGCTGAGTTACTCAGAGCCAGGTATCCAACTCATCAGGCGGGAAATACACAAGGATAGGGTTACGCCTAAGAAGAATCAGAACATAGGCAGCATAGGTAAGAGACTGCTTATGCTGCCTAGCAACATAGGTAAGTGATCCTGGACTGAAGAGCTAGATATATAAGGAACACACTCTTTAGGTATTTCCTAGATTCAGTAGATAGCTCTTTAGTTGTTAATCTAAGTATTCTCTCCAGAATAGCTTCACAGCTTTTGATCAGTACTACGAGAAGAACGTGTCGTTGATATTGTATTACGCATACCTCTGCAATCAACCTACTAACATAAACTCCTCTGACTACTACTGATACTCATGGGTATTTAGTGTGATCATTATACTAAGTTCTATGACAAAGACCTCTGAATACTAGATATCGATAAAAACTTAACAAAAAATATCTTACCAACTTCGACGGCTACTATATCTTTAAGTATAATAATACTAAAAACACCAACTAAGTTTTTAGCCATCTCTGTAACCTTTTTAGCGACTAGATTATTAGTATATAGATTGCAATTTAAAACAGGGTAAAATTAAGGATTAAAGTAGAATTTAAATGGTAGGAAGTGTATATACCACTATATGGTATTGAAAAGCTAGTATAATAGCTTTTAAACCTAACACAGTTTTAAAAACACCTTTAAAAACCGTACCCTAAAAAAAAAAGGTATTGAAAAACCTTACTATCCTTATACGCGATTTAGGGAACCTTCCCTTTACCATTAACTAAGTTAAGACTTTTTACGCGCTAGAAATAAGGAACTTATTAATCTATTTGATAACTCGGCCCCTCTATATAATAATATAAAGTACGCTTTGAGCGGTGATAAAGTACGTAAAGTAAGGACCGCCAATGCAACCAAAAGTATTAACGTTGGCGTTTTATACCAATCAATTAAGTAAGATTATCAGGTTTCTAAAAACCTTTAAGTACTCATCTCCCCCCAGCAATTTAATCTATAAGCCCCTTAAAAACCCTCCTATAGAAGATTTACCTATATACGAAAGCCTATCACAGGTTCTACTACAGGATTTTACCCCTCGGGCTAGGCGACTAAAAATTACTCTTAATACCATACCTTAAAAGCTTTAAGGCTTAAACTACTAGAAAACACTAATTAAAACTAGGATAATTATTACGACTTGCCCTTAAAACTTGTCCAAATAGTTAATATTAATTACAAATTTCTTACGAACTTTGCCAAGATCTAAAATGAAGTAAAGAAGTATAAAGAAAAGCCTTATAACATTTTCAATACCAAGATAATGCCCTTTTTAAACATTTATAAGTGGATAAAAGTTTCCCCTTTAAGTTTTGACTTACTATTCCCCGAAATCCTTATAAGGTATACCAGAGATTATTACCTAACCTTCCTTACCTGAGCTACTACATTTCGCAAGATTTATAATAACATAAAGGGCTGTTTCAAATACAATGTCTACCTTACGTAATATTATACAAATTGGGCCACTACGAGGAAAACAACGATAATAGCCAAAAAGAAAAAGAAAAAAACACTAATAGATATACTTAACTAGAAAATTAATAAGTTAATACTATACCAAAAAGTAATAGGAAAAGTTAACGTTAGTAAAACTACACTTTGCGAATAGGTACGGATAACAGTTACGGGCGTCAACGAGTTCGAATACGCTTTATAACGCAAAAATACCATTTTCGAAGGTTTTTTTAACTAGTTACGTTCTTCGCTTGCCATTGTAATAACGCGTACGTAAAACTCGCTTAATATATACCCCTAAGCCGGCAACTTCTTTGACGTGAATTAAAAAGACCTTATAGTAGTTAATTACGTTAACCGCAAGTACGGTTACAGATAATCTTAACGCTTAAAGTCTAACCTACCAGTTATAGATTAAAGGCAATAATCTCGCTAGCACTAACAAGGTCAAGATTTAGGCGAATCAACTAACCATTAGTATTATCGTTATAAAAGTGGCAAAAGATATTAAATTTGTAATAAATTTAACTATCAATTAATTCGGAATCTCGTTGCCGAACGAAATAATAAAAAGGTAATATACTTCATCCAATACCTTACCACTTAAAAACAGGACTACTTAAACCAAATCGTAAACTTCGAAGGCAATGAGTCAATTAATAGCTACAAAAGCCTTAAAAATATTAAATAACATAAAGATACTACCCCTAACGCGGCTTAATAATTAGCTGACCATACCTTCCTATATCTTTTAGGTGGTAAAGACCCTTACCTTTACTATAACTAAGCCCTTAACCCCTTATATACCTTTAACTTTGACGATCGTTATGCAAACCATACGTTCCAGGGTATTATGCTAGATATAAAGGTAATAAGGTACTTAACAAAAGTCTATTCGTAGTACGTGACACTTTGGAGAGAAAACATTACAACTGCTAAAATTAATTGTTACAATATTAAAAGAGCTAAAGTTAGTTTTACACCAGGCGAACAACTTTCATTATTAGTGACAACGGTAATTCAAACTATTATAAAAGCAATTACATCTCACACCCTTAAGTCTCTTACATATTTCTTTTTTTACTTAAAGAATGTAAAGAATTTTGGAATTAATGTCGACATTAACGCAAACGAGTCAGTTAAAAACAACTAGAGGTTTCCCCTCGCCTTTAAGTAGGGGCACTTATGGTTTTATCTTTAAAGTCTGGAAGCATTAGTATTAAACCTGACGAAGCCGGAAATACGTTAATTATACTAGCATTTTAACCATCCAGCTGTTAATAGGCTATATAAAGTTTTAAAGTCTGCAAGGCATAAATATGTGGAATAATTTATCTTAAAAGCTATTGAAAGAATTTGTCACCACTACTAAACGTATACCTAAGCCCTCAGGAAATTTAAATTTACACTAAAAACGATAAGAACTTCAATTACAAAATCTTCGTCGATATATTTTACTGAAACATTAAACCTATTTTTTACATTATTAATTTCGCAACCTCTTTTTACAGTGCTAAATTTTTAAAGTCCCTTTCGACAAAAGATACGTAGGAAACATTAAAGATTTTATAAATTAATACGTACTTGAGCCTACCCAACGTCGTTGTCCACAATATCAGTACCAACTTTATGGCGGTAGAGTTTTTAAAAAATACCGAAATAATGGGTATCTAATGCAAATAGGTACCTATAAAAGCCCACCAAAGCATTGAAAAAATTAAAACGGTATATGTACTACTTCGCTAAGCGTATAATATCCTTACTTTTAAAATTAAAAGTTTTATGGATTCGGAGGCATGCCTATAAATAATGGTAAAAGGCCTAAAAGATACTATGGGCTCAAACGGCTTAGTACCAATGCTACTGGTTTTTAAAGTATACCACCGCCTAACAAGTATATTTTCGCCCTTAGCAAATACTAGAAAAATATGCTACGTCTTACAGCAAAGCTTTAAGTAAACTGCGAAGAGAATCGATACACCGCCAGGTTAATAATGCTTTTAATACCAGGAATAGCTCTTTAACAATCAATGTTCTTACTTTGCCGTTATAAAGTAAAGTCCTCGTGTAGCGGAAGACGAATAAATAAGAGGGCTTATCCAAAATTTTAAGTATTGCGAACTTCGAAGTAATTGTTAAAACTACTAACGGTTTTATATCTTTCTAAATTACTTAGGTTAAGCCCTATATTAGGGTTACTAACGATAAAAACCCTTAATCCAAGTGACTGAGCTAATACAAACCTCCTCTATATATTCTTAACAAGTTAATAAAACGTCGTTGGTGTAAACGACTCCTAAAGAAAAAAGAACTTTAAAGAGGAGGAATATATACTAGGCCACATCTACAATACTACTTGAATAAACAGGAAAAAGAAGGATAACGAAAGCTTAATATTGAAGTTTCAAACGTAAAGAATTATTAAAACCTCCAGCAAACCTTTCGAGGAAAATTATAAATTTGAGAGTAACGGCCTGATAATTCGAAGGGTTATATAATTCGTATTAAAGACCGATTTCAATCTCTGAAACCCAAATGTCACGATTTTTAAATCGAAAATTATTTATAAGGTTAAAGACAAAACTATAAAGCTGCTATACAAAAAAATACGCTTGATAATTTAAGGATACGATAATAAAAGTAAAGACTAAATCCTTACGTAGTCATCATCAATTCAGAAAGCTAGCTAACGCTTAATGTTTAGTTTGACAGCAAATCTACTCGTTAAAATTAAAGGAAAATTTACGCTTAATAGCCATAATATAATGTAAGCCTAAATGTAATCAGCAACGTATCTATAATGGATCGTATTACTAAAACTGCTACAGAAACTACGTGTTATTTACCATTTAGAAACGATAATATAATATATTAAACCACTATAAGGATTATCAAAAGCAAGCGTCTATTCATTTCTTACTTGTCAGTTGTACTTCAAATTATGAATAGCGACAAAATCTTTAATATAAGACCCGTGTTTACTGGTAATACATGAAAAGGATTTTGACTTAATGAGTATACAAACTATTAATACCCTTTTCGTCGGAACGGCTAGCTTTGTGGCACTAAAACAACAGGTGATTAATTACTCTAAGTTCTAAAATTACAAGCTGGTAATGACGTTAACAGAAAAAAGTTAACTTGATTTCAATAAATCGTCAATACGTATACTTAATGTTAATACTAGCCTCAATTTCTGTCAAAATAGCCAAGACACTGTTTTGGCTATAATCAACAAGACTAACGTAACCAAAGCCCAACTGTACTTAGAACAGCATACCTGTAATAGCTATATTACCACCCTATATCAACTAGAGGCATTATACAACCTATCTATCGCGGCATAAATACAAAAGCTAACAGATAAGGACTTTGATCGGCGAAACGAAAAGTTCGAATAAAAAATGCGAAATATGAACTACGGAATCAATATAATTCTAATCGACCTGTCAAAAACTAAGTTGATAATATTTACAAACAGATTTTTTACAAATAACATCAACCTATCTTTACAAATCAGCTTCTTAGTAACTCTTGTTAATGAAGATAAGTGGCAAAATTAGTTTAATATTATTAATAATTTAATCTACTAGACCTTCATTAAGTGTAAAAAGATTATATGAAACGTATTAGCTTCAGAGGTCTAAAGCATAATAGCGGGCTTTAAGGTAAGCATAATATTGTGGAAAACCCTTAACCTTATCACTAGGTAGTTAAAAATTCCTCATATTCCGGTAGTAATCTATATCGACTTAAGGAACCTTTTCGAATACCTCTCGAAACTCGGAACCATTAGCGAAAAACGCCTAATAATCAACGTAATGGCATTCCATAAAGACTACAAAAGGAGGGAGATTAAGGAGTTTCGATAGATTAGCGGCAAAAAAAAAACCCGCTAATACTATAACGAAAACAGTATCAAACAAAGCACTAAAGAGGTTTGTAGACAGTAATAAATTGACCATATTTATCGAGAGTTACGTTGATAGGCCACCTGGCAAGTTCAAGTCACATGCAGGCGACTAGGATTATACCGGCAAACTGAAAAACTACCAGGGAAGTGAAAACTACAATGATGACCTGTTTAACTAGCATAGCTAAAGTAGAAATTCACAAAGGCCTGTGGCAAAAGAATTTTTTATGGGAGTTGATAAACTCAAATCTTGGAACGATGAAGTAATTAAGGTCAAATAGGGCCAATTCGTATGCAATTAGGTGTAATTCAGTATAAAAGTCAATTGGAATTAACAGGCGGTTGGCAAGTTAACAAGGTCGCTATTTAACGCTAACTGGAAAAGAATTAGTCAACTACACTAGCGTATACGTACAAACTAAAAAGCCGCTAGTATTGGAATAGTATTACATATAGTGTAGTAAATTAACTTTACTTATAATAAAGTTAACTGTACTATAAGTTAAGTGTATTATTTATGGACTTACCGTATTAAGTATAAGTTAAGTGCAGTACACTACACTTTACACTAGGGCACGAGCCAAGCAATTGGCTATACAAATTACAGTGCAGACTAGCTAGCGGTCTGCCAAACCTAAAACAAGACATCCACCACTTGACCAATGCAATACTACTATTACTTTGACTACGATTTGAATCGATAATGTTGCAACGATCTAAGGCCCTACTAATAGTTTTTTTATATAAATAAATTCAATATCCTCAAGTAATTTATGTAATATTCCAACTCTCTACATCAGAAAACATAATTCAATGTCAGAAAACTTTACAGGTTAGTTTCAATAGTTTTATTTTACTATTGAACTATTAAAGTTATCAAATTAACTGTTGGACTCATAATTACAATCTAAAGAATTCTAAATATCATTATTTTCAGGTAACTTGGTACAGCTCTTAATAGGAAGCAGTGCAGATGTTATATTAATATTATTTGTAGGATTGGTATCCTGCGTGAAATACGTAATAATGGCTTCCTTTCCAGCAAAGGATCGCTTTAATAATGTAGGTATACTAGTAACAATTTCGAGTTGCCGGATTATATTTATAAACGTTGCTTATCTATTCATGTTATATTACTTTATATATATAGTTTGCCCACTGGTAGCCTCATTTCGTTTCATAAGTTCTATTTAAAAGGTTTTAGTAAATCGTTTATATTGCGTACTTCATTCGTTTTACTATATAATTAGAGCGTTTTGTAACTGGTTTTGGGTGCGTGTATTAAGGAATTGCTCCAAAACCGAAATGTTGAAACTTGAGTTGTTAAAAGATATAGTTTTAAATTATAACCGTTTGAAAGTTATTAAAATACTATTGGAAAAAAGAAGGTTAAGAATTATATGTAAAAGAACCTAAATAAAGGTATCGTTTAAAATAGTTGGATATTATTTATAATCCTCGATAAAAAGGAAAAGGAAAACCTTAATATGGAACTACTATAGAACTAGTAATAAGGTATAACCTGGTCATATAATTAGTTACGTAGTATAGATAAACTTGAGAGTAGGATAAGAGTATTATAAGAATATGGTAATTGCTAAGGCTAGATCTTTAGCAACCACCAATTCAAGCACTAGCTTGTTATAGTTTTAGTACCTTTTTAAATTAAAAATAACTAGTAAAAAACGTTTAATAATAGACGCAATAACTTTTTGCGAAGTTTACAAAAATAGGGAAATTGAAAAGTTTCGATAAATAATAAATCGATAATAAAAACAATATAGTTAATGTTATAATGAAGGTTATATTAAATAAGGCACTAGAAAAGTTTGTGGATAGCAATAGACTGATGATAAGGATTGAAAGCTACGTTAAGAGGCTACTTGATAAAGTATTATGCAACAAGAGATAGGGGGGAAGGCAGGAGTACCCTAGTAAATTAGATGATTGTTAAGCTATCAAGGTTATTGATAATACAGATTTGATTGATTGGCACGTTCAAGTTGGATGTGTAGTTTTGTGTATATTAAGGGATTGGAGTATAAATGTAATGTAGCATTTATTTGCGGGTTGGTAAGTGGTGGGAAATAAAAAGGCTATATAAATGGCAGTGGGGAAGGCACAAGGAAGTACTTGCGCTATCAAAAACTTGTTTTACAGGATGCATTGGTATTGGCACTAGCATCACAAAAATAAAAAGCCGTTAGTGTTGGAATAGCATTCAAGTGCAGTGCAGTTAAAGTTGACTGTACTATTCAAGTCAATCGTAGCAAAGTGCCTAATTCAATGTGGGGCGCGGGCTAACTAATTGCTTATACAAAGTAGTGTGTAGACAGACTGGCTAGCGGTCTGCCAAACTTAGAAGGAACACTTATCTACCACCTGACCATTGTAATACTACTGTCACTTCGACCACACTTCGAATCGACAACGTTGCAACGTTTAAAGGCCTATCAACATAGAATGTAATACTAATAAATAAATAATTATTTTTATTTATTTGTGGGGCGTAAAAACCCAATAAATAGGAATGTTGGGAGAAAGCGATGTATTTGTGATTCCTAACCCCAATTCAATGCGCGATGGATATACTTCTACCATCCCGGCTTTGTTACAGACTACATAGTATTGTACTGTCTGTGTCATATTGTTAGTAAAGGATCCGAACCCTGTCAGGTTCAATTGTGCTACCTTTTTTTTTGGCCTTTCCACCCTCGCACAATGCTGAATTTGACGAGTACGCAGCCTGAGGGCTGCTCAACAAGTTGTCGGTGCGCGTTCCACTCACCTCTCGTCAAAAGCAGGGACATGATGAGAAGTCTACGTATACGGCGACCTTGCTGACAAAGCCGGGTTGTGCAGGGTTTGCTTGCACACTGGATTAGTCTGGAAACGAAGAAAATCGCCGTATAGACCGTATAGACGCATGATGAGGGTGTTGCTGCGTCTCGTGACAGGTGCCGAAAGATCGGGTCCCAATGCACTGCGCTCGCGCCACCGGAAAAGCGCTCACCACAGACCCGGCTGCCCAGGAGGGCCCTCTACTTGCAAATTCAAATGCCACATCTGGTCCACAAGCGGTCTTCAACAAGGCCAAGATGCGGCTGCTGACGTGGTGGTGGTGGTGGTGGTGGTGGTGGTGGTGGTGGTGGTGGGTGTGCGCTCATGAGTCGCCGCCGGTGAAAAGTCTACTTACTGCGTCGGCGTTGCTTCTGCAAGGCGGGCCAGAATCCTCTGGAAGCTCAGCTCTGCACAGGTTGTACCATCGGCCCGTGAGCTCGACGGGGTCGTCGTTTAGGGACGGGGAACAACCTCACTTGGATGGATGGGCTGGCTGTCCGCCGGGACTCCTGGTTTCCGGGCTCAGGGCCATGTTCCAGACCTTGTGCTCGGCCGACAGACAGTCAAGTTCCCGAGCAACGGAGTCCCGGCAAGAGACTGCCCGCCGTTGCCCGGCTGTACTGCACTGGATGCCTTTGTTTTGATGCTCAAGCTGCATGTGGATTGACTCTTCGATACGATTATTGCGTGTGGAATTGTTGTCGGGATAGAATGGGACCCGCTGCTCACGCTCGGTTGGGCACATCGGACACCTCGCAGCTTGCGTCGCCCCGTCCCGCCTTGCGATGCCGCCTCGTGTGCCAGTTGTACACGGTAGCAGGGCTTGAGAATGGACAATGATAGGCACCACCGTCGTCAGCTAACGTCGAGGCCAGAAGCAAGATTATGCCGCAGCTGCGTCCACATGGCGATCTGCCCTGCGGGGGCCCTGCATTCGGAGACAGATGGTCGCCGCCGCTATCGCCGCGTCTGAAGCGGCAATGATGGGCAAGTCCTCTTGCAGATTGGTAGATGCAGAGGAAATGAATCAACAAAGCATGGCTTTTCAGAAAAGAACAGTGAATTCTAGCAGGGATGGAGCTTGTCGGGGGAACAGACCGTTGTGCTTCTTTGCCACCACCAATCGGTTTTGCTTCTCTCGCATAGTCTTTTTTTGGCACTTTTTTCTATTTTTTTGATTATTTTTATATATTTGATTTCCATTTTTGCTTCAGCAGATACCTATGAGCTCATCGGACGCCTGCAAAAGAGCGACGAGTGTCTACGGCGGCATGCATCTACATTACCGTGCATGCACAGTACGTACCATGGGCATTGTTGGTACTATGTACATTCACTGCGTTGGGGCAGGGGAGCATCTGCATCCTGCCTGTTCTCGCCAAGTACCCGTGGCAGCTTCTGAACCGGCTCCCCTTCTCCACAGCCGCCACCTACAACTAAACATGACGCCGTCACAGCCGACTCCTTCCTGTGTCCTCCTGACCGACTGCCAGCGGTGATGGAGCTCGGGAGACGTTCCGGATGGCCATGTGCACGGTCTCGCCCTTCAGGCTTCATCCTTTGACTCGTCGGTGGGGAGGCTCAGGACACGCAATCACACGCAATCGAGGACAGACATGCTATTTCCAGGACGATCGCAAGGAGCCTGCGGAGGAGCAGGGTGGTCCCGCCACGCTGGTATACTGCTCCCCGCCTTGCAGCGCTCACAGCCACCGGTGTGACGAAAGCGAGGGCACCACAGCAGGTGGGTGAGAAGCACCACCCCCCACTCATCGCACAGGAGCACGCCAGACAGCCCTGATCCATCAGGCTCCCCTTTGGTGCGTGACTGTTGGGAAGCGGGAAACACATCTAGCCCCCCCCGTC
>JASMMZ010000003.1:32335127-32546980 GCA_038502455.1 Anisogramma anomala | reverse complement strand
CTTCCTTTTTCCCTGACTAATCGATCGATCTAGCCATCCGGCAGCCAAAGCGACGCATCCGGACACGAACACATCCCAAGCCGGCGGAAAGTTGGCAGGCCTGTCAGGGGTCGCTGGGCTGTCTTGAAACTCCGTAACAAGTTCGCCAAGCCCCTTGTGCCATGGCCCCGCGGCCAAGCCCTTGCCTTTGCCGTATATCGAACAACAAAGAGTTGGGTCCAGATCAGTCCACCCGCTGCGCTATTGCTTCGTACATACAGATCCAAGGAAAGGGAAAAAAGGAGCGCCTGGGGGGGGAGGGGGGAAGGACTCGAAGCTGGTCCTTTGGCGGTCTAACGAAGTCTAAGTGCCACCATTGGCTCGAAACCCGACGGCCCCGGCCCACGACCCGACGGCGCTCATTGGCTCGGACGGCCATTGAACTGCGCGGTCAAGTGGTTGCGAAGCTGCCTGGGCTGGCTATGTAGGCTGGCTCTCCAATATTCTTGCGTCCAGTCTGCGCAGATCCAACCGTCACGCATTATTTTTTTGGCCGCAGGGCTGGTGGAGGGAAGCTGAGGCCTTCGTCGCCGCCCGCTGTGCCACACGGCCGGCCACCGTCGGCCCGCATTGCGAATCGGACGGCGCGAGCACATGCTGGAGGTACTGTGCAGGACCGGTATGCCCATCAGGCGATGCATCGTCGCGGCGAGGGCTCCCCGCGTCGAAAAATAGCCTTCAGTAGCTCGCCGGTCGGCGGCAGAGAACACACACACACACACACACACACTCAGGACGTACCCAACAAGGAGCTCGAGGTCGTCGGCTGTGGAGGGCGCTCCCTGTGCTGCTGCACTCCTTCGGCACTTGCTGCCTGAAAACCGTCCGCAGCGGCCCGGCTTACGACGCCATCTGTGTGATTGGGAGGCTCTGGTGACACAGTGGTTGCGAGGGACTTCAGCCCTTGACCAGACCGAGCCACAACTGATGAGAAAAGTCGGTAGGCAACTCATGGGCCCAGTGGCCACCTCCATCGTCGGCCAGGGCTTCTCATAGCCCCTTAACGGGGCGATAAAGAAAAGGGTAAAAAGGAGAGGAGACTGAGAAGGCGATATAATTTTTTTATCTCGACAAGCTTTTGTTCCCTTCTTGGAAACAAAAAGCCAAGTATTTGCAGTAGTTACACGTTTACTTTTTTTGTTTAATTAGTCTTATGCAAACCATAGGCTTATGAAGCAGGCTATCTGAAGATCTAATAATAACTACTTACAATGTCAAGGAAGTGGGACCTACTCATGTGAAAAGAATCATCACTTTTGTTTCTTTCTTTGAATCCCAAGGTTTCATTCCAGAAGTTTATCACGAAGGGGGCAAAAACATATAAACTTGAAACAACCCTCCAGTCCTACTATCATTACACTCAAAATGTCTCCAAATTCAGAGTTCCCATTCTCGTATCCGCACAATCATCAACCAAGGAGAAGAACCATGCCAAAAACAACCATGACATGGCTGTTTATAACACAGCCCATGACTAGCAGTGCCATCACATAGGATTTTTTTTACAAGTGAGCAATACCACATTCACGCCATAAATATTTCCGTGAAAACTAATTTCATATTAGCAAACTTATATGGATGTTTGTCATCATTACCAATATATTGAAAATTGTAAGGGGTTCCCAATCATTGAAAAATCCACACACGATGTAACATCTTCATTGAAGGTCGTATGAACCTGAATTGGAAGTTAATTCATGTGTAAAAGCATAAATCATGGGTTAATCCGTGCTTCAAATTTTAAAAATTATAGACTATCCCATAATTCATACTTTTACGTACAAAGTAACTTATAAATCAGCTTTATACTATCATGAATTACGCTGTTATATCATGTACAGATTGGTAAATAATTAGTAATGCTGTTGAAACAGCAGTCAATTGCAGTACAGTCAAGCCAACTGTACTGACTGTAGGTTGATTATACTGACTGCAAGTTGACTGTATTGGCTGCAAGTCAATTGTCGTGGAGTGCCCAATTCAATGTGGGGCACGGGCCAAGCAGTTGCCCATACAGATTAGTGTGCGGACCGGCTAGCGGTCTGCCAAACTTAGAAGTAACACATCACCATTTTCAATGCAATACACCAGTTACTTCGACCACGATTCGAATCGACTACATTGCAACGATAAAGGCTTACCAATACTAATCAGTGCTTGTTAGTTTAAGCACAAATAAAGCTAAGTAGGAGAAAAAGTTTCCGGTTACGCTTTGCAATTACGTAAGGGAAAGGGATTTTTTTTACGAAGCGCTCTGGCTACTATGCTACTGTTTACAAGCATTAAAAGGCAGAACTTTGAAGTCCATTGTTATTCACATGTACTCAAAAACAACGACGGTATTGTCACACTGTCAAGAAATATTTATTAAACTAATCTTGAAATCAAACGCTGAAATTAACTGGTAAAAGTCAATAAATCCACTCGAACGATTACCAACTTATTAAAAACTTTAAGTTAATAAACAGCGAAATCGCTACTGAAAACCGCTAACTTAAAACACTAAATAAAAAACTAGACCTATACTTCCTCTATACTATACATTTTAAATTGATTTTTTTCTACATAATAAGATTGTTAATTAAATATGTAAGCAAATCTCAAAATAGCTTCTAACAATATTAAAATTAATATTGTTATCAACTCTACCAAAAAAGAAACAGTTAAAACCCTTGGAATTATATTTGTCAAACATTTTAATAATAACGTATATTTTCAAAAGTTAATGAAACCTTTGATGTGAAATATAAAACTAATTATATTAGTCAATATATCCTTAATATAAACCACAATAAATAGAACTATAGTATCGGAGCCCTTTACAATTTCACTAGATTCTTTAATAATTAATTGTTAGATATATAGAAAAAAATGGGTGAATATAAAACTAAAAATCAACATAAGTAAACGAGGGATTTCACTACCAGATAAACTGAAAAAAAGGTAATCTGGCGAAAGTACTTTATGAATATACCACAAACAAAGATCCTTACTAAATACTAAAAAACAAAGGCAAAAGTATCGCTAGCAACAACGCTCATTAATACCCACACATACATTTCCAAGGTCTTGCTCAAATTCAAATAAATTCGTTGAAGTATCCTATACGAATACCTCAATACCCTACTGTTATCAGTAATGGAAAAAACTCAATTAATCCAAATATGAAAAAACCTCAAATCCACCAATCGATTAAACAAACCCCCCCTTAAAAAGCCTTTCGAGACCAGCAAAAATATTACTAAACCTATAGAAATACTCAATAAATCCCAAGTATCTTTGGCACCCTTATGCTATATTCAATTCTAATAGGTTTGCCAATGGTACTAGACACAACAATAAAGAAAGAATAGTTTTACACGAAAACTTACAATAGATTTAACCACTGGCTCTTTCCCTCTAAACTATGCTAAAAATAACTACTCTACTCATTAATACCAATACTAATACTAGTACTTCTAATCCAAAAAAAAAAAAAAAAAAAAAAAAAAAAAAAAAAAAAAAAAAAAAAAAAAAAAAAAAAAAAAAAAAAAAAAAAAAAACCGTATAACTAGTATAATACTATTCTCCCTCAAGATATAGCTATAATAGATATAGATTATACAATAATTACGATTTTTATAAAGATCTACAGTAGTAAAAAGAAGTATAATATTTAATTGTATAGCCTCGTAAACATCACTTTACAACTATTTTTTCATATTTGCCATTGAATTAAGATCAAGGTACCAGATTTCCACTCGTGATTTTCTAATATTTTCAACGGCTAAACTAAAAACGATTACATTTATTACGTGACGAATTACGTATGATTTCGAAAATACAACAATCTCGAAAATCACTTCAAATGCGATACTAATCTCGTCTAATATTATATAATTTGTAGTATGATTAAGTGATTGCAAATACTCAAATACCAATAAGATTTGAAAATGAAAATGTACTTCATTCATTAAATACTAAGTAAGCTAATATTTTACTAGCAAGTAATAGAGAATATGAGGGTTAATAAGGATATACTATCTTAGTAAGTTTATTAGGCTATCATGGGGCATGAGAAGTTTGAATACGCTCTATAATACCTTAAAATTACCTATAAAGGAGTTTTTTGTGCTAATTGCATTTCTCATTCGCAATTGTAATAGTATGACTGCCAAGTGTAGCCAATATATTACCTTAATTTTATAGCTCTATTTATGAAGACAATGATAAGAACCCTGCAATTACTCACTATATTGGTTGTATGATAAACTTCAACAATTCAGATAGCAAAAAAAAACATGTATTGAAAGCTTAAATAGTAATACATATGAAGAAGATATTTTATTTAAGTTGAAATTTTACCTATAAGTGTTTTTATTAAAATAACGTTTGAAGTTATTGGACTTATAACAAATAAAGCTATTAATTAATACATTATTGTTGGAATAGTAGTTAATTTCTGTATATTATAATTAACTACACCATTCCAAGGTAATTATGTTGGATGTAAGTTGACCGTATTAACTGCAAATCAATTGCAGAGAGAGCACAATTTAAAGTAGGATATGGATTAAGTAGTTGTCTATACAGATTAGTATGTAGATTGGCTAGTAGATTGAAAAACTGAGAAGGAACCACATTTTTACGTTTAATGAAATATACTAGTTATTTCGATCACAATTCTAATCGACTACATTATAACGATAAAGAATTATTAATATTAATTAGTATTTATTAGGTTGAATATAGATAAGTTAGGTAGATAGAAAAGCTACTTTTCAGTTATTACGTTTTGTTTAAGTAAAGTAAAAAGAAGATTTTTGGTAAGTGTTTTTATAAGTTATATAATTGTTTGTGGTAGTAAGTAGAGAGAATTTATAGATTGTATCGTTGTTTACGGCAGTTTACAAGTAGCGACAACATATTGAATTATCGTTATATTTATTGACTTTTTTTTTTTAAAAAAAAAAAAAACCACTTTGATATTAAGTGTTAAAAAGTACTTAGTTCTTGAAATCTTTAAGTTTTGAAGTTGAGAAGCAACTACTAAATTTTTGAAAATACTAAAGTTGAAAACGGCTAAGTCGTTACTACTATAACTACTACTATAAATCGTAAATCGCCAAGTTCAAAACCCTTATAACAAAAAATTACAACTTTAGCGATGAACAACTTACAACCTCTTCTTTTACACCGATTTTTCCCCTATTATAAAACCATCTATTATAAGATCATTAATTGAACGTATAATCAAACCCTAAAATGACTACTAATAACCTTTAGATAGATATCGTTATAGATTCCACTAGAGAAAACGTGACCAAAAACTTCGAATTTAAGCTCGTTGAAAATTAATAATAACTTACAGTAAATAAACGTCGATGAAGATATTAACCTAGACTATTGAACTAATTATATCGGTTATTTCGTTTCTGACTAAAACTTAAAAGTAATTAATTAGTGATTTGTTGCCTACGACGAATTTTATAGATGATTTAACTAATAAACTTGGGATAGGTAAAAAAAGACAAAAAGATAGGTTAAGAATAAGTTCAAGATTTGTTTTTATAATCACGGAATAAATATCTTAGTGAAGAAAGATATAGAAGGCAATTTGACTAATGTACTTTATAAATGCGTTACGAATAAGAACTATTAATAGATACGTGATAATAAGGGTAAATATATCGATGGGAAAAGTATCTTTCAATGTCTTTTTATATATTCACAAGGTTTGGCCTAAATTTAGATAAGTTTCTTCAATCTTTTTACCCAAATACTCTTAGGGATCATGGCTGCCAGAAACGATGAAGACTTAATCAATCTAGATGTGGCAAAATTTTAAGTATACTATTTGACTAAGTAGGAACCCCATTAAGGAGTCTTTCAACACTAACAGAACTATTATCAAGTTCACAGTAATTTTGAATAAGTTCTCCAACACTCCTAGTAAGTTACTTAGCAATTTTATTTCTAATAAGTTCGTTGACAATACGAGATCTAATTACATGGACGAAGCGGCTTTATGTAAGAACCTATGATAAACCTAATTATTATCTTTTTTCCCAAACTTTACTAGAGTGAATTAATATATCCATTAATATTAGTACCTCTAGTTAAAATACCCAGAAGAACCATATAACCAATATAGTATTTCCTTCCTTTAAGATGTTGTTAAGGTAGATACAGATTGCATAATAATTACAACTTTCGTAAAGATTTGGAGAAGTAAGGAGAAGTATAACAGTAAGTTGTATAGCTTTCTATATATTAAGTTACGACTATTTGTTAATATTTCGTGTTAGATAAAGTTTTTTTTTACCGGTTAATCTAAGGATAACTATCTTTTTTACTTGAATTGTCTATTGTTTTGAGAGATTTACAATGGTTTTAAAGATTATTTTAAGTACGATATTAACCTCGCCTGGAATTATATAAATTGAATTATTATTAAGTGCCTATATATATTAGAGTACAATTTTTTTTGGAAACCATAATAGATCTTTTCAATTAGATGATTAATAAGATAATGTTTTACTAATGAGTTATGAGTATTGTGAGAGATGGAGATAATATATTGTGCTAGCTAGTTTATCAGGCTATCAAGGGAAATAAAAAGGTTGAGTACACCTTATAATGTTTTGAAGCTATTTGTAAATGATTTTTTAGCTAATTGCATTTCTAGTTAACGACAGTAATAGTACGAGTGCCAAGTTTGGCGAGTATATACTTTTAGGGTTATGACTTTAACGATAACAATAACAACTCTGCATATATACTTTATATTGATTGCAACTACAGCAGGTTTATGTAGTTCGTTTAGTAACAGACTTTGAATTGGAAGTTTTAATGGCAACGTATGCGAATGTGAGAATATTCTGGTTTAAGCTTAAGTTAGTGTCGTAAGTTTCTTTGCTTAAACAATATTGAAAGGTGTTTGATTTATAGTAAATAGGATTGTAAGTTAATAAGTCATATTAGAACCAAATTCCAATGAAGGTAGATAACGTATTATATTAAAGATCCCACTAATTTCAACTGAGAATATATCCAATACGTTTTAGAGTTTCGTGGAATAGAGATAAAAGATTAAGGAAGAAACGCCCAAGGTCATTGACTGACATAATGATATTAGCCTTAGTTTTAAAGTAACGCAATAACTAACTGATTACATTTTCTTATATTGTTTGAAAGATAAAGATGTCTGTTATTGTTGTGAAAATAATAAACCTCAACTTATATATTTATTTATCATTTGAAATTATCCTGCGAAATAGGTTGTTTAAGGTATTATACTGAATATTAGAGTAGTGTGATACTTAATATAAGGTTATTTACAGTATTTCGTATTATGAAAAGATATTGATACTGTTATAAAATTGACTATACAGATATTGTCAAAGCTCAAGTTAGATTTGATCTTGTTGAAGAACTTTTTTCCTTTGAGTTAACGGACGTAATTATTATAGTTAGATGTATTGTTCTTCATATCTTGGAATTTCCTACCCCTCCCCTTTTTTTACCTGGAAAATATGAAGAATTTTGGTATAAAAATTGATGTAAAAATTGAAGAACTGGTTAAAGGAACGATTAAATGTTTTCATTCAGTTTGAAATGTAAATATTTGTGTTTTTTTAGGGATAAAAGTAGTGGTATTAAAACTGACATACTTTGAATTTCGTTTATCACAATAAAGATTTAATAATCTTATAATTGATAAATTGTAGGAAGTTCTTAAGGTACTTGGTTATAAATATATGTACTTGTCCACACCAAAATGAATTGAAAAACTTCTTTACTATTGTTAAATGCATTTTTAGACTCCCCTTGTATTTAGGTTTACGTTAAAGAAAGATCAAAATTTTAATTTTGAGATTTTTACTAACGTATTTTATATTATAGGTAAAGTGATACTTTATATCGTAAGCTTTATAACATATTTTTCCGTTATAAAGGTTTCGAATATTATTGCGGAGAAGTAAATACAGAAAGAATTGTATGAGGTATGAATTTATACGTATTTGAGAACTTCAAATATATTAGTCTGCAATATTGATATTAATTTCATTACGATAAAGTTTTAACATAATATCAAGTCGATGTAGAATTTGTGTAAATAAACACTTATTAAATTTTATTGGGGTATCGGTTAGGTTAAAAGGGTATACAAGTTTTTGCGTAAAGTTTATGATATCTTTGTATTGAAGATTGTCAGTTTTACAAGTTGAAAATAAGATTGTAAATGTTAGTAAAAGGTTTAAACAGCATTTTTTGTCCCAAAGGGTAAGTATTCATTTTGTTGGTATTTATCGTATATCAACATATAACTATGAAATCGTGCTTATTATGAAATACCAAAAAACAAGATTCGGTATGTAGCAAAGCTTCGAAAAACCTAAGAAAATAATGGGTCAGTTGTTAAATTGACAACGTTTTTGATGCTGGGAATTGACTGTTGAAAATAAATATATTATTCTGGACTTTTTAAAACGGTTTTTGTATAGGTGGAAAGAATTTCGTATTTAGAAAGAACTTTATAGAATACTAAATATTATTAATTTGAACGTATTATTTGAAACCATAAATTGTTTTGTCATATTTTATACTACTTATATTGAATCCTATGAAAGACAATTTAAGTCTGATGGAAAATTTTTAATCAATTCAATGAATTAATATAATCCTTCAAAAAAAGTTGTTAATAATAGATGGAATAGTGACGGCTTGAAAGACTATTAATGAGGAGAATATATATGAAGGAATAGAATGGAAATAATGATAATTAAATTAAAACCATATACACTATAGCCTAAATATTATAAAAGAAAAACTTTTATAGCAAACTATTCTTTTATTTGCGTATTAAAATTTCATCAATAAGTTGGGCAATTTTTTCATAGGAAATGATGGAGTCAAGATTAACGTCTTTTACGAATACAGTGCAACTTAACTTACGTTCCAAGTTAAATTTTAAGTATAAGATATAACGATTCTTAAGTTAAAAACGATTTACAGAGTAAAGAGTAAGATTATGGATTGGTTATATAAAAAGTTAAGGTTAATTATTTGAGGATACTATAATAAAGATAAATATTGGATACTTAATTAATTATTTATAATTTAGAAAGTTACTTAGTATTGAATCGTTTTAATTGCTATTAGGTTTATTGTTAACGTTAGTAGTGAGTTTTCCTTTTATAGCCGTCATATTATATAAGCGTATACGCAGTTTGCCACCGATTTTTAGCTGATTATACTATTAGAGTTGTTAAAAGAGTTTAAATATAAGACTCTTTTTAAATGCTAATACAATGTATTCAATTTTTTTACAGATTGGTTAAAATATGTGTTTATTGGTTTTCAACATATTGTAAGTACTTTAGAAATAGGTTGCATATGAAGAAATTAATGTGTTTGTTGATTACGTAAAGTAAATATTTTAATATTATTGGTATATAGATTAATAATACGGGTTTTTAGGGAATGACTAGGTTTGTAGAATCGAAATGGCGTATCTTTAAAGATTGTAACCTTTAGAAGTGTAAGTTGATTGAAACGTTCGCTAAGAGTATATAACTGGATTTTAACAGATTATTAATTTGTATTTATGATGTTGACAACAACTGTGATATATATTTTAGCCTACATAAAAAAGATAAAGTTATAAGTTTTGCGAAAAGTAACAGGAACAATGAGGTAAAATTATAACGCTACCTAGAGCAGAAGGTTTAAATGGATTATATTGCTAAGTTGTGTTAACCAGAGATATTTCATGATTCATCGATTGCGGTATTCATTCAATATTCATAAGATGAAAATTTAGATAGGTTGAATAAATATATCTAAATTCACAAATCGAACCAAGGTTTTAATATGGTATTAATAGATTGAACAACGTCGAATTTAATGATTTTTTAGATAGCCTTTTGTAAACAACATCGACTTAACTTTTTCAGTTGGATTTTTTATAATTCTTGTTAACAAATATAGGTCTCATAATCAGTTTACGATTATTAGTATCTTTGTATATTACATATTTGTTCAGTTTAAATGAATAATACAAAGTGTATCAATATCGAAGGTTTACGGTATAATAGAAGGATTTACTATCGGTATTGTGATTGATGATATATTGAGAATTATAACTAAATAGATAGGATTACTCCCCAAATTTGTAGTTGTTTGAATTAATTTTTGGAGTGTTTACGAATTCTTTCTCGAGCTCGGAATAACTAATAATAAGTGTTGAATAATAACCGTAACAGTATTAAGCGAGATATATTAAAATATTCACGAATTCAAGTATATTAATGGTAATGATAAACTCATTGAAGTCATAACTAAGATTACTTCTAATACAGATTTGAAGAGGTTTATCAGTAGTAATGATTTAATTGTAAAAAATTAAGATATATGTAAATCAGTCGATACGTAATGTAAATAAATAGGGATACCTTGATAATTCGAAAGATTATCAAGGTAATAAGTACTAAATACATATTTAAACTTATTGATAAAAGGTATTGAATTGGTTGTATATAAGTTTGTAAGGAAATATTTGTGTATATAAATAAAAGAAGTTAATACCGGAATCATAGGTTGAAGGATTACAATTGAGGTGCAATTCAAGTGCGAAATAGGCTGAGATTGGCAGAGGTATTGCCGATGGAAATGGAAGGGAATTTGGCAATTACCTGTCATTAGTAATCGACAATACTAGTGCATATATACAAAAAAAATCGCTAATGTTGGAACAACAGTCAATTACAATAAATTTAAGTTAACTTTATCAACTGCAATTTTTTGAACTAATTATAAGTTAACTGTATTGATTGTAACTTAATTGAATAAATTGTAAGTTAATTGTAGGGAATACAAAATTTAATGTGGGGTATGACCCAAATAATTTCCTATACAAATTGATGTGTAGACCAGTCAGCGGTTAGTAAAACTTAGAAGGAACCACATTACTACCATGAATATAATGTACCAGTTAATTCGACTACAATACTAATCGACTACATTACAACAATAAATACCTACTAACAATTATACTATTACCGAATGCTAAATGAAAAAGGAAATTTAATATATTTGATACCTTTTCGCTTTTAATTTAAAATAAATTAATCGCATTGTAGATTTTAAGTTTTCGCGAGAAAGAAAAACCACTCAAGTCTATTGGTTAGCATAAAGATACTAACTATGGTTTTAACCCATTGTAATAATAAGTCAACCTCACCATTTTATATCAGGTAACAAAAAAAAACTTACTACCGTTATAAAGATAATGATTCCAAACCTATAAGTCAATTTACTATTCGTAATCATTACGCAAAATAAATCTTATAATGCATTATACCAGATATTAAGGCAATGCAATATTTAATAAATGGATATCCACAACAAATCGTATAACAAAAGAATACCAACATTGTTACAGAACTAAACCATACAAACTCCGGTAAAATTAAAATTGAATTGAGCCCTAAAAAGAAGTCTCTTTAATTAGGTCAACGATTATAACTACACTCATTAAACCTATTCTTTTATACATCTTGAATCCTTTACCGCCTTTATTCTTTACCTGAAAGATATAAAAAATCTCAACATCAACTTTAATATTCAGACTAATAAACTATTGAAAGGTAATGGCTAAAGGTTCCCACTGTATTTGAAATAGTAAAACTTATAATTTCACATTCAAAAACCAGAGGTAACGATATTAAACCTAACGAATCTTCGAACTTACATCAAATTTCTTGGCATAAGTGCATAGAATACCTTGTTAAGGAAGGTAGAAGGTCTACATTACGAACTCTAATAGTACTCATTTTTGAGAAAAAAATCCAAATTAAGTCATACTTAATACTATTACTTTACATGCATTCTATTACACCACAAAATCACTAATCAGCTTTACCACCACTTGAATATTTTCCGGCGACCCCTTTTTGGCTATGAAGATTGTCGTCAGCCCAGTACAACACCCATACAATGGTGTATCCAGAAAATAGCCTTTACAACCAACGATTCTGTCCCTCGTTACTTATGCCAATGTATCCCTTTAGACTTACATTACGATGCAACCAAAAGTCTAATTCCTTTTGTGTTTAAAGGCCTGAAAGGCCTTTATTATAAACAATCGCACTTGATGGCTTTATTTATCTATCTATCTATTTATTTATTTTGAAGCCATCATCACCTATACTGGTGCCCTGCTCTCTTAGCGATGCTTTCGCCTCCAAATATACTTTGGATACTCGAATATCCACAGAAGACTTTTCTTAGCACAGCACTCGCTCAGTGGTATACTCTATTTCATATTCTTTTATACTTCTCGGGTCACAGTCTGTAACAAAAATGTGGCTTGCAAACGGACTGCTTATTACAAACTTTCAAATAATTGATACGTATTTTATAAGCCCTTCACTCTTTTAAGGCTATCAGATATTAAATGCGAATAAGCGTTGAATGGAGACAAAAATAGTAGTACAATACGACCCGGTTATAGCTACAGCTTTCACACCTTTATAAGTTTGTAAAATATAGTGTATCTTAAGGCCTTGATTAGAAGGCTAACTTAAGGTTCAATTCTTGGCAAAGGTTTTTATGTGTGATTCTGTTTTATAAAAAAAAGTTATAAATATAAGGCGATACTTTTCTTTATAAGTATATTAGGTCGAAAATCTTTTCCGAAACAATAAGTTGTATCTTCTCTCTTTTACGTGACAAGTAAGAAGACTTATATCAATATAGTCTATATTTGTAAACTTAATTAAGTTTATAACACGTAATAAGAGCAAATATGGTTAATTATAAGATCTTATAGATATTTAACATATATGTATAACATATTACTCGAACATTGGCTACAGGTGTATATGATTAGGTTTTTAACTTTGTATATTTGTTTTAGTTTGTGGTAAAGCTTTTGTTCATAATATTTTGTTTAAAGGATTGAATGGTATAACTTGTAAACAAGAATCCACGAATATAGTAGTTGTTGTAGGGTAGGAACATTTAACTTGCGAGCCTTCCTGCTGGTATATATACCTTGAAATTTAGTGAGGGCCGCAATATACTATCTATATAGTGTGCATCACCTGCTGATTGTATAATATAAAAGTAATATAGAAAAATCAAACCTAATAGAGTCGGAACTTCGTTAATTATATCGAAAGTTGGATTACTTTACAACTATTGAGCTGTATAAAGTCCTTGAAGAAACTGGATATAAATATATAGACATATCTATATCAAAAGAGATAGAAAACCTTTATCGCTACTACTAAAAACATTCTCAAACGCTCCTCAAATTCAAATTCACATTAAAGAAAATTCAACTCTAATATATTTGTTAACATGTTCTACTTGAATAGAAATCCTGTAATTTATTTCGTTAACTCGGCAACAACGTTTTAAGATGTTAAGTTTCTTGAAACTATCAAGACGAAATATACGTGAAAAGAGTTGCGTAAATTGTGGATTGATACATATCTAGTATCTTCAAACGTACTATTTTATGATATTAACACAAACTGTATTATAATAAATTTTTAAGCGAATGTTACATAGATATGAATTTAATACAAATGAATTACTATTATAACGTACTAAGGTATGAATAAATTGGAAAGTTATACGCACCTCTACATAAAACTTATAATATTTATATGTTAAAGATTCTAAGTTTTATAAGTTTAAAAACAAGACTATATATGCTAGTAAAATAATCAAATAATACTATTAGTCCTCACAATTTAATACCAAATTTACTAGTATTTATCGCGTATCAACGTATAATAAATAAATTATCTATATTATCAAGAATTTGAAAATTTGTAGTATATAGTCTAACTGTCGGTAAAGTCTTATATTCATGTGAATATAAACGAAGAGTAATTAGAAAGCTTGTTATTATAGTGAAAGATAGATGGTCGATCAGAAAAAAGTATTCTAGAGAGTCTATGCCACGGATGAGAGATTATAAACCTCTTATCCGGGTAGTGATCCTTCTGCCATACCTATTTCAGACCGCTCCATATATAATGTACTTTACGCTTTGTATAAGTATAGCCTATAACGTAATACTTCATTATATACTTTGTAGGAAAACAATTCGTAATATAGTATACTGCCACTTAACTTATATATACTAGCTATAGGGGTATATAGTAATATCCATATAGGTAATCTTTTCTTTCTTTTTTATATTCCGTACTTATAATCCAGTAGCAATAGTATTATCATAACAATTCCATTCCGTATACGTAATTTTATAATAATAGTATAGTTATGTACAAGTTATGAAGATTCAAATTAGTAACTTTGGTAATAACAATATGGTTACGGTACCAATTACAAAGGTTCGAATTAGTATTTTCTAACCGTTGTAATAATTATAATAAGGCCTTAATTATTATAGTTAATCGGTAGCGATATACTTGTTAATAATTATAATAAGGCCTTAATTAGTATAGTTAATCGGTAGCGATATACTTATTAATAAAGTCTTTTATTGTTTCCTATAAGGGTGGAATTGCGTAGGAATTATAAGAGTGATTGTGTAAGGGTAATTACGCCGTTACATGTTTTGAGTTAATATAAAAAGATATATTATTATCCGTTTAGGTAAAACCTTTTTCTTTTTTCCTTTCAAGGCGCGTACCACAAGTTAATATAAGTCTCCATTTCTATTTAACTTAACCTTTATTATAATTTACTAATTTAAGCGCTATGATAAATAGGTTACTTAATTAATACCCATATACTAATCTTTCTTCAAAATAGATACCGCGTAAAAACAGGTTTGTAAAACACCATTTAGCGCGCGAGCGCCATCGTATCGCCGCTGTTACCGCCGTTACCGTTATCACCAATATTACCACCACTACTACTGCTAACAGCCTGCCTTCGTTAGGTACAATTTCCTCTATAACCGCCTTCCCTTTGACCTCGCTATACCTCGCTATCAGTACCTCTCCGGCCTTTTCCTTTTCCATCGCTGTCGCCTCTTTTCCGGCCCCGCTGTTTCCCGCCGCCGCCGTTATCCCGGCCTCAACAACCTCTATCGCCGTTGCCTCCCTTTCAACCTTGTTATTTCCTGCCACCATCATTATCCCCCCTTTCCTCCCCCTCTCCCCTCTACTTTCCTTTTAAGCTTTTAGGAAGAGAAGAGAAGAGCTTTTAAGGTTATAAACCTTACTCTTTCCCCGCAGGTGAAAACTTCCTTACTCGCGGAGGTTTTTCAGCATTGTAATCGTAACCTTACAAAACTTCTTTGCGGTTTATATTCCCTAAATCCACCCGTTTTTTCATTTTTAATGTTTTTATAAATAAGGAGTATACAAAGGACCTATTTCACCACCTTAAGCTTCGTATCGCTAAGGTATGCCGCGAGGTCTTTTCAACGCGTAAGACATTAAAGCGACGTACCCAGGTTCATAACCTCGTGCCGTTAATAGATACGCTTTACGTACCATATGTTGCGTCCGCGGTCGCGGGTAAATCTATTAACGATTACCACGAAAAAGGGGATCATTCCGCCTATTATTATTATTACAAACAGATTCAAAATGGATACACCCCCGTTTCGTTAATCATAGAGCCGTAAGCTAAAGCTATATTATACGCCTGTCGGCTTTATAGTAAAAACCAAATTCCAAAATCCACCTTTTTTTAAAAAAAAGTAATATTTGGGGCATTCCGAAAAATAACCGCGATTGTAAATAACGAAAATAAGCCGATATCAATCAATAATAAACGTTAATCAACGGATTAATGAGCCGGCAACCGTTATCGTCGCCTGGAAATAGTGTTTACGTATATATTACATAAATGAATTTAACAACATTATTTTATGTCGCTATAAAGAGGGTCAAACCCCTTCCCCTAAAGCCTTTGTTTAAAGGTATATAGCCTAAAATGTAGGGCTATCTTTTCGCTAGCGCTGATAATGGCGTTGATAATGATAATAGTGGTAACGTTAAATTAAAGGGGGAAAGCGACGGAGATGATAGTAAAGATGTGACGAAGTCGCTCTTTCTCTTTGCTTTTAACAGTAAATAACTACTCCTTACGGACGGGTCGACGCGCCCAGCTATAATATAATATATTATATATTAATATAATTACTCTTTATAAAAACATTAGTTTCTTAGTGATAAATATAACTTAAAGTATACAAAATGTAAATAAGCAAAAATATTAAAAGCGGTATGATATCATACATTGAAATAAAGAAGGTGAAATAGTAAAATGATATAATGAGATAAAGAAGCGTATTACAAAATGTAATAATATATTAGAAGTGATACGAAATAGTAGATCCAAATAACTGCAAATTTTAACGACCAGTGTTAATGTGAGTTATATACCGTAATACAAATCCAGGTATAGGATGGATGATGTATTTCGAGCTGTACAAAAATGTAAATTAAAATACGAACGTAATGTATTATATACTAATCTTATTAGAGTCGCAAAATATTTTAAGTAATATTAACGAATAACGTATTTGTCGATATAAGCGTTTTTAATGCTTCGTTCGGTATAGCCTAAGTTATTACATCCGTTGGGTTAGATTTCCTATCGATTTACCGCGTTTCTTTGATTTCTCGACGTTTATACAATTTACGTAAGGCAATAATATAGATTATTAAACGTTTTTCGTTTGTAATACCTAATTCAACCAGATATTGATAAAGCAAAAAGAAGTTAGTATATATAACGAAAGGGATAGAACATGAACTAAGGTTAGAAATAATTATCCGAACCGTTATTGCTAAAATAATACTTGAATCGAAACCTTTAACTATATTATAGATTTCTAAGGTTAAAATACTTTTCATAACCTGTTTACATTTGGTTAAAGTCTAATAAATAATATTTTTACGAAGCATAAAGCCGTTGTAAGCCAGCATTTCGTTGCTGAAAATCAGAACAAAGCTTATTTACGAACTATAATCGTTATTATTAACGAAAAAGTCGTTAGTAAAAACAAATAGCTTTATAATATGTATATCTAACAGTACAAATGATAAACTGCGTTTTAAATTGTATATTTGCCATATAAGGTGTTTGTTAAGCGCCTTATTCATATCGTTTAAAGGGGCAATATAATATTGCGCAGCGATCGAAAAGTTAAATACTTCTTTTAGTTCAACTACTAAAGTAATCTTAATGTTATGTACGCGTTGGTATTTGTATTTATTAACCCGTTTTACGTTATTTTCAATGATAAGGGCGACTTTATTCAATTACTCCTTTTACGTAAGGCTTAAAACGTTATTTTAAAAAGTAATGATAACATTATTAAAGTCGATTAAATAATTCTCTGTCAAGTACGATTTAGTTTTTGCCTTTAAGTTTGCCTCCAAAAGTTTCCTCTCCTTACATACGGAAAATAACGTATTGCATAACATTAATATATAGTTCGTCTATATACCCGTTAGTGTAAAGCCGGTAAAGCAGGTTATAAATGCTGATAAACGTGAGTAGAAGGTTAAACTGTTGTTTATAGCCGTTTCTTATAGTGCCTTTAGTAGGTGTTATACTAGTAAATACTAATTTTAGTTAAGCCGTAAAGCGGTTTTATAATACGTAAAATGGTTTAAGGCGGGTAATATTTTTTTTTGGAAATCTATAAATATATCGGAATAAATATGTCTTTTAAGCTGTTCTTTTAACAAAGTATGAACTTAATTAATATTACGAAATTGAATATATATATTATAAAGTGTATTAAAAAATGTTATAAATATAAAAATCTAATAGTGGCTATCCCATTATAATGTAGGAGATTGAGTTATAATATCTTTTTTACCGTCGTTATTATAATATTTTATAATTAGGCGGGTATTTTTGTAAGAGTTTTTGATTTTATTCCTAACCTCGTGAACGAAACGAATAGTAAAAATTCTGTAAGCGCCATAGATTGTTGGATCGAACCGTTAAAAACCCAATACGCTTTGGTCGATTAATTTCAAGATTTTTATTTAGGTAAATTATTCGAATGAGGCACTTGAGGTAGTGATAATATTATTGTAGCGAAAAATTTAAATCAAGTTTTTGGTCTACTCTCTCTTTTTAAATAATAAAAGAGTTTGCGGTAAAGTTCTTGGAGCGTTTTTTTTTAGGTTTTGAATTAAAAGGGCAGCTTTTACGACGGGGTATTAGTAGGGTTTGGTATAAACGTGCCGATTTTGTTTGATAGGAATGGAATGAAAGTGTAATTCGAAGGGTGGCTTGGAATTGGGAGCGGTTTGAATTCATCGTTTTAAGGGGTGTTCTACCGGTAGTTTTAGTCGGATTATGGTTTTGGGCCGTTCTTTTCCATTATTCCTTTATATTTTCATATTATTATTTAGCGAAAACGAACTTATACCGTTTAGTAAGTAACGAAAATATTATAACCTCCAAAACCGTTAATATTTTAAAAGCTAGTTTATCCGTCATCGTTTTTCTGAACCAGGACCTTAAATTGTAATAGTAAATTTAAAACACTCATTTCACGTAGGCTATTCTTTATAATTAGCGTTTTGGAAACTTTGTTTTCAACCTTTAAGTAACGTAACACTGTTATAGCCTTTGTAAAGGGACTGAAGCCGGAGCTATCGTTAAAGGTGGTCGGATTTTGTTTATAAACCTCAATTAAGAGAGAAAGACGAAGTCCCTGCAAGGGAGCTACTATGGAATTAAGATGATGCAACCCTTGGTGACGTGACGTATGGAAGCGTGTTCCCATGCGGCTTCCTCCTTGCTTTAAAGCATCGTAAGAGCATGTAGAACTGCCAGGGTTGGATCCCTAGTAATACTAGCTAGACACCAGCCTATAACATCACCCCCAAAGACACACTCCCTCCTATTTCTCCCCCCCCCCTCTTTTTTTTTTTTTTGTCGTACGTAGTGTGGTAAGTACGATGAAAGGTAAGCACGCCTTTAAGAACGTCGTAGTGTTATGTGAAAGGTGTTATACTAGAAAGTCACTTGAAAGGTGCTCTAATGCCCTACTTATAAATAGTTCTTAAACTCTAATTTAATAAAAACAAAGGTTTTCCTCTTTCTTTAACCTTTAACATTCAATCTTTTGTATAGTATTATGTATTAAAGCCCTCTTTGACATTAATATTAACTCTTTAACCTTTAGTGTAATATTAGTATTACAGTTCTTTTTGTTATTAGTATTACAGTATCAGCTTAATTATAACAAGTTTTTTTTTTACGCCCGCTTTGTGATTTTATACGATAAATCTCCAACTCAATGCTAAAGTCGATAAGGTTATTAAAGATATAGGTTACTTACTCTAAAGATTTTTAGTTCTTGTTAACGAGTATGAAGTTCCTTACCCTATGGGTTATTGATATGTATCTTAACGGAACTTGAGAGTAAATGTGTTTCGAATACTTTTATAAGATAACGTATAACCTGGAGAAACTTTGTTAGGAGACCAAAGGTAAGTAATTTCAATGGCAGCGAGGGAGTTATTAACAATCGGTTAGACACTATTATTCAGTGCCGTTTCTGTTTCGTCGGAGTTACAAGCCATAGCTTTAGCTATTTTTATACACCTTTAGGTTTAAATCATGATATAAACAAAGTTATAGAGGAGCTATCCGAGACGTACTTGGAGTTTAAGTTTTAGGATCAGGGTAGGTCAAGTTTTTTGTAAGCTGTTTCAGAAGTGTTAATGAGCGGCTAAAAACGTGTAAACTTAGGTAGTCGTTGCGAAAGAAGCCATAAAGATATGTCATATTATGTAGCGGAAAGTAGATATCCGAAGCGAGGCGGATTTTATCCCCATTACTCCTGTATGCTCCGGTGGCCTACGAGCTGTATAGCTAATAAATAAGAAACGTAGTGCTTAAGTAAGTTTTTTGTAATAAGGTGAAAACGTGAAAAATACGGTAAACAAGCGATTAGGAAACGTTATTAAAAGCGATATAAAAACTTATTAAGGTATCAAAGCGTATTAATATCATGTTAGGTCATATAGACACCAAGTTAAGCAAGTTAGTCAAGATAGGTAAAAAGATGCTAAGTGAGGAATTAGACCAGAAGTTTAAGGATATGTTCGAGTAGGTTTAGTCATTTAGTTTCCCGTTTTTTTTAATACAAATACGTTTACTTATTATCCGCTCGTAAACAGCTTATACGCCGTTCCATTTCGTAGAGTAAAATGTAAATATTAAACTCACTTATGGGTTAGATGTAAAATTTTGTTTTTATATTTAACTAATCTGTAACGCGATTTGAAAGTATTAAGTATTATGGTGTTAAAAAAGCTTAAAATCGGCTTTTACGTTAGGTATATATAACCTATTTACTTAAATAAAACCTGTCGTTTCGGTAAATTATAAAGTCGAATACATCCGACTTAGAGTTTGTTACGGGCTCGTAATATGTTTTCAACGTAGTATTTCGAGTTGGTTTCGCCGTCGTCGCTGATAATATTTACAGCTTACAGTTAAAAGTCTCGAGTTTATTAGCTTAGAAGATGATTTAAAGCGATTCGTAGAAGTTGATTTATATAAAATTGGGGATGTTTTCCGCTCGTTATATCGAATTTTACAATATAAAAATCGATTGAACGCATTATTTGGTACTTATTGTAAAGCTCACTTAACGTTTTAAAAAATTCGTTTAACTTATAGTTTTTTTTTTATTAAAAAAAAAAGCTAAATGTTGTTATCGACCTGAAAACGTTTTAAGAGGAAGCTCCGTTTATTAGCGGCATCTTTTATACGTTAATACGTAGCTGTTATTATGGTTTATACGAATTTCGTAAATTTGCAGATACGTTAAATAAAGTTTTCGGCCTTTATGCGTAATATTTTAACCGGGACAAAAAAACGTTATACTGGTTATAGTTATATAGAATCGACGTAGTAACCATTGGCTATAAAAAAAGGGTTAATACTAATAATAATTGTATTTTCATTATTCAATGTTAAGTAATAGTTAAGTAATGAAAGATTTTAATAGAATTGAATAAAAACGACTGAAAAACGTAAATATGTTAAAACGTTTTAATTTAAGTACTCGATTAAACTATTGGTTTTGGGGTAAAAGATAATTCTTAAACTTTGTTTTACTCCAATTAAGTCGTAAAGTCATTTTTTAAACCCATTGATCTAATTTTAAACACAATCACTAATAAATGTGTAGGAAAACTTATAAAATCGCTAATAATAGCTTGAAAACCGTTCCATATAAGTTTAAACGTTTGTAGTAATTATCACGTCAAAGGTAACGGTTTTACTTAAGCGGTTTATAATAATTATAAGGTAACGTAAGTCGCTAATACGTTTTTAGGGTAGATCGACTATAAAGTAGTTAAAACGCTTGTTTTAAAGCCATTTAGAAACCGAAAGAGGTTTAAAGAGTTCTTTCCAACAGTGTTTCCAATACGTTACACGTTTATAAACGTCGTAGTTGCAGTAAAAACGGTGGAACGCACGATATAAATCGAATAAAAAGTACGTTTTGGATATAATAATAATAATAACGTTGCGGCACGAATAGCCGGTGAAAAGTAAATTATAGGCAGCTTAAATTAACACGATAATGAACGAATTGTATATAAATACTTTAATAAGGTTATAAAACCATAAAACCATATCGTCGTTTACTAAGTATTTCGAAATCAAAACCTTTAATATACGATCATCTTCGGTATGGATATTCGCTAAGAAATATCGATCGTTTATACGTATCGTATATGCTAGTCAAGTGTAAATAGTATCGAATATAATCGAGACGTCTTAATAGCTTTAAATGTCAACACTAATGAAAAGTTTATAGCTTTTTGGAATAAATTCGCTAACGACGGTTAATCGGAAAATATATATATACGAAATTGGTTTGGAAACGAATTATGTGGAATGTAATAATTCGAGTTTTCTACCTAAAAGAAGTAGATCGAAAAATCTTTTAAAAATATCTTAATTTCGTCATAATAACATATTGGGCTATATATAATTTTCTATTAAATTATAAATTAACGACAACGAAATTACGAAATGCGTTTGAATTAATAAACTTATTGTTGAAAAAGCCTTCGTATAATTATAAAGTACCTCAAGTTTTTATAGTTTATCAAAATAGTAAACGGACGTACCATACTTTGGAGCTTTGCGTTTTATATTCTTAAAAAGCTTTTAATTCCGAGTAGTCTTATATCGTAGATTTCGGAATTATATTGTATGAGAGATAAACAAAAAGAGTAATACGTTATTAGGCATTGGTTACCGTGGTCGTCGAGTTAAGAAATAACCTTTTAGTGCTGAATTAAAATAATTAACTTTTGAAAAGGTATCGCAGTTAGGATTTTATTAGGCAAATATAAGTTCGGAAAAGAAGTCAAATTAAAGCCGTTTAAAAGTAGATTTTTTTCAGGCCTTTAAAGAAATAGGGTTCTTTTACAGGTTAGCCGAAATAGTAGTTTAATAATTGTCGAGTAGTTGCAGATAAAATGATGATAAAAGTTCGCAAATTTAAAAAACGTTTGTACTTTTAAAACCGACATAGAAATCGTTTATTTTCAGATAGCGCGTAGATTTTCTGGGTTTATACGTATACTGACGTTAGTTTCGTTAACAAATTTCAAATAATTAGTTTTTAAAACGTCGAATTCGTATTTAAAAATATCTAGGTTAAGTTTTGGAGTATTTAAAACGTTCAAAATTTGTTTGAACATAATTATATGATCATTAAAGGTATCATGAAAGTAAAAAAGTATTTCGTTAAGGTAAACGAAATAAAAATCATCGAGGAAAAGGAATAACGAATGATTAAAGAATATATTATTTAATGGCAGGTTTTCAAGTAGCTACTATTATTAATTCCAATTGTTTTTGAAATCAACAAATTGTATGGCATAGAAAATGTATTGAATTCTAAAATCGAAATTAAGTAGGTAAACTGATAGGTAGTCTACATCCAAGTTTTTAATGACTCTAATTTAGCTAGTACCCCATATTAATATAGGTATTGCAATAGCTTCTAAGTAATACATGTCAATATATGTACTTATATTAACAGAGTTTCATATGCCGTTATATACCATTATATAAACTTTTGGTTAAAAGAGATACCTTTTTATCCATTTATATGAATGATGGGAAGTTTTTAACTTCAATATCTTATAATTAATATGTATTACAAGCATTTATCACTGCATATTCTGTAAATAATTCATTTACCATATATTAAAATTTATTATATTAATCTACTATATTGACTTCAACAACGTTAACTATCCAATAGCCTTGAAATTAATTTTACTAATATTATTAGGTATCTTGTTCATACAAACTTCCATTTATATAATTAACTAATTATTATTTACAAAGGTTTCCAGTATTTAATTCAGGTTATTTTTTATTATTGAATTAGCTTTACTATCTTTATCATGAATTAATATAAATGACGTAATATTTATGCCTTCTCGACTTGTACTAAAAGATATCGCATCCATGATTTAACGCTTTTGATTAATTACACTGAACTCGAAAGTTACATGAATAAGTTTCCAAAATCAGTCAAGATAACTATTAGAATATATAATAATTTTAACTTCTTAGTAATGATTTTGGGGGTTTTATAAGTTAAAACACCATAATTAAAGAGTAGTATTATTCTATCAACCTTTAAAGCTAGGATATTACGTGTAACTCTTTTAAATTTATTTGATAATTGGTAAACGAAGTTTTTGGTTATAGTAAATTCAAAATCCTACAACCTTTTTTCATTGAATATCGTTATAATTAATCTTATTTTCAGAGTGAAATCGAAATCATTTAAAAAACACCATTGTAAAAACCATCGACTTAATCATCAACAAATTCACAAGAACTACATTAATTGCTCGGTTTGGATTATTTATACGCCTTTTAAAATGTTTCTTGAAGCGGTTATGAACCTTTTTGTTTACGTTAGTGTTACAACCAACAAATATTTTACTACTTTCTATTAATAATTTATAACAATACAAATATAGAAAACTGGTTATCAAGTATATTTATAAAAGTTTTTGATATTTTCTTTATTAAAGTTTGTCAAATTAGCGTTTTTAGCATTTAAATGAAAAAAATGAAGTTTCCATTCAAGACGTTACTATGATACATAATAATTGAAAACTCATTAAAATCCAGTTATATATATTTAGTTAACGATTTTATAGAATTATATTACTGAAGATTGAAAGAAATTCTAAAACTTTACGTTTTCGTTCAAAACGTAAATATTCTAACGAAAATGTATCGTTCATTTACATATCTATTATAAAAGAATCTCATTTATATTTTACAAGAATCATAAAAACGGATCGTATATTAAGGATTTTATATTAAACCGAATTTTAAAGTTCATTTGATATGTTAGAAATTTGTAAATACTTGTTTCAAAGAATTCATAAAACGTTTTGATATAGTATCTTATTACTACTAGTTAAAATTCATTATGCAACTAAATAGGAAATTTTAACAAAATGAATCTCTACAAGTTAATACGAAATTATGTATACATTTGGAAAATATCACAATAAATTAATATAAACTTGATATTTATTAAACTATTGAAAAAGAAACTCACTGCGATAACGATAACTGTTAAATTGTAAACTATTATATACTAGATTATAATTTATCATTCATTTCTATCGCTATGTCTTTAGGCGACTAGTTTGATATTCTTAAATTATTTGTTCATAAGTTAACTTAAAACTTTATTACAAAATCCTCATCTTGAAATTGGGACCTAGTTATTGTAGATGTCAAAATGAATTCCAAAAACAAACTCAACAACAATTCGAATAAATCATTTATTAATTTAAATACTATCTCTGTTTTTCAAAGATTTACGAAGCATTTGAATATTTCAGTTTATACTCAATTTAACGAAAAATTCATAGTCGTTTTTTCCTCTTAAAAAACTTATACAATTATATGTATTCTTTTTGTTGTTAGGTTCTTAGATCGTTACAACATTGTCGATTCAATTGGTCGAAGTAACTGTAGTATTGTATTGGTCAAGTGGTGGATGTATTGTTCTAGGTTTGGCAGATCGCTAGCTGGTCTACACTGTAATTTGTATGGCCAATTGCTTGGCCCGTGCCCTAGTGTGAAGTGCAGCGTACTTAACTCGACCTATAGCTAATACAGTAAGTCCATACAAACAATACACTCAACTTGCAGTTCAGTCAACTTTACTTACTATAAGTAAATTTGACCTACTGCACTGTATGTAATACCATTCTAACACATCCAAACTTATATTCTCTATCTATATTAAACTTAGTGTTTTTATATGGTGGTCTGTAACGCCACCGCCTCATTAATTTATATATAATCAATTTTAAAAAATTATGTTCCTCAATTCACTTAATTTGATAATATTTGTTTAGTTTTTAGTGTAATTCGACTTCTTTCAAACGAAAAGTTTGAAACCTATTAATAGGTTTTTAGACTTTACAATGTTGTCGATTTGAATCATGGTCGAAGTAACAGTTGTATTGCGTGATCCAGTGGTGAATGTGTTTCTTCCAAGTTTGGCAGACCACTAGCCAGTCTACACACTAATTTGTATAATCAATTTCTTAGCCCATACCTCATTCTGAAGTGGTCATCTACTATACTTGATTTTCAGTTAATAAAACCAATCCCACAAACAATACATTGAATTTGTAGTTCATACAATCAATTTACAATTAGTATAATTCACTTAACTATATTACATTTAACTTCTATTTTAGCACTGGCGGCTTTTTGTTTTGTTTTTACGTGCTATTATAACCAACCACTAATTGTTAGTCATCTTTGTAGTCTCTTTTAGTTCCCTTAAGAAAACCCCTATTTATCGAGGTTGATTTTATACTCAAATTAACTCTAATAATAACCCTTTACCTGAAAGTTCCAACTTTCGACTCTCTTAACTCTTACAATTCTTTAGCCATAAACGTACGTATATCACAAATTTATACGCCATCAATTGCGAAACTTTTATTAATAGGTTTATATAATATACCTAACTCAATCATACCAGTCAATTAAGTCCGCTTTAACAACAACTTGAGTTTTGACCCCCTAGTAGTCTTCTAGTTTACCAGGGTACCTCTTTTCCTTCCTTTATTTGTTGTTATGTAATATTTCATCTGGTAGTATTTTAACAAAGCCTTCGATACGCATAATTAGAATATTGTGATCTATAAACCTGTTTATGGTTTTATTTATTCTTAATTTCGTCATAGCTTTGATATAGTCATTTGTGCTATTAATTTATCTGAAATTATTGATTTCAACATTTTTGTAGCCTTTTCGGAAGTTTATTACGTCGATTATTAAGCGTTTTTTGTTGGTTATTACCAACTTTAAAAGACTTTTAAACAGTATCATCGATTCGATAGAAATAATAATAGAGATAGATGGAACAATTAGTTTCTTGGTAACGAAATTAAGTGTTCTGTATATAGATATACCCATATTAAAGATGATTGTTATGCCATAGATTTCTGAAGTAAGTATATTTCGCATAATCCTATCATATTTCACGAAGGCTTAGTGCATCAAGTTTCCCATTATTTGGAATTGATCGTCCTGTAATTTATTCCTGTTAACAATATTAATAAGGAATCCAATTTGTAATGATAAGTTATTGTTTTCAGAGAAGGAGTTATCCATATAAATTTTTAATTTTTACTTCAACAAGTTAAAAGAAACTTCATCAATTCCTCGATCTTAGGTTTTCATCTATCAATCTAACTTTTCATTTAGTCTATCATAATCCTTATTAGTTGAGTTTGGTACTTATACCACTACTAATAAATAATACGATGCTTTTGGCTGGCACTGAATTTCGATGTATCTATTATGGATACGTTACTCCAAGTAATTTTAAGCCCATATTTCGTTAGTCTCCTCATTTTTTAAGCTAAACTAACATCTTAGCCCTCTTGGCGAAAACTAAGGTAGACGTTGATATCGTTGTGATTATGATTGTAGATTGAAAATCTATTAAAGTCTACTAATTTACTATTAATTAAAGTTACGATCAGCGTGTAATTCCATAACTTGTAATTTATAAACCTATATTATTCTGATATTGTGAAGCAAATAAGTTTCATTAAAAGAGGACTATTAATTTATATACCTATTATACCGAAGTTTCTTTTTTGTGTAATTAATAAGTATTTATGATAATTCAAAACTTTTTTATGTTACCTGGATTGAAAGTGCGATTTATAAGTGAAAAACCAACAAATATCTGTTTTAATCAATTTGTATAGTAATTCAACTCATCTCATACCCGTTTTTAATAGCTATTTGTTACGTAGTTTATAAGATAACTTTAGCATAATCCTAATTTCTAGATTAATTACCGATTACGTGTATACTTAAGTAATATTATAATTATCATGAGTGAATTTTTTATTTGTTTTTGTTAGAAAACTTGTTATTAATACGACTGCTAAACATTGGCTGATTTTATAGATCTTTAGAGACTGTATACATATTTTATCTTTGCCTTTATTATTGTATTTTTAAGAGATTAAATGTAGCGTTTCGTAGGGTTCATTAGTAATTTTGCCTTTAACCTCATCATCAGTTTTTTATTTGAAGATTGTGATGTTAGGGTTATAGGGATTGAAATCGCGTTTGTGTATAAATTGTATAAAGTTTCATATAAGGTGTTCATTAATCTTGAGTTTGTCGCTGTTTTCAAAGTTTTTCCCTTGAAACTTTAATTATTTTTCATATGCAGAGATTAACAGTCAAATTTTAATTATCCTGTTTTTCTATTAACCTAAGTAGTTATATTTATAGGATCTGGTATATATTACTTATCTCTATCTTTGGAATTTTATGTTTCTAGTAGTTGGTTGCCCATTATCGTTTTATAGGCTTATTAAATACGTGAGGGAGCGGTTAATGTTAGCTAATCTGCTTATTCTGAAGATTTTTTTAATTATTGTTACTGTTACCTATTTTAATTCATGGCTTAGCCTGAGTTATACTAAACGTTGAAAGACTATTAGCAGTTTTAATAACTACTTATAGGTCAACTATACTTAAGATCTTGAAGGGTCTATTGTATTTTCCTTATTATTATAATACAATTAATTTAATTTATAATAACAAAGTTAATACGTCGATCGTCATAAAACCATTCTTGGTGTTGAGGGCGTTATTTACTTAGCGTCTAGTATATTCCTTCCATAGTTTATTTAAAGCTTTTTTATATGTTGTAGTTTCTTTCGGTGTATTTAATAATAGTAAAGATTTACTCATTAAAAATGATATAATTTAAATATTAGTAGCGTTGGTATTGAGATTTTATGGCTTGTAGTGTTATTTAAACCCTTTAACGCTATTCAAATATATATATCTTTGTTTTTAAAGCTTTCAATATCCTATGTAAGGATATTATACATTTTATGAAGTAATGTGTATGCCCTTTCAATCTTCATAATACTTTAATAGGCCTTAAAAGATACTTGTTTATATTGAATATCCATTATTTTTGTATCATTTTGAGACTTTGGAAAAGTAAAGTTAGTATATGCGTCGTAAACAATGATGTTTAGTGACTCTAGAATTTGGTATCGTAAAAAGATGTTATTCTATTTACGATATAAAGAGAAAGTTTGTAATCTAATTAATTTTATTTTAAAAATGTTATAATTAAAAATTTTATTGTTATCGAAAGTGAATTCAAACCTTTTGAGTATTTAAACGTGAGTTTGGAAATGGTAACAAATCTTTTTAATAGCCTTCAAAGCAAAGTATTTGATATTTTTATACTCTACAGATTTAAGGACTTTATATATCGTGTTAACAGTTGTATAAATAAAGCGTTGGTTCAATGAATATATCTTTAGCTTCATTGAGTTCATTACCATTACATTTGTTTTTTAAGGATAAAATCACAGTTATTCTCATTCGAAATTGAAAGGAAAACTCCGGCTATTTTTAAACAGTTTATTAACGTTGACATCGATGTTAATACTGAGTATCTTTATGTTTTTAAAGTAAAAGATGAATGGTGTAGGGGATTTGAAGATGTGGAATGTAAACTGTGTAACGACTATTTCTATCATCATCGATCCCAGTAACGATAGTTTCTTACCTAATTCAATGTTAGCTTTTTTTTGATAGAATTTAACGATTGATTTCCATAAAAGTAATGCTTTTCTATCGCAGGGTAATTTATTGAGAATAGACCTTTATTAAGTATATTATCGCTTTAGTGTTTGTATAATCCCTTTAAAAGTACTATTTATATAGCGATCGCCAAGATTAAAGGAGTAGAAAGGGTGAGGTATTCGCTTTCGATGGCAAATATAAGGGTTTTCTATAGTTAAATAGTATGAGAAAAGGTAGTCGGATAGTAATTGATTTGATTTGAAAGCAGTGTTTTTATATTACATAAATATCTTCAAAGCGATATCTACAGCGTTTGAAGTATTTACACCTATAAAATCTAGGATACAGTTTAAATATTCTTTTAAAAATAGTCAAATTATAGGTGTAATGCATTACTTGTTATTCATAACGTTTAGTAACTAAGAAGCGGCTTAATTAATAACCGGACTTTCCATAAATTTAATACTTTTAATTACTATTACAACCATATTTCTTTATGGTTACAATAAGCATATCTGTTGAAGTTTTACCTCCGTTACTATCGTTAATATAAGTTTTGATCTAAAGGCCTTAAACGAAATGTTGAGTATAGTAGTGTCATGTACTTGCGGTCGACGTAATATATAATTAAGAGGTCTTTATTTTCCTAATCGTGGAAATTATTTGCTTGGTGGTACATATGAACTAAACTTGGCGTACGTAATATTATAGTTGTAAACAAAAACTATAACTAACTAAAAAAACCCTTTATAGATGATATCTAAACGTTATATGGTGTATTTAAACTCGTCAATGCCCATGACGGCTACCTGTACCTATTCGCAAAATATAGTTTCATTGGAGTATGTTTTCCCTATTACTTATTAGCATAACATTAATTTTTTGAACATTCGATTAAAATTTCTATTGGTTTCTTCATCTTTTTTTGCTATTATCATCATTCGAATCGTCGTAGTTTCATCTTTTTATCATTAGGTAAAGTGGAAATCATGTTCAAAGTCACTTTTCATTTTGTCATAAATTTCACGGAAAGTAATTGCGTTAATTTGGAAAATTAGGTAGTAATTTTTGGCGTAAATCGTAGGAATATTTGAAGATAATAAGTGGAAACTTTAGTAATAAACCTCTATTTATTGGTAGATAATGAGAGACAACATTATTTTAATACTACGGAGATTTTAAGATTTTCCGCTGTACTTTTCTGTCTTATTTCAAATGTTAGCGAAGTTAGTAAGAAGCTTACAATTAATGTCGAATATTATAACTGACTCTAGAGATTAGTCGCAATAGTTGTTCCAATCGTCGATGATGTGTTTTACAATTAACTTAGTTTTAGATCTTTAAAATAGTGATGATGGGGGTAGTTACCTGTTACCTAATCTAAGAGGTAAAATAATATAATGAGATTTGTGGTAGGTTTACATGTGTAGGTGTACCTGTTGCAGGAAAGTTCGTTTTAAGGGACGTAACGATTTTGTGGAAAGTTTTAAGGGATTTGACTATTTTAGAGAAATTTTTGAAAAATTTAACGATCTTATTTAATTGAACGTTAAATATTGCCGACGTTAATTCTTCCTACCATACTATCAGCCGCTACATCAAGTATTCTGCCCTTGCTAAACGCTTACTCCACGTTATTATGTGCCGGGATTGGACTTCTTAAGAAATTAATAAGTTCCTTATTATCGGGATATGAAAAGTTATTCTTGAGGTTAAAATATGAACTTAATTGGAGATTAAAAGGTAGTCATAAAAATACATGTAAAGGCGTTGATAGCCGTTAATATTACTTCCTCTTCCTTGTTGATTTTAAGGTTAAAGATTTTAAAAGAAAGCTTCCAGTTGAATCAATTGAAAAAATGTTTCGGTTGATTTAATTATTATATTATTGGAAATTGAAATCCCACGTCAATTAAAAAAATTCAACCTGGATTCAACGGGTTTTAAATAGTATTTAATATATTTATAATTGTTGTAATAATACTATATGCAATGCAATAGGTCAACTTTTCTTACAGCAAAGTTGACTATAATGACTAGAAGTTGAGTATATTGTTTTTTGTGAGCTTACTGTATTAGGTGTAAGTCGAGTACAGTAGGCCACACTTTACACTTGAGTATGGGCCAAGAAATTAGCCATATACATTACTGTGCACACCGGCTAGCGGTCTGCCAAACCTAAAACAATACATCCATCATCTGACCATGCAATACTCCTATTACTTCGACCAATCGAATCGACAACGTTGCAACGTCTAAAGCTCTATCAATACTAATCAGTGCTTATTAGGTTAAGCACAGATAAGTTCAGTAAAAGAAGAAGCTATTTTCCGGTTACGCTTTATAGTAATAAACACTTGCTAGGGTAGAGGAAAGATTTTTGCGAAAGACCTTTATTAGTATTGCGCCAGTTTACAACGGCAGGAAAAAAGAGAAGATTTTTAGGTTACGTTAATCCACAACGGCAATCTAAAAGTACGCAACGGTATTATTATTAAAAACACCAAGAAATATTTACCAGATCCGTTTTAAAAACGTTGAGATGGACTTTCAGAAATCTTAAAGTTCGGCAAGTTGGTAAACGGCTCATTTAATAATACTGAGGGTGTTATTACTATAAAAAAACTACTAAATCCCGAAGCTAAAATAACAAACAACCTTTGCCTTTTACTAACAACAATAAACGACTTTCGAACTTACCCTTTATACCAAACCTTTACCCCTACTTCACTTTTTTTACTTCTCCTATGTCAATTTAATTGTTAAGATCGCTATCTTGAGCGAAAATAACAAGTATCGTCTAATCGTGCTGAGAAAGTTACATTACGCGACTCCATGCAACTCCACGTTAAAACAATAAGTTCTTACGTCCAAAGATAACTAAGTACTTCGCCTTACATGTGCTACACAAGCCAAAACATTATGATGTTTACTGTTAGCGTTTATTTTAAAGCTATTACTGATCCTGTCAGGAAAAAAAGTAATTAGAGTCTTTGAAACTATCTTTACTAAGTATTACAACATAGAACTATAGGCGTAAGATATCGATAAAGACTTAACGAAAAAATATCTTATCAACTTTGTTAAATACTTTATTGTTAAGTATAATACTGACCAAAACTCTGACTGTGCTTTCCGTAAATATCGTGACTTCTTTGAGGATTAAACTATTGATATATGGAAGACAATTTAAAAAGGGATTGAGTTAAGTCTTAATTTAAAACTGGAGGAGTGAGGGATTTAAGTTTAAGTACAGTGCATTATAAAGTTAGAACAAGCCCTTTTTGACTTAGGCCAACTTGAAGAATGCCCTTAAAACCTATAGCCTAAGGAAAAACGTATTCAAAAATCTTAACGTCCTTATATACGTTTTAGGAAACCGTCTCTTTACCCTTAGCTAAGTTAAGCCTTTTGATGTGTTGGCGGTAAAAACCCTGTTAACTTGTTCGAAAGCTTAGTACCCTTACATAATAGCGCAGAGTACGTTTTTAGCGGTAGTAGTGTATGTGAAGCAGTAGCTACTTACGTGGTGAGAAGAATCAACGTCAAAGATTTACACCAGATAATTAAGCAATATTGTCAAGTCTTTTAAAACCTTTAAGTACCTATCGCCCCTTAGAACTTTAATTGACAGGCACTTTAGGAACCTTCTTATAGAAGGTTTGCCTATACGTGAAAGCCTACTATAAGCCTTACCACAGGACCTTATTTCTCGGGTCAAGTGACTAGTAATTACTCTTAATACTGTGTTTCGGAAGCTTTAAGGCTTAAATTGTTAGGAAATACTATTAATAAAGACTGATAACTATTGAGACCTATTCTTAAGACTTATTAGAATAGTTAGTATTAATTATAAGTTTTTTACTGACTTTACCAAGATTTGAAACAATGTTAAGAAGTATTATAGGAAGCCTAATAGACTTTCCGATATAAAGACAATTCTCTCTTTGAATATTTATAAGTGGATGTAAGTTTTTATTTCTGGTTTTCATTTATTATTCCTCAGAATCTTTTCAAAGCATGTTAGAAATTACTATTTAACTCTTTTAACCCGAGTAATAACCTTTTACAAAGTTTACGATAGTATAAAGAGCTACTTCGGATAAGACGTCCACCTCGTCTAGTATTATACAAATTAGGTCACTACGCGGTGAACTACGATAATGGTCAAGAATAAAAAGGAGGAAATATTAATAAATATGTTAAATTAGATGTTTAATAAGTTGATAATGTACTAATAAGTAATGAGGAAAGATTATATCGGCAAAGTTATATTTCGAGAGTAGGTACAAGATGTAGTTACAGGTGTTAATGAATTTGAATATGCTTTATAACGCCTAAATACCACTGGCGAAAGCTTTTTTAGCTAGTTATGTTTCTCGCTTACCACTTCAATGGCGCGTATACCAAATTCGTTTATTGTATTCCCTTAAGTAGGCCAATTATCTGACGTGGAAGAAGACTTTACAGTGATTAATTACATCGATCGTAAGTATAGCTACGGGCGCCTTTAACGCCTAATGTTTGGCTAATCGATTACAAACTGGAGGTAATTACTACGTTGGTGTTAACAAGTTTAAGATTTAAGCGGACCTGTTAACTGTAAGTATTATCGTCGTGATAGTAGTAAGAGATATTAGATTTGTGGTAAATCTGGTTATTGGTTAACTCGGTACCTCTTTATCGAGCGAAATAATAAAAAGGTAATGTATTATATCTAGTACTCTACTACTTTTAAATAGGATTACTTGGATCGGATCGTAGACTTCAAGGGTAACAAGTTAATTAACGGCGATAATACTCTTAAGAAAATCAAGTAGTATAAAGATATTGTTCCTAGCACCGTTCAGTAACTAGCCAACTATGCCTTCTTGTATCGTTTGAGTGGTGAAGACTTTTACCTTTACCCTGATTAAACCCTTAACCTCTTACATACTTTTAACCTTCGCGATCGTCATACGGACCATACGTTTTAAGGTGTTATGCTAGATATATGGGTAGTAAGGTACTTAATAGGATACTATTCGTAGTACGTGGTACTGCAGAAGGAAAGCATTACGGTTCCTGAAATTGATCGTTAAGATACTGATAAGGTTAAAGTTGGCTTTAGACCAGATAAACAACTATCGTTACTAGAGATAAAGATAGTTTAAATTGTTGTGGGAGTAATTATATTTTATATTCTTAAGTCTCCTACCCCTTTCCTTTTTTGCTTGAAGGATATAAAGCTTTTTGGAATTAACCTTAACGTTAACGCCGACGAGCTAGTGAAAAACGGCTAAATGTTTCCTCTCGAGTTTAAGTAGAGGTACCTATAGTTTTATCTTTATGGTTCTAAGATAGTGGTGTTGAACTTGATAAAGCTGGAGATACGTTTATTATACCAAAGTTTTAACTACCTAACCGTTAACAGACCATATAATGTTTCAAAGTCCGTAAAATATGAAAATGTGGAATAGTATGCCTTGAAAGCTATTGAAAAGCTCTGTCACTACTGCCAAACGTATATCTAAGCCCCCCGAAAGTTTAAGTTTATATTAAAAGACGATGAAGACTTTAATTATAAGGTTTTCGTTAATATGTTTTATTTAGATAATAAGCTTATCTTTTACGTTGTTGACTCCGCAACCGCTTTTTACGGAGCTCGGTTTCTAAAGTCCCTTTCGGCAAAGGATACGTATGAAATACTAAGGATGCTATAGATTAATACGTATCTGAGCCTATCTAACGTTGTTGTCCACAATACTGATATCAACTTTACGGCGGTAGAGTTTTAAAAAAATACTAAGACAATAGGTATTTAGTGTAAATAGGTGCTTATAAAGGTTTATTAGAGTATTAGGAAGGTTAAGAGAGTATATGCCCTATTTCTCCAAACGTATAATATCCTTATATTAGAAATTGAATGCTTTATAGACCCAGAGGTATGCCTTTAGATAGCAGTGAAAGGCTTAAACGATATTGTAGGCTTTGACGGCCTAGTGTTAACGTTGGTTGCTTTTAAAGCGTACCTATATTTAACGACTAAATCTCCACTATTAGTAAGTACCCAAAAACGTGTTTTGGTTTACACTAAAGCTTTAAGGAAATTACGCAGGGAATTGATACGCCTTCAGGTTAATAATACCCTTAATATTAGGAACAGCTTTATAACAATCGACGTACTTTCTTTTCCATTATAAAGTAAAGTTTTTGTAGGGTGGGAGCCGGGTAAATAATAGGGCCCGTATCAAATTTTAAGTATCGTAAACTCGGAAGTAGTTGTTAAAACTGCTAACATCTCTGTATCTTTTCGAATTAATTAAGTCAAGCCTTACATTAGGATTATTAACGATAAAACCTTTCAAATTAAGCGATCGAGTTAATACAAAACTCCTTTACCCGTTATCAATAAAACGATGGAACGTCGTTAGCACGGATGACTCTCGAAGAAAAAGAATGTTAAAAAAAAAGAATACAAACTAGGTAGTATTTACAACATCGATTGGGTAAGCAGGAAAAAGAAGGATAACAAAGACTTGGTATTAAAGCTTCGAGTATAAAAGATTTTCAAAACCTTTCGTAAATCTTTTGAAGAAGACAATAGGCTTGATATTAATGGCTTGCTAATTTGAGGGGTTGAATAATTTATATCGAAGCCTGATTTTAACCTTTAATATTCTAATGTTACAATTTTCAAGTGAAATATTTTATTACAATGTTAAAAGTAAGATTATGGGGCGGTCATATAGAAAGTTACATTTAATCATTTAAAGATACGATGACGAAATGAAAGACTAGATCCTTACGCAGTCACTAAGGATTTAAAAGATAAGTCAACGCTTAGTGGTCGCTTTAGTAGCAAGTTTGTTGGTTAAAATCCAAGATAAGTTCACGCTTAATAGCCATAATATAACGTAAGTTTATACGTGGTTAGCAACGGATTTACAATGGATCGTATTACTAAAGTTTTTACAATAACTACGTATTATTTAATTTTTAGGAACGGTAATACGATATATTAAGCTATTATACAGACTGGCTGAAATGGCTGTTTATTAATTTGTAACCGATTGATCTCATTTTAAATTATGGTTAGGTATTAAGTTTTTAATATACAACTCGTGTTTGTTAGCAACATAAAAGAAAAACTTTGGTTTGATGGGTATGTAAACTAACGATACCTTTTTGATCAAAATGGCGAGCTTCGTGGTATCAGAATAGCAAGCGATTAAGGACTTTAAGTTTTGGAATTGTAAGCTAGTTACTGTTATAACCCAAGGACTAACTGCAGGTCATGGAATAGGCTAGCGGTCTACTGCGCTATTAGAAGCCTGATATCCAATACATCAAGCCAGTGATCTCTTGTATGTAAGCACCCAGGGTTAGGGTTTGGACCGATAGGACCGCTTGCAGTTCAGTCGACAACATTTGGACTGAAGGAAGCGACATCGACTTCAGCAGTTCAGTACTGAAGATGGTATGAAGGCCATAGGATATAAGAACATGGTCATCACCACACAGATAGTATTTCCTTCATAGATCTTCAGTTGTCAATCTAAGTATTCAATCTATATACTTGAATAGCTTAACAGCTACTAATCATTCTACAGCACGAACAAACATCTTCTTGATATTGCACCTTTATTACCTCTGCTACCTTACTACTAACATAAACCCCCTGACACCTTCTATTTACTCATAGGTATTTAGTGTGATCATTACAATTATGACGTTGGCGAAGAGTAACTAACTTGACTTTAATGAATTATTAATCTGTATACTTGGTCTCAATACCAGCCTTAGCTTTCATTAAAAGGGTTAGAGCATTAATTTAGCTACGATTGATAAGATTAACGTGGCTAATGCCTAATGATACCTTAAATAATATACTTGTGAAAGCTATATTGCTACCTTATATTAATCGAAGTTATCGTACGACCTATTTATCGCAGTATAAGTATAAGAGCTAATAGATTAAGACTTTGAATGGATGAATAAGAGACTCGAGTGGAAAATACGAAACTTGAACTAAGGAATTAATATGATTTTAATCGACTTGTTGAAGGTTAAGTTAATGATTTTTACGGATGGGGTTTTTGCGAATAATACCGATTTGTCTTTACAGATTAGCTTTCTAATAATCATTGTTAACGAATATAGGCAAGAAAACCAGTTTAGTATTATCGGTAACCTGATTTAATGGACCTTTGTTAAGTGCAAGAGGATTATACAAAACGTATTAGCTTTGGAGGTTTACGGCATAATAGCAGGTTTTGACGTAGGTATGTTATTTTGAGAAACCTTTGATCTTGTTACCAGGTAGTTAAAAATTCTATCTGTCCAGGTGGTGATTTATATCGACTTAAAAAATCTATTCGAATACCTTTCCAAACTCGGAATTATAAGCGAGAAAAACGCCTGATAATTAACGTGATAGTACTCCATACAGCCTACGAAAGGAGGGAGATTAATGAATTTTGATAGATTAACGGTAAAGATAACCCTGCTAATATTATAACGAAAGCATCGCCGAATAAGGTTCTGAAAAGATTTATGGATAGCAATGAACTAATTATAAGTATTGAGAGCTACGTTAATAGGCTGCCCGGAAAACTCTAGTTATATGGCGGCGAATAAGGATATGTTGGTAAACCGGAATATTGCGAAGGATATAATGATAGCTACTTGTTTTACTGGTACGACTAAAGTGGAGGCTTCAAAAAATCTATAGCGGGAAAACTTTTTTTAGGAGTTGATAAAGTCGGACCTCGGGATCGTAGGGAAAATAACACCAATTGGGGTTAATCTACAGATGAATGTGCGTGTTTCGATACGGAGGTTAATTAAAATTAACAAGGGTTTGGCCAATTAATGAGGTCACAGTTTAGCCCTTCCCGGAAAAAATTGGTTCATCACACTGGCATACGCGTACAAATTAAAAAGCCACTAGTGTTGGAATAATATTATATACAATGTAGTATATTAACTTTCCTTATGGTAAACTTAAGTATAATAACTGCAAGTTAAGTGTATTATTTCGTGTGAGCTTACTGTATTGAGTATAAGTCGAGTACAGTGGGCTACACTTTACATAAGGGCATGAGTTAAGCAATTGACCATACAAATTACTATACAAACCAGCTAGCAGTTTGCTAAACCTAGAACAATACATCCACCATTTGATCACACAATACTACTATTACTTCAGCCAATAGAATCGATAACGTTGCAATGTCTAAAGCCCTACCAAAAATAATACAATATTTAAAAAAAGTACGAAAGCTTTGAAAAACGAGCGCATTACAACCAAATTTTTCGCTAATGTCTAACCCGAAGCTATACCAGCTAATGAAGCTAGTAATATATTGAAGTAAATATTTCTTTAATCATTTTTCTTATAACTTGTCATTTAGAAAAATATTAAAAATGGATCCGATTTTTTTGGATTCCCTTTACTTGTTTTTAATTAAATATAGTTCTGAAGTTTTATCTGGTAATTAAATATCAAAGTAAGTGTAGTATAGATTTAGTGATCTTGGTAAAGAGATTTAGTGATTTGGGTAAAGTAACACGCATAACGTTGTTTATTTAGCGTAACTTGACGATTTTTGGTCTTTTGTTTAGCGTCACGATCTTGACGTGTTTGCTAGTGTAGTTAATTAAAGATTTTGTAATGTAGAGGTAGGAAAACGTGTTTTAAAAAGAAAATTTTATGTAAAGGGTAAAGTTAAAGATTGCTTGACTTTAAAGGTGTTTTTTGTTATTATAAGAGTTTTAAACTTAGAGATTTGCTTTTTTGGAAGTAATAGTAACGACTTAAACATCTGCTAACTGTAAAGACTTTGGTAACTTAGTAACCAGTTTTTTGAGGATTGAAGCCTTTGGCGGTAAATTTTAACGTTTTTTAAAGAAAATTTAGTAGAGAATTTTTGGTGTTTTCAATAACGATACCATCGCTACCTCCAAACTACCGTATAATCCAACGTAACCTAGAAGTTTTGTTTAGTTATCGTTGTGAAAAACCGACGTAATTAATAGAGGCTTTTCGAAAGAATTTTTTTTCTTCTTGGTATTGTACAAAACGCATCCTGAAAGTAGTTTCTTCTTTAATATAGGTCATTCATACTGATTATAATAAACACTAATTTCTGTTGATATACCTTTAGACGTTCTAGAATTATCGATTCGAATTGTGGTTGAAGTAATAGTAGTATTGCATGGTTAAGTGGTGTATGTATTTGTTTTAATTTTGGTAGACCGTTAGCCTATTTTTATACTAATATGTATAGTTAATTTCTTGTTCTTTGCACTATCCTAAAGTGAACACCTACTGTATTTTACTTAAAGTTAATACAGTTAATACTTCAAACAATATAGTCGATTTACAGGCAGTAAAATCAACTTAAAATAAGTATAGTTGACTTGACTGTATTGAACTTGACTTCTGTTCCAACAAAACCTATTAATTATATTGACTATAATATTTGGATTTCTAATAAGCAAGATCTTACAACAATCATTAAATTTACCAAACTTCATTCAAATAAAGACTTTATTATAGCGATAAAGATTTCACATCTATCTTTGAATATTTATTGCTAATAATAAAGGGAATGATTTAGTTATTATAGTATAGACTTCCGTTTAAATTTCTTCGGTCATTTGATTTAAGTAGTGTTTTTTCTATTATATATCCAAATAGTTAAAGATCAGTCTTTAAAAAAATACGCGTGAAACATAAAAAAAACTTGGAATTAGTCCATTAAAGCTAACTGTATAATGACATAAATTCAATACTATTGAAAAAATAAACTTTGAAGACGCAAAACTTTTAATATTGAAAATAAGGATATTATAAATTTTATGAGATTAAAGTCTTTCTTTTTAACTATTTCAATACTTCAATAAGTAATAATAAATACTTGTTTATATTGAATTTCCATTAGTTTAATATTAACTTGAAACTTTAGTAATGCAAATTATTTATATTAATAGAAATACATTGATAAAAATGTTGATATTAGAGTCATTATGAGTCTTTCAAATGAACTTGAACCTGTGGATCGCCTACGTTGAAATTTGGATATATAAACAATAATTTCGAATTTATTTAACGAAAAATGCTATATATTCCCTTATCTAATAGCCTTAAGCATTTCATAAAATCTATTGACCGTGAAATAATGAAAACATCCATATAGTCAACAAAATTCTAACCATATAAAATTTATTACCACTACCTTTAACCTTTGAAAATGAAACCACAAATACATTCATTTTTTGAATAAACCAAAGCTTCCAGAAATTAACTTTAAATTTATTATCTAATCTGACGTCGACTTAAGTGTCAACTTGGTTTCATTTCTTCTCAATAAAGAAAAGTGGTATAAATAATTCCAAAATTCCAAACTTCATAAATCTAACCACTACAAGAGAATTGTTGAACTAAATAGAAATAATTTATTTCTTAGATCAAATATGATTTTAGCGCTACTAGCGTCTGTAAAATCTATTCTCATAACTATAATACTTTCTATCGTGATAAGATATATTGTAAGTTCCCTTTTATAAAGAATTTTATGGCCCCCGTTTATTATATAATTTATTTAAGGACTTATTTTATATAACGATTATAAAAGCCAAAAGAATACGTAGGTAAGTGGTTTCCATAACTTTAACAAGAGTTTTTACCACTTATACGATACAGAAAACAGTGATTGAATAGTTATTAAGTTGTTTTAAATCTAATAACGAAAAAAAGTTTATGTTATAGTTCAACTTATAAAGGTATACCAAGTAGGTGCTAAATAGTGTTAACAATTAAAGTGCTAAAGAAGAATAGAGAATTATATAGAGGTCCTTCATGCAGGACTTATATACACGATCCGCGTACACTCCGTCACGTGCCCTTACATATTGTTATAGACTTAGACTACAGGCCATTGAGTTCATAAATTATGTAACTGTATATGTAACGGGATATGTAGTGCCCGGCCCGGATGAAATTTGGGCGCAGTCCGCGGACGTCATGTGCGAAGATACGTGATAGACCGTATAAGGACCGTATAAATAAGTTTTGCATGAAGGGCTTTTATAAACTTCTCTAGTCTTTCTTAATAACTAAATTATCAATACCATTTGATACTTACTTACTATACCTTCGTAGGTCGAGCCATAACATACAATTAAGTTTTATCTTTATTTCTAAGAAGCATATTCCCCATAATGAACCAATCGATAATAAATATTAATAATTTCGTGCTATTCTGAAACATTACTAGACAGAATAAGCCGTCAGCAAATACCCAATCGTTCACCTTATTAAATATATCTCTACCCTTTCGAAGCTGATTTTGGCTAATATGTTTTGCCTATAAAACGCCGTAGGCTATATCAAATGTATATTAAAGAAAATATAACAGCTTATTCAATCGACTTCCATATTCGATCTGATCGCTTCGTATTCTTCTACGTCTGATTTCGCTCAAATCGTTACTAAGATTGAATAACTTAAAGCTGACCTGACTATTATTAGAGCTGTTTTTTTATGTTAAAATTCATCTGGAAACGGTACAATTAACTATAGTTTACTGAATTTATTTGTATTTAAATGACAAAGTATTAAATAATCAAATTTATACTAGATACAGATGGGATACAAATTTAAAAGAGCTAATGGGTATTTTTCTACGTGCAAGGTTATTATACGCCAGCTATTTAGTAAGATCTTACGGCGTATGATAAGTTTGGAGGGTACGAGGGAATATACGATACGAACAGATTTTTCGATTATATTAAGGCTGCTTTTAGCACACCTTTCCTACGTACAAGTAAAGTTTTGATCGAGTTAAAAGGATTTTTCATGAAGGATAAAAACTTATAAATATTATTCTTTATTAGGTTAGAAATATTATTAGTTTCGACGGGCAGTCTAGACTAGCCTTTAACTATTAAGTACAACTACTTTTGTTTTCGTATCTTTTTACGTATCTGAAGCAAATTTATTACGACAAACATTAAATATGTTAATTATGTTGTTATTTTATTAACATAGCCTGATCTCGTTAACGAATTAAAGTTTTGAAACTTAAAACGATATTTTGGTCGATAGTTGTGAAGTTTCATATAAGTACTGAAACCAGATGAAAATATAATTATAATGGTAGTTTACGTCATTTATATATCCTTATTGAAGGTCCGCGATAATCGAGGTCGGCTACCCCAATAAACCCGTTTAATACTAATTCAAATCCAAGGACGTCGGGTGACATAAATAACGGCGAAGGATCTTTAAATTAGGAAGGCTATTAGGTATTACTAATATTGAACCTTTTATGATTTATTGTTCCTGTGGTTATAGATTTCGCCCTTTTTGTTCTTCGACGTAGGTCTATATGATTTAAATTAAAAATATGAATATAGATTCACAATTATTGGTGAGGGAAAATTCTTTAACTTTTAAATGTAGTTTCATTTGGGTGTTATATAGCGTTACCAGTGTAATTATAAAATCAAATGAAACGAAGCTCAATTGAATTAATATATATATATATATACAAAATTCCATTTCTTATCCCTATGCTTTTTAATAATACTTATTTCTTCAATATTCAGGTCGATTTTTATCATAATTATCTTTGGATTGTAAATAAATCTTTAGTATAGAGCTTTTGGATAAAATAAATTAGGTAATCATAGCTTCGAAATTTATGTATAGTCTTAAGGTTATAGTAAAATATATGTATTATCTATATAGTCAAATTTCACGTAAATATTAATAAAAGATTGAGCCCAATGTTACTATATATTATTCCTAGAATAAAGCAGAATATAAGTTTTGGTATTTTATGAATATGATATTAACATATTAATTAAAACGTTAAAGAAAATCGCTTAGTAGTTTATAATGAGGGGTGGGGGTTAGTAGTCGAAAAGTATTTGGGTTTTTATAAAGGTTATTTTAATTCGATTAGCGATTTAATTTTAATATATAGTATAACGTATTAGTGATTAATTATAATTAGCTTTTATTATAAGTCTTGACAAAATAAAGTGGAATTCATTATCGATATCGTTAACTATTACAAAAGAGAAATAGGATTGTTTTTGCTTTCCGCCCGAATTATCGAAATTTCGCAATTCATTTATCAAAGAAAAGGTAATGGTTTTGTTCCTCTATGAAGGGAAATTCTTCCATTATATTTATATTAAATGATATGATAACGGATCTTTGTCTACTAAATTATCAGGGCAATGGTACTTAATATTACAAAAACTATTTTTTGAGCTTCTTAGTTAAGTCATAGAATTAATGGTTAAAGGTTAAGTACGAGTGAGGTTTTTATTTGCTACGATACTAGTGTTATTAAACTTTAAATCCGAGGGCAAGGGGTAACGGTTTTATATTTATTACCGGGGTTTTAATGAGATTACTGAGTAAAATCGTTTTTCATTACCTTTACTTAAGAAAATCTTATTTGTATTATCTAAGCCGACGTATCTTATCAAGTTCAATATTGCAGTAACTTTTTACCGTATTCTGGTTATATTTGAATGAAAGAAAATAACGGGTTTTCATACTCTTTTCGGTTTATTTCAATAATTAAATACTTCTTTTGTGTTAACGAAAAATTTGACGATGTTGCGATGTTACATTAATTATATAATAAATGTTGGAATATGACTACATTCAGTGCAGTAGGTTAGCTTTACTTATAGTAAAGTTGACCATACTAAACTGCAAGTTGAGTGTGTTGCTTTGTGGAGACTTACCGCATTGGGCATAAGTCGAGTGTAAAACGCTGCACTTCACTCAAGGACACGGGCTAAGCAGTTGGCCATACAAATTACTGTGAATACCAGCTAGCGGTCTGCTAGAACTAGAACAATATATCCACCATTTGACAAATACAATACTACTATTACTTCGACCAAGATTCGAATCAACAATATGATAACGATCTAAGGCCTTACCAATACTGATCAGTGCTTATTGGGTTAAGTAAAGATTATCTAAATAGAAGAAGAAGTTACTTTCCGGTTGTTATGCTTTGTGTTATCTCTAGGGTAGAGCAAAAATTCTTAAATTCTTATGTAATACCTTTATTATTACTACTTCAGTTTACAACGGTAGGAAAACAGAGAAGACTTTTCAGGTTGCGTTAGTTCACAACAGAAATATGGAAGTAAGCGACGATATCGCTATTGAAAACATCAAGAAATCTTTATTGATACTTTTTCAACACGTTCAGATTAACAGTTAGAAGTTTTCAATTTTGGTAAGTTGGAAAACGGCTAAATTAGTACTTATGTGGGTATTATTATTACAAGAAAAACGACTAAGTTTTTACGCCAAGTAACCTCTAACAATAAAATAATTTCGACCTTACCTTTTACATAAAACCTTTGCTCCTACTTTACTCTTTTCACTTTCCCATACTAATTTAATCGCCAAGATGGCTATCATAAACGAAAACTCAAAGAATCGGTAAGTCGTGCTAAGAAAGCTACTTTATGCGATTTAACACCAAATCGTCAAGCTTCTACGCGACTTTACGTCAAAACACTAAGCCCCTACGCCCAAGATTATAAAGTCTCTCGCCCTATAAGCCCTACTTGTCCTACATAAGTTAAAATGTTGAAATAGCTACCGTAAGTTTTTATTTTTAGGCTATTACTAACACCGCTTGAAATGAAGCAATTAAAAACCTCGGAATAGCTTTCGTTAAGCATTATACATACAATATTTGGGGAGACGACGTTATTTCAAACTCAATCGAAAAGCATTTAACCAAATTCGTCAATTACTTTGTCTTGTAATTCGATGGCGGTAAAAACCCTATTAACGTGTTTTACAAGTTCTGTAAATTCTTCGGCGACTAAATAATCAACACGTAAAAGGTAATATAAAAGACTGTTAAGTTTAAACTAAAAAATAAATTTGAATGCCAAAGAATATACCTGTCAAAGGAAAACGCTATTAAATTAGCGAAAACACTCTTCGAATTAGCTTAATTTGAATAATATCCTTAAGACCTACGGCCTACATGAAAGGGTATTAAAAACCTTAACAATACTAAACGCGATCAAGTAGACCCCTTATTTACCCTTAGCTAAATTAAGCCTTTTTACGCGCGGGAAATAAGCCTATTAACCTATTTGGCAACCTAGAACCTTCACGTGACAGCGCAGTGTACACCCTAAACGGTGGTAGAGCGTGTGAAGTAAAGGCCGCCAACGCGGCTAAAGGTATTGATTTTGGCGTTTTACACCAGTCAATTAAGAAAGATTGTTAAGCCTCTTAGAGTAGTTAGGTATTACCTTCCCTTTAGCATTTTACTTAAAACTGCCAAGCCCTTTGAAAATCTTCCCCCTTTAAGTTTGCCTATACGCAAAAGCCTATTATAGGTCCTATTATAAGACTTTAACCTTCGGGTCGAGCGATTGGCAATTACACTTAATATTGTACCTCGAAAGCTTTAAATCTTAAATTTACAGAACATACCATTTAAGACTAGTATAACTATTGCGACCTTCCCCTAAGAACTATTAAGATAGTTAATATTAACTATAAGCTGTTTACGGACTTCGCCAAGATTTGGAACGACGTAGAAAAGTATAACGGGAAGCTTTACAACTATAATTTCTTAAGGATACGTTCTTTAAGGAATAGAGATACATACATAATCATCTTCGTTCAAAATGCCGCGGTTATTAAGGAAATAATTAAATTTTAATACGCTTGAAAATGCTTAGATACTTGCAATAAAGGCACATTTTTGTAATTATCAGCCTTAAAAACCTTATAAAACTTATCATTTGCTAGGTGGTTGAACCGGCAATATAATTAACGAATTTCCAACTCCGTTAAATTAAATATTACTACCTTTAGTTTTTTAAGGTGAAACCAGAAATACCCCTATTTAAAGCTAAGCAGAAATCTCTTACCGCTCTCAACCTAAACCAATTTATCAATCTAAACGTTAATATTAATACCGAGGCTTCTCATTTCTTTGAAATAAGTAAGAAATGGGATAAGGGATTTTAGGATATGTAAAATAATGAAATTGTAGATATTACTATATATCCTCATATCTAGTATACATAGGCTAAGTGACAGTACACTGTATTGCAAGGTGTACTCCTGCAGAGTGATCGATAACGTATCACGCTGCAGGCTGTACTCTTGCAAGACACAAAGTGCATTATGCGTGGAGTGGTCTAAAATATGTATTCCAGAGTGTATGGCAAAAGGGCCACTTCCCGGATAAGAGGTTTCTAACCTCTCATCTGTGGCGTATACTCTTTGGAATGCTTATTTTAGATCTAATCCATCTGTCTTTTACTACAATAATACTAATCTTATAATTACTCTTTTACACCTTTTACTTTACGTAAAATAGTAAAAGATCTTACTAACATGAATTAGTAGCTGACTAAGTCAACTATAAATACCTATGGGGAAAAAAGATAAAATTAAGTTGAATACTTATGACGAGATGTTGTAGTGATCCCAACTATGTATACTTCATTACTACGTTTTACCAAAATTATACGGAAATGTTAAATTACACGAGAGCGCCGTGAAACCCGAAGCATAATAAAACTATAAAATTCTAAATAAATTTTAACAGGACTACTTTTAATATAATATCATTTACCAATTAGTACCCTATTTATTAAAAAGCCACGTTACGTTAACCGTTAACTTATATTAGTACTTTAAACGTACCCAGGAATTTTTTAAAGAGCTTCTAATTATGAATTAAGTTAAATAGGCTAAAACAACCAAGTTTAGAAACCCTTCGTTAAAACCCATCCAACCGAAACTTAATATCCAAACTTTTTACGAAATACAGGAACGGTAATGAATACAGCATCCGAACCGTTTACGGAAACTAAAAGAGGCTACAAACTAAACAACTAAATCACTTGTTCTAATAAAAGCAGCCACGACACAAAAATCTGGACTGTTTACCAAATACGAAGTAAAACCTACATACCGAATTATATAATATACCTCCCTATACCCACATTTCCTTTCTCACGTTTACCCTATCCGCCTTCCTTCAATTCACCTTATATTCTAAGTTGAATATTGAAAACATTGAAGTTTTTACTAGCTAGTTAGCTAATATAACGTTAATAAATACTAATAGAACCAATTTAACACGTTTAAATAACCTATAATTATATAGTATTAATATATTATTTAAACTTTTTTATCTCAATAAATGTTAGTAACTTTTCTTTAACCGCTTTATTCATTTTATGTTCTTTATATTTACCGTTTATAAAACGAATTACCCTAAACTTCAAAATCTGAATGCACCTAACCTTAATGATGGTACGGAAGTACGAACTTACATTGTTTTATACAAACTACCCACCTTAACTACACTATAGCCTTAACAATAACGTATTTGACAAAATCTAACGAATACATAAAGTACCCCTTTACATATATATCGTTTCATAACAATATTTTAAGGTATTTTGATTTTAACCTATAGGATAAAGAGATCTGAGCATTAACAAATAACGTAGACCTTTATATAGTAAATACGTATTTTATTAATATAATTTTCAATCAATATAGAGGCGAAATTAGAGCATTCAACTCATTCAATGATTTTATAAAGGACTTTGCGAATTGGATACCTGATATATAGCGTATAGTCAATAATACGACTTTGAAAATACTACGAATATAATTACGAAGTAAAAGTATTAATATAACCGGTAAAACAATAGCTGTATTACAAAATCCCTATTAGCAACAACTCATCTTATACAAATACCAAATTAAATAAATGGTAAAGTAATAAAAGTGAAGATTATAAAAGGATACTAGTTGAAGAAATGTTAGGAACGCTTTTTTTAAATAACGGACCGGAAGCGAGAAAATATTTGCAAATGGAGATAAGGTGTTTAGAAAAGTTAAAGGCCCGCCACGAAGCGGAAACAAAGCTAGAGAAATTAACGGAAGAGAAGGAAACGCCGCAACGATTATCCATAACGACACTTGAATACGAACCCTCTGTGAAACGCAATTTTAAATAGAAACAAAGATAAGCCCACGCCCTAAATACCGTTAATGACCAATTTAACCATGAAAAGAGCGGCCCTAATAACAAAAAAGCCCCGTTTTTGGGGATTAACGAGCGGTTTGAAGCGCTAATACAAACTTTATAAACGAATGCCTATCAATTTCAACCTTTACCGTAATGTTCTATCGCACCGCTTTCCTATTATTAAAAACGATCCTATAAAGCTTATAAACTTCTCCTGACTTTGAAATAAGAACGAGAATCATAATAGCAAACTATATAACGTACTCGATAATGAAATACGTGCTATATTTAACATATGTAAAAAACTAGATATCAAACTATTTTAATTCCACATTATTTTACTCGATATATTGTTGAGGAAAGTTCAAAATTGATATATATACCACCTTACATAGGTAGATATAGTGGTAAATTATTTTCATCGCCTAAAATTAAATTTCGATATGAAGATTAATTATGAACTCTACGATAAAGACAGGACTAATATAACCTGAAAATTAGTGCAAAATCAACGTAAAAACGCCGATAAAAACTAAGAACGGGTTTCACTACCCTGATAGCTAAATTCTGAAAGTGTTAGCCAGCCTTTCAATTAAAATATAAGAGGGATAAACTAATTATTTAAATAATAACGAAAGTATACCACAGAAACCCAGATTTCGATTTTATACTTTTTAAACCAAAAAAATATTGAAATGCCTTCAATATAAGCCTTGAAACATTACTTGAAACATTTATACATCGATAGGTAAGCCTTGATTTGGTATTTATAGCCGAAAAAATTAAAGTTGAGGGAAAAATTACCAAAGTAAACCTCGTCGAAAATATTTACCATGTTTTGGATCGAAAATTTAAAATATACTTAAAACAAAATAAGCAACTAAAGAACAGGTACTAAAAAAGGAACTTTAACAATAAGGGGTAGAGACAATCGTTCGAAAATAGGCGAAACGCACCGTGATAACAGTAATACTTGCGAAAAAACATACGAAGCCCTTTGGGTTTGGAAAAGCATTATATCGTATATAATAAGATCGGCTACTAATTTACTAACCACCCAATTTACAAGAAAATTCAAATTAAACGATAGTTTTAGGCCGATTATATATTGAAGGATCGGATACAACATAATTTTACAACATATGTAACCAAATACAAAAGTGAAGATAATAGCTTTAACGTCTGCACCTACGAAAACACCTCTTGGGAAAAAGATTTTAAAGGTAATAATGTTTATTTAATAACCTCAGATAACGAAATCGCCTAACGTACTTTTATAAGCCTATAAAAAACCTCGTTCCTTTATATTACAAGCTTAGATTACGTATATGGAGTGTTTACCGCTTATGTGACGTTCTCATTAATACTTTGAAATCAATACGGCAGCCGTTTCTAGAGAATTATACATAATACCAGTATTACTAAAATTTTAACGGCCGGAAAACGATAATTCGACACGTTCGTAACAAAATTTCCCAAATTTCAGCTAAACCGAATAAAAAACTACCGAAAAATCTTATTTAGTAAAGGTAAAACGTTATCACTTAGGACGTTCGTTGTAAATATGCGATTGAGACTGGTTACGTTTTATATAAAAGACTTTAAAACACTATTTTCTCTTTTATTGAATAATATAAATAAATTAGGAACTAAGTTCCTCAATACAACCAACCAGCTTATTCGCGCCTTAAATAACGTATTCGTATCGCTTCGGCTAAAGTTCAATTGCTTATGGTTTTTCATAAAAGTACGTACAATTAAGACTATTTACTTAACATAGCCGGAATTATGTATATTACACCGTCGATTCGGACACCCGACTACAAAAAGTCTTTTACGAATACTTTATATTATAGGTTATACGAATATAAGAAAGAACGTATTCGAAGTTATTAAAAAGTTTTGTTATAAGTGCCAGCTACACTTACAAGCCTTTTACCAATTTAGTTTCCGCTTTTAAAACGATATAAACTTTAACTACTAGGTAATTCTTAATATTATATATTTAAATAGTAAATGGGTCTTTTACGTCGTCAATGCGGTAACATTATTTCAAGTTTCTGAATTTGCACGAACCGATTTTTTTATAAACTACTAAGACGTTTAGGTTAATTGTTAGTTAAACGTTTACTTAAAGCCTTGAAATCGAATCAAATACTACGTTAGTATGGCTTTCAACTTTACCGAATACAATATTACAGCTCGAATAACCGGAAACGAATGTAAACAAGTTTGAGTAAAAGCTTTAAAAGGTATTAAAAAATAAAAACGGAACTATAAACCGTTTGAAAAAACTTATGTAATATTATTCAAGGAACTAAAAGGTACCAGCTCAAAAGAATCTATGCTTCAAATAATGGTTAACACCGTTAATAATACTTTTGACTCAAGTAGTATTATCCCTACACTACTTGTTTTTAATGCTTGCCTAAGTATTAGTATTTATACAAACTTTACATCATTATTAAATATGGTATAGGGGGAAGATATTATAGAAAAAGCTATGATAACATTACATTCCTTACGGGATAAAAAAGACGTATCCAAAGCGTTGGCTATGACAAATGACTCACACGAAACGAGTGTTTTAAATTTAGTATTAAAATTTAAAGTCCTGCATTAGAAAATTAAGGACGGATAAACTAGCCTTTAAAAATGAACGGGTTTAAAGTCCATAATATGTTCGTTAACTTACCAAATGGTATAAATTCGTTTCGCTGGATAATGATATGAAAGTATAAAATAGAAATAAAAAAGAGCGGCCAGAAACCGTAATCTAACTATACATATTATTAGGACACCCCTTAAAACGACGAATTCAAACCGCTCCTACTTTTAACCTACCCTCCGAATTACGTATTCAGCCCACTCACACTAAACGAAAGAGTTCCGCTTATATTGACCTTACCAATACCTCATCTCTAGAGCCGCTCCTTTAGCTCGAAGACCAAAAAACGCTCCAGAACCTTTGCCACAAGCTCTTTTATTACCTAAAAAGAGATGTCAAACCATAAAGTTAGCACAAATCTTCGTTACAACAGTATTATCACTACCTTAGGTACCCCGTTCGAATAATTTACCTAAATAGAAATTTTTGCCTTAATCAACTAAAACGTATTTCGCTTTAAACGGTTCGAATTAGCAATCTACGGCGCTTACAAAGAATTTCCTACTCACCTCATTTATGAAATTAAGTATAAAACCGGAAGTTTTACACAAGACCCGCTTCATTATTAAAGGATATAACGATGATAGCAAAAAGGATATCATAAAATAATCGCTCATCTTATAATAGATTAGCTACCACCTAATTTTTACATTCATAACCTCTTTTAATACAACATATAACTTATATATTAAGCTTTATAACGTAATAAAGGTATGTTCCCAGCTTAAAAAACGACTTAAACGACGTATTTACGCCGATATACCTAAGGATCTCAGAAAACATCATCCGCTTAAAACGATTTTACGTATTATAAACTGTTATAACCCAAGGATCAACTGCTGACCATGAAACAGGTCAGCGGCCAGCTGCGTTATCAGAAGCTTGATATCCAATACATCAAGCGGGGATATCTCTTATGTAAGGAACCAGGGTTAGGGCTGGGACCGCAAGGACCAAAGAGCGGTCTAGTCGATCCTACATAGGACCGCAGAAAGCGACCAGCAACTTCAGCGGTCCAGTACTAAAGATGGTATGAAGGCCATAGGATATAAGGACACGGCCATCACCACATAGATAGTATTTCCTTCATAGCTCGTCAGTTGTCAATCTAAGTATTCAGTCTACATACCTAAATATCCTAACAGTTAGTGATTATTCTACAGCATGAATAAACATCTTCTTAATATTGCACCTTTGTTACCTCTGCTATCTTACTGCTAACATAAACCCTCTGACATCTTCTATTTACTCACGAGTATTTAGTGTGATTATTATATAAACCCACTTTACAGCCTAGTAAAAACCAGTATTTATTGGTATAACACGAACCAAAGGCACTATAAAGAACGGCTCGGAATAACTAGCTTAACCTTCGACCCATACATATTATTAATAATAAATCATTCGAAGGGCTTAGTATTAATAGGTATATAAACGAACGACACACTTACATTATATAATGTATAATTTTTCGTATCTAAAAAGAGGAAACTTTTAAAGGCTGGTCTAAAGGCGAAACATAAAACGTATTTAACGGAGGATTACATAATTAACTTCAATAATGCTACCATCACCTTACGGAACGGTGTTTTGGGCCTTACATAAAAAAAGTAATTAAACAAAGGTTCTTTTGTCGTTCTAAATTAGGCAAAACGGCCCAAGGAATATAAATGCTAATGTGTACGTAACGCTTAAGTTACTTTAGTAATCTAAATAAAAATAGCATTTAACTTTTAGATAGCTACGTAATACTAAACCTCCTTATTAGAATATATATATAAAATGCTTAACTAATGCCTTTCATAACAAATATATAATTTAAAGCTCGGTTTGTAATTTTCATCGCTAAATATATGTATTGTAAAACTATTCGTCTTTACTAACGGCTTGTTCGTTAATAACAACGACTGTAATTTATAAATGAACTTCGGTTTAGTCATCGGTAACGAAACACTGACTCGAAACGGCTTTAAAATTCGTAAAAACATTATTTATTAAAGTTTTATAAAGTGTAAACAGATTATAAAAAACGTATTAGCCTTCGAAATCTATAATATAGTTAAAGGTTTCGATTCGGGTATTACTATAATTATAAAGGTTTGGATAATTACTTTTAACTTTAATTTATACTCTATCCTTTTATTATATATATTAATCTTTTCACGCTTGATAAATATCTGGTTAAACTAAGTACTACAAATATTAAATGGTTAATAATCGATATTATGATGTTACGCAAGTCATATAAACGTTTGGAAATCGATGAAATAAGATAAATCGATAAAAAATTTAATTCAGCGGACGTGATAACTAAAACTATCCCGAACGGAGTATTAGAAATACTGATATCGACAAATACAATATTTATGATGGTTATTAAAAAGGGATTACGACCCTAATAAGTTATTATAACACTTTTACTGATTCAAAACAATTCGAAATCCGTTATTTACGTCGCTCCACGATTTCTACTACGGTATATAAGTTTCGTTTACACCGGTTTTACGAATTTACCTTTATTTTACCTTATTATTTCGCATCGCTCCTAATATTTTATTACTTTTTATTTTATATACCTTGACTTTGCCTAATTTCCTATCTTCTTTTTTGTTTAAATCTATTATTTCTAGCTGCCCCTAGTATACTGTTATACTTTGCTTTAGGTACTTTTGACCTATTTGGCATTTTACTATTTTATATCTTTCTGTTTCAATTTACGATATCATAATGTATCTGATATATTGCTTCTCTTTGTTTTATATACTTTAAGTCATATTCATTACTTATAAACAATTTTAAGGAAAGTAATAGCATCAATATAACTAGACGCGCTGGTCTGACCGTAAAAGACAGTTAATTACTGTTAAAAAGAGAGGGAAAAGGCGACGTTATTGCGTCCTTACCATTATCCCCGCTGCTCTCCCCTTTTATACTAACGTTACCGCTATCGTTACCATCGACGTTATCAGTGTTAACGAGGATATAGTCTTACGCCTTTGGTCGTATACCTTTGAGTAAAGGCGTAAGGGGGTCTTTACCCTCCTTACGATAACGTGCGATAACGTTGTTAAACTCGTTTATATAGTATTTATACAAGCCCCGTTTCCAGGTAGTAATAGCGGTTACTGACTCCTTAATCTTCCGGTTAACGCCTACTACTAATTAATATTAGCTTATTTTAGTTATTTACTACTGCGTTTGTTTTTTGAAACGTCCCGGATATTATTTTTCTAGTAAAGAAAGGTTTTTTAAAATCAATTAAAACTTATTATAAAACCGGCGGACGCATAACACGGCCTTGGCCTATGGCCTTAAAACCAACGAAACGGAGAAGTATCTACTACTAATCTGTTTATTACAGTGATAACGGGCCGAACAACCCCCGCTTTTATAGTAATCGCTAACGAACTTACCTACAATCGTAAACGTAATATACGGTACATAAAGCGTATCTATTAATAACTCAAGGCTATGGACTCAAGTGCATCGCTTTAATAATTTACGCGTGAGAAAGGCCTCGCAGCACACCTTGGAGATACGAAGCCTTAGGCGGTGAAGTAAGCTCACCATTTACTCTTCAATTTTAAAAACATTAAAAGAAAATATATAAGTAAATTTGGGGAATATAAAACGTGGAGAAACTTTGTAAAGCTACGTTTATGGTGTCGATAGGACTTTAGAAATAAAAAAGTTTTTACCCACGAGGAAAAGGTAAGGTTCATAACCTTAAAACCCCTTTGTTTTCTCCCTTGGGAACTTAAGGGGAAAGGGGGGAGAGGAGGTACCAGCGGTTACAGCAAATAGGGTGTTGGTGGTGATGAAGGCAGAAAAAGTCGAAAAGGTAGCAGCGGCGACGGAAAAGGGGGTGAAGCGGTGGCGGGAAACGAGGTAGCGGCGACGGTAAAGGATAAAAAGGTCGGGGGGAAGGTGGCGCTGGCGAAGGTTAACGAAGCCGGAGACGCGGCAGCGATAGAAATTAAGGTGGCGACAGTGAAATTTAAGGGGGCGGCGGCGGCGGGGTTTAATAGGACTGGGGAGGAGGCGGATATAAATAAAATTATACCTTATGAAGGCGAGTTACTAGAGATTATAGTAATAGCGACTACAGCGGTGGCGGCGGTAGTGCAACGATGCTTTTATGTTAAACTGCGCTTAATGGACCTAGATTTACGCGATATTAATTTAAGGGTAAAGTTGGTATATAGGCATTGATTGAGTAACCTACCTATTCAAACAGTTTAAATTGTTTAATTGGAATGGATTAGATCTATGACTTATATGAATAGTAGGTATACGCCTTTAAAAAAATGTTCTGCTTGGACCAATAACGATACATATTTTTATATTAACTTGATATACGTAATGTCGTAATTACCACTATGCTATTACCGTTATAACGTTTACGTAATCATACACTTATCGAGAATAAAAAAAACACCATTAACAATTATATCGTCACCGATTAATTAGACTAACTAGGCCTTTATTACAATTACTACCGCAATGAGAAATTACTAATTTAAACCTTTATAGTCACCACCGCAGCTAGAAATTACTAATTCTAAATTTTACAATTGGTACCATAAAATACTATAATTACAAAAACTATTAATTTAAACCTTTACAATTTATACCATAACTACACTATTATTATAGGGCTACATATACAAACTCATTATAATTACACTATCGTTACTAGGCTATATTTACATAAGGGAAAAAAGAAAAGATTGACTATGTGAATATTACTATCTACTCTTATAGCTAGTATATATAGGCTAAGTGGCAGTGCACTGTATTTCAAAGTGAAATCCTGCAAAGTGCACGATAATGCGTCACGCTGTAGGCTGCACTCTTATAAGACGCAAAGTATATTATATGTGGAGCGGTCTAGAATGGGTATTCCAAAGCGCACGGCAAAAGGGCTATTGCCCGGATAAGAGGTTTATAACCTCCCATCCGTAGCATATACTCTTTGTAATGCTTCTTCTGGATCCGATCCGTCTATCTTTTACTAAAACAATACCAATCTTATGATTACTCATCTACTCTTTTTACTTCACGTGAAATAGGCAGAGACATTACCGACAGAAATTAACAACAATAGTAACGATTATTGATCCCAGTAAAAAAAGCTTTTTCCTAAAGTCAAAGCCAACTTTAATCTTCCCGGCATCCATATAATTAAGTTTCGTAATAATATTAATATCACTTTACAATTTCACGTATTACGAATAACTTTTGATTAAGTACTGTAGTACCTTAATATCTAGAACAATACTTTAAAAGATCTACTTCGCGTAAGAGTCGCGAATAGTAAATAAGTATATAAATCTAGGGTCTTTATTATCGTAACGGCGATATAAGTCTTTACCTATCAAGCGGTATTAAAAGGCGTGGTTGAAGAGTTATTATGTTAATTCTAAACCGGTAACAATATTTTTATACCAACCGATAATATTAAACTTATTCTTTTCATCTGTAATCTCCTTATTTTCAAAGTTTTTAATACATAAAACGTAATCATAATCAATAGTAAAAGAGAATTACATATAATACATTACCTACTTTGATTTACGTTCGGCAATAGTATGACTTATTAAATATCAGCTCTAATGACCGTGAATCCAACATCTCTTAGCGTTTAAAGTAAATTTATCTAACTGATTTCAATATTTGAAGGAATAGGAATTCCATCCTCCATATGTTGTTTAGTTAAGTTCCTAGATCAGAGCTTTCTGTTAACCGTATTCATCGAGCTTTAAGTACTTACAGTCTATTTGATACGCGTAAAAAGTATCTTTTTTTTCGTCGCTAAATTCTGAAGTTTAGAAGTACATACTGATGAAGCCTAGGACTTAAGCTATCACGATCTCAAATGAGGAATGCAACTAACCAAAAAATCTTTCGCAAATGGCATTAAGGCACTGTAAGGCGAATTCTAACTATTTGCAACTCTTACCTACTTGTATAATATACCTTCGCCAGCTGTTACATTACCTATTACGTATTATCAAAGCATTAACCTGCGATACATCTAATTAAGGAAATCCATTTTACTTTCAGCTTATTTCTTGTAATCTAACATATAAAATCACCTAATAATATTCCAATTTATATGGTACTTGACAAAATTGATGTCGTATGCGAAGTAACTTTCAAAACCGTCATAAATCTCTTAGAAAGAAGGGCAATGCGTCAAATATTAAAGGTAGTAATTCTTGGCTTAAACGGTAAGAATATTAGGAAACAACGAGTAAAAGCTTAGCAATCCAACCCTTATTTAACGGCAGATTTTGAAAAATGGGCTCAACTTAATGTCGAGGAAGTTGCACGGCTTACCGTTATACTTCTCTTCTTTTCTTCACATCTTAACGAACGTAATCATTACCACGTAATTCATATCTACTATATGGACGTGTTAAGGAGAAAGGGTAATTTACTGGTCGTAAAAACCCTCTAAATACCTCAACTAACATTAGGAAAAGTGTTAATGTTAGTAGGTGGGGTAGTGTTCTTTGGCTGATTTGGAGAGAAAAAGCTAATAGTCGTATTCATAATAGACTCACGCATAAAGCCTCCTTTTCCTTAATTTCACTTTCAAAACTAAATTTATTAAAGAACTTGGAGAAAAAAAAATTTAAAGTATCTGTCGTAGAGAATTAAGTAGTATTTCTCTTAATATTAAAACGGACGTCGAGGTTTCTACTTAAGTAACTAGTAACCTTAAGAGCTTATGGTGCATATTTTAATCAATTCCCTATGGATAATATAATTGAACCGTCAATATTGGATAAAAAGGTTTAAAAAAACTCATCTAAGCTTACGCGTAACCTTACAAACGCGTGTAACGGCGTTAAAAGATATTATTGCCAGTAATATCTTTTCTTTTTCCCTTATCTTTAAAGATATTTTAAAGGGTTTTATCGTTAACACATTCGTATAGTATGTTAAACAGTTTACCATCTTTCCCTTTTTTTGTAAGGAAGTCGAGGCCTCAATTTACCAGCTTAGCTTTCAGTCTAGTCTTAACATATTTTTTTAACTATTTTTCATATATCTAGGTTATATTCTTTAAAGCATCTTTAACAGTTATTATATGCTTTTCGGACCTAAATGCTTCAGATGAAATTGAAATAAAAATATAAAACCAGATTACACTAATAAAGTATTTAGCTAAGATGTTGGAATAGCAGTCAAGTACAGTACAGTCAAGTCAACATTACTTGCAGTAAGGTGGATTATACGTACTGCAAATTGACTGTAGTTTGTGGGAATATATTGCAAGTGCATTGCAGTAGGTGTCCACTTCAAAGTGGGGCACAAGCCAAATTATTTGGCTATACAAATTAGTATGTAGACCGGCTAACGGTGTGCCAAACTTAGAATTCACATATAAATCAACAATATCAGCGCAACACCAGTTACTTCGATCATAGTGATTCGAATAGACTACGTTGCAACGATAAAAGCCTACCAATACTGATCAGTACTTATTAGGTTAAGCACAGATTGGCTAAGTAGAAGAAGAAAGCTACTTTTTGGTTACGCTTTCTCCTTTTTAGGCAAGGTAAAGGAAAGGTTTTTTCAAAGGTCCTTTATGTACTATACAGTTGTTCGCGGCAGCAGATAGGGAAGACTTATAGGTTGTACAGTTGTTCGCAGCAGTTTATAAGTAAACAACGGTATTGCTACTCGAAAACACTAAGAAATCTTTATTAATCCTTTTTAAAGACGTTAAGATTAATTGTCAGAAGTCTAAAAGTTCGGTAAGTTGGCAAACGGCTAAGTAAATACTACTACGAGTGTTACTACCATAAGAAAAACGACCAAGTCCCTACGCCAAATAACCTCCACTACCAACAACAACCTCCGACTCCACCATATACACCAAATCTTTACCCTACTTTACTTTTTTTTCACTTTCCATACCACATCAATCGTCAAGTTCACTGCTTGGAGCAAAAACACGAGGAATCACCAAGTCGCGCCAAAAAAGTCACGTCACGCGACTCCACACTGAAACGCCAAGTCCTCACGCCCATATATCGTCAATTCCACTACTACCAAACACTATACTAGCCAGATCATTACAACGGCTTCAAAACACACTAAAATCGATGCTGTTACCAATTCCATTAAAGAGGATGCAATTATTACCCTCGACAACATCTTCGAAAAGTATTATGACAAAGAACTTTGGTATATAAATACTACTAAAAACTTAACTCTAAAACACCTAACTAATATAATCGGCTGTTATATTCTCAACGTAAACTCTAACAGAGTCGGATATAAATTTATATCTTTTGATATCTTTTAAGACTAGTTTTGTGACTAGAGTCTAGAAATGTGGAAAAAGGCGGATGAGTAAGTCAAGATAAAGTGAAGGATTAAATTATTCATTCGAAACATCGAACTTAATATGAAGATAGAGAAGGATGGCAATCTAGCTATCCTACTTTGCGAATTCGCTACAGATAAAGACCTATAATCAATTTTAGCTAAGGGCAAAGAGGTTACTAGCAATAATAACTCACAACAACCATACACACGTTCGTAAGGATCTATCTAGGAGAAATCAATGGATCTACACCCCTTAAGCCCTTAAATTCACCAGTCTGTTAAACAGAAACCTCGCTGAACCCCTTAATATCAAAAGGAGTATTACTAATTCCCCGCGACGAAAACCTTTAAACTCACTTTCCCTAAGCTTCTTAATAAATCCAATTTTAACAACTAAATTAAGGAAAAACCGGCTTTACACGCCAGCCTATTATAGGCACGACTACTGGCTTTTTCCCTTTAAACTCGGCCAAAGGTAATTATCCTGCCTACCAATACCAAAAGTAACCCTAATCTTTTCCCTAGCTAAGTGAAAAAGGTTCCTACGACCAATATATTACCTTTTTTCCTCGGCGCGTCCCTATAAAAGATATGAATTATACGGTAATTATCATGTTTATTAAGATCTAGGGAGGTAAAAAAAAAAGTATAACGGTAAGCCGTATAACCTATTAGACGTTAAGTTGCGTTAATTTTTTAACATTTACCGCCAAATGAAAATTTAGTTGATAGGTTTTCATTCGCTATTTTCGAATATCTTTACCGGCTAAGTTAAAGACTGTTACCTTTTATACTTAATAAATCATACATTTTCCCGAGAAATTTACAATAGTATAAAGGGCCATTTCAAATACGATATTATCCTTACCCAATATTATACGGATTAAAATATTAACAATTAGGTTTATATATTAAATTACAAAAAAGAGTTGAAAAGTAAAATGAACCTTTTCAATCAAATTCTTAACAAGCTAATAATTTACTAATAGTCAATAAAAAGCGTAAAAGTTGCTAAAGGCACTTTATTATAATAAGTTCGGTAAATAGTTACGAGCCACAAAAAAATCGAATACGCTTTATAATACCCTAATATTACCTACAAAAGGTTTTTTTTTAACTAACTACGTTTCTCGTTGGCCACCATAACCACTCGAGTTTTCGGCCCGACTAATATATACTTTTAAGCTTAGAAATTAAATAACAAAAAAATCCCTGTTAACTCGTATTATATTAATCAACGGTATAGAAATCCCAGTAAATACGGTCAATAAAGGGTCCGAACCTTTACCCATAAAAAGGGTATTTATACTCCTTAAGGTCTTTAAGTTAGCTAAATTGGTTTAGCTTAAACGCCAAAAAATATTAAATTTACGGTAAATAAAGTTACGGGTTAACAAATTACAATACTACCGAATGTAACATAAAACAGGTAATATATTACACGAAATATCCCTTTACTTTGAAATAGGACTATATGGAGCATATAACGCAATCTGAAGAAAGTGAAGTTAAGAAGGAAAATAAGCCGAAGGCTGTCGGCTAATATAGATATACTAACATTAATACCGGTACCGGCCTGAAAGCCACGTAATAACTAACCGATTACGTATTTCCATACCGCCTTATAGGTAAAGACCACTATCTCCGTTATAATTATAAATATCCTAGACTTATATACCTTTTTACTATTCAAAACCGCTACGCGAAATAAGTCTTTGAAAGGATTATATCATATATAGGGGCAATATGGTATTTGACTGGAGGCTATTCGTAACAGGTCACATTAAAAAGGGATATTAATACTGTTACGAAACTTAATTACGCGGACGCTAGTAAAGCTAAGATTAGCTTCGAACCTGGAAAGGAACTATCAATATTATAATCGATAACTGTAAAGATTATTATAAACCCTATTATTTTCTACATTTTACAATCTCCTACCACTTTTTTCCTTTATCTTAAAGATATAAAAAATCTCGGCATCAACGTTAACATTTCAACGAATAAACTAATATATATTAAAACCAGTTAAAGGTTTTTGTTTAACCTCAAGTAAGGGTATTTATAGCTTTATCTTCAAAAACTAAAAGTAATGGTATGAAATCTAACGAAGGTAAACCTTCGTTAACTATATCGTAGGTTTAATCACTCAGTAATTAATAGGTTTTATAAGGTTTTAAAGGTAGCTAGTCATGAAAATGTCAATCTGCTAATACTAAAGGTAATTGAACTCCTTTACCACTATAACCAAATATACCTCTAACCCTTTTAAAGTTTAAGTTCATGTTAAAAAAGATTAAGACTTTAACTCGAAAATCTTCGTAAACGTGTTTTACCCAGAAGGTAAGCTAGTATTATATGTTATAAACTTTTTCAAGGCCTTTTACGACGTTAAATTATTTAAAATTATTACGGCGAAGGAAATATACAAGGTATTATATACTTTATTGATTGAAACGTACGATAGCTTACCAACCGTACTAATTTATAATATCGACACTAATTTTAATATAATAAAGTTTTAAGCTAATGTACAATTAATAGGAATTAAGTATAAACAAGTCCTTAAAAAAGTTTATTGGGGTATTAATAAAGTTGAAAGAGTATACGCCCTTTTACAAAAGGCTTACGATATCTTTATACTCAAAATCAAAAGTTCCATAAGCTAGAAGACATGCCTTTAAATAATAGTAAAAGGTTTTAATGATATTATTAGCTCTAATGGACTTATACCAACTTTATTAATATTTAAAGCTTACCTACGTATAATAGCTAAGTCGTCACCCTCATTAAGTACCTAAAAACGTGTTACAGCATATAGCAAAGCGCTAAAGAAACTAAAGAAACAATAGGTACGCCATTACGTTAATAATACCCTTAACACTAAAAACGCACCTTTAATAATAAAAGTATTTTTACTCCCTTTTTAAAGTAAAGCCCTTATATAATGCGAACTAGATAAGTAAGATAAGCCGTATAAAATCTTAAATATTACTAACTTAAACGTAGTAGTTAAAACAATTCACGACCCCATAACTTTTCGAATTATATAAGTAAAGTCATATAAAAAAACCCTTAAATCCGATAAAAATCCCGATGTCGATAATCTCCGAATCGAACTAATTAATTAATACAACTTTTTAAGCCAATTATTAATAAGCCAATTGAACATCGACAGCGTAGAAAACTACCTAAGAGGAGGATACATATTAAAGAAGAAAAAAAATAGATATTATAGTCCTAGTAAGGTATATATAACGGCGTAAGTATTTTAAAAGGAAACGTTTAACAGAAAATTTACCTTTAAGCTACGTGTCGAAGGTATTATTGACATATTAAGTAAACCTTTAAAAGAAAGTAACCAAGTAGAAATTAACGGCCTTTTATTACGGGGGGTTATATAATTTGTATCGTTAACGTAATTTAAAGGTCAAAATGTCATTATTTTTAAGTCGAGAATAATTTACGGGGTTAAAAACAAAATTACAGACCAGCCGTACCAAAAGTTATAGCTAATCATTTAAGGATACGGTAGTAAAAGTAAAATTTAGATTTTTACTTAATCGCTCATAATCTAGAAAATCAATTAACGTTTAATTATATTTATTACTATCAATTTGATTATTAGCGGAAAATGTTAGTTTACATTTAATAGCCAGGATATTACGTAAACTTATACGTAATCTGTTATCTATCTTTAACGGATTATACCATTAAAACTACTATAAAACCTAAGGGTTAAGTTTCTGGTTAGTACGATAATGTACTATATTAAATCTTTATGCGGATTAGCCGAGACTAAGGTCTATTAGTTTTTAACGTATTAAATATAATTTAAAAATTGGGTAAATATAAAATTTTTAACATTTTACTCATATTTATTAATTATAAATTGAAAAGACTTCAGCATCATAGGTATTTAAACTAACGATACCTATTTTTTCGGCGATACTAGGTTTATAGCGGTAAAACAACGTATCATTGAGAAATTAGGCCTTTGAAAGTATAAATCAGTTAAAATGTTGGCTAAAGATATATAACTTGACTTTAACAGATTGTTACTTCGCATTTATAGTATTAAGGTTAAAAGTGGTATTTATATTAACCTATGCTAAAATAAGCAAACCATAAGATTAATCATTATCGACAAAGCTAACGAGGAAAGGGTATAAAAATATTTAAATTAGAGGGCCTGTACGGCTTACATCGCTACGTTATGTTAACCAAAGGCATTATATGACCTTTTTATAACGGTACAGGTACAGGATCCATAAAACGAAAACTTTAACAAGTTAAATGAGCGAATTTAATAACAAATGGATTACGTAAAAAGAGGAATGAATATAAATTTTGTAAATTTAACGAAAGCAAAGTTAATGATCTTTATGAATGTGTTATTTGCTAATAATATTAACCTTGCATTATGAATCCGCCTTTTAATAATACTCGTTAACGAGGATAAATTTAAAGAACAATTCAAGATTACTGACAACCTCATATACTAAATTTTATTCAGTATAAACGTGTAATTCGAAGTATATTAGCCTCGAAAGTTTATGGCATAATAATGAGCTTTATCATTGACATAGTAAATAATGCTACATTAAGATTTATTATCAAATAACTAAGTTTGTTACCGATACTGTAATAGTGTATACTAATTCTCGAAGCCTTTATGAATATTTATTTAAACTAGGTGCAGCCAATAAACCGCCTGATAATAGACGTGATAACTTTAAAAAAAGCATACGAAGCCTAGGAGATCGATAAATTCTTGTTAATTTACGGCAAAAATAACCTTGCTCATACTATAACCAAGATCACGCCTAATGGCGCCCTGGAAAGGTTTGTGGATAGAAATATTCTAATCATACGAATTGAGGGATAGGTAGATTGCTCAGCATGTAACATAAAAGAACAAAGTTGGCTTAGCAAATTAAAACATCGCCAGGGCAATAGTAGCGATGGCAGTAGTTTGAACTGCTAGCAAAAGGTACGCAAGGGTTAGCGTGCTTAATTTATACAGGTCTGTGGCAAAGGATCTGTGCACGGGATTTGAGGAACGAAGGACTCGAAGGGGTGAAACAAAAGGGCCAAAAGGGGCCGCAATTGAGGTTGTTTTCAGTACAGATTAATTGGGATTGACAGGGGTCTGGCTTGTGGATTAAGGAGGGATTTTAAAGGTTGCCACCAATTGATGGTAAGCCACGCTGGCGTACAGACACAAAACCAAAAGCCGCCAGTATTGGAACAGCAGTCAAGTGCAATATAGTCAAGTTGATTGTACGTACTGCAAATTGACTATAGTTTATGAGACTGTACTACAAGTACAATGCAATAGGTGCCCACGTCAAAGTAGGGCACAAGCCAAAGCGTTTGGCTATACAAATTAGTGTGCAGACTGGCTAGCGGTCTGCCAAACTTAGGACTTACACATCAATCAACAATATCAGCGCAACATCAGTTACTTCGACCACAGTTATTCGAATAGACTACGTTGCAACGATAAAGGCCTACTAATATAAGAGGTCTTTATTAGGTTTTGTAAACCAAAGGTTTCATCATAATATGTATCGAAAATGGCATCGAAAGTCAAAATTACTGGCTTCCTAACAAGTTTGGTTACATCATTAATTTTAGTACGTTCTAAAGCTATCTTAATGAAGATTAAAAAGTAAAATGGAAAACCAGTAATATAAATGGAATTCAAACTATAAATTTACCATCAAATTAAGTGTTTATTATAGGTGGTGGAACTTAGTCATTTTTACGATTTGAAATTTACAATAATAATACTCGCGATAGTAGTAACCGCAATAATATTAACATAATTATTTACTAACTTACCCTACTTAGTAATCTTAAGAACTTTTAATGGTTAATCGTAACGCTTTTAAATAGGATCAATAGATATTTTTAAATATTTTCAATAACAATACTGTTGCTACTTATAATCTATCGTGAACAACTATATAGTGTATAAGAATCTTTTACAAGAATCTTTCTTCTATCCTAGCCGCTATTTAACATAAAGAGTAACTGAAAAGTAGCCTTTTCTTCTACCTAGCTTATCTATACTTAACATAATAAGTACTGATCAGTGTTGGTAAGCCTTTATCATTACAACGTAGTCGATTCGAATCACTGTAGTCGAAGTAACTGTTGCTGCATTGAAATTAGTTGTTAATAAGTTGTAAGTTCTAGGTTTGGTGGATCGCTAGCTAGTCTGTACACTAATTTTTATAGCTAACTTCTTTGGTCCATACCCCACTTTGAAGTGGGTGCTTACTGTAGTTGACTTATGGTCAATATAGTCAATTTGCACTCAGTACAATCAACTAACTGTAAATACAGTTGATTTCAATGTATTGAATTTAACTTCTATTCCAACAGGTAAGGTCATATTAATATATTAAATGAATACCAGTACAATAATCGGAAAAAAAGTAAAATGTGATTATTCCAATTAGAGAAAAGACTATTTCTCTTAGTATATATATTATTTATCAATATTCAATTTTTTTTTAATTTTACTAGTTTTATGTCCTAACGCTGAAAATCATTTATACTAGTAAAATATTAGTGAATTTATAATTGAAGTGTTGAAAAAGTATTAATTGCTATGTAGTGAATCAATTATACTATCAAATAAGTTGAATATACTGACTTTAAGTTCATTATATTGATTTATGTATTGATTTTATTGACTGTAAAGTTAAGTACAGTATAAACCTACTTCATATTAGGGTACAGGCTAAACAATTGACTACAAAATTAGTGTGTGGACCGGCTAGCGATCTGCCAAACCTAGAACAATATATCTACCACTTGAGCATGTAATACTACTATTACTTCAACCGATTCGAATCGACAACGTTGTAACGTCTAAAGTTTTATCTTTGGCAAGGCATATAAGCACTGATTAGTGCTTATAAGTTTAATCACAGATTAGCTAGGTAAAAAAAAAAATAAGATAATTTTTGGTTATGCTTCACGAAATACTAAAATAGAGGAAAGATTCTTGCGAAATACCATTATAAATTACTTCTGTTTTCCTGGTAAATAAGGGGTTGCTATGGTATTGCTATTCTATATACTAAGAAATCTTAATAAATCTTCTTAAAGATAAATGTTAAGATTTACTATTAAAAATCTTAAAGATCATCAAGTTGGCAAACAACTTAGTCAGTAATATTACGGGTATTACTATTGTAAAAGGGATTAAGTCTCACGCCTTTTAAATTTCAACCATATATAATAATAATGAATAACTTTCTAACCTACTTTTTACATTGAACTCTACTAGTTATATTATTTTTTCGTTTTATATTAATATTTCTCCTCCTATATTATAATATCGTTAATTGGACACGTTAGAAAATACATTGAGATCATTATTTCGAGCGAAAACACTAATAATTGATTAGTTACAACAAGAAAGCCACGTCACGCAACGTCACGCTAAATTACCAAATTCCCACATTTCTAGATCGCCTAGTTTCTTCACTTTAACCCCTTAAGTAAACGTTAACTTAGTAGCTAAAATATTAAAATAGCACCCAGTCACGAATAACTAAAAGAAATTAAGGCCCTTGGAACTGTTTTTACCAATTAATACAATAAAATTCTCTGGATTAAGAATGTCGACAAATATTTCATTATAAACACCTAACTAATTACGTCGGCTAGTATATCTTTAATACGAACGTTGGAGAGGAATTTGGACGTACCACCTGCGTATTCCAAGATTTCCGTAAGTTTTTTAACTACTATATAATTAATACATGAAAAATAATTTAATGTATGGTTCAATCCAAATCAAGAAAAATTGAATAAACATAAGATTTACGAATTACAAAAACCTATATTAAGATTGTTTCAAACCTTTTTTTGAATTGTCCTAACTTAATTTTTTTTTAAACTCTTAATCTTTATAATACACGAGGAAAAAGCAACGGCATCAAGGACTATCAATACAATTTTATATGTTCTTGAGCGCCACTACCCTTCGAACCCTAATTCAATAAAATTTTAACCTTTCCGGTAATACCAATTATTAATAATCTAACGATAAAAACCTATTAATTAACTTGATGGCCTAACACCTTCTTACAATAAATGAAAGAATGGACTTAGGGAAAGTATAACATGCAAAGTAAAGACTGCCAACACAACATAAGAAATTAATGTCAGCTTCATCTATGAGTTAATTAAATAAAATTCTCAATTTTTCTATACCATTTTAAGTTTTTATCAAAATCGGTAAACTATTTCATTCCCTTGAAGTTTTTCTCAAAATAGTTAAATTTATCAAATCTAAATATCTCACAGCAGGTACGCCTATATACGCAAACCCACCACAAATCCTATTACAAAACTTTACCCCTCAGGCTAAAAGACTGGCAACTACCACTATCATCGCGACTCTAAAGCATTAAGAATCACTATTAACAATTGTGATGATTATCGTAACCTTTATCCTAAACTTATCAAAATTATTAATATTAACTGTTTTTTTTTTTTCGCGAAGTTGCCTATTACCTAACATAAAGTGAGGAAATTTCATAACAAACCCTACAACTTGTTAAACAGAAAGATAATATTCTTTGTTAATATTTATAAGTGAATGGAAGTTTCTCGTTCAGGTTTTAACTCTCAATTCCCTAAAATCCTCATAAGTTACATCAAAAACTAACTACCTAATCTTTCTAACAAAGGCAAAATCTTTCCAGGAAATTTATAATAGTATAAAAAGCCACTTCGAATACAACATCCACTTTGTACAATACCATATGAATTGGGCATTAACAAGGTAAACAACGATATTAGTTGGAGAAAAAAAAAGGAAGAAACACTAATAGATATCCTTCATCAAATGCTCAACAAGTTGATATTATGCTATCAACCAATAAGGAAAGCACATACTAGTGAAACCATATTTCGCGAACAAGTATAGGCAGCTATTCAGGGCGTTAGCAAGTTTTAATACGTCTTATAACGTTTAGATACTACAAATAAAAACTTTTTGAACCAATTGCAATCCTTGCTTACGACTATAATAACCCAAACACCAAACTTAATTAATATATACCTCTAAGCTAATTACTTCTAAGACTGGGATAATGAAACTCGTACAATAGTAAATTATATTAATTACTAGTACGAAAGGTACTGACGCTTAGAATATAGTCTAAAGTTCTTGGACTAAAAGCTATAACTATAACTATAACGACAATAAAGTCAAAACCTAAATTTACCTATTGATAGTAAGAACTATCATTATAATAATAGTAAAAGGTATTCGATTGGTGGTAAATCCGGTTATTAATTGACTTGCCACCCTCTGACCAAACGTTACCAACAATAAGTAATGTATTATATACAATACTCTACTACTTTCAAACAAGACTATTGAAACCACATTTCAAACTACGAAGGTAAAAAGGCTATTAAAGATAACGATACACTAAAAAAGGTTATGTAATATGAAAATATTGCTCCTGTAACGGCTGAGTAACTAGCTTATCACACTTTTTTATACCGCTTAATTGGTGAAAACCCCTACAATTACTTTGATTAAATACTAAATCTCTTATACAACTTCAACCTTCGTGATCGTTATATGCACCACAAGTTTCAAAATAACAATATAGTATGTAATAAGAGTATATTCATATTATCTAGAATGACTATAGGAAAAAACTATTATTACGAGGATCAATTGTCAAGATATTAGCAAAACAAAGTTAACTTTGGCCTAAATAAATAGAGATCTTTACTAAAATCTACGATTATAAAATAAGTTGTTGGATCGATTACGTTTCATACCCCTAAGTCCCCCACACTTCTTCTCTTTTATTCAGAAAATATAAGAATTTTTGACGTCAACATTGAAATTAACGCTAACAAACTGGTTAAAAATAGTTGAAGGTTCCCTTTTACCACTAAGTGAGTTCAACTTTAATTTTATTTTCAAGACCCAAAAGAAACAGTGTATTTCACAAAGTAATATATAAGTCAATTATATTGGCGTTTTAATTACTCAACTATCAAAAAACTATATAAAGTCATCAAGTCTACAAAGTATAAAGATATAGAATACTTTACTTTAAGAGTTATTTAAAGGCTTTCTCATTATTATGAAATATATACACAAGCCCCCCCAAAATTCAAGTTTATACTAAAAGACGATGAATACTGTTGGTAGGCCTTAGATGTTGCAATGTTATCGATTCGATTGGTCGAAGTAACAGTAGTATTGCAGTAGTCAAGTGGTGGATGTATTGTTCTAGGTTTGGCAGACCACTAGCCGATTTGTACTGTAATTTGTATGGACAATTGTTTGGCCCGTGCCCTAGACCGACTCGGATACTCTACAATCAACAGACTTGCAGTTAGTATAGTTAACTTTCCTATAAGTAAAGTTGATTGACTGTACTGCAATTAACCTGCTAAAAATAGCAGTTAATATTATTCAAATACTGACGGCTTTTTATTTTTGTGCCTGTACACGTTAGTGTGGTCGACCCATCTTTTCCGGTTGCTACTAAATTGCCTTCTCGTCAACTGGCCAGACCTCTGTCAATTCCAGTTGACTTCCATACTGAATTGAACCCATTTGCATGCAAATTGACCTCATTTAACCTCAATTGCTTCGTTGCCCCGAGGTTCGAGTTTATCAATTCCCACAAAAAGTTCTTTCGTCACAGATCTTTGTAAGCCTCCACTTACAAGCCTCAACTTTAACTGTACCACTTAAACAATCTAATATCAATCCCCTGGCAATCTTTCAGTTTGCTGGCACATTCATGACCACCGTCACGTGATTAGAGCTATCTGAGCAGTCTATTAACGTAGCCCTTGATTCGTATAGATAGCTTCTTATTTTCCACAAACCTTTTTAAGGATTTATTTAGTGATGCCTTCGTTATGGTATCGGTGGGGTTGTCTTTGTTATCGATACATCGGAATTTATTAATTTTCCTCCCTTGGTAAGCTTTGCAAAGTACTATTGCGTCGATTATTAGGCGTTTTTTAATGGTAGTCCCGAGTTTTAAAAGGTATTCGAATAAACTCCTTGAGTCGGTATAGATTATTACCGGAAAAGGAGGAATATTTAGTTGGCTAGTGATAATATTAAAGGTTTTCCACATTGTTATGCCCACATTGAAGCCCGCTATTATGCCATAAATCTCTGAAGCCAATACGCTTTGTATAATCCTTTTATACTTAACGGAGGTCTAATTAATTAATTTATCGATAACATTAAACTCGTCTTTCTGCCTTTCTTTATTAATAAAGATTATAAGGAAGCCGATATATAAAGACAGGTCGGTGTTATTTACAAAAAATACATTCGTAAAAATCATTAACTAAGCCTTTAAAAGTTCGATTAAACCCATATTAATCTCGCGATCCAAGTTTCGTATTTTCTATTTAAGTCTTTTATTTAACTGGTTAAAGTTTTTGTCCATTGGTGTTTATATTTGTATCGAAATGAATAGATCATAAGAGGTTTTCAGTTGGCATAAGGAAGTAATATAGCTATTTCGAACACGTTATTTCAGAAACCGTTAAGCTCTAGCCTTGTCAGTTTTGTTAATTGTAATTAAAATAGCGTCCTAACCGTTTTGGTAAAAGCTAAGGCCGGCGTTAATACCAAATTTACGGATTAAAGATCTATTAAAGTTTAGTTAGGTATTTTTCGTCAGTATTGTTAACGGTTTCTAATTACAGAACTTAGAGTCCTTAATCACTTATTGTTTTAATTCTACAAAACTAGCTATTCTGATGAAAAGAGTATCGTTAATTTGTATATTTAATATACCGAAGTCTTTTTTTTACGTTACCAGTAGGTACGAATCGTGCGTTAAGGCTTTTATTATTAGTCGTAATTTAAAGTAAGACTGGTAGGTTAAAAACTAATATACCTTTACTTTAAATAATCCGTATAGTGGCTCAATATAACGTATTACCATGTCTAAAGAGTAAATAGCACGAAGCTTTTATGATAGTTTTTTTATACGATACGTTATAAGTTTGTTGTTAATTAAGTATACGCTTACATTATATTACTTCCGTTTGGCGTAAATATGCCTTTAACTTTATTTATTAAACTTATTACCAAAGCCACCACCAAATGCTAGTTAATTTTCTGAATCGTTGGCGATTATATAAGGATCCAGTTTTTGCCTTTATTTCTATATCCTTAAGCAATCAACCGTGATTTTTTGTACAGTCGCCCCATATTCTTACCCTTAATCTTATAAATAATCTTCGACTTGACGATTGTAATATTTGGGTTTTAAAAGTTGAAATCGGTTTTAAGTATAAATTGTTTAAATTTTTGAGTTAGCAGGCTGTCAATCTCGATCTTGTCATTTTTTAAAGCCCTTCTAAAGGTTTAAATAATCCCTTATACCCGAAACTTTATTATCAAGTCTTTGTTATTCTTTCATTTACTGTTTACTTAAGTAGTATTATATATGTAACCTGGTATGTATTCCTTTTCTTTAACGTTTTTTTTTCAGTGGTCGTCCGCACCGGTGGCATTTTATCGGCTTATCGATAATGAGTGGAAGAGGTTCGTATTGGCTCGGTCGCTTGGTTTAAAGAGCTTAAAGGTCTTTATCTTTATTATCCCTAATGTAGGGCTTAAACTAAATAGTTCGAAAAGGTATAGAACTATTAACAGTCTCAACAACTACTTTAGAGTTTTTAATACTTAATATCTTGTACGGTCCCTTTTATTTACCCGGCTCCCGCTACACGAAGACTTCACTTCTTAGGGGCAAAGTAAGCATATTGATGAAAATAAACTATTCCTGGTTTTAAAGGCGTTATTAACTTGGCGGCATACCGATTCTTTTGGTAGTTCCTTTAAAGCTTTGCTGTAGGCCGCAACACATTTCTGTGTATTTTCCGAGGGTGTAGATTTATTCGTCAGGCATATATACGCTCCAAAGACCAGTAATGTTAGTATCAGGCCGTTAGGGCCCACAATATCGTTTAACCCTTTTATTGCCATTTGTAGTCGTGCCTTCAGATTCGTAAAACTTATAATTTCCAACGTAAGAATACTATACCCTCGGTGAAACAGAGTATGTACCCTCATAACCTTAACGATAATCCAGTAGGTTTCCACAGGTACCTGTTTACACTGAATATCTATCATTTTAGCATTTTTTTTTGAATCCTGCTGCCGTAAAGTTGGTATTATTATTATGGACAACGACGTTAGGTAGGCTTAAGTATGTGTTAATCCGTAATATCCTTAATGTTTCCTACATATCCTTTGCTAAAAGGGACTTTAAAAACTTGGCACTATAAAAAAAAGTTGCGGAATCAACGACCTAAAATACAGGCTTATTATTCAAGTAAAATACATTAACGAAAATCTCGTAGTTGAAATTCTTATCGTTTTTCAATGTAAACTTAAATCCTCGGGGAGCTTGGACATGCGTTTGGTAGTAGTGGCATAGCCTTTTAATGGCTTTTAGGGCAGAGTATTCCATATCATCATGCCTTGTAGACTTTAGGACTTTGTATAGCCTGTTAACAGCTAAATGATTAAAACGCCAGTATAGTTAACGTATTTCCAACTCCGTCAGGTTTAACATTACTGCTTTCAGACCTTAAAGATGAAATTATAAGTGCCCCTATTTGAGGGCGAGTGGAAATCTCTAGCCATTTTTGACTAGCTCGTTTACGTTGACGTTAACGTTAATACTGTGAGTCTTTATTCCTTTTATACAAAATAAAAAGGGGGTGGAGGACTTAAGAATATAAAATGTAATCGTTTCTATGATAATCTAAACTACTATTATCTTTAGTAATAATAGTTGTTTACCTAGATTAAAGTCAACTTTAACCTTATCCATATAGTTATGATTAATCTTAGTAGCTATAATGCTTTTTCCCCATAATGCTATATACTGTGAATAGCCTTTTGTTAAATACCTTATTATTCATATATTTGGCATAATACCCTAAAATGTGTGATCCGCATAACAATCGCAAAGGTTAAAAGTGTATAAGGGGCTAGGGATTTAATTAGGGCAAAGGTAAGGGTTTTTACCACTAAAACAGTATAAAAAGACGTAGTTGGCTAGTTACTGAGCTGCCGTACCAAGAGTAGTATTTTTGTGTTACTTAATTTATTTAAAAGCGTTGGAAATATTAATTGACTTATCGTCTTTAACGTTCGCGATTTGATCCAAGTAGTCATGTTTCGAAAAAGTGGAGTATTAGATATAGTATATTAATTTTTTATTATTGTGTTCGGCAGAAGGGTATCGATTGAACCAATAATGAGACTTGTTGAAGATTTAATATATTTTACTATTATTACGACGATAATGTTTACGGTTAATAGTTCCGTCTCAATATTATTAGCGTTAGCGTGGTTGCTGCATTTAATCCGAGATTAAAGTCGTTAGGCCTAACCTTAGGCGTTGTGAGCGCCTGTATTTGCGGTTGATGTAGTTAATTACTGTAAGGTCTTTCTTATGTACATTAACGAAATTGCGGGTTTGGATGTATATATTAAACAAGTTTAGTATACGTTTTATTACGGTGGAAATCGAGGAGCGTAATTAGCTAAAAAAACCTTTTCATGTAGTATCTAAGCGTCGTAAAGCGTATTCGAATTCGTTACCACCCGTAATTATTGTTCGTACCTGCTCGCAAAGTGTGGCTTCGCTAGAGTAAGCCTTTCCTATTGCTTTTTATCATAGAATTAACTTGTTAAGCATTTAATTAAGGAAGTCTATTAGTAATTCCTCCTCTTTTTTTTTTGCCATTATTGTAGTTTACCGTGTAGTGACCCAATTTGTATGGTATTGCGCGAGGTGTAAATCGTACTCGAAGTGACTCTTTATATCATTGTAGATCTCACGAAATATGGTAGCATCATTTAGGAAAGTCAGATAGAAATTCTTAGTATGCCTTGTAAGGATTTCAGGAAACAGTAAATGAAAATTAGAAAGAGGAACCTACATTCACTTGTAAATGTTTAGAAATGGCATTATATCAGTGTCGAAAAGGTTATAAGGCTTTCCGTCATACTTATCTATATTATTTTAGATTTTACTGAAATCCGTTATAAGCTTATAATTAATATTAACTATTCTAACAAGTCCTAGAAGAAGGTCGCAATAGTTGTCCTAGTCGTAAGTGGCGTTTCCTAGCTATTTAAGCTATATAGCTTTCGAGGTACAGTGTTAGAGGTAATTTTCCATTGCCTAACATAAGCGGTAAAGTCCTGTGATAGGGCCTATAGTGGGCTTCTACGCGTAGGCGAATAGGAATGGGGAAGGTTTTTAAAGGGCTTAACAATTAAATTGCTAATAAGCGATGTGTATTTGGAGGTTTTGAAAAGGTTGACGATTTTGTTTAATTAACTAGTAGAAAACGTTAACATTAATACCTTTGGCCGCGTTAACAGTCGCTACTTTACCCGTTTTGCCACCGCTAAAGGCGTATTCTGCATTATCACGTAGAAGTGTTAGACTACCGAGCACATTAATAGGTTCCTTATCGCCAATACGTAAAGAAGCTTCACTTAGCTATAAAGGGTAAAGTAAAGGTTTTTTAAATTGTGAGTAAGGGTATTAAGGTTTCTTAACGTCCTTTTTTTTAGGTCGTGGATCTCAAGAGCATTCTTTAAGCAAGACCAGATTAAATAAAGTTTTTGCCAACCTTGTAAAACTCTTTTTTAGTACGTAAATCCCTCGGCGTTAAAGTTTTTCCTTTAACTCGAACTTAACAACTTTCTAAATCTTCTTCCACATATTAATAGTCTAGTCATCGAAAAACTCACGATACTTGCAGAAGACACGGCTGCTACGGTTACGTTCCTCGCCGCCTTCTTAGTCAACGATATAGTGGTCGACGAAGTTGGTGAGATATCCTTCGGTTAAGTCCTCGTTAACATCTTTTCCCCAAAGGTTACTGTTATAGTATTTGGCGAAAACAGATCTAAATGCTTTAAGTGCTTTTTTCCTTTCGGGGTTAGTAATAGCTTTAAATTGGGCGCTTGCGGTAGATATTTTAAAGCTTGTGTAGTACTTGATAGGTGTATAGGATGAGAAACTTGGTAATCTTGGGCGTAGAGGCTTAGTGTTTTAGTGTGAAGTCTCGCGGAAACTTGGTGATTTAGCGGCTTGGCGTAAGGTCACACGACGTGGTTTTCTTAGCGCGACTTGGTGTTTTCGCTTAAAGCAGCGAATTTAACGATCGGTATGACGTGGGGAGTAAAAATAGTAAAGTAAGGCAAAGGTTTAGTGTTAAAGATGAGGTTGTAGGTCGTTTATTGGCAGTAAAAGTCGAAGGTTAAAAGTTGTGGTTGTTTGGCATTGAGACTTAGTCGTTTTTCTATATTAGTAGTACTCATAGTAGTACTGACTTTTAGCGGTCAATTTTAAAGCTTTTTAAGAAGGATTAATAAAGATTTCTTAGTGTTTTCCAGTAGCGATACCATCGTTTACTTTCAGATCACCGTTGTGGACTGATGTAACCCAAAAACCTTCTCTGTTTTCATGCTGTTGTAGACTGGCGCAGTACTAATAGAAGCCTTTTACAAGAATATTTCCTTTACCCTAGCCGCTGTTGTTAACGTAGAGCGTAACCGGAAAATAGCTTCTTCTTTTATTTAGCTTATCTGTATTTAACCTAATAGGCAGGCAAACACTGATCAGTATTGGTAAGCCTTAGACGTTGCAATGTTATCGATTCGATTGGTCGAATTAACAGTAGTATTGCAGTAGTCAAGTGATGAATGTATTGTTCTAGGTTTGGCAGACCGCTAGCCAGTCTATACTATAATTTGTATGGGCAATTTCTTAGCCCATACCTTAAACCGAATCGGGTACTCCGCAATCTCTCTTCATATCACTACATTGTTTAAGTCTTTGTAGGCAAAGAATATATGGAAAAAATTAAGGATATTGTAGATCAATATGTAGTAATGCCTAGCAAACATCTTCGTTTACGATATCGATACTAACTTTACGACGGTGAAGTTCCAAATATATGGCAAAAAAAAAAAGGGTGGGGGGGGGATCTAATATAAAAAGGTATTTATTAAAGTCTACTAAATCATGAGAAAAGTCAAAAAGTTACATGTATTACTTTTCAAAAATATAATATTCTTACGATAGAAATTAAAATCTCTATGAATTGGAAGGCACACCTTAAAATAGTAATAAAGGATTTGAATAACATTATGGACAATAACGGCTTATTAATAAAGTCACTGGTTTTTAGAGTATATACTTGTTTAATGAATAACTCTTAGTTATTCAAAAGTACTCAAAAAGAGACTGTGGTATATGGCAAGGCTCCGAAAAAAAATCCGGAAAATCACAGCATGTCATTAAGTGAATGATACCCTCATTACCAAGAACAACCTTAGAACAATCGATATAATATCTTACCGTTCTAAAATGAAATCCTCATATAACCAAAGCTAAAAAAATAAGAAAGCCCATTAAAAATCTTAAGTATCGCCAATTCAAAAATATTTATTAAAACTATTAACGACCCTACAAAAGTTTACATAACTTGAATGAAACCCTATATTAAAACAATCAATGTTAACGATAACAAAAATGATAAAAATCCTTAAGCCACGCGAATCAACCAACATAATCCTTCCCCTCCTATAATCGAAAAATCGATAAAATGTTAACGGCGCAGCCGACCACTAGAAGGAAAAACACTAAGAATAATAAATACATACCGGACTTGATGTACGATACTACTTTGGTAAAAAAAAGAGGATAATAAAGACTTAGCTGTCAAACTTCACGTATGAAAAATCATTAAAAAAATAGGCATGCCTTTTAAAGAAAACGATAAAGTTGAAATTATTAGATTTCTTACTCGAAACCTTGAACAATTTATACCCGAAAGCGACTACAATTTCCAAAACCCAAATATCACAATTTTCAAATCGAGGATTATATAAGAGATTAAAAGCAAAAGTACGGGGACGCTGAACGAAAAGTCATATTTAATCGCTCAAAGATACAATAATGAAAGCAAAACCTAAATCTTTACATAATTACCAACAATTGAAAAGATTAAACAATGCTTGATGATCGTATTAACAACACATTTATTAACTAAAAATAATAGGAAAATCATGTTTAATAACTATAATAATATAAAAATGTATATGTAATCATTGATTACTTTATAAAGAATCATCCTATTAAAACTACCATAAAAACTTCATGATAAATACTTTTTAAAGAAAGTTTATATAATACGCTGAACTATTATACGGACTAACTAAAGCAAACTTCTATTGGTTTCTAATATGCGAATTGTATTTTAAATCAAAACTAAGTATAAAATCTTTAACCTGCGACCCGTACATATTAATCACATAAAATGAAGATTTTTGCCTAGCAGATATACAAATTAACGATACCATTTTCTTCGAAACTATTAGTTTCATAAAACCAGAATAATAGGCAATCAAAGACTTGAAATTCTAAAATTATATGCTGGTGGCAACTTTTTCTAAAAAAATATTTTAAATTTCAACAGTTTGTGCATCTAAAAACATATTGTCAACGACACTGATATTTACCCCAATTTCCGTCAAAAGTATCAAAACGTTAATTTAGCTATAATTGACAAAACTAACGTGGTCAAAACTTAAAGTTATTTGGAATAATACGTTTAGCAATTACATCGTGACGTTAAACTAACCGAAAATATCTTACGGTTTTTCGATTATAATATAAATTGAAAACCTAATGGACAAATATTATAATTAATTATAATAAAAAATCAACTTGTAAGTCAAAACCTTCGACCGTAAAATTGATGTAGTCTTGATTAACTTATCGAAAACCAAATACATAGTCTTTACGAACGGATTTTTTTTACAAATAATACTAACTTATCATTATAAATCGGATTTCTTATAACGATCATCAATGAAGATAAATCAAGAGAAAACTAATTGAATATGATTCTAAATTTAATCTATTAAACTTGCTTCAAATACAAAAGGATGACTTGAAACGTATTAATTTTGGAGGGTTATAATATGATAACTGGCTTTAACGAAAGCATAACGGTACAGAAACCCCTTCGTATCGTTACCCAGCAGTTAGAAATTCTACCTATACTAATTATAATTTATACCGATTCGAAAAACCTATTTGAATACTTTTCAAAATTAGGAAAAACTTATGAAAAACGTTTTATAATCAATGCAATGGTATTCTACGTAACTTATTGAAATAGAGAAATCGATGAGTTGGGGTAGATTAATAGTGAAAACAATCAAGCTGATATTATAACGAAATTAATACCGAATAAGAGCCTGAAAGAGGTTTTAAATAATAATAAGTTGATTATACATATTGATGGATACATTAAAAGGCTACCTAGCAAGGTTAAGTTATGTGCTGACGAGTAGAAAGAAAAGCAAAAGTACTCTGGCAAACTGGGAAAATGATAAGAAATTAAAACCAGTAACTATATCGGTAAAGTCTCAAGCCTTGGTATTCACGTGAAAATAAGGTCTTCAGAAGAGTAATCGTTAGATTGGTAGTTGTAGTATAAAAAGATGATAATAATACGAAGGAGAATTTAGAGGTGCACATCACAGGTGAGGGTTTATAAGTCCTCACCCAGAGCGTACTACTTTAGACCACTCCACGTATTGCCGTTCGATTTGGTATAGCTATTCCAGACTGATCCATGTATTGTCGTTCGGTTTAGAAGATCCATTTCAGACCGATCTATGCATAGAGCACTTTGCATTTTACAAAAATATAGCTTGCAGTATAACACATTATCATGGACTTTGTAGAAGTATACCCTATAATATATTGTATTACTACTTACCCTATGTATACTATTTATAAAGGTATGTAGTAATATTCAAAAAGGCAATGTTTTCTTTTTTCTTTATATACTTCGTACCTATAGCCTAGTAGTAATAGTGTAGTTGTAATTTAAAATGTCTAAACTAGTAGGTTTTATAATAACAGTGTTGTTACCGTATTAATTGTAAAAGATCTAAATTAGTAAGTTCGGTTAGGATTAATAAAGTTTAGCTGAGGTAGTGTTTATAGTTCGAGCCTAGTTAATATAGTTAAATTGGGTCGATATAGTTGATAATAGTGTCTTCCGTAGTTGATACAGATAATTGCGCAGGTGTTGTAGTAATTAATTATGTAAGGGTATTTACGTAAGGGTTATTACATAAGGGTAATTATATAATTAAGTGTTGGGTTAGTAAAAAAAAGATATATCGCTATTGGTTTAGGTAATTTTTTTAACGGTATGTAATTTAAGCCGATACAAGTTTTTACTCTAATTTAACCTTTATTTCATTTTACTAAACCCAACCGCTTTTATATATAGGCTATTTGGCATATATATATATACTGACTTTTCCTTAGAATAGATACCGCGTAAGTTTAGGTCCGTAAGGCGTCGTTTAGTACGCACCCACCGTGTTACCGCCGCTGCTGCCACCGCCACCGCCTATAGCACTACTACTACCAGCAGTAATAGCCCGCCCTTTTCGGGTACTATTTCTTCCATCGCCGTCATACCACCCGCCCCCATTACTCCGCTCGCCGCTACACCACTAAGTCCCACCACTACCGCCGTTACGCTGCCTAGTCCTTCTGCCGCTACGCCACCCAGCCTCGTTGCCACCACGTCGTCTAGCTTTGTTATCGCCTTCGCTTCGCCCCCCTCATCCCTTTCTTTTCCCTTCCCTTTCCCTAGCTTTTAAGGGGAGGAGCGGGGGACTTTTAATGTTATGAACATTATATTTTCCTTACGGGTAAAGACCCTATTACCTGTAGGACTTCATTCACACCATAAATGTAACTTGACGTAATTGAGTTAGGGTTCGTATGTTTTCAACCTATCCATTCGTATATTTTTGATTTTCCTTGTTTTAAATAAGGATTATAAGGCGAACCTGTTTCGCTGCTTGAAGCTCTATATCGTTTGGGTACGCTGCGAGGCTTTTTTAACGCGTAAGGCATTAAAGTAACGTACTTGGGTTCGTAACCTCGGGTCATTAATAGATACACCCTACGTGTTGTATATTGCGTTCATAGTCGCGAGAAAATTCGTTAGCGATTAATATGAAAGTAAAGGTCATTCGACCCTTTATTACCGTTATAAGCAGGAGGTGGCCTAAATTAGCTTTCGGCCGTAAAGTATAATTACTTACATTTTCGCGTATCGTTACGTATTCGTAACAAATTTATTACGGCAGGAATTAACCGCGTAAATTATCTTGTAGCCCTAAAAAAGTACTATAAACTCATCGATAAGTTGGAATCCTAAAATTCAAAACGACGTTTTAGTCGTTAACTAATGGAACTCGTATAAACCTAACAGCCGGATAATAATATAGTTATAACGAAAGTTTACGCCTTTTAAATACCTTCGTTAAAAAGTTGTAGTAATTACGGGTAATTATCTTAATATCGCGGTTAATTATTTTAGTAAACCCGTTCGATACGCGTTTAAAACCAAAGACGTAAGGCGACATAAGAGATAGTAAAAAAACGTTAAGCCAGGCTAATTTCGGGGAATTACGTACGTTGTAAATTATTAGATTATTACTAAAATGTTTACAAATTCCGTCTGGTATTAACTTTTACGTAAGTGTATGCGGTTTAAGTCTTAGACCTGAAGAAGGTTTTTTTTATTAACGGCAAAAGGGAAAGTTTAATATGATAATATAATTTCGTTTAAAGATTATATAACTCTTACGACGTAGTTGTAAAATCAAGTCAAAGGTAATTTAAATTAATTCAAATAAGTATAAATCACGATATATTTTAAATTTTTATACTTTTTAATAATACTTTCTTTTTAAATACTTAAATCGATTTGGGTTGTAATTATCATTGTATTATAAACGAAGCTGTAATATAATAATTAAAGATAAAGTAAATCCGGTTATTATATTTTCGAAATTTCGGTACGATATTAGAGTTATGATATAATATGCTAATTACCTAAATAATCAAGTTTCGTATAAATATTAAGAAATAGTCGAATCCGATATTAATATATATTATTTCTAGAATAACGCAGAATATAATTTCTGGAGTACCTTAAATACTATATTAATGAGTAACCTTAAGCGTTAGTAATAACCGCTTAATAATTTAAGGTCAACAAGCTTTAATTATCGACGTAATGATAATACGCCTTAAAACGAGGGATATATAAGGTGTGGTAGGTTCAGTTTCTTTCGGTTTGATATAACGTTCGTACTGAGTAGTATAACGTACGGGAAACCCGTTTTGGATAGTGTTTACTATAATATTTTACGAGATAAAGTAAATTTTATAAAAAACAGCTACGATTACAGTTAAAATAGAAAAGGATTTATTACACTTTTTACTAAAATCAACTAAATTACGCGACTTATTTAATGAAAATAAAGTTATAGCTTTACGTTTATATAAAGGGAAACTCGATTACGATATTTATATTAAACAGAATAAAGATAAATCTTTATTAAAATAACATTAAATGCTGTTATACTCGATATTATAAGATTTCCTTTTTAAAATTCGACGATGATTTACGAAATTAATAAATGAAGGTTGGGTTCGGATAAGTTTTTTATGAATTATAACGTCAGTATTACTTATTTTTAAGTCGGGAGGGAAATAATGGTTTTTTATCGATTGCCGGATATTAAACCAAATTAGGAAATGAAACGTTTTCCTTTACCTTGAATTAAGGAAACTTTACGTATATTATCGAAATCTATATAACTTTCGAAATTCAATATTCGAACAGCTTTTTACTGTATCCGAATTATACCTAGGTAAGAAAAATTAGGAGTGTTTTGTTAACGGTTTAGGTTATTAAAGTAATTAGTTATCTTTTTTTAGGCTAATAATAGCGTCAGTGACGTTTTAGAGATATATTAACTGTATAATGGGGATATTTTAAATAATTTCATTATGATGCATTTAAAAAACCTTTTAGTTTTTTTTTTTAAGTAGTAAGTAAAACTATATAACGAAACTTCGCGTTTTTTTTTTTTTTTTTTTTTTTTTTTTTTTTTTTTTTTTGTAAAACGAAGTTAAATTTAAAATTCAAAACATTAACGTTATAATTAAAAAGTTAAGATACTTAGGATTTATAGTAATGGTCAAAATAGGTATTAGAGTCGAAACCGAGAAAGTCTGGGTAATTCGCGAGTAAAAGTTACCACGTATTATTTGAAAAGTTCGAAGTTTTTTAGGATTCACTGATTTTATCGTGATTTCATCATTAATTTTTCCGAGTTAGCGAATTATCTCGTCCGTTTAACGAAATGAAGTATTCATTAAACTTGAACAAAACGGGAAAAATATGTATTTCAAACCTTAAAAATGCTTTTATTACGGCACCAATTTTGGCACATGAGGATTTAAATCGGCTAATAATAATAGAAACCGATTGTTCGGAAACGGCATTAAAAGGGTACTTCTCATAGCGGAATAAAAATTGTATTTTAAGGTTAGTAAATTATTACTTCATACGGTTAACAAATGCGAAATGTAATTATATTATTTACGATAAAAAGATTTTCGCGGTAATATCTTATTTCAAGGCGTGATTTTTCGAATGATGTAATATCTGTATACCATTTACAATTTTAATGGATGAAAAAGAATTAGAATATTTTTTTTACCCTATTTGATTTTGGAATGTTGGGTTAAATAAGCCGAAGACCTTTGACTTTTTTAATACCATCTGTAGTATAAATCCATAACTTAGGGTGCCCGCTGGGATACATTAACCCATAAATTATGAAATAAATCTGAAGTAAGTGAATACCATACGCTAGTTTTTTAGCTTATTTTAATTACTATATTAAATATGGTATCAATAGATTTATATATTAAATGAATATGGATTACAATAGTTTATGTAAGAAAATTGAACGAAATGGAGGTTTAGTTAATAAATTACGTCGATATATATTTTAAAGGTTGGTCGAAAGTTTTCGTATAACCGCCGAAAGCGGTATCGCCCCGAGTCCAGCCTGTGTTTATATCGTTATCGGTGATAACGTTAAGGGATTTTAATACGACGGTACTGGCAATACCGTCGCGAGCTCAGCCCGCGTTAAGCCTGCCGACATCGTTAACGTTGAATAACTATTTTATCTTCGGCTCGGGTACATTAATGGAATTATAAAACTAAAGAAAAACAATTAAACCGTTATATATAATTCGCCTTTTAACGGTTTCAAAAGACGTTAAAAGCTTCCTAACTAGAGTAAAACAATTAATATAGATTACAAATTACGAAATTAACCTGTGGTGTATATTATATTTTTGTAATCATTTATGACAACCGAATGAAAAACTATTAACGCCAAATATTTTAAAATAAACTTACGATTTGTTTATTATAGGTTATCTGGGTAAAAACATTTCACGTTTTTCAACGTGATTACTATTAAAAAAGGATAATTGTAATTATTCGAAGTTTATATTAAATATATACGTAATATAATACGACGAAACCTCATCGTACCTTACGATAAAGTTTCTTTTTACCTTTCCTTATCCTAAATCGGTATTAAACGTATATCCTGGTTAAATTTATAGTCTACTTACTAGCTATCAATAACAACTTTCGATATTTATTGGTTAGTATAGATCGATCTTAAAAGTTTTTCCAGTTAAAAGTTATATTGTTTATAACTATCGGTACATATACCGAGTGTTTTCGGAATATGTAGTGGAAATTTTATTTATTTTCAGTTTTCATTATTAGTAACCGTGGTTTGGATTGGGTAAACGTATTTTAAACAACCTTATATTTTTTAGTAAAATCTAATAGTTTTTATTTTCGGCGTATTACCTATAAATAAAAAATAGTATGAAATGGGTAAGCCCAAAAGTTCAAAAGTATTTGTCGGTAAGGTCTCAATCCTATAATATTCAAGTGAAAATAAGGTCTTTAAGGAGTAATTAAGATAATTGGTAATTGTAGTATAAAGTAAGATCAAAATATCAAGAAGAAGCATCCAGAGGTGTATACCAAAGGTAAGGGCTTATAAGCCCTCCACCTAGAGCGTATTACTCTAGAGTACTTCTTCTAAACCAATCCACGCATTGCCGTCGGTCTGGAATGGCTATTACAGACCGATTTATGTATGATTCACTTTGCATCTTGTAAGAGTGTAGCCTGTAACGTGACACGTTATCGTGCAACCTACAGGAGTTTACTCTGCAATATAGTACACTACTACTTGGCTTATGTATACTATTTTTAAGGATATATAATAATATCTATATAGATAATATTTTCTTTTTTCTTTATATATTCCGTACCTATAGCTCAATAGTAATGTTATTATTTGTAATATCAATTTTAATAGGTATAAATTATTAGTTTGCATAGTTACAGTATTATTATCGTATTAATTATAAAAGATTTTGAATAATAGTTTCCGGAGTAATAATTATTACTATATGAATCGTAAAAGGTTTAAATTCACAAGTTCGATTAAAATGAGTAAAGTTTAGCTAAAGTAATATTTCAAATTCGGTTAAGATTAGTAAAGTTCAGCCGAAGTAGTATTTGTAATTCGGGTTTGGTTAGTATAATTAAATAGGGACGGTATAATTAATAATAACTTCTTTTCGTAGTTGATAAGAGTAATTATACCGATATTATAAAGGTTAATTACGTAAGGGTAATTACGTAATTATATATTAAGTTAATATAAAAGATATATCGTTATGGATTTAGGTAAAACTTCTTTTTTTTCTTTTTTAAAGGCGTGTATTCTAAGCCGATATAAATCTTTATATTAACTTACCCTCTATTTCCTAGAATTAAATAAACCACTTTAATAAGTAGGTTTTTAGCCAACACCCATATATTAACTTATTCCTTGAATAAATACCGCGTAAAATTAGGATTATAAGGCGCCGTTTAGCATAAAAGCGTCGGCTTATCGCCGCCGCCGCAGCCGCTGAAACCACTGCCCCTAATACCACCACCACTAGTAGTAATAGCCCGCCTTTATCAGGCATAATATCTTTCATTGCCGTTATGTCGTCCACCCCCATTACCTCGATCGTCGCTACGTCGTTAAGTCACATCTCCACCATATCGCCTAACCCTATCGTCTTTACGCTGCCTAGCCTAACCGCCGCCTTCGCCTCACCCTTCCCTACCACCGCCATCCTAAACTCCTCCTTCCAATTTTTTCCCTCCCCCTTTTTTAACTCGTGAGGAAACTGGGGTGGGGTTTACAATTATAAACCTTACCCTTTCCCTACGAGGAAAAAACCCATTACCTGTAAGTGCACTTTTATGTCGTAAACGTAGTTTGACGTAGTTATATTAGAATATATATATTTTAAGCTTTTTATTTATAAGTTTAGAATCTCTCTTTTGTAAATAAGGAATACAAGGTGAATTTACTTTATCATTTTGAACTTCGTATTGTTAAATTACGCCGTAAAGCCTTTTTGACGCGTTAAGTATTAAAGTAACGTACCCGAATTCGTAACCATAAACCATTCATAAATAAGTCTTACGTATCATATATCGTGTTCACGGCCGCGAGCAAATTTATTAGCGATTATTACGAAAACCAGGGCCGTTCGGCTCGTTACTATCTCGGCTTTTCAATAGATTTTAATCGAATTTTTAAAATATCTTTTGATAAAAATACAATTTTCAGAACGATATAAGAAAAAATCGGCGTAAATAACTAAAATGAACTGATACTAATTAGTGATAAACGTTAACCGGCGAATCAAGAAAATAGTAACCGTCGTTATCGTTGAAAAATAGGGCTAATAAATATATAATGTAGGTAAATTCGACGACGTTATTGTACGTCATCGTAAAAAAGGTAATTCCTTTTTTGCACCTTCACCTCAAACAATAACTAATAAGGTATAAAGTTATATTTTCGTTAACGATAATAAAGTTATTAACGGTAATAATAGTAACGTTAATATGAAAGGAAAGAATAACGAGGAGAACGGTAGGCACATGATGACTTCGTCTTTTCTTTTTAATAGTGAATAAATACCCCCAAGCTTGGCTGGCGTACCTGGTTATAATATAATACATCATATGGTAATTTTATAGCTTTTCATGAAATAATCGTTTAAAGTAATGAATGTAATATAAAATGAAAAATTAAAGAGGTAATATGTCAAAACTAACTCAATATTATAAAATTAAATAAAAAGTAAAATAAAATTGGAAATTGATACGAATAGTCGTATTTAATAAAAGTAAAATCCGAAATCGAGACGAATAAGCTGTTTAAATAAAGACAAAAAGTAAATCGATGTAAATAGTATAAAATAAAACGATTTAAATTGGAGAAAAATAGTTAGGAAATTTATTGGGTCTAAGAACATTTTCAATAACCTTGATAAATAATATATTTATCGATATAACTATTTTCAAAGTTATGTTTAACGTAGTTTTGATCATTCTATTTATTATGTTGGATTTTTGGTTAATTTATTTATATCTTCTATTTTACGGCGTTTATATAATTCGTATAAAGCTATAATATCGATTAACAAACGCTTTACATTCGTAATAACTAATTGTACTAGGTGTTTATAAAGCGAAAAGAAGTTAGGATACACGAAAAAGAATAGGACATAAATTAAGGTTAAAAACAATTATTCGGACCATTATTATTAAAATGATACCCGAATCGAAACCTTTAATTATATTATAAATTGTAGAAATTAAAAAGTTTCGTATAATCATTTTATACTTGATAAAACTTTAATAAATAATATTTCCTCGAAACGTAAAGTCGTTTTAAACTGGTGTTTCGTTACCTAAAACTAAAACGAAGTAAATTTATAAACTATAATTGCTATCATTAATGTAAAAACTGTTAGCAAAAATAAATAGCCTTATCATACCTATATTAAGCAATATGAATCATAATCTGCATTTAAAATTATATATTTATTACGAAAAGTATTTATTCAACGCTTTATATTTATTTTCCGTCGGGTCGATTTAATATTACACAACGATTACAAAGTTAAATACTACCTTTAGTTATATTATGAAAACAACCTAAACGCTGTATATACGTTAATATCTGTAATCGTCAACTCTTTTTACGTTATTTAAAGTAATAAAGGCAAATTTAAATAATTATCCTTTTTACGTAAGGTTTAAGATTTCGTTTCACAAGGTAATCATAATATTAGTAAAATTAATTACATTGTCTTTTGTTAAAAACTTCTTATATTTGACTTTTAAACCAGATTTTAAAAGTTTTTTTTAAATGCGAAAAACGAGAAGTCATATAACATTAAGGTGTTATTTGTTTATATACCTGTTAATATGAAATCTTTCGAACGGGCTGTTAATATTAATAGGCACGGGTTAAAGGTAAAGTTCGGTATTTCGAATTTTTTTTGTAATGTTTTTAATAGGTGTTATATTAATAAACACTCTTTTCGGCTAAACCGTGAAATGGGTTTATGATACGTATAATTGTCTTAAGTAAGTAATACTACTTCAGGTTTTTAGGGATATTAACGTAAATTCGTCATTTTAGCAGTTTTTCGGATTAGGTATAAACCTACGTTATATTTCGAAATTTGATATATAGGTTATATAAATTACCAAGGAACGTAACGAGCATAAAAATCAAAAGATACCTAACCCATCATAATATAGGTAATTAAGTTATAATATCCTTTTTATCTTTATAGTTATGTTCCTTTATAATTGAACAGGTCTTTTTATAAGGATTTTCGGCTTTATTTTTAATTTTATAAATAAAGAGGGTTAAAAAGATTTTATAAATACTATAAACGGTTAGATTCAAACATGTAAAACAAAATACGTTTTCATCGATAAAGGCGGAGATTTTCATTTGGATAAAATATACGAATAAAATACCTAAAATGGTAATAATACCTTTACACCGAAGTTTTAAACTAAATTCGCGATTTCCCATTTTCTTTTACGTAATATAAAAATTTGCCAAAATTTTCAAGAGGTTTTTGAGTTTTCGAACTGAAAGGGCAATCTCAGAATCGAGGTTTTAACGGGTTTAATATAAATAAACCAATTTTATTTAACATAATCGAGTTAAATTTATCGTTTAAAATACCTTTTATTGGTGGTTTTATTCGTCTTACAGTTTCAAGTCGTTTTTTGACTATTTTCTTATGTTTCATACCATTTTTTAGTAAAACGAACTTTTTTGTTTAGTAAATCAATAAGTATATTATAGGCTTTACATCCGTTAATACTTTAAAACCCAATTAATTCATTTTTCGTTTTCTAAATTAAACCCTTAAATTACAATAATAAGTTTAATACGTTAGTTTTATATAGACCGTTCCTTATAGTTAACGTTTTAAATGCATTATTCTTTACACGTAGTAAACATAAAGCCGTTATAACTTTAGTCATCATATTAGCTCTTTATACTGTAGATAATAATAGAGTAAAGTTTATAAAAATCTTCGAATAGATATTAAAGATAAGGAATATAATAATAAGCTTATATAGGTTAAAAGTGTTATTAACGACGTTAATTGTTATTTAAAGGATAAATTGCTTGGAACTAATACCTTTGAATTTCTTCAATAACATTGTATAAGCTTTTTTCAATAGTTTATTATATTATCCACACTTTTCAATACCTTATAAGGCCTTTACTAGGATTTACTTATATTTATTACCCGTTATCCGAGCTTTCGTACTTTGTTCGGTATAATGAAAAATCGTATAAGCGTCGTACGTAATTTAATTTAAAAACCCAAAAAAAACTTTTAATTAACAGTTCATCAAATCTTTTTAATAATTAAATTAAAAGCGTTTTGTATAAATTGAACAAATTAAAATAATATAGTCGTATCGACGAAATAAAGGACTAGTTAGTTGTTTAATTATATAATATTCATGATTACTTTGTAATTAGAGTTTATATCGTTTTAAAGGCGGATTTTGAACTGTCGTAGGGCTTATAAGTAAAGCTAATACTTATAATAAAAAATTTCGATAACTTCGAGTACGTTCTTTTTTACATTTCTATGGTTAACGACGTAAAGTAAACGTAGAAAGCATTTAGTAATAAGATGTCCGAATCGTTGGTATAAAACTTGCAATTTTAATTAAGCTAAATAAATGGCCTTAATTATATGTATTTTCAGGAAAATTATAAGTAGCCGAATTAAGGTTTAAACGATATGGATACATTATTTAATGCGCAGAAAAGTTGATTATTCGTATTACAAACCCTAATTCCGATCTTATTTATGTTAATTAATAAAAATAGATATATCGTTTTAAAATTCATTACGTAAAATTTAATCGATTCGAAACGTATATTTACAACGACTATTTTCAACAACGTCATTTTACTTCTACTAAATAAAACCTTTCGGTATTCCTTTATTTGGTTTGGCCGAACCTTCGGAAATTTCGCCATAAATACGTCGAATTATCGTTTTTCAATCGTTAAGATTTCGGCTACGTTAGTATTAGGTATAATATCTTGAAACCCGGTTTCGTATTTATTAAGAAAGGTAAATTGCGATGTTATATTAACGTTCAGTATTTTGTTTATATAATTTAAAATTATAATATATAAAAATGAAGTATTTTATATGTCAGTAAAAATACATTGGGCGTTTTTATAATCCTGAGTTAATACGTAAATATGGTTTTATTTGAAATTGTTTTTTCCGGATATATCTTCGTAAACGTATAAATTGAGTCCATTATTTCTATTCTCGTATTAAGTAACGTATATTATAAAACTAGCTCTTATCTGATTCTTAAAATTATAATAGATTTAAAAGTTTCGTTAAATTCAAATTTACTCGTAAATAAGGTAGTTTATAAATTAGGAACCGATTTTACTGTATGTAATATACCGTCTCTATAAATTTATAAGGCTTCGTATATCTCTTCTTAAGTTTTATTGTAATTTCGGTACGTTCTTTCCATTTACAAATAATCGTTTTTATCGTTTATTAACAGTATTTCCTTTTTAATATTTATCTTTTGGACACTCGTTTTACTTCGAATAAAATTTAAATTCCTGGATTCAAACGTAATAGATTATTTGGACGAAGTTTACTTTGATAACTCAAATGTCGCTTTCAATTTGATTCATTATTAATATTAATTCGAAACTTATTTATCGGCGTATAAAGGTTTCGAGTAATATTTTAAGACTTTTATAAAAAGCTTTTAAATCTTTTTCCGATTTAAAAGGCATAAGGTCGAAATCTAGGTTTTTACGACAGGATTTCATTACTATTTAAATAAACAGTTTATCGCCTTCATATTTCGGTTTAAAAGCGGCCTAATATTTTCGAACCTTTATTAATAAAGTGATAGAGATTTTCTATAAGTTTCTATTAATGTTTTTCTATTAGTTTTCACGAATTCTTATATTATATTGGTCTAGTTTTTATCGTAAAGTTTATAATTGATTTCCGTATGAAAATGGAGTTTTAAGCGGTTGTAATACTGTATAAATATATTTACCTACATAAAGTAACATATATATCTATTTTCAATTTATTCGAAACCTTTATCGGGTAAAATAGTATAGAATGAAAATAATTTAATATATAATTTTTCATATTTATTAAGTATAACGTGTATTTCATTATCATGTACGTCGTACGGCTTACCATTATAGTTATTTTGTTTTTTTTACAATTTAGTAAAGTTAATTAACTTTGAAAAATTGCTTTTATCTATAGAGAAACGATATGGTAAGAGATTGTAATAAGGGTTATAGTTGATAAATATCGGGTTTTACTCCACTTATTAACGTTTTACGTCGCTTATTATTTCCTGGATCGGGTTGTTCTTCGTGTCCCGGCCGATTATCGTTTTTTAGGGCGGGTTGTTTTTTACGTTTCGGCCCATTTTGCCACATCCGATCGGGTTATACTTAACGTTCGAAGTATGTTTTTGTCTTTACGTCGGTTTAAAGTCACGTTTTAAATGAGTTTCGTACTCGAACCTCATTGTTATGATCATACTAAATACCCATGAGTAAATAGAAGGTGTTAGGGGGGTTATGTTAGCAGTAAGGTAGCAGAGGTAACAAAGGTACAATATCAAGAAGATGTTTGTTCGTGCTGTAGAATGATCACTAGCCGTTCGGCTATTCAGGTGTGTAGACTGAATACTTAGATTGACAACTGAAGAGCTATGAAGGAAATACTATCTATGTGGTGCTGACCGTGTCCTTATATCCCTATCCTTCATGCCGTCTTCAGTACTGGACCGCTGGAGTCGCTGTCGGTTCCATCGGTCCTATATAATCGACTAGACTGCTGTCGGTCCCATCGGTCCTTCCCTGTCCGGGGTTGCTGACATAAGAGAAGTTCCCCGCCTGATTCTAGACTTTAGGCTTTCTAGTAGCGCAGTGTTGCATACTGGCCTGCTTCCTAGCCTAACCTCTGTCTGGGTTATAACACTCATTGTATACCATCGTTACGATACTTCCTCCTTTTCCATCGATTCCTCCAATTCTGTTTCCGCTACTCGACAAACTTTTAGATTTGTTAAACGCCGTATGTCAAGCTATGGTGGTTTTTTATAATCCTGGTCTATAACCGTAAGTAGGTGTTCCTAATATTTTCCTAAGTAATATCCCTTTATGAACTTTCTTTCTTTTACTTTATCGTCTATTTACTTTGGTATTTGTATTAGTTAAGCTATTGTAAACAAGGTTTTTATGATACGGTTATGACTTTTGCCGGGTATATTAATACCTTTACTTCGTAATTATTTTCGTAAAAGTTTTGTAATTATACTATTTATCATTCGTTATTTATTTAGTAATTAGTTCGCAAAATATTTCCTAAAATCTTCGAATAAGTTACGTTGTTTAATTTCGTTATTTCAATAGTAGAAAATTCTATTCGTAACGTAAATGTTTGCCGTATAAGAGTTTAACTTCTATTAAAACCTTGGTTTTATTATTGTAAAGGTTAAGATCCAGATATTGAAGGATACTATTACAGAATAATGTATATGTAAAAATGTATTTTATATATTCGTTAGCTTTTACCAGGTCGGTTACTAGTAAAGCCATTATATATTCCTATAAAATAACTAATATATCATTTAAGTAGTTTGAGGTTCAGGGTACATAGGTAAATGTAAAATCAATAAGGTAATTAAAACTATTAAAATAATGTTTACTAATATTTATCAATATAAATGAATTTTAAACGATGAATAAACCGTAACTATAAATTAGTTAGGTATTTTAAATTAGTTTTGTTAACGTTTGGTAACGTTACATTAGCCAAACGGCTTAGGAGAAATGAAACGTTATAAAATCTAAATTTGAAATATATAAGGTAAACATGGGAAAATAAATAAGGTAAAGGAAATGTAATTATATGGTTCGGTATTTAGTAGTCAGTTCAAATGGATATGTTATAGTAAAACTTGAAAAAAAAGTCGTTTAAGTTTTAGGTTTATAACTGATAATTTCAAAGCGGTTGGTTTGGTTATTCATATGTAATTGATTTTGATAAGGCGATCAGTGTAGATTATCGAAAATCAGATAGGTCCTAGTAAAGAGTTTTGAAACTTGGTAGTTTTTAACTTACATAACCTAATATGTGATATGATTCCTTTTAAAAAGGGTTCGTTTACTCATTTAAGCGTTAATATAAGTTAGCAGTTAACAGAATGGGGCTAATCTTTTTAAAGTCAATTTGGATTTTATAGTTTTGAAACGTTTCGGATTTTTCGGTGCTTTCGCGTAATTTCACATACCCGTATGATTCTTATAAGGCATAGTGTTAAAGTAGAGGTAATTCAATCCGTTATAATATCCCACTATAGGTATTGAATGTATTTTTATCACTTTTTTCCTAAGTTGTTTATAGTCGATCGAATCGATTACTAATAACTATCGGTAAGGCCTTAAGTCTATGATATTTAAGTAAATATAAGGATTTTAAAAAGTAATTAAAATAATTGGTAATTGAAGTATAAAATAAGATCAAAATATCAAGAAGAAGCATCCAAAAGTGTACGCTACAAGTGAGGACTTATAAGCCCTTCATCCGGAGCGTATCACTTTGGAATACTTCTTCTAGACCGATCCACGTATTGCCGTCGGTCTGCAATAGTTATTCCAAACCAATCCATGCATGATGCACTTTGTGTCTTGCAAGGGTGTAGCCTGCAGCGTGACACGTTATCGTACTCCCTGCCGGAGTATACCCTGCAATATAGTGCACTACTACTTGGCCTATATATACTATCTATGAGGATATATAATAATATCTACAGTGTTTACGTCTCATCGTCGCCTTTGTATAATATAATTAGGTTTTATGTTTATCCGTTTATTGATTCGCGTAAAATAACCTAAAATCTACGATTACCAAGTTTAACGCGAATTATTTAGTAAATGAGTATAAAATATTATTTATCCTAAAGGTAAACGGGGATATAAAGTCGTTAATTAATTCAACGGAACGAATTATTACGTTTTTAACTTATTTACACGAAAGGGAGAAGGTAATCTAAACGGTAATAACTCATATTTAATAACAAATAAAACGACGGTAAATTGTAGGTAACGTTTAACGAAACAATATAAAATAAGGTACTAAGTTTAACTAAGCTTTCATAACATTCAAATTATCCGTCCGAATAAAAAACTCGATCAATTTTATAAATAATATCGGGTCATTAATATTTGAAACCCGTTTAATATCATATTAAATATGCCTTGTAAATACTTTATGTTTTATATAAAATTAGTTAAGTTAACGGCTTCGAACCCCTTTTTTTCGTAGGTTTTATCCGATATTCGTTTAAAACTAGTTTTGGTAATTAATGATGTAGGAAAAGGTAAACACGACAAATTTAAAATATAAGAAATCCTTATGGTAAAACTGGAGCAGGGTAGGATTCACTTTATATTAGTTAAGTAAAAGAGTTATAGTAAACCGAAATAATGATTACTGAAAAATTATTAGTATATTGTAGTCTTAGACAAATTTAAAGCGGAATAGAGAGATATTCGAGTTTACAATAATCCGGTATTTCGACGTCGACGTCGAGTTTCTATTTGGTAATAAACGCGGAGCGAACTGTTTACACTTTTAAAATAGTACTTTACTTATGAAAAAAGGAAAAAGTTATCATTAAATAAGGCTATAATATAATAGGTGAGGTTAGGTAAATATTACCCAGCTCTTTCGGATATATATTCGACTGTAGAGTAGCTTTTACTACGATTAAATAAAAACCCATTTACTTATTATTATTATTTTTATTAGTGTTTAAAAAATACCGTCGTTATTAACATTAGAGGCTGTATTATAACTAGCTTCTGATATTAGGTTACGTTGGTGGAGGAGTAAGATAAAAGTGTGGCAGAAATTAGTAGGTGCTGAAAAAGGGAGCTAGTAAAAAGCTAGACGAATACAAGGCGATGTTGAGGATAACAGATAGCGCGAAAAGGGGTGGATTTTAGGAAAGGCCGATGATGGATGATACGAAGAAGGTTGGACGTTAGGGGAGATTAATAATAAAGGATAATGTTAAAAGAAATGAACATCAAAAGAGGCCTACGATAATAGCTAACGAGAAGTAGGGCGGGGAATAAGGCGAGAATAATAACCCTTTAAGCGGGTTACCAAAAAATTATAATATATTAGTTTAGGCTCAAGTAAAACAATCGGCTTAGGTACGATTTTACGATCGTTCGCGATCGGCTCGATTCATTCGTTTCTAATAAAGGTTAGCAAATAAGATACGAGTAAAATCAGTGATCGTATAGTTAAACCCTGGATATTATTCGTTACATTTTGTAAGCCATAACCTATATTAGTTATAAAAGATATAACTTAAGTGGCGATATTATTTTGGCTTTTTAGGCTAAAATTACGGAAAAGTATATGACGATTGTTAAAGGGGGCTGGGGCGAAAATGTTATGCATTAAAGCTTGGTTAACCGAAATTATTTTATATTTGTAAATAAAGGATATAATAAAAAGTGACGAAAGAGTCATAGGTAAAAACAGACTCTGGAGGAGGGGACGATGTAAACGTATAGATAAAGGGGTAACGATCTATACGTCTAACATAATAAGGATTTTTTTATACCCGAGCGATATCGCGAAGCTGGGTACACTAATTAACCGATTTAAAAAAGGCGTGGGTAAAAACGAGTTGATAACTCGGGATATTTTTCTCACATTTACGCGTAAGGGATAAGCTATAGCCCTTATCTTTAGGTATAATAATTATTTAGCTTAAAAGGATACGTAAACCGGATAAAGCTGTAAACAAATTTATTTTTTTCAATATATTACGAAAGGGAATTAATTCGTAGTTAGGTTTTCTTTAACGCTTATTTGTAAGCTTACTTTACGATAAACCTTTCCGTTATATACGATAACCTTACGCCTGATAAACTCGGACGTAAAATAAAGGAACGTTAAAGTTAAGAAAGCGGTCAATGTATAATATATAGGCGTTTTTAACATATAACGGAGGAAATTGACTTTTATTTATACTATTTTTAAAGACGAAAAGATTTTTTATAACGTAAAGCGGTTATAACAAGTATTTAATAATGGGGTATTGGTATATAATAAGATAGTATACCTTACGAGGTAACTCGTTATCCTTTTTAAAAGCGTCGGCGATAGCGTAACCTAAATTGGGTTTATTATATACGTTGATTATAATAATAAGTTAGAAAACAGGGCTAAGATATATTAACAGGAAAAGCTTGTTAGAATATATTGAAGAGAAAGTAAAATAATTACGAAAAGGGTAGTTAATGAAGGAAGGTGGCGTTATGAAAGGGAAAAGGAGGAAGTTTTAAAAGTTATAAGAGGCGTTTGTATTTATAGAAACTGACGGATCGGATTCGGAAGAGGTTACGTGTTATACGAAACGCGTTATATGGTACTCAAGGTAAAAATACGACTTTGAACCACGCGTAACACGATATCGGCGGTAAAAAAGAATATTATACTGCATGTTAATGGGTACATTATACGGTGTTAACGGTAAAAAATATATATTATATACTTAGCTTACGAGTGTATTATAAATTGTTGGCAGTAAACCTTAGGAGCACGGTATAAGTCGCCGAAAACCTAAAGTTGAACTAATTAATACATTATATAATTCTTTAAGCGTAATATTACCGGCTTATACTTAACTCGCGTATTAAACGAGTATGGTCCGCATCCAGTATTTATCTAATAGGGCGCCGCAGCCCTTATAGTATTTGGGGAGAAAAAAGGTATATTATAAACTTAGGCTATTAGCCATTAAGTTTATAGATTACATGATGATGTATGTAATATGATAGGTAGTACCCGGATTGGATCCGGTTCGAGTGCGGATTGAGTACTGTCTGAGTGCGGACTGGGTACGGTTTGTACACAGCACGTATAAGGGTATGTGATGGGCTTAGCACTGGCTATGCCCATAGGTCCTGCACGTTAAGCCACGGTAGCCTCTTTTAGTCTTCCTTTGTACCTTAATAGTAAATCCTATTTGGCACCTACTTAACTTACTAACGTAGGTCAGATCATAACAAAAGAGCAAAGCAACGGGGATGATAGTAGGAATACAACGACGTTATCCTCTCCCTTTAGTTAATGGATAAATATCCTTTTAACTGAGCCAGCGTACCCAGCTATAACGCAGTACGTTATATAATAATATTATATCTTTTGGTAAAATAGTTGTTTAAATATAAAAAACATCATTTAAAATATGAAAATGAAGTAGATAATATATCAGAATTGGTACGATACCATAAATACAAATAAAGGTAAAAATTAGGGTTGGTACGAAAAGTAAGATTAAATAAAGCAAAAAACAAATAGTAAATTACGTCGAGTCGAAGTATGTAAAATGAAAAGTATTTGTATTTTGGAAGCGCTGTAAACTAATAGAGTTAAATAGAGGTAAAATCGGAGATCGATACGTATAGTAAATTTAAATAAAGGTAAAATCGGTGTTTGGCGCAAATAGTTGTATTGAATAAAAAGAAAAATCGTGGATTAGTGTGAATGGTATATTATGGACCGATTTAAATTACCGAAAAAGTGGTGTAATGGTTTATTTGAGTCGCAAGACCCTTTTAATAACTTTGATAAATAGTATACTTTTCTATATAAATGTTTTTAATACTTTGTTCGGCATAGTTTTGGTTATTATATCCGTTAGGTTGGAATTTTCGTCGATTTACCTTGTTTTTCAATTTTACGGCGTTTATATAATTCGCGTAAAGCTATAATATAGATTATGAAACGTTTTTCGTTCGTGATACCTCATTTAATCAGGTACTTATAAAGCGAAAATGAGTTAGTATATACAATAAGTAAGATTAAGCATAAACCAAAGTTGGAAATAATTATCCAGATTGTTATTGTTATAGTAATATTCGAATAGAAGCTGTTAATTATGCTATAGATTTTGGAACTTAGGACTTTTTTCGTAACCCTTTTGTATTTGGTAAAGCTTCAATGGATAATTTTTTTCAGAGCGTAAAGTCATTTCGGGCCAGTATTTCGTTACCGAGAAATAGGACAAAGCTTATTTGCAAATGATAGTCGTTATAATTAACGATAGTGCCGTTAGTAAAAACAAATAGCTTTACAGTACGTATATTTAGTGGTATAAATTATAAGTTGCGTTTTAAATTATGTATTTATTACGAAAGATGTTTATTAAACGTTTTACATATATCGTTCATAGGATCGTTTCGGTATTACGCGGTAACCGAAAGGTTAAACACCGCCTTTATTTGTATTATAAAAGTCACTTAAGCCTTGCATATACGTTGATATTTGTATTCATCAGCCCGTTTTACGTTATTTAAAACGATAAGGGTAATCCTATTTAACTGCCCCTTTTACGTAAAGTTCAAAATCTCGTTTCAGAAAGTGATGGTAGCGTTATTGAAATCGATTACATGGTTTTTCGTTAGGTACTTTTTGAGTTTAGCTTTTAAGTTAACTTTCAAAGGTTTGTTTTTCGGAAGCGGAAAACGAGGTATTATATGATATTAGTGTGTCGTCCGTTTACCTGCTCGTTAATTTAAAGCCCTCCAAACGGGCTGTCGATACTAATAGATACGGTTTAAAGGTAAAGTTGGTCATTTTAAGTCATTTTTTATAGTATCTTTGGTAGGTGTTGTACTAGTAGACACTGGTTTTGGCTAAGCCGTAAACTAGTTTTAAAATACGTAAGATTGTTTCCAGCAGGTAATGTTGCTTAAGTTCTTTAGGTATATCGGCTTAAATACATCGTTTAAGTCGTTTTTTAAATTGGGTGTATATTTACGTTATGTTTCGAAACTTAATATACAAGTTATATAGTGAATTAAGGAAGGTCGCGAATATAAGAATTAGGCGATGGTTATCCCGTCGTAACATAGGTAATTAGGTTTTAATATCCTTTTTACATTTATCATTATATCCTTTAATGAGAAGACAGGTTTTTTCGTAAGATTTTCCGGTTTTATCTTTAATTTTGTAAATGAGGTGGGTAGGGAAGATCCTATAGGTACCGTAAACGGTTAAGTCGAAACATTTAAAACGAAATACGCCTTAATCGATTAGGGCTAAAATTTCCATTTGAGTGGATTATACGAATATATCACTTAGGATGAGGATAATACCTTTATGGTGGAACTTTAAATTATGTTCGCGGTTTGTTCATTTCTTTTACGTAATAAAGTAGTTCGTGGCAAAGTTTTTAAAACTTTTTTTGGTTTTGAAGCTGAGGGAGCGCTATTAACAACGAGGTTTTAGCGGGGTTAGTATAAATAAGTCGTTTTTGTTTAACGTAGTCTGGTTGGATTCGCGTTTTATGGTTAAAGCTAAAGTTAGGTTCGGTTTAAAGTCTTCGTTTTATGTAATTTCTTATAAGTGGTTTTATTTGTCTTATGGTTTCAGGGCGTTTTTTTTTTTTTTTTTTTTTTTTTTTTTTTTTTTTTTTTTTTTTTTTTTTTTTTTTCCCTTGCTTTTATATTCGCGTACCATTATTTAGCGAAACAAACTTGTCCTGTTGAGTAAGTTCATAAATATATCATGGCCTTTAAACTCGTTAATCCTTTAAAGACTGATCCATCTATTTTTTTAAACCAAATCCTTAAATTATAATAGTAAATTTAAATCGTTAGTTTTACGTAGGTTATTCCTTATAGCTAACGTTTTAAATACATTATTTTTCACTCATAGTAAACGTAATGACGTTATAGATTTGGCTATAATATTGGTTCTTTACATTATAAAGGTTAATAAGGCAGAGTTCATGTAGATCCTCGGGTAGGTATTAAAGATAAGAAGCGTAGGGATTAGCCCATTTAGGTTAAAAATATTGTTAACGGCGTTGACCGTTATCTAAGGAATAGATTCCTTAAAACCAATACTTTTTAGTTTCTTCAATAATATTATATACGCCTTTTCAGAGGTTTATAATATCGTTTACATTTTCCAATACCTTATAAAGCTTTTACTAGAATTTGCTTACATTTGTTGCCAGCTATTCGAACCTTAGTACGTCACTTGGTAAAATTAAAAGCCGTGCCAGCATCGCATATTATCTAGTTTGAAGGCCCAAGATAAATATTGAATTAACAGTTGATTAAAGCGTTTTAATAATTTATAATAAAAACGTTTCGTATAAACTTGGCGGCTTGAAATAATATTGCTGTATTAACAATATAGAGAACCAGTTGGCTGTTTAAATATATGATATTAATAATGACTTTATAGTTAAAGTCCATATCGTTTTAAAGTCGGAACTTAAATCATCATAGGGTTTATAAGTGTAGTTAACACTTATAGTAAAACTTTTCGATAGCTTTAAATATTTTTTTTCTTATATTCATATAGTTTACGACATAAAGTAGGTGTAAAAGGCGTTTTATAACCGGATATCCGAATCTTCAGTATAAAATTCATAATTCTGAATAAGTTAGGTAAATAGCCTTAATTATACGTGATTTTGGGAAAAACTATAAGTGGTCTAACTTAAGCTAAAGCGGTACGGATACGCTATCCGAGGCGTAAATAAGTTGGTTAGTTGTATTCTGGATCTCAATTCCGAATTTATTTATATTAGTTAATAAAAATAAAAATAGCGTTTTAAAGTTTATTACGTAAAATTCAATCGGTTCGAAACGCGTATTTATAACGACCGTTCCGAGCGACGTCGTTTTGCCTTTACTAAATAAAACCTTTCGGTATTCCCTTATTAGGTTTAGCTAAAATTTCGGGAACTTCGCCGAAAAAGCGTCGAATTACTGCTTTTAGGCCGTTGAAATTTCGGTTGCGTTAGTATTGGGCAAAATACTTTAAAAATTGTTTTCGTATCTGTTAGACAGCATAAATTGTAATGTTATATGGGCGTCGAGTACTTCATTCGCGTAATCTAGACTTATAATATATATAAAAGAGGCGTTTTATAAGCCAGTGAAGATACGTTAGGCGTTTTTATTGTTGTAGACTAATAGGTGGACATTATTTTACTCAAGGTCATTTTATCCAGATGAGTTTTCGTAAAGGTAGATATCGAGTCCATTATTTGTATTTTCGTATTTTGTTACGCATATTTTGAAATTGGCTTTTATCCGATTTTTCAAATTATACTCGGATGAAAATTATCGTTTAATCTAAATTTGTTTGTAAGCGGGGTGTTTTCTAAATTAGTAGCTGATTTTTCTGTATATAATACACCGCTTTTGTAAACCTATAAGGCTTCATATATCTTTTCATAAATATTTTTATGGTTTTAGGTGTGTTTCTTTTATTTCTAAACGATCTTCCCTATCATTCAATGTCAAAATTTTCTCCCCGATACCTATAATTTAGGCGTTCGTTTTGTTTTAGATAGACTTCAAATCTTCGATTTAAAACGTGGTGAATAGTTTTGGCGAGGTTTGTTTTATTAATTTGACTTTCGTTTTTGGTTTCATTAGCTATATATATTGATTCAAGGCTCTTTTATCGACGTATAAAGGTTTTAAATAATATGTTAAGGTTTGTACAAAAGGACTTTAAGTTTTATTTTAGTTCAAAAAGTATAATATCAAAATCCTGGTTTTCGCGGTAGGCTTTTGTTACTATTTGGATGATTAGTTTGTTACTTTTATATTCCGGTTTAAGAGTTACCTAATAATTCTAGAAATTAGTTAATAAAGAGATAAGAATTTCCTATTGGTTTTTATCGAAGTTTTCCTATTAGTTTGTTACGGATTTATAAGTTATTTCAGTTTAATTTTTATAGTAAAGTTTTGAGTTGACTGTATCAAATGGGATTTAAAATGGTTGTAACACTTTGTAAATATATTCATACATATAAAATAATATATATATGAATGATTAACTTAACCGGAAAGTATATTGAATAAGATAATATAAAATTAGGTGTTTTTTTTTACATATATGAAGTATAACGTGTATTTTATTATTAAGTACGTTGTAGGGTTTGCCGTTATAATTGTTATTCCTATTTTATAGCCTGGAAAAGTTAGTTAACTTTGTAAAGTCGTTTCTATCTATGGGAAAGCAGTATGGTAGGAGGCAACGGTGAGGGTCATAGTTAATGAGTATCGGTCCATACGATACGTATTAGCGTTTTAAGTCGTTTATTATCTCCTGGATTGGGTTGTTTTTCGTGTTTTGACCGATTTTCGTTTTCCGGAGTGGGTTGTTTTTTGTATTGCGGTCGATCTTACTATGATTGATAGGGTTGTTTTTAGAGTTCGGGGTATGTTTTTGTCTTTGTTTCGGCTTAAAGGCACGTTTTAGAAACGTTTCGTGTTCGACTTTTGTTATAAACAATTGTTGCGGTACCTCTTCCTTTTCTGTTAATTTCTCCAGTTTCTTTTTCGTTCCTTAGCAGGTGTTTAACCTTTTTAAGAGCCGTATTTCCACCTATAGTGGTATTTTGTAACCCCAGCCTATAACTTTAAATAACTGTTCCTAACGTTTTTTTAAATAATATCCTTTCATAAACTTTTATTTTTTTACTTTATAGTTCGTTTATTTTGGTATTTATGTAAGCTAAGCCGTTACTGATAAAGCTTTTGCGATACGGCTGTTGTTTTCATAGGGGGTATTAATGCCTTTACTTCATAGTTATTTTCGTAGGATTCTTGCAAATTTACCATCGACTATTCGTCATATATCCGGCGTCCAATCCGTAAAACCTTCTTTAAAGTCTTCAAATAAGTCGCGTCCTTTAATTTCGCTAATATAATAGTTGAAAATTATATTAGTAATGTAAGTGTTTGCTATATAAGAGTTTAAATCCTTTATTAGTACTTCGATTTTATTGTCTCATAAGTTAAAGTCTAAATATTTTAAAATATTATTACGAAACAACGTATATATAAAAAGATACTTTATATATTCATTGGCCTTTACTAAATCCGTTATTGGTAAAGTTATTATATATTCCAAAAGAGTAATTTGGTAAATACAATATAAATAAGGTAATTAAAATTGTCAATATAAAGCTTATTAATACTTATTAATATAAATAAATTTTAAACGATATAAAATACCAATTAAACGTTTTAAATTAGTTTTAACAGCGTTTAGTAATATTATATTACCAAAATGACCATAGAAAATTTGAAATGTTATAGGTATTAAACTTAAAATATATAAGGCGAACGTGGAAAAGAAGTTAAGGTAAAGGGAATGTGATTGTATAATTCGGTATTTGGTGATTTGTTCAGATTAACGTGTTGTAACCAAACTTAGTAAAGGGATCAGGTTAGTTGTTTAGTTAGTAACCGAAGTTGTTAAGGCAATCGGTTTGGTTATTTATATAACAGATTTTAGTAAGGCGATCGGCTTAGGTTGTCGAAAAATCGGATGGGCCTTAGAGAAGTGTTTCAAAACTTAGTAGTTTAGCTTACGTAGTCTGATATATAATAGGACGCCTTTGAAAAAGTGCCCGGGTACGTTTAAAACGCTAGTATAAATCGGCGGTAAATGAAACTAAACTATTTTTTAAAGTTAATTCGGATTTTATAATCTTATAACATTTCGGTTTTTTTTGGCGCTTCCACGTAATTTTCATATTCCCATATAGTTTTCATAAATCGTAGTGTTAAAGTATAGGCAGTTAGAACCGCTATAATATCCCGCTATAGGTATTTAATTTGTGTTTTTTCCCCTAGGCTATTTTTAGTCAACCGAATCGGCTACTAATTAGTATCAGTAAAATTTTAAGCCTTAGTATCAACGTAAAATTCAAGTCTTTAGGAGAGTAATCGTTAAATTGGTAATCATAATATAAAAAGATGATAATGATACGAATGAGCATTTAGAGATGCATGCCACAGGTAAGGGTTTATTTGTAAGTCCTTACCCAGAGCGTACTATTCTAAACCGCTCCACATATTGCCGTTCGGTTTGGTATAGCTATTACAAACCGATATATACATTATTGTTCGGTCTGGAATATTCATTCTAAACCGATCCATGCATAATGCACTCTTCGTCTTGCAAAAGTGCAGCCTGCAGTGAAACATTATCGTGTACTCTGTAGGAGTGTACCCTGCAATACAGTGCACTATTAATTGCCCTATGTATACTATCTACGAGGGTATGTAGTAATATCCACAGACTATTATAGTCTGACCTATGAAGGTATGCCAAGTAGGTGCCAAATAGAGTTAACAATTAAGGTACAACGGAAGACTAGAAGAGGCTATAGAGGTCCTTTGTATAGAACTTATGTGTACGGTCTGTGCATGGCTTATTATGTGCCCTTACACGTAATGTTTGCAGACTACGCCCAAGCCGCGCCCAAGCCAGGTACTATATATCCCGTTATGAATCTAGTTATATAACCTAGAAATTAAATAGTCAATAGCTTAAGTTTTTAATATGCACACCCTTTTTTATTAAAGAGTCATCAGAATTACTCCATCCCGTCAGTTAAATATCAAGTACGGGCTGTATTCAAATAAGGCGCGGGCTGTACGTAAACCGGACACGGGTCGTAAAAGGTACCTTTTTATACGCCGTATAACTTTTAGGCCTTGCTAATCCCAGGTCGCCTACTTCGTGTATTAAGACTCTTAATATGCCAGATAACGCGTCCCCCAATAAGATTTATAATGGGCCTCCTAATACGTCGTATAATGTATCGGTTTTACTGATTCCAAGCCGTTTACACCGTGTATTACACCTCTTAATATGATGTATAACGCACCTTCCAATTCGCTGTATAACTTATAAACCTTATTGATCTCAGGCTGTCTACACCTTATAATACGCTTCCTAACTTGCCGTATAACATATAAATCTTGCCGATTCCGCTTTGCTTACGCTTATAAAAAATGGTCTTTATTGTAACTTTCAAAACCTCCCTTTTTTTCTTTCTTCGCCAGTTCACCCCCCTTCGCCTATCTTTATTACGTAATTTTATAATAACTTAAGTTAAAATACTTTTTTCCAATCTTTATTATAACCTTTATTTTCCCGTTACCGTTTTTTTACCTTTAATTTTTTCCCGTTATTATAGCTAACGTATTAAATGGTTCGAGTATAGGTTATATAACTATCAATACAAATAATAACAACGATTAACCCTTCTATCAAATATGCCGTACTTTTTTACCATAATACCCTTTATCACTAGTTTTATTATATAACCCCTCACGTTATATGTAATTTTGTTAGAATAGTACTATTTGTAGTGCAGTAGATCAAATTTACTTTTAGTAAAGTTGACTATATAAATTGCAAGTTTAGTGTATTGTTTCGTGCGAGCCTACTGTATTGACTACAAAGTAAGTACAATATGCACGCACTTCATATTAGGGCATTCGCCAAGCAGTTGGACATACAAATTACTGTACAGACCGGCTAGCGGTCTGCCAAACCAAGAACAATACATCCACCACCTGACTACTGCAAACTATTATTACTTCGACCAATCAAATCGACAACGTTGCAATGTCCAAAGACCTACCAGCAAATCTCTTTATTTTTGGAGATAATAAAGATGAAGTTAAACTTCTTCTTTTATAGGCTAAAGATACATATATATCTTATATTAATCGTTTTTTAGATTTCAGAGTATTTTAAATTCATATTTAGGTTTATTACGCTTCATTACATTTCGCGTGTTGTAAGTTATATAATAAGGTAAATCTAAAAATTGATTTTACAAAAAAATCCATCATATATTGACGCTTTCTTATAATATATTCAGGAAATAAATTTAATCTCAATTTTGCCTGGTTTACAAACATTATTACCGAAGATTATAGCATCTTTTGAAAAAGACACTTATATTCAATTACTTACTCGTAAGCGGCAAGGTAACGTTCCGCATTATAAGCTCGGTTTTGCCTTTGCTTTTTCTGAGTTAATTAATTAGTTTACCCGGATTTATAATATCGCCCGCATATAAGGCGTCCTAAATATTCCGGTAGTATAGATTATTACACCCTTAGTTATACGCCTTTGCTGTACCCTTTGTCTGGCTCCATTATTTTCGAAAGCGCCTTTATTCCTTTCGACCGTTTCTCCTGTTTACTGCAACCGGACGCCTTTTATTAATTATATATTAATTCGAAATATTTTTACACAGATCAACGCTGAGACCCGTCGTAAATTCTTTTATAATATTACCCCAAAAAATGAAAATAATATAATTATGTAAACTGTATTCATCATAACTAAAATAAGTCACAGTTCAAAAAATATAAAAAGTAATATTCAGGGCCTAACCGTAAAACCTTTCATTTACCCACGTTTCATTTGTTAAAATTATATAGGAGTAGGTTTACTGAGTCGACCGAAAACTAGCTAACGATCATACCCTTGTCGATTACATTATCCGGGCGTAAACTCACTTATTACAGTCCCTTATATCCCGCCTAAAAATCCGTTTTCTCCGCCCTGCTTCACGTTACACGTTTTCGTAAATATTTCCTAATATCCTTTCCGCTAACGTTATCTACACTTATTGGTTTCACCTAATATTCACCCTGCTACGCGTTGGTTGCTCTCGTCGATATCGTTTAATATATGCACCACCTTATGTCGTTCGCCTCGACTAACTTCTCCTAATACTAGAAGACAATCTTAATAGTATTTCTAATATTATCGACGCTACCGTTTTTAAAATTAAAATAACTATAATAATATATTATAGGTAAAACTTATTAGATTTTTGATCAAAGTAGCCTTGTACTAGAATATTTATGCGAGGAAACCAGATATAAAACATCTGGCTTCACCTGTCATATTATAGTATAATAATAATAATAATAAAATCTCACCTCTTCTTATTAATAATACTATTAGAACAGTATTGCAATAGTACTACATACAATTCAGTAGGTTAACTTAATTGTAAATAAAGTTGACTGTAATGCAAGTGTATTACTTTATACAGATTTATTGCATTAGGTGTAAGTCGAGTGTAGTACGTTGCACTTCACTCTAGGGCACGGGCCAAGTAATTGTCCATACAAATTACAGTGCAAAGCGGCTAACAGTCTGCAAAACCTAAAAAAATACATTCACCATCTGACTACTACAAAACTACTATTACTTCGAAGAAGACCATTCGAATCGACAACGTTGCAACGTTTAAGGCCTACCAACAATTACGCCATTTCTAAGGTAGAGACAACTTATTCGATATAAGTTTTTTAAGGTGTACCTGGCACCAATGTCGAAACGTCAGGCTGTTATATAACTAGGCGTCCATTTACTCTGGTTTAAAAACTTTTCTCAGTATAATATACTGATTACTCCCTAATAAATTTCATTTTGACTTATCATAACCTTTCACTTAATTAATATATAACGAATATCGCGTTGTCTCGTTTTCTTATCTAAAATATCCTAAATTTCAAACTATTTATTTGTACTATTTACCGTACTATTAGCAATTAAAACTGGTTTCAAACTTATATATGATGAAACCTATAAGGAAAAAGGAATCGTAATTACACGTTGAATTATGTTTATGTGAAATATAAGGTGTTTTTAGAATATATTTCAAATAATATTTAACGAGTTCGAAACACCAACAACCCGATATTAACTATATAACTTATTAAGTTCACTTATTAAGGTAATTCGTTTTTATATTACGTAAGTAAAATCAAACTTAGTTATTTACCTTATATCCTTTTCCCGAGCGTTACCATCTATTTACCGTTATCTTTATTCATTATTCAATATATATTATAACCGCATACGTTAGTTTTGTACCTTGATGAAGGTATATTAAAACCGTAATAGTTCGTCTCATTAGATTGATTAACGATTTTATATCAATATTTATCTTCACAATAATGGATATTTCGTATTTATTAACTAGTTAATTGGTATTAAGCACTATAACCACCAACTTCCAGTTATTTAACGCGAATTATCAAGTAAAAAAATATAATACCTAATCGAATTACAAAAAGGTAACGATAATCCGTATTTTTTTAAGAAAAATATTTAATTTACCTATTTCGTATCGCTATTCGTTCAAAGATAATACGACTTCGATAAAAGTTATTTAACTTTTATTAAAAGAAATAAAGTTATTTCAAGAACACTTACTTAATTCGAGCTGAAATCGTTAATAATAAATACTGGGAATTCATAAAATCGTAATTATATATCCCGAAAGCGTTTGATATACTTATCGGCGGTGATAGACCACATTATCTTTAATTAAATAAATTTCGATAATCGATTTATCAAAATCGACGAATAATGTAAACTATTGGAATAGTATTACATGCAGTGCAGTAGGTCCACTTTACTTATAGTAAAGTTGATTATACTGAACTGCAAATTGAGTGTATTGCTTTGCGGAGACTTACCGCATTAGATGTAAGTCGAGTGCAGTGCGCTGCACTTCACTCTAGGGCACGAGCCAAGCAGTTGGCTATACAACTTACAGTGCAGACCGGCTAGCGGTCTACAAAACCTGGAATAATACATCCACCATCTAACCATGCAATACTACTGTTACTTCGACCAATCGAATCGACCACGTTGCAACGATCCAAGACCTACTAATATGAACCGTTATAAATGATCAATAAATTAGGTATAAAGTCAAAAAAAATATAAAATTAATAACCATTCAAAATAAAAAGGGGTGAAAGGAAACCTTATCGTAAAATACAATGATGGTTCATATCGTTATACTATATATATATATTCCATATAAATGTTGTGTTGGAATAGTAGTATTTGTAGTGTAGTAGATCAAATTTACTTACAGTAAAGTTGATTATACTAACTGCAAGTTGTGTATATTGTTTTGTACAGGTGTACTGTATCTGACTGCAAGTCAAGTACAGTATAGCCTTACTTCATACTAGGGTACAAGCTAAGCAAATGGCCATATAAATTACTGCGGAGACCTGCTAGCGGTCTGCCAAACCTAAAACAATATATCCACCACTTGATCATACAATACTACTGTTACTTCGACTAATCCAATCGATAATTCTATAATATCTAAAGCCCTACAAACACTAATTAGTGAATATTTAAGTACAAATAAGGTAGGTAGAAAAAAAAACCATTTTCTGGTTACACTTTACGTTAATAGCGGCGGCTAAGTTAAAGGAAAGATTCTTGCGAAAGGCCTCTATTAGTATTACGCCAGTCGACAATGGTGTAAAAACAGGGTAGATTATTGGGTTATGTTCATCTATAATAGAAATTTAAAAGTAAGCGACGGTATCGCTTTTTGAAAATACCATGAAATCTTTACGGATCCTTCTTAAAAAAAAACGTTAAGATTTACTATCAGAAATCTCAAAGTTCGGAAATTTAACAAATAGTTAAATTAGTAATACTACAAGTGCTACTACTTTAGAAATGAACAAGTCTCACGGCAAAATCAATAAACAACCTTCGACCTTTACTTACAATAATAAACGACCTTTAACTTTGCCTTTTACACTAAACCTTTACCCTTACTTCATTTTTTTCACTTTTCCTACTCCAATTCAATTTTCAAGATCGCTACTTTGAGCGAAAATATTAAAAATCGCCAAGTTCCACCGAAAAAGCTATATCGCACGACTTAACGCTAAGTTTCTTAGTTTCCATGCGACTTTACGCCAAAAACACTAAGGGCCTGCGCCTAAAATCACAATATCCCTCGCTCTATACACCCACTAAATTTTACAAAAGCTAAAGCCTTAAAATAGTATTTGGCCAACAGCAAATGAGGAAATTTCAAGCTTTCGCACCCCAATTTACCAAGCATTTTAATGAAGAGCTTTGGGGTTACAACTTCGACGAAAACTCAACAGAAATGTAATGATCACACTAAATACCCGTGAGTATATAGAAGGTGTCAGAGGGTTTATGTTATCAAGAAGGTAGCAGAGGTGCTGAGTAAACAATATCGCAACCGTGCAAGTAATGATCAAAAGCCGTGAGGCTATTTAGAATATACTGAGACTGAATATTTAGATTGACAACTGAAGAGCTATGAAGGAAATACTATCTATGTGGTGCTGACCGTGTCCTTATATCCTTAATCCTTCATACGCCTTCAGTGATGGATCATGTTGGATCGAAACATGATCTCAATGATCCTTAGTGCATAACCCAAACCCTAAGGTTACTGACATAAGAGATATCCCCATCTAATGTGTTGGACATCAGGTTCTTAGTGGTTTAGCCCCATACTGGCCTGTTTTCTGACCTTCCGATGTTCTTGGATCATAACAAAAAAATAATTTAGTTGACTTTATTAGCTTTTATATTATTGACCACAATAGAGTCGAAGACTTCGACTGCGGCAGCTGTACCTTTTATAAATACTATAAGTTTTTTAACGAATAAACTATTAACATATCGAAAAGAAGCCAAAATAAAGTATTAAATCAGGGTTAAAAGGGGAACTTTAATGAAAAGAGATCTATATACTAGAGTTAAAACCTACCAAGCTATCAAAAACCCTTGATAATCTTACTTAACTTTAGGAATATCCGTAAGATTCACATTCTAAAAGAAAATGTATTAAAAAACCTTAACGTCCTTACACGCATTTTTGTGGACTTCTTCTACACTCCCATTTAAGTTAAATCTCTTTACGCATTAACAATAAAGAACTTATTAACTTACTCGACAGCTCATTACTTCTATGCGAAAGCGCGGAATACGCCCTTAGTAGTGGTAGGATACGTAATGCAATAGTTTGCTTATGCGGCCAAAAGAATCAACTTTAACGATCTATACTATTCAATCAAGCAAAGTTGTTAAGCTTTTAAAAACCTTTGGGTTCTTTTTACCCCCAAACACTTGAATCAAAATCAACTTACCCTCTAAAAACCTTTCTATAATAGGTTAACCTATACGCGAAAGTCTATTGCAGGTCTTATTACAGGACTTTATTCCTTAGGCTAGGTAATTAGCAATTACCCTTAATACCATACTTCGAAGGCTTCACGGCTTAAATTACCAGGAAATAATATCAATAAAAACTAGAATGATTATCGCAACCTGCTTCTAAAACCTATGAAAATAATGAACATTAATTATTAATTTCTTGCAGAGTTCGCTAATATTTCAAACGATGTAAAAGAGTATAGCGGAAAGCTCTACAACCGCCTCGACATGAAAATAATACTCCTTTTCAATATATATAAGTAAATCAAGGTTTCCCCTTCTAGTTTTTACTTACTATTCCCCGAAATCCTTATAAAACACGCCAGAGATTACTATCTAACATTTTTAACTCGAATAACTACCTTTCACAAAGTTCATAATATCATAAAAAGATACTTCGAATACAACGTCCACCTTACTCAATACTATACAAACTGGGTAACCACGCGATAAACTATAATAATGATGGGGAAAAAGGAGGAAATACCAATCAATATACTTAATCAAATACTTAACAAGCTAATGTTATACTAACAAATAATGGAAAAGGCTTACGTTAGCGAAATCATACTTCGCGAATAGGTACGGGCAGTAATTACGGGTGTTAACGAGTTCAATACGTTCTATAACGTTTAAATACCACACGTAAAGGCTTTTTTAGCTAGTTACATTTATGATTTACAACGATAATAATACGTATATCAAGCTCGCTTAATATGGACCCTGAAACTAACGATTTCCTTAATATACATAAAGAAAACCTTATAGTAGTTAATTACATTATAATGATCACACTAAATACCCGTGAGTATATAGAAGGTGTAAGAGGGTTTATGTTATCAAGAAGGTAGCAGAGGTGTTGAGTGAACAATATCGCAACCGTGCAAGTAATGATTAAAAGCTATAAGGCTATTCAGATGTGTAGATTGAATACTTAGATTGACAACTGAAGAACTATATAATGAAGCTACCTAACGTGGTGATGACCACATCCTTATATCTAGTTCCTTCAGTTAACATGATGGCGTAAGATATGTTGAATATATGCGCAATCCAATATATCCAGACTGAATTATTTGGATATGTATCATATCCAACATATCCAGTCTCCGGTTCTCGGTGTGCCGAGTGGGTCCCTAACGATCCCAACTCTGGGGGGTCTGTGGGACCAGATGCCTGCCATCAGGATGTTTCCAACTGATTTCCTTCATTAGTGCTGTAGGCCGTTGCTGGTGTAACCTGCAGCTGTTAGTTCATAACATACACTCACTGTAAATACGGCTATGAGCGCCTTTAACGCTTAAGGTCTAGTACATCGACCACAAACTAAAGGTAATAACCACGTTAGCGCTAATAAGACTAAAATTTAAATGGACCTGCTAATCACAAACACTATCGTCGTAATAATAACAAGAGATATTGGATCTATGGTAAGTATAATTATTAATTAACTTGGCACCCTTACTCTAAGCGAAATGAAATATATATATATATATATATATATATTATATTGAGTACCTTATCAATTTTAAATGAGATTACTTAAATTGAATTGTAGACTTTACGTTCAATAAGCTAATTAACGGCGATAATGACTTTAAGAAAATCAAATGGTATAAAAATACTACTCCTAACACAGCTTAATAACTAGAAGATTATGTCTTCCTATATTACCTAAGTAGTAAAAACCTTTACCTTTGCCCAAATCAAACCCCTAACCCTTTATACATCTTTAAACTTCGCAATCTCTATACAAATCATACGTTTTAAGGAATTATGTCAAATATAGGGACAATAAGGTATTTAGTAGAAAGCTATTCATAATACGTAGTATTATGAAGGGAAAGCACTAAGACCACTAGTATTAATCGTTATAATACTAACAAATCTAAAATTAACTTATAATTAGGCGAAAAACTATCGTTCATAAAGAAAACAATAATTTAAACTATTATTTAGTCGATTACGTTCCATATCCCTATATCACTTACCTCTTTGAATTTTTATTTGAAAAAATAAGAACGCCTAATATTAATATTAACGTTAACGCCGACAAACCAATTCAAAACAGTTAAAGGTTTTCCTTCGCTTTTTAGTAAGGAAATTTATGGTTCTGTCTTTAAAGTCCTAAAGTAATAGTATTAAACCTAATAAAGCTAAAGATATGATAACTACATCAACACTTTAACCACCCAATCGTCGATAGGCTATATAAAGTTTTAAAGTCCATAAGGTATGAATATATGGAATAATTCACCCTAAAAGCTATCGAAAAGCTTTGCCACTACTACCAAACATATACTAAATCCTCCCAGAGATTTCAATTTACACGTATAAAAAAATGAAAACTTTAATTATAAAGTCCTCATTAATATATTTTATTAAATAATAACTCTATTTTTCACGGTATTAATTCTACAACTTCTTTTCACCAAGCTAAATTTCTAAAGTCCTTTTGAGCAAAGAATATATTAAAAAATTTAAGATATTATAAATTAATATGTTCCTTAGCCCACCTAACATCACTGTTTACAATACTAATACGAACTTTATGGTAACGTAATTCTAGGAAAATACCAAAATAATAAGTATTTAGTGTAATTATATACCTGTAAAAGCCTATTAAAGTATTTAAAAGGTTAAAAAAACATACGCACTACTTCACCGAACGTATAACATCCTTACACTAGAAATTAAAAACTTTACGAATCCGGAAACACGCTTTCAAATAGCGGTAAAGGGACTAAACGATATTATAGGCCTTAACAGCCTAATATTAACACTAATAGTCTTTAAAGCATATTCATGCCTAACGAGTAAATCTCCGCTATTAATAAGCACTTGAAAGCGAGTTACAAACTACGGTAAAGCACTAAGGAAACTGCGAAAGGAATCGGTACTCCTCTAGGTTAATGATACCTTTAATACCAGAAACAGTGTTATAATAATCAGCGTACTTGCTTCAGCATTATAAGGTAAAGTCCTCGTATAACGGAAGCCGGGCAAATGAAAGGGTCTATACAAAACTTTAGGTATCGTTAACTTTGAAATAATTATTAAAACTACTAACGGTTTGATATCTTTCTGAACCACTTAGATCAATTTTTATATTAGGGTTACTAACGATAAAAATCCTTAATTTAAACGACTAAGCCAATATAAATCTTCTCTATTCATCATCGATAAACTAATAGAAATCCGCCGACGTGGACAACTCCCGAAAAAAAAAAACGATGAGAAAGAGAAAAACATACCGAGTCGTACCTACAATACTACTTAGGTAAATAGGAAAGAAAGGGATGACAAAAACTTAACACTAAAGTTTCAAATACAAAACATTATAAAAACTTCCTTTAAGCCTTTTAAGGAAAGCAATAAAGTCGAGATTAACGGGTTATTAACTCAACGAATTATAAAATTTATACTAAAAGCAGATTTTAACCTCTAAAACCTCAACATCACAATCTTTAAGTCGAAGATTATTTACGACGTTAAAGGCAAGATTATGAGGCGGTCGTATGATAAATCACGTTTAATCACTTAAAGATACAACGATAAAAACAAAGATTCAATCCTTACATAATTGCTAACGATTTAAAAGAGTATCTAATACTTAGTAATCTCTTTAGCAATAAGTTTTTTAGCCATGACTAAAGGCAAATTTACGTTGAATAGCCGAGATATAATGTAAGTTTACACGTAATTAACAACGTATTAACAACAAATCGTACTATTATAATTAACATAGGAATTACGGCCTATTTATCTTTCAAAAGAGGCGATACAACATATCAAACTTTATACGGACTGGATAATATAATAGTCCATTGGTTTCTAACCTACCAATTGTATTTTAAATTATTACTAGGTATAAAATCTTTAATATACCATTCGTACTTCTTAATAAGTTAAAGAAACCTTTAGTTAAATAGGTATATAAATTAAAGATACCTTCTTCTTTAAACCAGTTAGCTAATAATATCGGAATAATAAGCGATTAAAAACTTCGAATTTTAAAATTACAAGTCGGTAGGGACGTTAACAAATGGTAATCAACTTAACTCTAACGGATCATTAATTCGTATACTTGATGTTTATATTAGCCTTGGGTTTTACTAAAAGGTTCAAGACACTAATTTAACTATAATCGATAAGACTAATGCGGCTAAAGCCTAGCGATACCTAAAAAAACGTGCCTGTAGTAGCTATATTACCACCTTATATGAAACAAAAGCCTTTTACGACCTTTTTATTACAGTGTAAATATAAAATCCAACAGGTAAAGATTTTAACTGGCTTAGCAAACGGATTGAATCACAGACACGGAATCTAAACCAAAGGATTAATATAATTCTAATCGACTTATTGAGAGCTAAACTAATAATTTTTACGGATAGGTCTTTTACAAATAACACCGACTTATCTTTATGAATAGGTTTTCTAATAGCCCTCGTTAATACAGATAAGCGGAAAGATTAGTTTAATATTATTGGTAGCCTAATTTACTAGATCTCTATTAAATATAAAAGGATTACATGAAATGTACTAGCTTTAAAGATATACGGAATAATATCAAGCTTTAATATAGGCATAATACTATAGGAAACCCTTAACTTTATCACCAAACAGCTTAAAATTCCTTAAATCTTGGTGGTAATTTATACCAACTCGAGGAGCTCATTTGAATGATTTTCCAAACTCGGAATTACCAGCGAACAATACCTTATAATTAATGTAATAACATTCCGCGAAGCTTACGGAAAGGGGGAGATTGAAAAAATCCAATAGATTAATGGCAAAGATTATCCTATGAATCCTATAACTAATACATCACAGAATAAGGTCCTTAAAAGGTTTGTAAATAGCAATAAGCTAACTATACGTATCGAAGGCTATGTCGATAGGCCTTCCAGTAAGCCCAAGTTATGTAGCGGAAATTATAGATATACTAATAAACTAAAAGACTACCAGGGAATTAACAATAATGACCTATTTGATTAACACAATTAAAGTAAAAGATGAAATGAGTTTGAAACAGAAGAACTTTTTGTAAGAGTCGATAAAGGTGAACCTCGTAACCGTAGGATAATTAATAGCAATTAAGGTTAATTTACATGCAATTCGATATAAACTTCAATTGAAATTAACAGGGGTCTAGTCAGTTAACGAAGTCTCAGTTTAACGTTTACCAGAAAAGATTGGTTAACTATACTAGCGTATGCATATAAACTAAAAAGCTGCTAGTATTGGAATAGTAGTATTTGTAGTACAGAAAGTTAACTTTACTTATATTAAAGTTAACTATACCAACTGTAAGTTAACTTTATTGTTTTATGCGGGCATACTGTAATTAACTACAAGTTAAGTACAGTACATCCCTACATCATACTGGGGAACAGGCTAAGCAATTAACCATACAAATTACTGCGCGGACCAGCTAGCGGTCTGCCAAACCTAAAACAATACATCCACCACTTGACCACGTAATACTACTGTTACTTCGACCAATCGAATCGACAATGTTACAACGTCTAAAGGCCTAAGAATACGTCAAATATATAGGACTATTCCTTTTAAATAGTAATCCCGTTAAATGACTCAAAACAAAAGGTTTTTACCCGAATAACCCAAAATAAACGAATCGTAAATTTATGATAAGATATTCGTCGTTTATAAGTACTAATTGACTCGTTATAAAAAGTTACCATAACATAAAGTATCCCTTGTCTCGATATTACAATCCATAATTTATACTGAAGACTTTACCTTAACTAGGAAACGTTTAACACCCTCAGTACCCATTAGTTATCTAATCGCATATAACGATTCGTTTGCTATCTTTTAATTCCATAACTTTATTAAGGCGTCCAGCTAGAAGATGAAATAACTTCCCTATATTAATTAAATCAACGGTATTAACGTGGGCTGTACCCGACACGGTATTATAATCATCTATACCTCGGTATCCCCCAGTATTACCAAAGCCAGCGATATGAATATGGGCGGGCCCAAGGCGATACCGTAACCACTAACGTCTTAAGGTCTTTCGAATTCCCTTTCAAAAGTCTATTATTGCGATTTAATAATTAAGCTTCCGTTTTATAATTTACCTGTAAATATATTCGGGTAAATACATTGAATTGCGAGCTATTAATGTAAGTAATATAAAAAAAAACTAAAGAAAAATAAGCTTATTAAACTTTACATTCCGAAATTGAACATAGTAAAGAAAATACTTCAATTTTTCATCATCTGTTAAGATAATAAACAGAATATAGATATTATATAGTTTCAATAACCACGCTTTGAAATAGGATCTTTTAAGGAGAACTCCTTATTGTAAATAATAAAGTTATATTTTTCGTTCGAAAATCATACCAAATAATATATCATTAGCTTAAAAATATCGTTTTTATCCTTTTACAACAAACTCCTGTTCAATACCCTCCACGAACAATTAGTTTCAACCACCATTAACTTGTTTAAATCCTAATATACCAAAATCAGAGCCCTACCGAATATATACATTTACGTTTAAAATATATATTTCTTCCGATCTGTTTAAACCCACTGGATTTTATATTTCGTAAGTTGAAAAAATTATTAATAAAATTTCGATAAAAGTTTACAAAAACTAAAAAACTTTGAACTTCACAAATAGTATATAGAAAATCCTATTCGCAAATAGCCCGAATTTTTTCGAGGTCAGTCCGGATATTTATACCGACCTTAATGATAGAACCAAAGTATTTCACTCCTGTAACTACGAAGTTACATTTCTTTAAATCAAAATTTAATCTGTCATAGCGAAGAAGTCCTTAAACCACGCAAACTTTCGCTATATAATCATGTTTGATACCAGGGAAAAAAAATAGGAAATGGTTTATGTTAACTGTAATAAAATTATACAAAATATTTACCATTATATAATTAAAAATACCATTAAAACATCGTTCATACTCTCACTAGTTTAAAAATATTAATCAACTATTTGAATCAGTTGAAACGAATACGAAAATCTGTTAATTCTATTTATTTAAATGTAACCGAAATACGATATAAGACCGTTCAAATATGAAACTTTGTAAAATATATTGACTTAAATAATACGCGTAAAATTTCCTTAATTAAAAGTAAGGGAAGACGATTTTATTCGGTAATTTTATCCAAGGCCCAGTAATCGATGTAAAGCCGTTATCCCTCCCCCGGTTTAAAACTTGATAATACCAATACCGCGGCCAATAAGGAATTTGCGCGAAACCAACTTTTATTTATTAGTTTGATAACCAAATGGCGAAATTTAAAAGGCTAATTTCGTAAGATCGAATATAATAATTCCAATAGTTTATCCAGCAAAGATTTTTTTTCATCTATTCAGTTAAAATATATTAATCGAATTATCTCTCGTATGGGAGTAAGGTTATTATACTTTCCTTATCAAATAACTCAAGAATTCCCATTACTCAAGTAAAAGATGTAAATAATTTTTCTCCTTGTTTATGACCGTTGATACTGTCGATTAGAAAAACCGCATTATCTCGTAAAAACTTATAATGAAATTTAATTATAATTATTCCTTATACATTAGATTATTTGTTAAAATTAGGTTTTAAATTAATAAAAACTAATCTTACAATACTTCGAATCCCCCACAACCTAAAAAGCATTATGATTAAATCGATTATTAATTATTTTTAATTATTAATTACTAAATGACTTTCGCCAACGTTTAAAATCACTTATTAATATCGTATTCATAACATATGAAAAATCATATCCCGCGTTATTTCAGGAATAATATATATTAATATAGGGCTTGATTATTTATTAATATTTACGCGAAGCATAGATATATAGGTAATACGCGTACTTTTTCGTATCTTTAATATTGAACCAAAATTTTGAGGATATAATAACCGATTTCTTTTTATCCTTCACTGTTGGTAGAGTCTTAGATCGTTGCAACTTTTTCGATTCGAATCGTTGTTAAATTAACAGTAGCATTATATTGGTCAAGTGGTAGATGTATTGTTTTAGATTTTGCAGACCGCTAGCTGGTTTGAATAGTAGTTTGTATAACCAATTTCTTGGCCCATGCCCTAGTGTGAAGTGTAGTGTACTGCACTCGACTTACACTCAATGCTGTAAGTCCATATAAACAATACACTAAACTTGCAGTTTAGTCAACTTTACTGTAAGTAAAGTTGACTTGCTGTACTATATATAGTACTATTTTAATACTGGCAGCTTTTTAGTTTGTATCTGTATGCTACTATGGTTAACCAATCTTTTTCGGTTAGCTCTAAACAAAAACCTCGTTAACTTACCAACCTCTTGTCAATTCCAATTGACTTTTATACTAAATTGCATCAAATTGCATGCAAATTGATCTTATTTGACCTTAATTTCTGCGTTTCTTCGAGATCCGAGCTTATTAACTCCCACAAAAATTTCTTTCGTCACAAGCCTTTGTAAACCTTTATTTTTAACTATGTTAGTTAAACAGATCGTCATTATAGCCTTTACTTTCCTAGTAATTTTCCAGTTTGCCAGCATGACCCTGGTTTCCGGCATGTAATTTAGGTTTTCTAGGCTGTCTATTAATGTAGCCCTCAATATGTATAGTTAGCTTGTTGCTATTTATAAACTTTTCTAAGGCCTTATTCGGAACTGCTTTTGTTATAGTATTAGTAGGATTATCTTTACCGTTAATCCATTGGAATTTTTTAATCTCCCTCCCTTTATACGCTTTACAAAGTGTTATTACATCAATTATCAAGCGTTTTTCATTCGTGATTCCGAGCTTTAAAAAGTTTTAAATAGGCTTTTTAAGTGGATATAAATTATCACCGGAATAAGAGAAATTGTTATCTGCTTAGTAATAAGGTTAAGGGTTTTCCATAGTGTTATACCTATATCAAAACCCGCTATTATGCTGTAGATATTCGAAGTCAGTAAGTTTCATATAATTCTCTTATACTTAACGGAGGTTTAGTGAATTAGGCTATCGATAATATTAAAATGGTCTTCTTTCCTATTTTTGTTGACGAGAGTTATTAGGAAGCTGATTTGTAAAGATAAGTCGGTATTATTTATAAAAGATACGATCGTAAAGATTATCAATTTAGTACTCAACAAATCGATTGAAACCATGTTAATCCCGCAGTCTACATTCCGTATTTGTTACTAGAGCCTTTTATTTAGTCGGTTAAAGTCTTTGTTTGTCGTATCCTGTACTTAAGTTGCGATGAAAAGGTTATACGAGGCTTTCGGTTGGTATAAGGTGGCAATATAGCTGTTTAGAATACGTTGCCTCAAGTACCGTTAAGTCTTAGCTATATTACTCTTATCTATTATAGCCAAAATAGTATCTTAGCTCTTTTAACAAAAGTTAAAACCGGTATTAATACTATGTAAATTGACGATTTATTAAAGTTAAGTTGACTATTCTTTCGTTAACTTCGTTATTGGCTTATAAATCTAAAATTTGGAATCCTTAATCGCCTGCTATTTTAATACTATAAAGCTAGCCATTTGAATAAAAAGAGTATCGTTAGTTTATATACATATTACGATGAAGTTCTTTTCCTACATTAGCAACCAATATGGGTCGTATATAAAAGATTTTATCCTTAGCTTTAATTGAAAGTATAACTAGTAATTTAGAAATTAATAAACGTTTATTTTAACAAATCCGTATAGTAACTTGATATATCGTATTACCGTCCCTAAAGGGCAAATATTAAGTAGTTCCTGTGATAACTTTAGCAATACGATCAGTTCGAAATCCGTTGCTAATTGTGTATATGCTCACATTCATTACGGCTATCAATCGTAAACTTACCTTTAGTTTTGACTAACAAACTTATTGCTAAAGCGTTCACAAATTGTTAGCTAATCTTTTAAATTGTTGGCGACTGTATGAGGATTTATTTTTTACCTTTATCTCCATATCATTGAGTGATTAGGCGTCACTTTTTGTATGGCTGCCCTATGGTTATGCTTTTAACTCTTTAAAAATCTTCTACTTAAATATTATAACATTTGAGTTTTGTTGGTAAGATCTAAAACCTTATTTTCACGTGAATAGGTTATTCAGAAGAGTAATCGTTAGATTGATATTGTAGTAGTAAAGATGATGATGATTAGAAGAAGTATCCAGAGGTGCACACCACAGGTGAGAACTTATAAGCCCTTTACCTAGAGTGTATCACTCTGTAATACCTATTCTAGATCGCTCCACATATAATGTACTTTACGTCTTGTAAGAGTGTAGCTTGTAACGTGACACGTTACCATGCACTTTGTAGGAGTGTACCCTATAATATGGTGCACTATTACTTAGCCTACATATACTATCTATGAGGGTATATAGTAAAATCTACACAGATGATCTTTTTTCTTCCTTATATAGTGCCTTGTCATAATAATGTGGTTGTAAAGATCCAGATTAGTAGTTTAAATAGTAATATTGTTGTTGCCGTACTAATTTATTAAAGGTTTTAATCAATAGTTTCTGTAGTAATCATATCATTGACGTATTAATTGCAAAAGGTCGAAATTAGCAAATTTGGCTAGCATTAGTAAGGTTTGGCCGTGGTAGTAATCGTAATTCGGCTGAAATCAGTAAGGTTTGGCCGCGGTAGTAATTATAGTTCGGCTTTGGTTAACGTAACCAAATGGTGGCGATATGGTTGGTGATAATACCTTTCGTAGTTTCTAATAAGAGTAATTGTATAAGTGTTATAGGGGGTGATTACGTAAGGGTAATTACGTAAGGTAAATTACGTAAGATTCATTATGTAATTATTTATTGGGTGAGTATAAAAAGATATATCGTTATGGATTTTGGCAAAATTTCTTTTTTCCCTCTTAAAGGTATATAATCCAAACTAATATAAGTTTTTATCACAACTAAACTTTTATTTTACTTAATACAACCAAACCGTTTTAATAGGTAAATTACTTAACCAATACCTATTTACTAACCTTTCTTGAAATAGATGCCGCGTAAAAATAAAAAGGCTAGGCGTCGTTTGGTGCGAGAATGCCGACATGCTACCGCCGCTACAGCCGCCACCATCGCTAGTAACCCGTTATTGTCTGGCACAATCTCCTCTATTACTACTAACCCGCCCGCCGCCGCCACCCTGCCTGTCGCCACCCCGCTAAGCCTTACCGCCGCCGCCACCTCGTTTTCCCCCGCCGTTACCGTTACTTCTCCCTTTCCCCCCTTTCCCTTCACCTTCCTTAGCTTTTAAGGGGAGGAATGGTGGGCTTTTAAGGTTATAGAACTTACCCTCTCCTTACGAGTAAAGACCCTATTACCTATGGGGGTCTTTTATGCCGTAAGCGTAACTTGATGCAATTATGCTAGAGTTCGTATTTTTAAATCTACTCGTCCGTATACTTTTAACCTCTTCCTTTTTAAATAAGTAGTACGAGGTGAATTTTCTTTACCATTTCGAGCTTCGTATCACTAGGGTACGCTGCAAGACGTTTTTAACGCATAAGGCATTAAATTGGCGTATCCAACTCCATAGTCTCGGACCATAAATAGATACGCTTTTTGTGTCGTATATTGCGTCCGCGGTTACGGGTAAGTCTATTGGCTATTGTTACGAAAGCGGGGGTTATTAGGCCTATTATTACGATTATAAACGGATGGACAACTCGTACACCCCTGCTCTAGTATTTTTAAGGCTATAGGCTGAGGTCATATTACACGCTTACCGGCTTCATAGTAAGTTTTAACTGAACTTAAAAAATTCCCTTCAATAGGAATGTAACTTTCGGGGCGTTTCAAAAATAACCGCGGTCGCAAATAACTAAAATAAGCTGATGCTAATTAGTAATAAACGCTAATCGACGGTTCAGAGATTCAGTAGCCGCCGTTGTTGCCTAGAAATAGAGCCTACTTATATATTACGTAGGCGAGTTTGACGAAATTTTTACATGTCTTCATAAGGAGGGTAGTACCCCCTTTACGCTTTTACCTAAAGGCATTTGTTTTAATGCTTAAGACTATATCTTTATTGCTATTAATAGTATCGATAACGGTAATGGAGGTAATATTAATATAAAGGGGAAGGGTAATTAGGAGGATATTGAAGATACGACAGCGTCACACTTTCCTTTTTTTAGTAGTAACTAGCTACCTTTGTGGCCGGGTCGGTATACCCGGTTATAATAATTTTATTACTTTACTTAAAACATCGTCTTAAAATATAACAAGTACGATTTGAAATGTATAAAATAAAAAGGTGTAATATGACCGAATCGGTGCGATATAGTAGATTGAACTAAAAAAAGAAAACAAAAAGAGGCAATATATCAAGATCGGTGCGATATTATATATTTTAATAGAAAAAAATATCGGAATAATTCGTTGGGTCGAAATGTTGAAAAGAAAAGTGATATTATATTTGAAGATGTGTGAAAGAATAGGGTTAAATAAAGGTACAAATTGTTGCTCAGCGTAAATAGCGGAAATCGGACCGCTTTAAATCGGCGAAAGTGATGTTGTGGCCTATTACAGTCGTAAGACCTTTTTTACCATACCAACAAATAGCATATTGATCGATATATGCGTTTTTAATGTTTTATTTGAGATAGCTTTGGTTATCACGTCCGTTAGATTTAATTTACTATTAATTCATCTTATTTCCTCAATTTTATGGTATTCGTACAACTTATTTAAAGTTATAATATTAAGTATTAGCCGCTTTTTATTTATGATACCTAGTTTGACCAAATATTTATGAAGCGAAAAGGAGTTAGTATATATAATATGAGGGATATTATGTAAATTAAGGTTGGAAATAATTATTCGGACCGTTATCGTTATGGTAATATTCGAATTAAAACCTCAAACTATATTATAGATTTCTGAAATTAGGATATGCCTTGTAACCCTTTTACATTTGGTAAAGCTTTAATAGATAATGTTTTTACAAAGCATAAAGCAGTTTCGGGCCATTTTTTCGTTACTGAGGATTAGGAAGAAGCCTATTTGTAAGCTATAGTCGCTATTATCAGCGAAAAAGCCGTTAGTAAAAATAAATAGTTTTGTAATACATATATCTAGCGGTTTAAATTGTAAACCGCATTTTGGATTATGTATTTGTTATAAAAAATGTTTGTTAAACGCCTTGTATATATCGTCCGTCGGGACGGTTTAGCATTACATGGCGACTGAAAGGTTCAATATCGTTTTTTGTTATAGAATACAAGTAACCTTAACGCCATGTACGCGTTAGAATTTATATTCGTTGGCTCGTTCTGCGTTATCCAAAACGATAAAAGTAACTTTATTAAGCTACCCCTTCCATATAAGGCCTCAAACGCCGTTTCAAAAGGTAATATTAGCGTCATTAAAATCGATTATATGGTCTTTTGTCAGGTACGTCTTAGGTTTCGCTTTTAAACCGGCTTTCAAAAGTATTCTCTTTTTAAAAGCGTAAAATAAGGCGTTATATAACGTTAGAGTATTGTCCGTTTACATACCCGTTAATATAAAGCCCTTCTAACGGGTTATTAATATTAATAAGTACGAATAGAATGTAAAATGAGTTATTTCGAGTTGTTCCTTATGATATTTATGGTAGGTGTTATATTAGTAAACACAGGCTTAAACTAAGTCGTAAAGTGGTTTTATAATACGTAAAATCGTTTCGGGCAGGTGTTATTAACTAAAATCTTTTAGTATATCAGCGTAAATTCGTCATTCAAGCCGGTTTTTGAATTAGGTGTATACTTATATTGTATTTCGAAGTTCGACATATGAGTTATATGGTTCGTTAAGGAAGGCCGCGCATGTAAAAATCAGGCGGTGGTTAACTCTTTGTAATGTAGGCAATTAGGTTATAATATCTTTTTTACTTATGTCATTATATATGTTAATAATTAGATGGTTTTTTTCGTAAGATTTATCGGTTTTATCCTTTACCTCGTGGACGATGTGAGTTGGAAAACTCCTGTAGGTGTCGTGAATAGTCGGGTTAAACCGTTTAAAGCGAAAAATGCTTTGGTTAATTAAAGTTAAGATTTCTGTTTAGGAGAATTATTCAAATAAGGTATTTAAAGTAGTGATAATGCCTTCTTCATAGAGTTTTAGGTTAATTTTGCGATTTTTCATCTTTATTTATGTAACAATAGAATTTGTGGCAAAGTTTTTGTGGAGTTTTTTTATTTTTCGAACTGAGGGGGCGTTTTCGATAGCGAGGTTTTAATAGGATTGGTATAGACGGGCCGCTTTTGTTTGGAGTAAGCGGGCTAGAATCGTGTTTCGGAGGGTGGATTAAAGTTGGGATCGATTTGGATTCGTCGTTTTAGGGGATATTTCTTTAATAGTTTTGTTCGTTTTACGGTTTCGGGCCGTTTCATTTTACCTTTTTTTGTATTCGCATACCATTATCTAGTGAAACGAACTTGTACCGTTTAGCCAATTAACGAGTATATTTTAGCCTTTAAACCCGTTAATTCTTTAGAGGTCAATTTGTCTATTTTTATTTTTATTAATCAAAACTTTAAATTGTAATGGTAAATCTGAAACATCCGCTTTACATGGACCATTTCTTGTTGCTAACGCTTTAGATACATCGTTTTTGGCCAGTAAGGAGTGTAATACCGTTATATCTTTTGTTACAGCATTGGCCCTTTATATTGTGGACGGTAATAATGCAAAGTTTATATTGATTTTCGGGTAGATATTTAAAAAAAAGTTCGTAGGGATAAGCCGACTTGAGTTAAAAGTGTTGTTAATAATGTTAACTGTTATTTAAAAGTTAAATTCCTTAAAATTGGTACTTTCTAGTTTTTCGATAATACCGTATACTTTTCTTAAGCGGTTCGTAGTATAGTTTATACTTTTGAATATCTTATAGGGCTTTTACTAAAATTTGCTTATATTTGTTGCCGGCTATTCAAACCTTAGTACATTATTCGATAAAGTCGAAGGCGATATTAGTATCGTATGTAATCCAGTTTAGGGGCTTTAGGTAGACGTTATATTAATAGTTAAATAAAGAGTTTCAATAGTTTGAAATAGAGGCGTTTCGTGTAAATTTGGCGGCTTGAAATAATATTGTTGCATCAACAGTATAAAGTACCGGATAACTGTTTAGATATATAATATTAATAATTATTTTGTAATTAAACTTTAAATATTTTTCAAGGCAGAACTTAAAACGTCGTAGAGCTTATAAGTATAATTAACACCTATGTCAGAATTCTTCGATAACTTTAAATACGTTATTTCCTATATCTATATGGCCTGCGGCATAGAGTAGGCGTAAAAGGTGTTTTGCGGCGGAGTATCCGAATCGTTGGTATAAAATCCGTAATTTTGATTACGTTAAGTAAATAGCGTTCATTATATATGTTTCCAAGAAGAATTAAAAGTAGCTGAACTTAAGCTGGAGCTGTACGGATACGTTATTTAAGGCGCGAATAGGTTAGTTAGTTTTATTTCGGACGTTAATTTCAAGTTTGTTCATATTAGCTAATAAAAGTGGGAATGGAGGTTTAAAGTTTATTACGTAAAACTTAACCGGTTCGAAACGCGTATTTGTAACGACTATTCCGAACAATGATACTTTGTTTTTATTAAATAAGACCTTTCAGTATTCTTTTATTCGGTTTAGCTAAAATTTCGGAAACCTTGCCGTAAACGCGTCTAATTGTCGTTTCCCAGCTATTAGGATTTTGGTTACATTAACATTAGGTATAATGTTTTAAAACATGTTTTTGTATCTATAAAAAAGCGTAAATTACGACGTGATATAGGTGTCAAATACTTCGATTATATATTCCATGCTTGTAATATATAAAAAGGAGGCGTCTTATCAGCCGGAAAAAATTCGTTAGGTAGTCTTATCATTCTGGGTTGATATATAAGTATTATTATGTTTAGGGTATTTTTTTCCAGATGTATTTTTATAAGGAGAGGTATTAAATTCATTATTTATACCTTGGTATTCGGTTACGTATACTGTAAAATTGGTCTTTATCCGATTTTCAAATATATAGTCGGCTAAAAATTGTCGTTTAATCCGAATTTACTCGTGAGTAAGGTGGTTAGCAAATTAGTAGCCAATTTTTCCATATACAATATACCGTTTTTACAAACCCGCAGGATTTCGTACCTTTTTTCGCAGGTATTTTTATGGCCACGGTATAGTTCGTTTATTTTCGAACGATCGTCTCTGGACTTTATTGTTAGGTTTCACTTTTCAATATCTATACTTTCGGCGTTTGTTTTACTTTGGGTATACTTTGAATTTTTGATTTAAAACGTGATAAATAGTTTCGGCGAGGTTTGTTTTGGTAATTTGCCTTTCGCCTTTAATTTTGTCGGTTTCAAATGCTGATACGTGACTCGTTTATCTGTGTATAAAGGTTTTAAGCGATATTTTAAGGCTTATATAAAAGGTATTCAGGTATTTTTCCAATTTGAAAAGTATAAGGTCGAAATTCAGGTTTCTACAATAAGCCTTCGTTACTATTTGGATAAACAATTTGTTACCCTTATATTCCAGTTTAATGGTTACTTAGTATTTTCGAAACTTGACTAATAAGGTGGTAAAATTTTCTTATAAGTTTTTATCGGTGTTTTTTTTTAATTTTTTTTACGGATTTCTAGGTTATACTGATTTAGTCTTCATTGTAAATTTTTCGGTTAATATTTATATGGAAGTGGGATTTCAAGAGGTTATAATACTTCGTAAAAATATTTATTTAAATAAGGTGGCATACAATTTTTTTAGCTTACTTGAATAATATATCGAGTAAGATAATATGAAATTGAAATGCTTTAATATGCAATTTCTTTATATATATTAAATATAACGCGTATTTTATTGTTCAATACGTCGTACGGCTTATTGTTATAATTTTTATCCTTAACCTAAAGCCTGGTAAAGTTCGTTAACTTTGTAAGGTTGCTTTTATTAGTAGGAAAGCAATATGGTAAGAGACTACGATAATGGTTGTAATTGGCAGGTATTAATCTGTAGAGCACGTATTGACATTTTACGCCACTCGTTAATTCCTTAAACGGGCTGTTTTCTGTGTTTCGGATGTTTTCACAATAGTTAATCGGGTTATTTTCGGTATTTCGGCCGATCCCGTTATGGCTGAGCGGGTTATTTCAAGTATTCGTAGAATGGTTTGGTATTTGGTTTTATTCTATAATTTTTGGCAGTGTAAGAGTGTATAGTATTTATGTGGTGGATAATAATCATAGCCGTTTTTTTTTCATCAGGGTCTTTGCTTTTGACTTAGGATAAAAGTATAGAATTAGGTTGTTTTACACCTTGTTCCCATTGTTTTAATAACAGTTTGTTTCGCTTTGTAAGGTAATACCCTTTTACAAATTCTTTCAGACATGAGTCTTTATCCTTCTAGTCTAATACGTAGATAAGTTGCATTAGGTTATGGACTCAAACTGTTGACCATTAAGATTATAGGTTACGTGACTTTATACGTAACGGGATGGGTAGCACCCGGCCTGGGCCCGGCTCAGGCGCGGATAGGGTACGGTTCGGGTATAGGCCGGATACGGTTCGTATACGGATAAAGTACGGTCCGTATACAGTACGTATAAAGGTATATAATGGGTTAAGTATTAGCCCTACCTAAGGGTCCTATACATTAGGTTACGGTAACCTTTTTTAATTTTTCTCCGTGCTTTAATAGTAAATCTTATTTAGTTCCTACTTAACTTACTATCGTAGGTCGTATTATAATATATTATTAAATTTCTATTTTATTTTTCCGAAGCAATATTACTTATAATAGACGAATCTATAATAAACATTAATAATTCGACGTTATATTCTAACGTTATTAAAAAGGATAGGCCGTCGGTAAACACCTAAACTTTTACCTTTATAAATACATTTCCGGTCCTTTTAGGGTCGACTAAGGTCAACATTTCCCGTTTATCAAATACCGGAAATTATATCGCGTCTATTATAAAATAAATATAATAATAGGGTTAATCGACATTAACTATTGACATTACATCCGACTTCACTTAAGTCATTGTAGAGATTTATTAATTTAAAGTCGAATTGGTCCCAACTAGCATTAGGTTTTCACCAGTTTAGGGCGGGCGAAAACAATATAACCAACCGCAATTCAACGGGTTTTATTTTTATGTGGGTGGCGACGTGTTAAATGATTAAATTAATATTAAAAACGGATTAAATGTAAATTGAAAAGGATCAATATACATTTTTTGATGTAAAGGGATGTTATACGGTGACGATAAAGTAAGCGGTTACGACGTATTACGAAACTAGAGGATACAAAGGTATATATAATATAAGGATTTTTTTCGACTATATTAAAGCGGCTTTTAATAACCTTTACCACGCGGATAAGGTATTAATTGATTTCGAAGGTTTAGTTATAAATAATGAGTATTTATAGGTACTATTTGTTATTAAATTCGAAATTCTTTCCATTTAAATAAACGGCTTAAATTGGCTTTCGGCCGTACAGTTTAATTACTTACACTTTCGTATATCGTTAAGTATTCGCGATAAAGTTTATTACGGCAGGTATTAGCCGGATGTATTATATAATAACTCTGAAGAAATACCGCAAACTTATTGACGAGTTAAAGTCTTTAAATTTAAAACAGCATTTTAATTATTAACTAATGAAATCCGTTTAAGCTTCACATCCGGATGATAATACGGTTATAATGGGAATTTACGCTTTTTAAACGCCTTTGTTAAAAGGCCGTGGGAATTATGGCTAGTTATTTCTATACCACGGTTAATTATTTTAATAACCCCGTTTAATATGCGTTTATGATTAAAGAGATAGGGCGACGTAGGTAATAATAAAAAACGTTGGGTTAAACTTATTTCGAAGCGTTACGTACGTTATAATTTATCGAACTATTACTAATATGGTTACGATTTCCGCTCTGTATTACCTTTTAAGTAGTTATATACGATTTGAATCAAAAAGGTAAAAGAAGGTTTCCTATTAACGGCGACGAAGAGAGCCTAACTTCTAAATATAGTCTCGTTTAAGGGTTATATAGCGTTAATAATATAGTTGTAAAATCGAGTAAAAAGGAGTTAAATTTAATTAAAATCCGTATAAATGAAGAACTATTTCTTATCTTTATATTTTTAATAACATTTACTTTTTAATTATCTACGTTGATTTTAATTGTAATAATATAAAATTATAAATAAAGGTTGGGTATAATGGTTAAGAATAAAGTAAATTCGGCTATTATATTCGCGAAATCCCGGTATAATATTAAGGTTACGGAAAAATAGGCGTATTATCTAAATAACCAAGTGTAGTGTAAATATTAATATATATTATTCCCGGAATAACGCGAAATATGATTTTTGAAATATCTTAAATATGATACCAATAAGTAACTTCAAACGCGGGGGGTAATCGTTTGGTTATTTAAAGTTAATGAGGCTTAGTTGTCGATGTAATATTCATACATTTTAAGAGGGGAGATATATAGGGTGTGGTAAATTCAGTTTTCCTTAAATTAGCATAACGTTTGTATCGAAAAGTATAACGTACGGGAGACCCGTTTCGGATGACTTATATTACAAGTTTTTACGAAATAACGTGGATTTTACAAATAACAACGACAATTACGATTGAAGAGGAAAAGAATTAATTACGTTTTTTTCCCAAATTAGCTAAATTTCGTAACTTATTTCATAAGGATAAAGCTATAACTTTAACTTTATATAAGGAGAAACTCGATTATTATACTTATATTAAACCAAAAGAAGATAAATTTTCATTATAACGACTTTAAAGGTTGTTATATTTGATATTACGAAATTAAATTTTTAAGCTTCGATAATAGGTTACGGAATCAATGAATAAAGGTTGGGTTTAGATAGGCATTTTATCGGCAGTAATATCGGTATTATTTATTTGTAAGTAAAATGAGAGATAATGGTTTTATATCGATTACTGGACATTAAATAAAATTATAAAATGAAATCGTTTTTTTATTATTTTTAAATTAAAAAAGCCCTACGTACTTTATTAAAGTTTATATAACTTACGAAATTAAATATTCGATTGGTCTTTTATCGTATTCGAGTAATACCTGAGTAAGAGAAATTTACCGCGTTTCGTATACGATTCGGGTTTTTTAAATAGCTGGTTACCCCTTTTAAACTGGCGAAAACGCCGGCGATATTTTAACGATATTTTAAGCATATAATGGCGAATATTTTGGATAATTTCGTTATAACGTATTTAAACGACCCTTTGGTCTTTTTTTAGTTATTCAATAGGATTATATAATGAAAGTTCGCGTAGTTTTATAACGTTTTAGTGATATGAGGCTAAATCTGAATTTAAAGAAGTGTGACTTCGTGGTTAGGTAGGTAAAATACCTGGGCTTTATTATAACGGTTAGGGTAGGTATTCGGGTTAACCCCGAGAAAGCCTGAGTAATTCACGAATAGAAGTTACTACGGACGGCTCAAAAGGTTCGAATCTTTTTAGGTTTTGCTAATTTTTATCGTAATTTTATTAGTTATCTTTTAAAATTAGCGGATTATTTCGTCCGTTTAACGAAGAACAGAACTTGTTAGGTTAAAACGGAACAGAAAAAAAATATTGCAAACTTTAAAGGATGCTTTTATTACGGCTTCGATTTTAGTATATTAGGATTCAAATCGGCTAATAATAGTGAAAATCGACTTTTTAAAAACGGTGTTAAAAAGTATTTATCATAATAGGACAATAATAATATTCTAAACTTAAAAGCTCATTATTCCGTATGATTAACAGATACGAAACGCAACTATATTATTTATAATAAGGAGTTTTTCATGGTAATATCTTATTTAAAAACGTGGGTTTTAGAGTTACATAATATCCGCATATTATTTACGAGTTCGATAGATTATAAGGGATTAGAGTAGTTTTGTTCATTACGGTTAATTTCGAAACATTAGACTAAATATTTTGAACTTTTTCAATATTACCTACGATATAGGCTTGTAACTCAAAACACCTACTCAAATACGTTAACCTGTAGGTTATACGATAAACCTGAGGTTAAAAAAAGCTATGCGCAGATTTTTTAGTTTATTATTATTATCATGTTAAACGTAGTATTGCTGGATTTATGTATGAAAAGGATATAAATTTCAGTGGATTATGTAAAAGAGTTTAACAAAACGAAAGTTTAGTTGTTAAATTACAACGATATTTATTCTAAAAATAAGTCAAAGGTTTTTGAAAAGCCATTAAGAGCGGTATTACCCTGGGCCCGGCTCGCGTCCAGGTCGTTATCAGAGATAGTGTTTAAGGATTTTAATACAATAATATCAATAGTATCGTTATGAGTCCGACCTGCATTGAGCCTGGTGGTATCGTTAACGCCAAATAGTTTTTTTTATTTCAGGCCTAGGTACCTTAACGGAATTATAAGACTTTGAAATAATAAACGATCCGTTCTATAAGGTTCGTTTTTAAACTGTTTCTGAGGGCGTTAAACGCTTTTTACTTAAAGTATGATAATTAGTATAAATTATAAATTTTGGGATTAACTCACGAGGTATATTACGTTACTATAGTTGTTTATAATTACCTAGCTAGATATTATTAATAACGAGGATTTTATAACAAATTTACAACTTATTAATTATAAGTTATCTAGGTAAAAACATTTTGTTTCGAGTTTTTAATAGGATTACTATTAAAAGGGAATAATCGTAAATATTCGACGTTTATATCGAATATATACGCAATATAATGGGACGAAACACTATTATATCTTACGGTAAAGAATCCTTTAACCTTTCTCTATTTCCAACCAATATTAAACGTATATTTCGATAGACTTTATAATCCATTTATTAGTTATTAATAACGGCCTTTAATACTTACTAATTATTACGAATCGTTTTTTCAAATTTATTTAATTAAAGATTATATGGTTCATACCTACCAATACATACGCGAAGTATTTTCGGAATATATGGTAGAGATTTGATAGGTTTTTAACTTTTATTATTAGTAACCGCGGTTCGAATTAGGTAGGCGTATTTTGGATGATCTTTTGTTTACAACGTACCACCTTTAAACGGATAACGGTATCGAATAGATAAATTGGGAAATTTCAAAATATTTACGTATCGTCGTCGCTTTTTTGTAATATAATTAAGCTTCATATTTACCCGGTTATTAGTTTACGTTAAATAATCGAAAGTCAATGATTACCGAGTTTAATACGAACTGTTTAGTAAATAGGTACGAGATATTATTATTTTTTAAAGGTAAACGGAGATACAACGTCGTTCATTAATTCGGTGGGGCAAGTTATTACGTTTTTAACTTATTTACCTAAGGGGACAGAATTCGCCTAAGTAACGATAATTTATATCTAATATTTAATAAAAATGGCGACGAATCGTAAACAATGTTTAACGAAACGATATAAAGTAAGGAATTAAATTTAGCTAAACCTTTGTAATATTAAAATTAATGGTCCGAATAAAAAACTCGATTAACTTTATAATTAATATCGAGTAATCAGTATTTCGAATCCGTTTATTATCGTATTAAATATCTTTAGTAAATATCCGATATTTTGTATAAATTAAATTAAACACGACAGTTTTAACCCCCTTTCATTTATAAATTTCATTCGATATTCGCCTAGTACTAATTTTATTAATTAACGATATAAAAAAGGTAAATACGAGGAATTTTGAGCATAAGATATTCCCGTGGTAAAAATAGGGAAAGGCGAAGTCAGTTATGTATTAATTAAGTAAAAAGTTTACGATAAACCGAAATAAAAATTACTGGAAAATTATTAATATATTATAGCTTTAAATAAATCTAAAATGAAATGGAGAAATATTTAAGTTTACGATAACCCGGTATTTCGACGTTGACATTAAATTTATATTGAATAATAAATGCGGGGTAAATCGTTTATACCTCCAGAATAATACTTTGTTTATAAATAAAGAAGAAATTTATTATGAAACGAAGTTATAATATAATAAGTAAGGCCGGATAGATATTTCCTAACTATTTCGGATATATATCCGACTATACAATGGATTTTATAATAATTTAGGGAAGATTTACCTCCTTATTATTATTATTTTTATTTAAATTTATGAGTACCGGCGTTATTAACGTTCAGGGCTCTATTATAACTAACTTCGAATATTAAGTAATATTAGGAAAAGGGAACGGTAAAAGGTATGGTAGGAATAGGTAGCCACCAAAAAAGGGAGTTAATAGGAGGCGGGATGGATATGAGGCGACGTTAAGGATAACGAATAACGCAAAAAGGGCGGGCGTTAGGGGAAGCCAACGATAATGGATAACGCTAAAAGGAACGGACGTTAAAGGAAACCAATGATAATAGTTAATGAAAAGTAAGGTGGGGGGCGGAGTGGGGAGAATAACCCTTTAAACGGGTTATTAAAGATTGTAATACTTTAGTTTGGACCCGGATAACGCGATTAGTCCGGATGCAATCCTACGCCCGTTTACGGTCGGCTCGATTAACTCTTTATTATCTAAAGTAAGTAAATAGGATACGATTAAAATCGGAAATTATATAGTTAATCTTTAAAAATCGTTTGTAATATTTTGTAAATGGTAATTTATATTAATTATGAATAATATAGCCTGAATCATTATATTTTTTAACTTTTTAAGCAAAAATTATAAAAGAGTATACGACAGTAGTTAATAAGGGTTGGGGTAAAAACATTACATGTTAAAGCTTGGTCGACCGAAAACGTTTTATTTTTATAAATAGGCGATATAGTAAAAGGCGACGAATGGATTCTGGGTAAAGACAAATCCGAAAGAAAAGGGCGATGTAGGTATATAGCTTACGGGGTAATGGTTTATACGGCCGGTAAAATGAAAACTTTCTATGCTCGAATGATATTAAAAAGTCGGGTAAATTAATTAACAAACTTAAAAAAAGCGGGGGTAAAAACGGGTCGATAACCTAAAACATTTTCCTAACGTGTATATGTAAAGAATAAAATATAGCCTTTATTCTTTCCTATAACAACTAACTAACGTAAGAAAATACGTAAACCAGATAAAGCTTTAAGTAAACATTTTTAAAATATATTGTTAAAAGAAGTTGATTAAAGATTAGGTTTTTTATAAGGTTTATTCATAAGTTTACCTTATTATAAACCTTTCGATATACGTAATATCTTTACGCGAAATAAACTCGAACGTGAAATAAAAAAATTCAAAGTTTAAAAGACGGTTAATATATAATATACAAGCGTTTTTAACCTATAGCAGAAAATGGTTATTTTTATCCTTATCATTTTTCAAAACGAAAAGATCTCGTATAATACGAAAGGGTTATAATAGGTAATTAGGGGTAAGGTATTGGTATGTAATAAGGTAATATACCTTAAAAAAAGGCTTATTATCCCTTTTAAGGGCGTTAAAGATAACGTAACCTAATTTAAAATTGTTATATACATCGGTTACAATAATAAGCTAGGAAAAAAATTAAAATATATTAGCGTAAATAGCTGGTTAACATATAGAAAAGAAAGTTAAAAGGGCTATAAAAAGGGGTGGTTAACAAAAGGGAACAGTAATATAAAAGGGGAAGGAAAAAAGTTTTAAAGATTACGAAGGGCGTTTGTATTTATAGGAATTGGCGGACCGGATTTAATGAAAGTTACGTATTATAAGGGGTGTTTTATACGGCATTAAAGGCAAAAACGCAATTTTATATAACGCATTATACGATATTACTGGTAAAAAGGCTATATTATACAACCTATTAAAAGGTACGTTATATGGTGTCAATAGTATGGAAAATATATTATATAGCGCATTAATAGGAACATTATATGGTGTCGACAACTTAAGGTAAGCCGGCCGAAACGTTATACGATATATTAAACGTAATATTATCAGTTTATATTCGACTCATATACTAGGCGGATATGGCTTACATCCAGTATTTATCTAAAGTGGCGCTGTAGCCTTTATAATATCCGGGGAAAAGGGGATATATTATACACTTAGGCCATTAGATATTAAACTTATAGGTTACGTAACTGTATATATAATGTGATGGGCAGTATCCGGCTTAGGCCCGACCCGGATGCGGACAGGGTACGGTTTGAGTATAAGCCGGATACGGTCTGGATATAAGCCAGGTATGGTCGAGGTATAGGCTGAATATAGTCCGTGTATAGATAGGGCACGGTCTGTATACAGCACATATAAGGACACGTGACGGGCTGGGTATTAGCCCTACCTAAGAGTCCTGTACATTGAGCCACGGTAGCCTCTTCTAGTCTTCCTTCATACCTCAATAGTAAATCTCATTTGGTACCTACTTAGCTTACCATTTTAGGTTGGACTATAATACTTTATTTCGAATAAGGCTTTTGTAAGGCGGCTATTCTTACCTCTTGAAGTATTAATACCTCTAATTTATAGTTGGATCCGTAAGGCTTTGACAATAGTAAGATTTACTATTTGTTACATGTTTAATATTCAGATCGAAAAGATTTCATAAATATTATCCAATCAATTAGGTTCTTAAGCTTTTTCTTCCCAGTAGCGGAATATAACGGCTAAGATATGTATGTTTGTTATATAGGGTGTTGGGCTCTAGATTAGTATATCGATAGTATTATCTTATAGGTCCAAACTGATTTCTTATAATATAACCTTTTTAATTCCCATATATTTAACCAAAAGGTCGAAGTAAATGTTAACTTTTTTTAGTGTTGTTAGTTTTTAAGTTATGGTTATAGGCGTTATAGGATAGTTGAAGGTAGTTATTTCTTTATATACTTAATTTGTTGGAGCGGCGTAAGTTGGTAATTTCGTGCCTTGGTTGGATTGAGGTACGTTAAGATTTTAAAGTTTAAGAAAGTTTAAAGTTTAGAGTAAATCAATGTTTAGGGTAGTTTGGCAAATATAAAGTAAATAAAATAATCAAAGCAGTTGTAATAGGGCTTTTTAACGCTTTTTAACGCAAATAAATTTTTAAAAGTACGTAAATAAAACGTAGCTATAAACTAATTAGGCGTCTCAAATTAATTTTATTAACTCTTGGTAGCGTTATATTAACCAAATAGCTAAGAAAACTTAAACTTTATAAGTACTAAACTTAAAATACATAAGGCGAACGTAAGTAAACTTAGAATACATAGGGTAAATATGAGAAAGGTGAGTAAGGTAAAGGTAATGTAATTATGTAATCCGGTGTTTGGTAATCGGTTCGGATTAGTGTGCCATAGCCGTTTTTAGTAAAGTAAACGGTTTGGTTAGCGTATTTGTAACTTCTTTTAAATTAAGTAAATGGTTTGAATGCTTTATTTGTAACCGTTCTTTTATTTTGTGAGTAGTATGGATTATCGATTTTCAATCGGGTAAGTTTCAACTAAGGGTTTCGAAACTTGGTAGTTTTGGCTTACATGGTCTGATGCGTAATACGACACTTTTTAGGAAGTACACGGGTATGTTAAAGCGCTAAATAAAGGTTGATAATGGCGTAATGAGACTTTTAGTAGATAAAACGTAAAATAAGGGTTAGTAATATCATATTAAAGTTGTCTTTTTCAAAGTTATTTAATTTTTATAATCTTTATATACATTAACGTGTAATTTTTGTAAAAACGAAGTGTTAAAGCACAAATAGTTAAAACCGTTATAGTATCCCGTTATAGGTATTTAACTTGTATTTGTTTATTCTTTCATAGACTGTTTATAGTCGACTGGGTCGGCTACTAATTAGTATCGGTTAAGTCTAAAACCTTGTTTTCACGTAAATAAGGTAATTAGAAGAGTTATCGTTAGATTGATATTATAGTAATAAAAATGATAATGATTAGAAAAAGCATCCAGAGGTATATATTACAGGTTGGGGTATATAAGCCCTTTATCTAGAGCGTATCACTCTGGAATACCTCTTTTAGACCGCCCAACGTATTGCCGTTGGTCTGGAATAACCATTATAGACCGCTCTATGTATCATTCACTTTGCGTCTTGCAAGAGTACAGGCTGCAGCGTGACACGTTACCGTGCACTCTGTAGGAATACACCTTGCATTACAGTGCACTTCTACTTGGCCTATATATACTATCTATGAGGGTATATAGTAATATCTATAGGTTTTGAAAGTTAAAATCGGTTTTTGGTACGATTTATATAACCCTTAGAATTAGCAGGACGTTAATCTTAGCCTTATTGCTTTCCTTAAAAGGTTTGTTAGAGATTTTTATAATCTCTTATATTTGAAGTTCTAATGTCAAGTTTTTGTTATCCTTTTTTTCCTGTTTACTTAAACAGTATTGTAAATGCGACCTGGTGTATATTTATTCTTTTTAACATTTTTCTTTTTCCGGGGTTGTCTACGCCGGCAACATTTTATCAGCTTTTCGATAACAGGTGGAGAAAATTCGTGTTAGCTTGGTTATTTAGCTTAAAGGTTTTTATTATTAGTATCCTTAATGTACGGCTTAACTTAAGTAGCTCGAAAAGATATAGAATGGTTAATAGTTTTAATGAACACTTCAGAGTTCGTGATATTTAAGGTCGTATATAAGTTTTTTTATTTTCTTGGCTGCCTCTATACGAGAAGTTAAATTTATAATGATAAAGTAAGTACATTGATTGTTAAAGGGCCGTTCCTAGTATTAAGAGTATTATTGACTTGGAGGTATGCCTATTCTATGCGTAGTTCCCTTAGATCTTTGTCGTAGACCATAGTATACTATTGAGTATTTGCTGAGAGCAGAGATTTACTCGTTAGGTATGGGTATGCTTTAAAGAATAACAGCGTTGATATTAGACCGTTAGGGGCTATAGTTTCGTTTAGGCTCTTTACCGTTATTTAAAGCCGTGCTTTCGAATCTGTAAAGTTTCAAATTTCTAACGTAAGGATATTATATATTCAGCGAAGTAGCACGTATTCTTTTTTAAGCCCTTTAATATTTTAGTGTGTTTTTAAAGGTACCTATTTATACTAGATACCTATCATCTAGGCGTTTTCCTAAAACTCCCCCGCTGTAAAGTTAGTGCTAGTATTGTGGACGACGACGTTAGATGAGCCTAGATATGTGTTAATTTACAGCATTTTTACCGCTTCCTATGTATCCTTTGCCAAAAAAGACTTTAGAAATTTAGTTTTATGAAAAGAGGTTACAGAGTTAACGACATAAAGAATAGACTTATTAGCTAAGTAAAATACGTTAATAAAGATGTTGTAATTAAAACCCTTATTGTTTTTAATGTAAATTTGAATTTCCGAAGGTGTTAAGTATATGTTTGATAGGAATAATAGAGTTTTTAATGGCCTTTAAGGGGAAGTATTCCACATTATTATATCTTGCGGAATTTAGGACTTTGTATAACCTATTAAAGGTTAGGTAGTTAAAGCGCCGGTATAATTAACGTATCTCTGGCTTCGTTAGCTTTAACACTATTACTTTCAAGTCTTAAAAATAAAACCATAGGTATCCTTACTTAAAGGCTAGGAGATACCTTTAACTATTTTTAACTAATTCGTTTGTATTAATGTCGACATTAACGGCGAGGGTTTTTATATCCTTTAAGTAAAAAAGAAAGAGGGTAGAACACTTTAGCATATAAAATATAATTGTTTTTATAATAGCTTAAATTACCGTTATCTCTAGTGACAAGAGGTATTTACCTGGTTTAAAGCCAACTTTAGCTTTATTAGTATTGTGACGATTGATTTTAATAACTGTAGTGCTTTCCTTTCGTAATACTACGTATTGTAAATAGTCTTTTGTTAAGTATCTTTTTGTCTATGTATTTGGTATAATATTTTAAAACGTGTGGTCCGCCTAATTATCGCGAAGATTAAAGTTATATAAGGGATCAATTTCTCAGTTGAAGTAACATTAAAGTTTTTATTACTTAAACGGTATAAAAAGGCGTAGTCGACTAGTTATTAGGCTGCGTTAGGAGTATTATCTTTATTATTTGATTTTTTAAGGGTATTATTTCCGTTAATTAGCCCTTTTCCCTCGAAGTTTGTGATTTAATTAGAGTAGTCCTGTTTAAAAGTGGTAGGGTACTATATATAGTATATAACCATTTTGTTTTTTCGCTTGATAGGGGGGTGTTGAGTTAACTAACAGCTAAATTTACCGTAAATCTAACATTTTTTACCATTATTACAACTATAATGTTTATGGTTAATAAGTCCGCCTGAATCATAATCTTATTAGAGTTAACGTAGTTATTACCTTTAGTTTATAGTTGATAAACCAGATTTTAGGCGTTAAAAGTTCCCATAACTGTATTTGCGGTTGTTGTAATTAACTACCGTAAGATTTCCTTTATTTACGTTAGGAAAGTTGTCGGCTTAGGGGTATATATTGAGCGAATTTAGTGTATAAGTTGTTATAGTAACAAATAAGGAATGTAATTGGCTAAAAAAGCCTTTGAAAATGGTATTTAAGCGTTATAGTGTGTATTCAAACTTGTTAATACTCGTAACTAGTACTCATACCTGTTCGCGAAATATGGCTTCACCAACGTAGACTTTCCTCCTTACTTGTTGGCATAATATCAGTTTATTAAGTATCTGGTTAAAGATATGTATTAGTATTTCCTTCTTTTTCTTTTTCTCTATTATAGTAGTTTACCGCGTAATAGCCTAAGTTGTATAGTATTATGCGAGGTAGATATTATACTCAAAGTAAATTTTTATACTATCGTAAATCTCGCTAAACGTGGTTGTTTAAGTAAAGAAAGTTTTTAAAGAGCTTAGTTATTTTAAGTGAAGTATTTAAGGGAAAGAGAGATTTAACAGCTTTAAAAGACTTAACGATCTTGCTTAATTGACTGGTATAAAACGCTGATATCAATACCTTTAGCTGTGTTGACGGCTGTTGCTTCATGCGTTTTGCTATCATTAAGGGCGTATTTTGCGTTTTTATGTGGAGGTATTAAACTGCCGAATAGGTTAATAGGTTCCTTATTACTAACGCGTAAAAAAGCTTAATTTAATTGAGGGTAAAGTGAGGGTCTCTTAAATCGCGTATAAGGGTGGTAAGGTTTTTTAATATCCTTTTCCTTAAGGTATGGATTTTAAGGGTATTTCTAAAGTTGAGCTATATTAAAAAGCTTTTATATTAGCTTTTTATTACCTTATAGTAATATATAAACTCCATACCGCTTAAGTTCTGCCTTAATTCTCATATTAACCCCTTTTTAGACTAAAGTCTATATGTTAATGGTTTAGTCGTTAAAAAGATTACAAAAGTTGTTAAAAGCGTGGTTAGGGTCGTTAGTATTATTATACTTAACGATATAATAGCCGATGAAGTTAATAAGGTGTTTTTCGATTAAGGTTTCATTAATATTTTACCCTTAAAGCTTTTTGTTGTATAACTTTGTAAAGAGGGATCCTAGGGCGTTAATCCTTTTTTAAATATTTTAAATAAGTGTTATTTCGAGGTTTAAGGCAATGTAGGACTTGGTGGACGAGGAACTTGGTGATCTGGGGCGTAAAGACTTAGTGTTTTGGTGTAAAGTCGTGTATAAACTTAGTGATTTAGCGTGCATTCGCGTAACGTAGCTTTCTCGGCATGATTTGGCGATTCTTGGTGTTTTCGCTTAAGATAGCGATCTTAGCGATTGAATTGGTGTAGAGGAAGTAAAAAGAATAAAGTAGGGGTAAAGGTTTAGTGTAAAGAATAAGGTCAAAGATCGTTTATTATTAGTAAATAGTGAAGGTTAAAAGCTGTTTGGTGTAAAGACCTGGTCGTTTTTTTTTACAGTAATAGTATTCATAATAATATTAACTTAGCCGTTTGCCAACGTACTGAACTTTAAGAATTTTAAAAGTCAATCTTAACGTCTTTAAGAAATATTTGTAAAGATTTCTTAATATTTTTAATAGCGATACCATCATTACCTCTGGTCTACCGTAAAGATTGACGTGGACCAAGGTCTTCCTTACGTATTGCTGTAAAAACTGACACAGTAATAAGAGCCTTTCGTAAAAATATTTCCTCTACCCTAACGATAACGTAAAACGTAATAACTGGAAATAGCTCCTTCTTCTACTTAGCTAATTTTTGCTTAACCCAATAAGCACTTATCAGTGTTATTATAACCTTAGATTATCACAATGTTGTTGATTCGAATCGTAGTCGAAGTAATAGTAGTATTACATCAGTCAAGTGGTAGATGTATTATTCTAAGTTCGGCAGACCGCTAACCGTTTTATATAGTAGTTCGTATAGCCAATTGCTTGGCCCGTACTTTAGTGTAAAGTGTAGCGTACTGCACTCGACTTACACCCAATGCAGTTAGTCTATATAAACAATACACTCAACTTGCAGTTCACTCAACTTTATTATGAGTAAAGTTCATCTACTGCACTGTATGTAGTACTATTTCAACATTTATTTTTGTATTAAAACCTTTCTTATAATATTATAATAATTACATCTAAAATTAACTTAAACATTTAAAAAGTAAGTATTGTTAAAAATATAGGGATAAAGAAGAAATCTTCGTTTATTCGTATTTTAATTAAATTGAAGTCCTTTTTATTCGATTTTACAATTATATCGTTCAAGTTAAATAAATCCTTAAAAAAATTAAATTAAGAAATTAAACTTCTCCTGTTGCCTATAATAAAAATATTTATCTACTTTTCTAATGTGAATCGTATTTATTTATATGGGAGAAAAAGTCGAGCGAAATTTACAACCCTGTTAATAGTAATCCGATGAGCTATAACGTAGGTAACGCTTTATAGCTTGTTTAGCCTAGCGTTTCTTCGTCGTTATTTACGTTGTCCAGCGTCTTTAATCCTGGGTTTATATTAATTAGGCTTATTGAAATAGCTAACCACAATTACTGCAGCTTTTCAAAGATAATATTTAAACGACGTAAACCCCCATCATAACTATATTTTTATTCGATCGTAATACCTATACAAAACCCGATAATTATCGATTAAAACATCGTTTTAAGTTTAAAAACGTTAACTTATTCGTAAATTCGCGGTATTTCACTAAACCCGCGATATAATTGATATGGTTAACGCCTACTATAATAAATCTATCGCGAATACATAGGGATATATGGAAATGTAGGTAATTATATTTAATAGGTAAATACTAGTTTGAACCGCCTGTTTAGGCAAGTAGTATTTCGATCCTAATAATAAATGGTACCTTTAGGGTTTTATTATTTGTAAGTAATTATTTGAATTCGACTAAAACCTTATCAGCGCGGTAAAGGTCATCAAAATAACCTTAATTTAACGAAAAAAATTATTCATATCATATATTGCTTTATATTTGCCAGTTTCGTAATATACTGTAATAACTTCCTTTATAGTCGGTGTATACTAACCCTATACCTAAAAAACATATACCGACTTTTTTTTTAATTTATATCTTATTCGCCTTTAATATAAATTCAATCGTTTAACGCTTCACCGCTTACGTAAAAGTAAATTTGTCGAATTCAGATTGATTATATCGTTTTTAGCTATTTTAGGCGTTAAATAACCAACTCGAATAATTGCTAAGTTGGCTTTAAGTTATTAAATCTTAGTAATGATTTGGGCGAAATCGAATATAATGTTGAATGTAAAAGTCGATTGAAAGGATTATTACATTTACTTTAAAGGAAACGAAATATAGCTCATATTATTCTATAAATAAGATATATCTACTTTGGTTAGCTTCGAGGAAGTAGGAAGTGTATTTACAAAAATAGAGGATTTTATATTCGCCGATAGCCTATTTTTTTCGATAGTGTTAAAGTATAACGTAAAATCAGTCATTTTTATTATTGATTCGTTTATTAAAAGAAATATCTCTTTAAAAAGAGAAAGGAAAACCTTAATTATATTTCACAATCCGACTTACAAAGATATACCAACTAGGTGCCAAATTAAGTTAACAATTAAGGTATAATAGAAGATTAGAAGAAACTATAGAGATCCTTCATATAAGACTTATGTATATGGTCCGTATACGACCCGTTACGTATCCTTACACGTAATGCTTGCGGACTGTGCCCGGACCGCGCCCGAGCCAGGTACTGCACATCTCGTTACGTGCACAGTTACGTAACCTATAGACCCAATGGCCAATAGCCTGAGTCCATAACAATAACTTAACTGACTGATATAACTAAGTTTGAGGTACGCATAAGTCTGTAGCGAAAGACTTGTATACGGGAGTTAATAAACTCGGGATTCGAAACCGTGTGGCAAAAGGAGGTAATTGAAATCAATTTGGGTACTGAATCGACAAAGGTCTGGCCGGTTGACGAAAAGATACTTTAAAGGCTACCGGAAATTAGTGGTTGACTGCACTTATGTACGTGCCTAAAACAAAAAACCGCCAATATTAAAAAAGTAGTAATTACAATGCAATTAGTCAACTATACTATGAAGTAGGTTGACTATACTGGCTACCGGAAATAAGAGGTCGACTACACTGACATACATGCACAAAACAAAAAACCGCCAATATTAAAAAAGTAGTAATTACAATGCAATCAGTCAACTATACTATGAAGTAAGTTGACTATACTGACTACAAGTTGAGTGTATTGTTTTATAAGTTGACTGTATTAACTGTAAAGTCAAGTATAGTATGTGCTTACTTCAGACAGCGGCATGAGTCAAACAATTAGCTATACAAATTAAGGTGTAAACCGGCTAACGGTTTACCAAACCTAGAATAATGCATCCACCACTTGATTACGTAATACTACTGTTACTTCGACCAATTCGAATCGACAACGTTACAATGTCCAAAGGCCTATTGTTGACATAACCTATCAACAATCCTTATTAAATTTATTAATCAAGATAAGTTTAACAAACGGTTTATGATTATCGCCAACTTGCTATACTAAATATCTATCAAATACTAATGTATAATACGCAACGTACTAATTGTTATAACTTACAATATAATAATAATATTTAACATCAGTATCATAACTAACGGTATACTAAAGATCATTAGTAAATAGCTAGGACTTCTCCCAATACCCATAGTCGTTTATACTAAATCTCAAGAACTTTACAAATACCTTTCTAAACTCGAAATGACTAATAAAAAAGTTTAATAATAGATGTAATAGCATTAAAAGAGGTATACAAAGCTCTAAAATTGACAAGTTTAAGTGATTCAACGGTATATATAACCCCGCCGATGTCATCACCAAGGCTACATATAATAACGTTTTAAAAAGGTTTACGGATAGCAACAAGTTAACTATACGTATTAAAGTATATGTAAACCGGCCGACACGCCCGGCATAAAGAGAAAAGCAACAAGGATACCCTGGCAAATTAAAAGACTGCCAAGGTGGTACCGCGACCTTGCTGAGAAAAGCCGGGTTTTGCAAGCAAACACTTCGCCTGCATGCCGGCTAGTTCGAGACCATGTACAGCCAGCGTAAGAGTAATGAGAAGAAAAAAAGGTTACGGTTTTTCTGGGACGGGAGGTTCCGTGCCGCCTACCCGGCCCACACTTGCCGGGCGGCACCCACACGTTCGCGAGGCACCGGAGTCACCCGAAGTCGACTCTCGCATCCTCGCCCGTTCGCTTACGGGCGCGGGGCGGCTCGCGGACAAAGCCAGGCCAGGCGAAGCTTTCATGGGCGCTGCAGCCGCCTGACCCGTGGTCCTGCGGCACCGCGGGTCTTGCTTCGGCGCGGCGCCGCTGGTGTCCCTGGACCGAATGGGCGAGGGCGTGGGCTGGGGCGCGACAGCTGCTGGGACCGGTCTGTTTTTGGCGGTGGGGGCAGCGAGGGCGTGTGGGTCGGTGGAGATGTGGGTAGGCAGGCGCTGGAGCGATCCCGCTTTTCGCGTGGGCCATGTCGACCTGCTGCCCCCTTGGGGAAGTGCGCGGGTGCGCGGCCGCATGATGCGCATGTGGACCACGAGCAGGCGGCCGTCTGCAAGTGACTGGTCCTTGGTCGAGGTCTTGTTCGCGGCGGTGAAACAGTAACTGCCGGAAACTTTGCCCACGCACTGCGGCACAATGTAAAAACAGTCTGTGGGGAGGCGTTGAGGGCATTGAAAGCATATGGCAATCATCACCTGTCTTTTACTCTGGTTTTTTGGAGCTTCCACCATGGGCCATAATAAAGCACGCTGTAGCCCGTAAGTGCTTTCCTATACTTATGTAGTGACCACTAAGCCCGTCTGGGGTTACAATCATAAGCTCACGTCGAGTACGTAATATAGTTAATATAGTAGTGGTGGTGTAGCCCTTTGTTTCAGCAAATCCAATCAGCACATGTCCGGATGCCGGGCACAAGACAAAGAAAGGCCCTCAGTCAGATCTAGCACTGCTGCTATACATTCCGGGTCATATCTGCCCTCGGCAACTGTTCAGGCTGATCAGCTCCTCATACCTCGGAACAAGGACCAAGATTCACGCCTTATGCGCGAATCGAATGAAAATGTCTGAGCCCACCGCCTCCGCAACGATCAATGTGCCAGCCCGCACCCTCCACCCGCCCGCTCACCTGAGCGAGGCCGCCAAGGCATACCTCATCCCGCGCCCGAGCATCCCCCTGCCGCCCTGCGACGACAAGGCCGCCTGGGCAGCCCTGGTGGAGGAGCACGACCGCGCCCTGCTGCCCAAGCTGCAGCAGGAGCTCGGGCAGATCCCAGCGCAGGTCCACGAGCGCACCGTCGACGGCGGTGCGACGGTCTTCGACATCTCGCCGCCGGGATGCGGCGGCGGCGGGGTCGTCCTCGAGCTGCACGGCGGCGGGCTCGTCTTCGGCGGCGGCGGGGCGTGCCGCCTGGCGGGCACGGCGGCGGCCGCGCGCATGGGCCAGCGCGTGTGGACGCTCGACTACCGCATGCCGCCGGCGCACCCGTTCCCGGCGGCGCTGGACGACTGCGTCGCGGCGTACCGGGCGCTGCTGCACGAGCTCGAGCCGCGCAACGAGCACGGCGGCGGCGGCGGCGGCGGCGGCAGCAGCGGCGCGGCCCGGGTCGTCGTCATGGGCACGTCGGCGGGCGGCAACCTGGCGGCGGCGCTGCTGCTGCGCGCGCGGGCGGCGGGGCTGCCGATGCCGGGCGGGCTGGTGCTGCTGACGCCCGAGGTCGACCTGACCGAGTCGGGCGACAGCATGCAGACGCACATGGGCGTCGACCCGCTGCTGCGCACGAGCATGATGGCCGCGAACCAGCTGTACGCGGGCGGGCACGACCCGGCGCAGCCGCTGCTGTCGCCGCTGTTCGGCGACCTGCGCGGGTTCCCGCCGACGATCCTGACGACGGGCACGCGCGACCTGTTCCTGTCCAACACGGCGCGCATGCACCGCGCGCTGCGGGCGGCGGGCGTGCCGGCGGAGCTGCACGTGCTGGAGGCGGGGCCGCACACGGGCTTTCCGGGGTCGCCGGAGGGCGAGGAGATCGACAAGGAAATACGGCGGTTTGTGGAGGGCGTCTTTTCGAAGGCTGAGTGATCTTGGCTTGCCTCCGAGGCGGATGATGCACTGGTGCCGCCATACTCTAGCATCCGAGGCGTTCCCAAGTGGACTCGGCAGTGATCCATGTGAGAATGTGAGACAGTACTAGGAAATAAATAAGTGCCACGCACCATCGGCGACACTGAACATCCTGGAAGATAGTTACATTTGTTTCGGTGATGCAATGCCTGCGACCTAAATACCAAGGAAATGGGAGCATTGCCCACAGAGCTATCGAGAGCCGCAGGACAGTGTCGCACCGTGCTTTGCCATAATTTGGCGCGAGACTTGTCCGGATTCCACCAGCCGCTTCAGCTTCCAGACATCTCGATCCGGCCTTGGCATGCGCACCCAGCACTCAAGGCACGTCCCCCGTGGCCGCTGCAATATATGGTCCCATCATGAGATGGGCTTACAGCAAACACACCCTCTCCTCTGGCTCATTCCGATGGTAGTACTCTTCTAACAGACAGCTTCTGATGATAAGCACAAGGCTTGGCCACTCGCTCCGACATGCCCAGATGATCGGGTATTCCTTTGACCGACGTGCTCCAGATATTGGACCGCTATCCATCTTAGTCCACCTCGTTTTCCTCTCCGGTCGCGTCCCAAAACATGCAAGGCAGCACTCTATGAACACCGCTACTAGAGGATCGCTACCTCGCCATCTTTCCGGTACTGCAAGGGTATATCAGAACGAGCCGAGTGGGAAAGAACGGCGGAGAGGAAAGCTCAGATGGGCCCGGCGCCTCCCCAAACACCACGTATTCGACGCGCAAGCTGGATGTCCGACTGCATGATGGTGATACGCTTGGCGTGGATGGCGCACAGCTGGGTGTCCTCGAAAAGATGGACCAGGAAGGCCTCGGCGGACTCTTGAACGGCTTGGATGGCCTGTGACTGCCAACGGAACTCCATGTCGCGAGGTCGGAACTTCAAAGCGATCTCGCGGACCTGGAAGTGCGCATCAGTATTACTACTTCCGGGCGACCACGGTATATGCGCCGTAGCAGTCCGGGACTCACCAGTCTCGCGAATGGGAGCTTCAGGAGTAGCAGGTCGGTGCCGTTCTGGAATCTTCTGATTTCTCTCAGCGCCTTGGTGCCAGGCCTGTACCTGCGCCTCTTGCCGACGGGAACGGGGTCGCCAGCTGTGCGCACGGATGTGGTCAGTCTTGGAAGCTTCCAAGGCAACTACGCCGAGGTTCGCACTCGGCATCGCACTCTCGTTCTCACTTACGCAGAGCGCCACCGCCTCCACCGCCTCCATCGCCTCCGCCCCCACCACCTCCGCCGCCTCCTGCTCCGCCGCCTCCTCGACCTCCCCTACCCCCGCCCCGTCCACTTGGTGCGCCTCCTCGGCCTCCTCGACCTGCAGCTTTAGGAGGCATTGTACTAGGCTGGAAGCCAGGCGACGCGAGCCTGTGGCTGTTGTTTCGGTATACTGTCGAGCGAAAACTGTCAAGGGGCTGCGCAGATCAGCTCGCGTAGGCTGGGCGCAAAGCGGGTGGGTTGTCCAGCGGAGGGAGGACCAAGACAACCGCGAACAGACGGGTAGTAACAAATGAAACGCGGACGTGACGAACGGCTTGCAGCAGGATGGGGTGCGAGGGCCTCGAGGAATTCCGGTCCAGTGAATCGAGGGGGCTTGGAACAAAGAAGCGCAGAAGTAACAATTGCTAGAAACGCGCCTGGGGTCCCTGGAACGCGGCTTCTTCGCGTCTGCCATTCCCTTCGCGTTAAGTGTGGCTGTGCACAGACCATTCCCGGGGCCTCCGTGTTCAGGCGCTGTGGCGCCTGTGCTACACGCCAAAAGGCCATTCTAAACACCGGGGCGTGTAACAAGGTTGTTGCATCATGGGCGGAATCGCCCTTTAGACTTCAGGCCACCTGGAGACATTGCCCAGTATTCTCGCTCAACAACTTTCTACAAACAACTAAGTCACAGAAGCCACCAGCATCCTTTTGTTCTTTGACTGTTCTTCCCGTTCCAACAAAACAACTCAATTCCTTTTCTGCTTGTCCATTATCACCCCCCCACCCCCCCTCCACACCCAACCGTCCCAGTCGCAGCCCTGGCCTCTGGCACCGACTCCTCTTGCCGCATCCTTACCCCGACGCCAGCAAAACATCACACATCAGCCATGGACGGAATGATGGGAGAAGGCGGCCGCTTCCCGCTCGAGGACTGGTTCTGGGAGATGCCCGTTTGCACCCGCCTCTGGACAACTGCCACCGTCCTCACCAGCGCCCTGGTGCAGTGCAAGGTCGTCAGCGCCTTCCAGCTGTTCTACAGCTATCGCTCAGTATTCGAAAATGGACAGGTACGACGGATGCCCCATGATCCAAGGCAAACATCGACGCCGGTGATGCTGAGGTGATGCTGACTGCTCCTGCGACGAACTAGTACTGGCGCCTCCTCACTACCTTTCTCTACTTCGGCCCCCTCTCGCTCGATCTCCTCTTCCACGTCTACTTCCTCCAGCGCTACTCGCGCCTCCTCGAAGAGTCCTCCGGCCGGTCGCCCGCGCACTTCTCTTGGCTACTGCTCTACGCGATGGCCAGCCTGATCTGCCTCTCGCCGCTCCTGTCCATGCCCTTCCTGGGCCATCCGCTGTCCTCGACGTTCGTCTACATCTGGTCGCGGCGCAACCCGGACACGCGCCTCTCGTTCCTGGGGCTGCTCGTCTTCACCGCGCCGTACCTGCCCTGGGTGCTGATGGGCTTCAGCCTGTGCCTGCACGGGATCGTGCCCAAGGACGAAATCATGGGAGTGGTCATTGGCCACATCTGGTACTTCTTCGCCGACGTCTACCCGCCGCTCCACGGGGGCTCGAGGCCGCTGGACCCGCCGCTGTTCTGGAGGAGGCTGTTTGAAGGCAGGAGGGAGGACTCGGATGCGAATGGCATCAACCACGAGATCGCGGTCGCGGGAGCGGAGGTGGCACCGGAAGTTCGCTGAGCCAAGAGAACTCGGGTTCTCGGCCCATTTCCTTGCGTAGCTGTTCCAGGCATCAGCGGACAAGCTTTGATCATCCTTAGGCGTTACAGAAGGACACGAGTCTTCGATTTTGTCGCTGGCGGGCATGTCGAGGACGGAGATGGTCCATTGCGCCTGGTTCAGCGCCACCAAGGGAATGTTTTCGTGGGCGCGTCAATATAGGTATCAGCATGTTCTGGGCCAATAGGTTCTTGTCACTTCAGGAGTTTGCATATTCAGCGTGGTGATCTTGACGACCATCCAATTTCAGTCTAGTTCTTGAAATGCAGTCCGTGAAGTTCAATGTGCTAAACACAACACATCACTTCACGTGCATATATGTTGCCTTTTGCTCGCTTTAGTTCACTAGGCCTGCAGGAAGAATCTTGATGAGTTTACCTGACTTCGTGTCAAGTTCAAGATCATGTATACTAGATACCTTCCATGGTCATGACCAGTTGCGCTGCCTGCCCCTCCGACGAAGGCCCGCTGCGTTGGACGGATTTCAGACCTGCAGATACTGAGCCACATACTCCTTCCTCAGCGGGTTGCTGTCCGATTCACTACTCCTGTTCAGCGGCGTCCACTTGGGCTCGTCCTTGAAGAGCCTCATTGCATGCACAAACTGCAAGACTGTCAGCAAAAAGAACCACACCAAGCACACACACACACACACACACACACACACACATCCCCCCTCCCCCGCACCCGACAAACGGCAAAAGAAACAGGAGGCAGCACAACGCACATCGTTCTCGTCGGTCGTGAAGCGGTGGTAGATGCCGGCCGGCAGGACGAGCAGGTCGTCCTTCTCGAGCGCGATGCGAACCCAGCGGTCGGCGGCGTCGCGCACGTCGAAGTAGCCGCGGCCGGCGCGCACGTAGCGGATCTCCTCGTCCTCGTGCAGGTGCTCGGCGAAGAAGGCGCGCGCGCGCGCGGCGAACGCGGCGGCGGCGTCGGCGGCGTCGTCGCCGCCGCCGCCGAGCGCCGCGGGCGACACGACCACCTCGTCGCGGTGCCGGTAGCCGCGCGCCGCGGCCAGCGCGTCGACCTGCGCGGGCGCGGGCAGGTGCTGGTAGAGCACGCCGAGCGCCGCGAGCGCGGGCGCGGGGACGGGCGTGCCTGAGTCGTGCGGGAGGCGCGGGTCGCCGGGGGCGTTGTCGTAGAGGTAGGCTTTCATTTTTTTTTTGTTTTTTTTTTTGTGTTCTGTTTTTTCGGTTTTTGTTATTCGGGTACGAAGAAGTGGTGAGAGAGTTGGGGGAAAATGCGAAATGAAGTGGTGAAAGTTTTTGGTTGGCCTCACAAGCGTCACCGGCGCCGGCTGCTTCTTTGATTAGTGTACGGCCCTTGATTGGCGATTGAGAAACGTGCTGGCATGCTGACGTGTGAATGTGATGTCAGCAGGTGTGGGGGAGGAGGGGAGGGAGGGGGTGGTATGAATAGAAACCAACCATTATTAATCACATGTAAAAGCTGTAGCTGCTATGTACTATGTACCTAAAGCCACTTGTGGCAGCTTCACAATCAACCCACCACCCTCTGGAGCCAGGCAGCGAGACAGGCTCTCCTCTAGGGCCGGTGGCTCTTCATCCAGAATTTTGGAGCACGCATCAACACACATCATTTCCATTTGCATGTTGGATTTCACAATCACGGCTCATGCCTCAGGTCGTGGTTTCTCTCGAAGATTCCCGGCCTGTGATCTTCGCATTGGTCCAGACTCCAAGACACGTGCTTTTATCGACGTCGACCGCCCCAGACCAGTGCAATAATCCTATACCGAGGAGATTCGGTGTTGTACAGAAGACGGCCTCACTTCGAACAACACAACACCCAACTGAAACTGAAGACTTTCGTCATGATGGACTCGAGTCCCCTGGCCCTGGCCCTTTCCGACCAGGCACCACAGCCACGACTACCTGCGAGCTGTGATCCTCCCCAGCCAGGCAGGCCATCAGACCAAAAAGTCTGGATCGTATGCACTCATCTACTACTGCTCATCGCTGCCCTCATCACTGCCCTCATCACTCCCCTCATCTAACACCCCACCCCAGATCTTTGGCGGCACCGGCCATATGGGCCGCTCGCTCGTCAAATCCGCCCTTGCACACGGCGACCTCGTCACAAGTGTCGGCCGCTCCTTCGAGGCGCCAATGCCGCCCGACCTGCCGCAGCACCAAAACTGCCTGCACACCTCCTGCGATGTGCGCTTTCGCGACAACGTGAACCGCGTCTTGGAGCGCACGCTTGCCCGCTTCGGCAACTACGACATCGTCGCCAACTGCTCCGGCTACGGCGTCATCGGCGCGTGCGAGGACCAGGACGAGCACGAGATCCGCTCCCAGTTCGAGACCAACGTCATGGGCACCCTGCACATCATCCAGGGCGCGCTGCCCTACTTCCGCCAGCGCGAGTCCGGCCGCTACCTGGTCTTCAGCTCGACGAGCGGCGCGCTGGGCGTGCCTGGGCTGGGGCCCTACTGCGCAACCAAGTACGCGGTCGAGGGCCTCATCGAGGCCATGCTGTACGAGATCGACGCATTCAACCTCAAGGCCACGCTCGTCGAGCCGGGCCTTGTGCGGCGCGACGAGCCGGCCGACGCGGATGCGAACCCGCCCCCCACCTGGGGCCATTTCCTGATCAAGCCCGCCAGCGAGGCCTACAGCCACGACTCCTCGCCGGCCCTGCACCCAAAGCGCATGGTCACCTGGCTGGGCGACAAGCAGCCCACCAGCGCTGTCAAGTGCGCCGAGCTGGTCTGGCAGCTGGGCCACTGCTCGTACCCGCCGCTGCGGCTGCTACTGGGCAGCTACGCCATCGAGAGCATCCGCGACCGGCTGCACAGCGTTACGGAGGAGCTCGAGGACTGGAAGCACCTCAACTTCCCCGTGCTGCCGGGCGAGGAGGGCTGTCTCGGGGAGAAGACCGACAAGACGCCGCCGGTCCAACAGTCACCCACGAATGACGGCTTTCCCCCGGACGTGGATGCAGATCTGCCTGCGCATAGCGACACCATCATGGCCGCTTCTGACTAGGCGCGTGAAGGAGTGGCTGATGAGGCTGGATGGCCTCGACCTCGCGGCGCTGCGTGGCGGAGGGTATCCCAGAAGACTTGAGCCCAGACCTTGTGTTTTCTGTCACAGCCAAGGAGCAGAGTGTCATGGAAAGGAGCCCTTCCGCTGCTCACGGTGCATAAGAGAACACCTGGGCTGTGGCTACGCGCACGTTGGCGAGGAACCACCTAAAGAAATTCCGATCAAGACAATACCCCCTCGCCCAACTCTGTCTGCAACGATGGAGCCAACTCGGCTTCTCCCTCGCCCAAACCATATCCGAAACAATGGAGAAACTCCGTTGAAGACAATTCTCGCTCTCCCACCGTTTGGATCAAGCCAGTCATGTCGGTGGTGTGTGGTTAGGAGAAGAATATGTGACAAGAAGCCCTGCTCACCATGCGAACGAGAGGGCTGCGTATACAACTGTACGAGGGCGAATACCCACCTTGAAAAGGCGTGCAATCCACTACTCAATCGACACATATCCATAGTATGCATGTCGAGTCGGCTGGGCTACAGGAAGCCATCCAATGGTGTGGATTGGCCAATGCCTTCCGATTCTTCGGGTCAAAGCTCCAGCCAAGGTTTGCGGAGGCCGAGAAAGCCACAGGCTGCGGGATCAGATACCGGTCGCTATCACTCGCTTTGCTCTGTCATGTTACGGCTCGTCAGAACACGGAAGGAGTCAGGGGTGCCTTTCCCTGCCGAGCCCCGAGGAGACGGCGCCGGGGAGACGGACGAGACGGACGTGGACACGTTCGGTTGTTGCCAGCAGCAATGTGCAACGGAAGTAGGCAGATGCTCCTTGATGAGGCCGGTAGTTCTGGCAGTGTAACTGGTATTCTGGTAGTCAAACTTGATTTGCATCCCACGATCGATCATAGTAAACGTGTTTTGCAGGAATACGCCACAGCTCACAGAACATACACACACACACACACACATATATATATATATATGTGTGTGTGTGTGTGTATACGGTACAATTGTATGCCTAACGATATGTTCCTATGAAGATGGTTGTTGATAGGTCTCGAGACGTTGCAACGCTGTCGATTCGAAGTGTGGTCGAAGTAACAGTAGTATTGCAAAGGTCAGGCAGGTGGTGGTGGTTTCGTTTCTTCCAAGTTTGGCAAACCGCTAGCCGGTTTGCACACTACTTTTGTATGGGTAATTGCTTAGCCCGTGCCCTGCCTTGAACTGGGCACTTTACTGTAATTAACCTGTAGCCAATGTAGTCAATTTTGATTACATTGCACTTAAACGCTACTTTATTTAACATTGACGACTTTTTGTTCTGTGGTGTTCATACGTCTTACAGGACAATGATCCGGTAACGCAAGTGTGTTCCTGTGCCTTGCTTGCCCATTGCCATTTGTATGACAATTTCACTTTCTACCACTTGTAGTTCCGAACACAAGTGCTTTATCACTTTTGTACTTCAATCTTGCAACAAACACACAGTTTAACCATGCCAGGCAATTAAATCCATGTTATTAACAAGCTGACAATCGTTGAATTTACCAAGGTACCCCTGCTTTTTATCCTGTTTATCGTTACGTGGTTTAGCCTTATTAGGTGGTTTTTCGATGTAGCCCTCGATTTGTATAGTTAGCCTATTGCTATTTGCAAACTTTTCTAAGTTTGTATTTGATATATCCTTTGTTATGGCATTAACTAGGTTATCTTTGCTACCGATTTATCGAAATTCCTTAATATTCCTAGTTTTACGAGTTTTACAAAGGGCTATTATGTTGATTATAAGGCGGTTTTAGTTAATTATTCCGAATTTAGAAAAGTATTCGAATAAGTTTTGTAAATCGGTTTAGAGAATGATAGAAATTGATGAAATTTTCGACTATTTGATAACGATATTAAAAGTTTCTTATATAGATATGCCCATATCAATGCCAGTTATTTATTGTGAATTTCGAAAATAAATACGTTTTGTATAACCGCAATACATTTGATAAAAATTTACTAAATCAATTTACAAGTAATATAAAATTGATCATCCTGTAATTTATTTTAATTAACGATTATTATAAGATGTTTGATTTATAACAATAGGTCAATATAATTTACAAAAAAAAAAACTGTCCATAAAGATAATTAACTTAATCCTTGATAAGTTAATAGGAACTATGTTAATTCCTCGGTACAAATTGTTTATTTATCATTTCAATAGCATATTTAAACGGTCGTAATAACTATTCACTAGGTTTTAGGTTTACATTGAAATTAATAAATCGTATGATACTTTTGGTTAGTACAAAGTCGCAATATAATTATTACGGGCACATTGTTTTCAGTATTATTCAGCTTTTATAACGTTAATCTTATTAAGTTTAACTAGGCGATTACTTTGCCCCTTTTAACGAAAACTAAGGTATTTAACGTTAATATCATTAATAACATGTATGAGGATTAACTATTTATTAAAGTTTAGATATTCTCCCTAGATAAAAGTTGCAATCAACTTGTAATTTTAAAACTTCGAATCTGTTGGAATAATGTTACATGCAATGCAGTAGATCAACTTTATTTATAGCAAAGTTGACTGTACTGCAAGTGTATTGCTTTGTGAAGACTTACTGCATTGGGTGTAAGTTGAGTGCAATACGCTACACTTCATTTTAGGGCACAGGCCAAGCAATTGACCATATAAATTACAGTGCAGACCGGATGGAGGTCTGCCAAACCTAGAACAATACATCCACTATCTGATCACGCAATACTACTGTTACTTCAACCAATCGAATCGACAACGTTGCAATGTCTAAGGCCTATCAACAGAATCCTATGTTATTCTATTATCATAAAGCTAGTAACTCGATAAAGAGTATATCGTTAATTTGTATACCTATTATGACAAAATTGTTTTCCTCATATGTAATTAATAGATATAAGTTGTAAGTTGAAAATATTATACCATTTTTGGATTTGAAGTACAACTAGTACATTAAAAACCATTAGATATCGGTTTTCATTAATTTATGTGGTGATTTAACGTATTGAATTACTATTCCTAATAAATTCTAGCTATGAAGTTCTTAAAATAATTTTAACAAAATAATTATTTGTAAATTATTAGCAGATTATGTGTATGTTTAAGTTATATTACGGCTATTAAATATGAACTTCCTATTAATATTTGTTATGAAACTTATAATCAATTCGATCACCAAATGTTAATTGATTTTTAAGTTGTTGAAAATTACGTTCAAATCAAGTTTTGACTTTCATTACCATATATTTAATTAATGAAGCGTAGTTCCTTGTGAAGCTGTTCTATAGTCTTTCTATTAAATTTATCAGTAAACCTTCGCTTGAAAACCGTAACGTGGAAGTCGCAAAGTTGAAGTTTCGTTTATGTATAAATTATATAACTCTTCATATAAGGAATCCATCAATCTCTAATTCATTGCTTTTGTTTCAAAAGTTTACTTGGGGTTTTAATATTTTTTTATATTGGAAGTCTAATGATCAGGTTTCATTATATTTTTCTTTGATATTAACATAAATAATTGTATACGTGAGTTCTAATCTAGATTTTTTATTCTAATGTTTATTATTTTTTCTCTTTAGTGGTCAACTTCGTTTTCGTCATTTCATTAGCCTATTGATTACTAGTAGAGGTGCGTTATGTTAGTTAATATGCTCGATGTAAAAATTTCCTAAGAAGATACCTTAATAAAGGATTGAACCAAGGTTATAAGAAATATTGTAAAATTATGAAAAGTTTTGAAAACTATTTTTAAGTTAGTACTATTTGAAATTTTAAATAGATTATTATATTTAACTAATTTACGTTATATAAAAACTGTTAGAATAGTAGTGATTACAGTGCAGTAAATCAACTTTACTTACAACAAAGTTGAGTATACTAACTGCAAGTTGAGTGTATTATTTGGTGGATCTACTGTATTGACTTCAAGTTAAGTACAGTATGGCTCCACCTCACATTAGGGCACGGGCTAAGCAATTAGTCATACAAATTATTATGCAAACCAGCTAGTAGTCTGCGAAACCTAAAACAATACATCCACCAATTGACCAATGTAATACTACTATTACTTCGACCAATCTAATCGACAACGTTGTAACGTCTAAAGCCCTATTAACAGTAATTAGTACTTATTAGGTTAAGTATAGGTTGGCTAAGTAAAAAAAGAAGCTACCTTTTGGTTGTTACATTTTAAATTATCGTTGGTGTAGAGAAAAGATTCTTGCAAAGAACCTCTATTAGTATGGCGATAGTTCACAACGACAGAAAAATGAAGAATTTTGGATTATGTTAGTCCAAAACGGCAATCTGGAAGTAAGAGACGGTATCGTTATTGAAAAACACTAAGAAATATTTATTAGATCTTTTGAAAAAACGTTAAAATCAACTGTTCAAAGTTTTAAAGTTCAGCAAGTTAGCAAACGGCTAAGTTAGTACTACTTCGGGTGTTACTATTACAGAAAGAATTAAGTTCTATGGCCAAATAATAAATAACTCTTAACATTTACCTAAAATAATAAACTATTTTCGATACTACCCTTTACACCAAACATTTGCTTTTACTTCATCTTTTTTACTTCCCTTCACCAATTTAATCGCGAAGTTCTCTGCTTTAAACGAAAATTACAGGATTTGTTATATTGCGCTGAAAAAGCTAAATCGTGTGATCCAGCGCTAAGCCGCTAAGTTCACACGCAACTTTACGCCAAAACACCAAATTCCTACGCTTAAGATCGCCAAAACCCTCTCTCTACACCTATACCAAGTCCTATATAATCCAGAACCTTAAGATGAAACTTACTAAAGAACTGATAAAGGTAATTGAATTTTTCGGAACTACGTTTATTACGTATTACAACGAAGATCTTTAGACATAAGATGTCGATGAAGGTTTAACAGAAAGGTACCTTACCAACTTCGTCAGCTATTATATTGTTAAACATAACAATAGTAACGACTTTAACCACAACTTTTGTAAGTTTTGTAATTTCTTTAATAATTGGACTATTAATATATGAAATGTAATTTAAAAAGGAGTTAAATCGAGATTTAAGTTGGAACTTAAATAATAAGAGATTTATATATTAATATAAGGTATCATAAAGTTGGAATAAGCCTTCTTCAACTTATTATAACTTAAAGAATACCTTTAAGATCTATGTCTTAATGGAATACGTGTTAAAAAATCTTAACGCCTTTATACGCGATCCCATAGACCTCCTCTTTACCTTTAGTTAAGTTAAGCCTTTTTATGTGCTAACGATAAAGAATTTGTTTACTTAATTAATAGCCCAACACTTTTACATGGTAGTATGGAGTACGCTTTTAACGGCGGTAGGGCACGTAAAATAGCGGCCTCCAACGCAGTCAGATGAATTGACGTCAGCGTTTTACACTAGTTAATTAAGTAAGATCGTTAAACTCCTCAAAGCTTTTAAGCTCCTATTACCCCCCAACCCTTTAATCGCTAAGTTTACTAAAAGTATTTTTATAGCGGGTTTGTCTACACGCATAAGCTTACTATAAATTTTTATATAAGACTTTACCCCTCGGGTTAAACGACTGAAAATTACCTTTAATACCGTGTCTCGAAGGCTTTAAGACTTCAATTATTAGGAAATATCATTGATAAATGTTGGGATAACTATCGCGATCTATTATTAAAGCTTATTAAAATAGTTAATATTAATTATAAGTGTTTTACGAACTTTACCAAAATGTGAAACGCTAGAAAGAAGTATAATGGGAAGACTTACAACTTCCTCAATATAAAAAGAATACCCTTTTTAAATATTTGTAAATGAATGGAGATTCCTCTTCTTAATTTTTAATTATTATTCCCTAAAATCCTTACAATGCACGTTATAGATTACTATCTAACCTTCCTAACCCGAACAACCACTTTTTTGCGAAATTTACAATAGCATAAAATGATATTTCAAATACAACGTCCACTTTATCCAATACTATATAAATTCAACTACTATGATGTAAATTACGATAATAGCGAAAAATAAAGAGGAGGAAACACCGATAAATGTGTTAAACCAAATATTTAACAAGTGAATATTATGTTAGTAAGAAATAGAGAAAGTCTACGTTAGCGAAGCTACATTTTTCGAGCAGGTACGGGCAGCCGTTACAGGCGTTAACGAATTCGAATACGCCCTATAACGCCCAGATGCCACTTATGAAAGCTTTTTTAACCAGTTATGTTTCTTACTTGTAACAGTAATAACACGTACGATAAACTCGCTCAATATATACCTTTAAGCTGGCAACTTTTATAACGTGAATAAAAATAAATTACGATAGTTAATTACATCAACCATAAATACGATTACGGGTACCCCTAACGCCTAAAGTTTGGCTTATCGACCGACCTTAAACTGAAGGCAATAGCCATACTAGCACTAATAAGGTCAAAATTTAGGCGGACCTATTAACCGTAAAAATTATTGTAATAACAGTGGTAAAATATATTAAATATATAGTATATTAAGCTACTAATTTACTCTTTTCTCTACCGCTGAGCGAATTGATAAAAAGGTAATATATTACATTCAATACATTTTTATTTTTAATTAGAATTACTTAAATTAAATCGTAAACTTTAAAGGCGACAATGTTATTAACAGCGACGATATCCATAAGCAAATCAAGTAGTATAAATATTCTACTTCTATCACGGTTTAATAACTAGCCGATTATGCCTTCTTATACCGATTGGGTGATCCAGACACTTACCTTTACCTTGGCTAAGCCTTTAACCTCTTATACACCTTTAACCTCCGCAATCGTTACGCGGACCATACGTTTTAAGGTATTATTCTCAATATAGGGGTAGTAAAGTACTTAACAATAGTCTATTCATAATATGTAGTATTAAAGAGGGAAAGTACTATGAGCACTAAAATTAATTGTTACGATATTAGTAAAGTTAAAGTTAGCATTGGATTATGCGAGTAACTATCGTTATTAGTGATAAAGATAATTTAAACTGTTATTAGATCGATCAAGTTTTATATCTTTCATTCTTCTAACTTCTTTATTTTTCATTTGGAGTATATGAAGATCCTCGGCGTTAACATTAATGTTAACACCGACAAATTAGTTAAAAACAACCAAATATTTCCTTTTGCCTTTAAATGTGGGTCTTTATAGTTCTATCTTTAAGGCCTAAAAGCTATAGTGTTAAACCTAAAGAAGCCGGAGATACACTAATTACACCGGCATTTTGATTATCTAGCCGTTGATAGGCCACATAAAATCTTAAAGTGGGTAAAATATAAAATGTATAATACTTAATTTTAAAATTTATGGAAAAGCTTTATTATCACTACGAAACATATATCTAAACCCACCAAGATTTCAATTGAAATCAAAAAAAGAATGATTACTTTCAATAAGAGGTTTTTATCAATGTATTTTACTTACATAATAAGCTTATTTTTTACATCGTTAACTCTGTAACCTCTTTTTACAGAATAAAGTTTCTAAGGTCCCTTTCGGCAAAGGATATGTAGAAAACGTTAAATATATTATGGATTAATACATATTTAGGCCTACCTAACTTTACTGTCCACGACAGAATTTTAGAAAAATATTGAAATAATTGGGATTCAGTATAAACAGGTGCCTATGAAAGCCTACTAAAGCATTAAGAAGATTAAAAGAACATACGCACTACTTTTCCGAGCGTACAAAATCCATATACTAAAGATTAAAAACTTTACGGATTCGGAGGCACGCCTTTGAATAGCGGTAAAGGGCTTAAAAGATATTGTAGACCATAATAGCCTAATACTAACTTTATTGGTCTTTGAAACGTACCTACGTCTAACGAGTGAATTTCTACCATTATCAAGTACTTAGAAACGAGTGGTAGCCTACGGTAAAGAATTAAAGGAACTGCGGAAGGAATCGGTACGCCGCTAGGTTAACGACGCCTTTAACACCAGGAATGACCCTACTACAATCGACGTATTTAATTTGTCGTTATAAAGTGAAGTCCTCATATAACGGGATCCGGGCAAATGGGAGGGCTTATATAAGACCTTGAGTATCGCTAAATCGAAAGTAGTTGTTAAAATTGTTAACGGTCCTATAACTTTTCTTATTATATAGGTTGAAATCTATATTAGGGCCATTGACGATAAAGATCTTTAAGTTAAATAACTAAGCTAATATAAGCCTTTTCCACCTATAATCTATAATCTAATAAAATGCCAACGACGCGGACAACCCCCGTAGAAGAGAAATATTAAAGAGGAAGAATATACATCGGGCAGCATTTATAATAATACTTAGGTAAATATAAAAGAAAAGAACGACGAAAACTTAGTATTAAAGCTTCGAATACAAAATATTGTTAAGACCTCTGGAAAATCCTTTAAGGAAAACGATAAAATCAAAATTAACGGCTTACTAATTCAAGAAGTCGTATAATTTGTATCAAACGCTAACTTAAACCTTGAGAACCCAAACATCACGATCTTTCAGTTAAAGATTATCTACGAGGTTAAAGGTAAGACTACGGGGCGACCGTACTAAAAATCACGCCTAATCGTTTCAGAATATGGTGATGAAGGTAAAAACTAAATCCTTACATAATAGTTTACTATTTAGAAAAAAAGCTAAGGTTTCGTAATTACCCTGATGAGAAATTTACCAACTAGGATTAAAAGCAAGTTTACGTTTAATAGCCGAAATATAACGTAAATATATAAATAATTAACAATCGACTTATAGCAGATTATCTTAATAGAGTTTTCATAGGAATTACGTGTTATTTACCTTTTGAGGACAGTAATGCAATATATTAAACTATTATACAGATTAGTTAAAGTAGGTGTTTATTGGTTTCTAACTTAGAAATTAAATTCTATATTACGGCTAAATATAAAGTTTTTAATATATAATCCATACTTATCAATAACGTAAAGGATATTTCGACCTAGTAGGTATGTAAATTGATGATAACTTTTTTCGTTAAAACGGTTAGCTTTGTAATATCTGAATAATAGGCGATTGAAGACTTTAAGTTTTGAAATTACAAGTCGGTTACGATTTTGGCGGAAGATGGCTAACTTGACTTTAATAAATCATTAATTCGTATACTTAATATTGATACCGGCCTTAACTTTCTTCAGAAGGATTAGCGCCGGTAAATTCTCTGCTTATTCACGTGAACGTAAAAGAGTAGAAGAGGAATCGTAAAAATCTGTATTGTAGTATTAAGATAAGTTAATCAAGAAAGAAGAAGCATTCGGAGAGTATACGCCATAAGTGAGAGGTTATAAACCTCACATCCGGGCAGTGGCATTCTGTCATACACTCTGCCCTTTTGAGTAGTGGCACTTTACCGTACATTTTGTAAATACCACTTCCAGCCAGTAGCATGCTATTATATACTTTGCAAGAATACAGATTACAGAGTGGTATGTTACCGTATACTCTTACAAAGGTGTAATCTTCAGCTTAGCTTCTTATCAACTATAGGAATATATGGTAATATCCATATAGATAATCTTTCCTTTTCCCCTATTACGGTTAGTATTCGTTATTTTGTAGTAATAGTGGAGTTTTTAACGCTATCCGTATCCGTGATATATTAATAACAGTTTGGTTATATTACAGTACGTATTCGTAGTTTAGTAATGATAGTTAAGTTACAGTAAAAGTTGTAAAGGTTCGAATTAGTAGTTTTCATCCGCGGTAGTAATTATAGTAAATATCTGGTTGGTTTAGTTAATTGGTAACGACATAGTTATTAATGGCATTTGTTATTGTTCCCTACGAATGTATAATTATGCAAATATTACAGGAGTGTAATTGCATAAGGGTAATTATATCATTACGTATTTTAGGGTTAATATAAAAATATGTATTGCTATCGGCCTAAACAAAACCTTTTTTCTGTTCCCCTTTAACAGCGCGTATCCAAAGCTAACGTAAGTCCCAATTAGTTAATTTACATATATAAACTCAATCCACTATTTCAATCATCTATATCAAACCGCTCTAATAGTTAGCTTACTTAACTAATCCCTATATGCTAATCCTGATCCTAAATAAACTCCGCATGAAAATAGGACCCTTAAGTACCGTTTAGCGCGTAAGCGTAAACGCGCCACCACCGCCACCGCCAGCCACGCTACCGCCGCTACCACCACCACTAATAGCCCCGACTCCTTCAACACCATATCGTTTATCCCCGCCTCGCCGTCCGCCGCCGTCGCCATCCAAACTACCACTCCCTTTCCTTTTATTTTCCCCCTCTCTCCTCCCCCTGACTTCTAAGTGGAGGAGTGAAAAGATCCTAAAGTTTTAAACCTTACTATTTCCCCGCGAGTAAAAACCAGATTACCCGCGGAGACCCCCTCCCCTTCGCTGTAAGTGCAGCCTGGCGAAGCTACGGCGCAGTTCGCATTATTAAACCTATCTGTATCTTTGTTATACTAATATTATTTTAAACGAGGCGGTTGAAGCGGACCTCCTCCGCTACCTCGCGCTATATATCGTTAGGATATGTTATGAGATCTCTTCAACACGTAAGGCGTTAAAGTGGCGTACTCGGGTCCGCAGCCCTAAGCCGTTAATAGATATTCCTTAGGTACTATATATCGCATCCGCGGCTGTGGGTAAGTCTATTAACGATTACTACTAAAGCGGGGGTCAGTCGGCCCATTATTACTGTTGCGAATGGACTGGCAACGGATACGCCCCTATTCCGGTAGTTCTAGGGCTGTAAGCCGAGGCTATACTACGCCTTCGATGGCTTTACAGTAAATTTACTTTAAACTTATATTTCCAACCGTAAAATGTATTTCCTTACTTTTACATATATATTGTTTGGAACATTTTTAAAAGCAACTACTATTATACGTAATTAAAATAAACTAATACTAATTAGTAATAGATGTTAACCGGCGGACCAAGGAGTTGAAATCCGTTATTACCGCCTGGAAGCGGGGCCTACGCATATACTACATAGATGAGTTCTACGAAGTTATTTCGCGTCGCTGTAAAGAGGGTAAAGACCCCCCGTGCCTTTACCTAAGGGTATATGGCTTAAGGCGCGGGGCTACCTCTCCGGTAACTCCGATGGAAACGTCGATAACGGTGATAGCGGTAGCGCTAATGTAAAGGGGAAGGGCGGCGGGGAGGATAATAGAAACGTAACGGTGTTTCCCTTTCCCTCTCCCTTTAGAAGTAAATAGCTTCCATTTTTGGCCAGGCCGGTAAACCCGGTCGTAGTACAATTCGTTATATAGTAATTTTATTACTTTTTTCTAAAAAAAAGTCCTACCATAAGTAACAAATATAAAAGATAAAAAGTGAAAGTAAATCCAATATAGTTAAAATGAATAAAATGAAGATGATAATATATTAGAAGCAATGAAAATAGCTAATTTCGAATAAAGGAAAGAAATTTTTTATAGGAGACGAATAAGAGATATATACAGTTGTAAAATGCGGAAAGCGGCGAAAATAATGGGTTTCAGGTTGCTTTAAAATATAAATAGCGACTTAAATGTATAAAATAAAAATTATAGAGGTAAAACGTAGAGTATTATCCTGGGTAGGGTTGTAAAACCTTTTTAGTAACACTAACAAAAAGAGTACTTATTGATATAAACGCCTTTAATACCCTGTTTGGGGCACCTTTAATTATTGTATTTGTTAGGTTTTACTTATTATCGATTTATCTTATTTACTCAATTTCATAGAGTTTATAAGATTCGCGGAAAGCTATAATATCGATTATAAGGAGTTTTTCGTTCGTAATACTTAGTTCAAACAGGTATTTGTAAAACGAAAAGAAATTAATGTAAATAAAGAAAAGGGTAGGTTTTACACTAAAGTTTAAATTGATCATTCGGACCGTTATTACTACAGTAATACCTAAATCGAAGCCTTTATTTATATTATAGATTTTTAAGGCCAAAACGTTTCGAGTGACCCCGTTGATACTGAGTTGAATTCCAATAAAAAATATTTTTACGAAGCGTAAATTTGTTTTGGACCGGTGATTCTTTACCGAAAATAAGACTAAACCCCATTTACGAAATATAATTAGAGTTATTAACGAAGGAACCGTTTGTAAAAAAAAAAAAAAAAACAGTTTCCCAGTATGTATTTTAAACGATACGAAACATAAAACGCGCTTTGGATTATATATCTGCCATGTAAAGCGCTTATTAAACATCTTATATATATCGTTCGAATAGGAAGTTTAACATTATGCGGCGATTGAAAAATTAAACGGCGTTTTTTATCATGTCATTAAGATATCCTAAACGCTACGTATATGCTGACATTTGTATTCGTTAGCCCGTTTTTATACTACCTAGAGCGATAAGTGTAATTTTATTCAATTACCCTTTTTACGTAAAACCCAAAACGCTATTCCGGAGTGTAATTATCGCGCTATTAAAGTCGATTATATGATCTTCTGTTAGGTACGTCTTAGGTTTTACTTTTAGGCCGGCCTCTAAAAGATTTTTCTTTTCAGATACGGAAAACAACGCGTTACACAACATTAACGTGTTATCCGTTTATATATCTATTGATATAAAGCCTTTAAAACAGGCTATTAAAACTAATAGTTATATATTAAAGGTCGAGTTAGCTATTCCGAGCCGCTGTTTATAATTCTTTTAATAGATATTATATCAGTATATACTAGCTTTAGTTAAGCCGTAAAACAGTTTTATAATACGTAAAATCGTTTTATATGGATAGTCTTTTTTAAGCTTCGTAGGTACATCGGCATAAATACGCTATTTAAGTTGCTTTTTAGATTGTATATAGGCTTACGTAATATGACGAAACTTAATATATAAGTTGTAAGGTATGTTAAAAGAGATTTTGAATACAAAAATCAAATGGTGACATACATATTATAATGTATACCATTAAGTTATAGTATCATTTTACTGTTATCATTATATCTTTTTACAATAAGGTGAGTCTTTTCGTATACCCTTTTGGTTTTATACTTAATTTCTTAAACAAGGTATGTAAGAAAAATTATATAGGCGTTGTAAGTCGTTAGATTAAACCTTTCGAAGCGAAAGATGCCTCATTCGATCAAGGAAAAGATTTCTATCCAGTTAAAATATTCACAAAAGGCGCCTAAAGTAGTGATAATACCTTCGCAACAGAGTCTTAAGCTAAACTTACGGTTTACCATCGTTTTTAAGTAATAAAGTAATTTACGGCAAATGTATTAGGGTGCTTTTTGTTTTCAAAGCTTAGTGGACGACCTTAACCGCGAGGTGTTAGTGTTATAGGTATAGGTGGATTGTTTTCGTATAGTAATAGCGGTTCGAAAGTACGATTCGGGGGGTATATTAAATCTAGGGGCGGCTTAAATACGTTATTGTAAAAGTTGTTACGCCGGTACCGTTGGTCAGATTATGGTTTTGGATCGCTTCTTTTTATATTTTACTTTCTATACCATTATACTATTGTCCAACAAAACGAATTTATATCATTTGGCAAGTCTACGAATATATTATAGCCTTTAAATCCGTTGATTTTCCAAGGGCTAGTCTATTCTTCCTTAGTTTTCTAAATTAAGATATTAGACTATAATGGTAAATTTAAAACGCCGGTTTTCCCTAAGTCGTTCTTTATGGCCAACGTTTTTTAAATATCGTTTTCAGCTCGCAGAAAACTTAATGTTGCTTTAGCTTTCGCTATAGCATTCCATTTTTACACCGTAGTTGGCGATATTATAAAGTCTATGAAAATTCTTAGGTAAATACTAAAAACAAGGAACGTGTGGATTAGCTCATTTGGGCCAGAATTTTTATTAATGGCGTTAACTATTATTTGTAGGATAGATTTCTTAGAACTAATACGCTTTAGCTCTTTAAATAGTATTATATACGCCCTTTTGAGCGGTTAATAATACCGTTTATACTTTCCAATACGTTATAATACTTTCACTGGTATTTGTTTGAAACGCGGACAAATTAATTAATCGTTTTCCAGACCACGATTCCGAGCTTATTTATATTAGTTAACGAAAACAAAAATAATATTTCACAGTTCATTACGTGAAACTTAACCGATCAGAATCGCGTGTTTATAACAATCGTTCCAAACGACGACGATTTATCTTTTACAAACAGGACCTTTTAATATTTTCCCATATAATCGAACTGTAATTTCGGAAATTTCGTTACGAACGCGTTGATTTGTTATTCTCCGGCCGTTAAGATTTCGGCTATGCCGGTATCAGTCATAATTCCCTAAAATCGATTACCGTACCTATTTAAAAGCGTAAACTTCAATGTTATATAGATGTTTAACACGTCATCTTCGCAGTCTAGGCCTGCATTATACAGGAAGGAAGCGTCCTACAAGATTGTAAAATTACGTTGGGCGGTTTTGTTATCCTAGGATATTAGGTGAATATTATCACCTTTAAAATCTTTTTTTCCGGAAGTGTATTTATAAGGATAGACGTTAAGCCTACCTTCTACGCTTTTGAATTCGATTACATACGTTGTAAAACTAGCTTCCATTTAGTTCTTGGATATTTAATCATTCTAATACTTTTGTTGAATTCGAATTTTCTCGTATATTAGGTAGTTTTTAAATTAATAGTCGATCTTACCGTATACGATACAACGTTTTTGAAAACCCATAAAGTTCTATATTTTTTTTCGTGGGTATTATTATAGGCGCAGTAGGCTTCACTCCTAGGCGTAAAATTGCTTTTAATGATAGCTGCTTTACTATTTATTTCCAGAGCTCCCTCCCTAATACTTCTATCTTTGATAACCGTATTTCAAGCGCATACTTTGCCTTAGGTATACTTTAAATATTCGATATAAAACGTAGTAAATAGTTTCAGCGAGGTATGTTTTAGTAATTTAGCCCTCGCTTTTAACTTTGTAGATTATAAATGTTGATCCGAAATTCTATTATTGTTGTATAAAGTTTTCGAACAATATTTCAAAACTTATATAAAAAGCCTTTAAATCCTTTTAGGGTTTAAATAGTATAAGGTCGAAATTTGGGTTTCCGCGATATATTTTTGTTACTATTTAAATAAACAGTTTATTATCCTTGTATTCCGGTCCAAAGACCACCCAACACTTTCGGAACTTCGTTAACAAGGTAATAAACACTTTTTATAGGTTTTTATTAACGTTTTCACGTTAATTCTTCACGTATTTCCAGGTGGTATTGATCTAGTTCCTATAGTAAAGTCCGTAGTTAATTTCTATATTAAAGTGTAATTTCAGGCGATTATAATACTATGTAAATGTATTTACCTATATAAAGTAATACATATACTACTTTTTAGCTTGACCCGATAGTATACCGGGTAAAATAACGTAAAAATATAACGGTTTAATATCCAGCCATTTATACGTATTTAGTATCGTACGTATTTTGTTATTAAGCACGTCATATAGTTTGCCACTATAATTCTCATCCTTATTCCATGATTTCACGAAGTTAGTAAGATTTATTGGGTCGCTTCAATTAGTGGGGAAACAATACGGTTGAAGGTTACGGTAAGGGTTATGATTAGTAGGTATTAATCCATAAGGTATGTATTAGCGTTTTACGCCGCTTATATTGTTTCTGAACGGGTCGTTATCTTTATCCTAGCTGCTTTTATCGTAGTTAAGCTAGTTACTAACAGTATTCAGAATGTAGTTTTATCCTGGTTTCTATTTAAAACTGCGTTCTAGGGAGGGTTTGTGTTTAACTCGCATCGTAAATAATCTTTACGGTAATTCCTCCTCTTCCGTTAATTTCTCCAGTTCTGTTTCCACTTCGTGGAGTATATTAAGACTTACTAAGCGCCTCTTTTCTCATATTTGCGAAGCCTTTTCTCATTTCCAATCTGTCATTTTAAGAAGGCAACCCTAGCGAATTTTTAACCAATATCTTTTCACAAACTTCACTTCTATCACTTTATCGTCTGTCTACTTCGGCATTTATATAAGTTAGTCCGTTACTAATAGGGCCTTTGTAATACGGATATTATTGCTACAGGTCGTATTAATACCTCTGCTTTGTAGTTGTTTTCATAATATTCTGAAGATCGTACCATCGACTACATGTCACATATCCGGTGTCTAATTTACAAAATCCTCTCTAGAATCGACAAATAGTTCGCGCCCTTTAATATCGCCGCTATAATATTTAAAGATTATATTATTAAAGTACGTGTTTACCATAAAAAGGTCTAAATTTTCCACTAGTATCTCGATTTTACTATACTATAAGTTAAAGTCCAAATACTTTAAAATGATATTGCGAAACATCGTGTTTATAAATAGGTAATCTATGTATTCTTTAGCTTTTACCAAGTTTATCACTAGTAAAACCATAATTATAGGAGTATAAGGTGTAATAAAGCGGTTGAGGGGGCGGTTCCGACGTGTACCTGAGATGCTAAAGCGGTACAAATGTCGGTTCTATGTAATGAATAGGATTCTAATGCGTTTGAAATACAATAATTAAGGTAAATTGATTTCAACAACCAAAAAATTAAAAGCGTAAAAATGCGTAAATATACAACAAATAAGGTATAGTAATACTAGTATAAGTGAAATATAAATAAAGTGTAAATAAGGCATAACTAAAAACTCATTAGGCATCCCTTTAACGCTTTGTAAACGTTACATTAGCCAAACGGCTAGGAAAACTCAAACTTCGTAAGTAATAAATTTAAAATAGTCGGTATAGGGCGAGCAAGGGGAGATGAATAGGGTAAGTTTAAGGGGAGAGGGAAAAAAAGTGAATATGGAGAGGTATATGTATGTGTTTTGGTATATAAGGTTCGTTTCGTATTTGGTAAGTGGCTCGGAAATCGTGTTATAGCCGTTCTTGTTATTTACAAGCGTTTCAGGTACTGTATTATAACTGCTTTTAAGTTTTGTAAGCGGTTTGATACTAATTTAAGGTTAAACAGATCTTAACAAAGTGTTCCAAAACCTGGTGGTTTTGGCTCGCATAGCCTGGTACGTAATAAGATGCTCTTTAAAAAGTGCCCGAGTTCGTTCAAAAAGTCAAAGAGAGTTGACAGTTAACGTAACGAGACTTTTAATAGACAGGGCACCAACTGGTCAATAATATAGTAATAAAGTAGTTCTTCTTAAAGTTACTCTAGTTTTTACTGTTTTACTACGCTTCGGGTTTCAAAGACTCTCCCGCGTAATTCAACACTTCCGTATAGTTCTTATAAGGCGTAATGTTAAAGTACAAAAAATTAGGATCGTTATAACATCTCGTTATAAGTATTTAACTTCGATTTGTTTCTTTTTTTATTGGATATTTATAGTCAATCTAACCGGTTATTAATTAGTATTGATAAGGTTTCTACTTATTGACGTAAACGTACAAATGTAGAAAAACAATCGTAAAGATTGTTATTGTAGTAGTAAAATAAGTTAAGAAAGATAAAAGAAGCAATCGGAGAATGTATGCCATGGATAAGAGGTTATAAACCTCTCTTCTAGGAAGTGGCACTCTACCATGCACTCTATAAATGCTACTTCCAGATAGTGGTACGCTATCATATAATCTGTAGGAGTACACCTTGCAGAGTAGTACGTTATCGTATACTCTTAACAAGGTGCACTCCATAGCGTGGCTTCTTACTAACTATAGGAATATATGGTAATATCTATAGCTAGGGTACAGACTTAACTATAATTGATAAAACCAACGTGGCTAGGGCTTAAAGATACCTAGAATAACGTGCCCGTAACAGTTATATTGCTAACTTATATTAACAGGAAGCCTTATACGGCCTATCTATCACGGTATAAATACAAGACCTAATAGGTAACTATTTTAACCAGCTGAATAAAAAGCTCGAGTGGCAAATGCAAAACCTGGACCGAAGGATTAATATGGTTCTAATAGACCTATCGAGAGCTAATTTAATGATCTTTACTAATTTTCTTTTTTATAAATAATATGGACCTATTTTTATAAATCGGCTTTCTAATTATATTCGTTAATAAAGATAAGAGAAAATACTAATTTACTAAACCTTTATCAAATATAAAAGGATTATACAAAACGTACTGGTTCTGAAGGTTTACGGTATAATGATAAGCTTCGATATAAATATAGTATTATGGAAAACCCATAACTTTATTATCAGGTAATGAAAGATTTCTCCTATCCCGGTAGTATTTTATACCGATTCGAAAAGCTTATTTGAATGCCTTTCAAAGTTCGGAATCACCAGCGAAAAACGCCTGATAATTGATGTAATGGCACTCTACAAAGCCTACAAAAAGAGGGAAATTAAAAAGTTCTGGTGTATTAACGGGAAAGACAATTTTATTAACATTATAATAAATTAATCGTTAAATAAAGCCCTTAAGAGGTTTGTATGTAGTAATAGGCTAATTATACGCATCGAGGGCCACGTTAATAAGCCGTCCGGTAAGGTCAAATTACGTGGTAGCGGCCAAGAATATACTGACGAAATGGAAGACTGTTAGGGGACTGACGATAACGACTGATTTAATTGGTATGGTTAAAGTGAAAGCTTATATAGGTTTATAGCGAAAGAAATTTTTATAGGAGTCGATAAAGTCGGACCTCGGAGCCGTAGGGTAACTAACAGCAATTGGGGTTAATTTAAGTATAAATGTGTACAATTTGATACGGAGGTAAATTAAAATTGATAGGAGTCTAACCATTTGACGAGGTTACAATTTAATGTTTACTTTAAAAGATTAGTCAACCATACTGGCATGCGCGTAGAAAATAAAATGCCGCTAGTGTTAGAATAGTAGCAATTGCAATGTAGTGAGTCAACTTTACTTACAGTAAAGTTAACTATACTGACTACAAATTGAGTGTATTTTTTGATGGGTTTACTGTATTGACTTCAAGTCAAGTTCAGTATAGCCCTACTTCACACTAGGGCACGGGCTAAGCAATTAGTCATACAAAGTACTATGCAGACTGGCTAGCAGTCTGCTAAACCTAGAACAATACATCCATCATCTAACCAATGCAATAATACTGTTACTTCGACCAATAGAATCGACAAGGTTTCAAGATCTAAAGCCCTATCAATAAGAACTTCATTTTATAATGGTAAAGTTTACACGTTGATAGTTAATGAATCGTTTTAAGTATTAAGAGTATTATTAACTTAACGTTTTGCAGATTCCCTCCAAAGTTCTTTCAGAGTATTTCCATAAGTCGTAACCTTTTTTTTGAGTATTAACTAATGAAATAGATCCATATATTGAATGAGGATATGATTAAAATACTAACAGGGTTAACAATAAGAAGTTAAGGCCTACAATATTATTGAGGCCCTTTACCAATATTTAATAGCGTGCCTTTCAATCCATCAATGTTCTTAAATTTTAACAGAAGAATCCTTTCATTGATAGTTCTTTAGATGTCGCAAAGTTATCGATTTGAATTGTGGTCGAAGTAATAGTAGTATTGTGTAGTTAAGTAGTAGATTTATTATTATAGGTTTGGCAAACTACTAGCTGGTCTACATACCAATTTGTATGAATAATTGCTTGGATTATTCCCTAGTATGCATTGGGCACTCCATAGTTGATTAACTTGGAGTTATTATAGTTAATTTGGCTGTGTTGAAATTGATTTAACTATATTATAATTAGATCTAATTTTAATATTAATGGCTTTTTGTTTCGTAGTGTTGGTACCGGTGTTAGCTCGTTTTGTCGGAAAACTTTTCGGTTACATAAATATTTTCCTATGCAAACTTTACTGTCGTTTATATAGTAAGTATTTCCTACCTCTTGAATTTCCATCATTGAGTACTATACCTACTTTAATACTTTAATAATTTAATATATATACAACTGTACACATGACTCACCTGTGCTAGTTAATTAAGTTTCTCCTAATATTAGATTTGATAGTAACCTTTGGCCCTTAGAAGATTTTTAATTTGTTATGGTACCTTTGTTTTCCTTTTTTTTCATCGGTACATAACATTTTGACAAGTGATTTCTAGACGTTGCTTCCGTTTCTTATAGAGAGCCTATTGATATTCAAAAAATATTCCAGGGTTTCATTCGGTGTATACTTTTTTATAGCGTTGGAAAGGTTTTTTTTGCCATTGATTTATCGAAATTCCTCGATTTCGCTGATTTTGTAGGCTTTTCTGAGGGCTATTACATCGATTATTAAGCGTTTTTTATTGGTGGTTCCCAGATTAAAAAGCCTTTAGAATAGGCTTTTCGAGTCGGTGTAGATAAAAAACAGGATAGGTTGGAATTATTAATTATTTGGTGAAGATGTTGAGTGTTTTTCACATAGTTATACCTATATTAAAACCGGTCATTATTCCCTACATTTCGGAAGCAAGTACGTTTTATATAACCCTTCTACACTTAATGAAGTTCTAATTGATAAAGTTCCCTATGATAGAAAATTAATAGTTCTGTGATATATAATCTTTAACGATCGTTATCAGGAATTCAATTTATAAAAATAAGTTAGTGTTTTTGGTAAAGAAACCGTTTGCAACGATCATTAATTTAGCTCTTTCCAGATTAATAGGGACTATATTGATCCTTTGTTCTATATTTGTGATCTTTCAGTATATTAGATTATTCAATCGATTTTAGTCCTTATGATTTGGGGTTTAGATTTTTGCCGTAAGTAATAAATCGTACGATGCATACGGTTGGCGTAGTATTGCAATGAAACTATTATAGGCACTTTTCTTTAAGTTCTTTTTAGCCTTTACCTTGTTAGTTTTATTAATTTTGGCTAGGTTAGAGTTTTCGCTCCTTTAACCAAAACTAAGGTATTCGTTAACAACATGCTTGCGGATTGACGATTTATTGAAACTTAGATGTTTGTTTTTACTTAAAGTTGCGATCGAATTGCAGTTTTATAACTTTAAGTCCTTATTTTCACGCTGTTTGTATGTTATAAAGTCAGTAATTCCAACGATAATAGTATCGTTGATTTGTATACCTACTATACCAGAGTTTTCATCTTGTGAAATGAATAGGTGCGGGTTATATATTGATGATTCTATGCCTAGTTTGTATTCAATGTACTATTAATTGGTCAATAATCAATTAATACCTGTTTTAGTTAGTTCGAAAAGTATTTCAACGTATCGAACAACTGTTTTGGGTAGAAATTTATTACAGAATTCCTAAGGTAACTTGAATATGATAATCCTTTGTAAGTTCGTCACTAATTGCGTGTATGCTTAAGTAATATCACAACTATTGAGGGCAAGCTTCCTTTTAGTCTTGTCTAGTAAATTTGTTGTTAGTGCAATTACCAGGTGATATTTGATTTTCTGGGTCGTTGAAAATTATTTGAGGATTTAGCTTTTGCTTTTATTATTAAATTGTTAAGCGATTAAACGTGACTTTTGATATAGTTTGCTTGTGGTTTTGCTTTTGATTTCGTAAACAATCCTAGACTTAAAGGTGGTGAAGTTGTTCTTATGGAAATTAAAGTTGTATTTAAGTATAATTATATAATGTTTCGTATATAGAGTCCGCTAATTTAGAACCTATCGGTTTTTCCCCAAAGGGTTTTCGTAAACTTTGATGATTTTTTATATGCGTAGTTTAACAACCAAGTTTTCATTATCCTTTTTCCAGCTAATTCCAACAGTTATATATGTACACCTCAGTATATATTCCTTATCCTTATTTTTTGTGTTTTGTTCTTTTAGTGGTTAGATAAGCTGCTATCGCTTTATTAGTTTATCGATTACAGATGGGGGAGGGTTTCGTTAACTGATTCTCTTTCTTTGAGGATATTAATTATTAGTCGTCTTAATATAGGGTTGAACCCAAGTTTTGTAAAACGTTGTAGAACTGTTAACAGTTTTAACAACTACTTTTTGGTTGGAGATACTTAAGAACCTGAATAAGCTATCTCATTTCCCTGACTCCTACCATATGAGGACTACGATTAGTAATAGAGAAACCAATAATTTAATTGCTATAAGACCGTTTTTTGTTGTTAGGGGAGTTATTAACTTGGTGTTTGAAAGATTAATTCTGTAGTTTCTTCAAAGCCTTACTATATACTATCGCTTTCTTTTGGGTATTTTCTAATAGTGGGGATTTTCTTTCGTTGAACAAGGGTTTTCTTTAAAGATTAACAATGTTAGTATTAAGTTATTAAGGCCCAAGATATTATTCAAATCCTTTAGCGCTATTTTATAACGTGCCTCCTTGTCCGTAAAGTTTTTAATTTCCAATAAAATGATGAGATACATTTTTTGAAATGATGCGTATGCCTTTTCAACCGTTATAATATTTTATTAAGCCTTAACATATATTTGTTCATATTCAATCCTCATAATTTTTGCATTAGTTTATAACTTCACCGTAAAGAATGTGGTACTGGCGTCATTGGTAATAATAGTTCGTAGTTTTATTACATATTAATTTATAATAGTTTTAACATTTATCCTTTGTTTTCGCTGGTAGAAATTTAAGAAACTTGGTATCATGAAAACAGATTCCTGAGTTTACAAGGTCATGAATGTGTTCATTATCCAAGTAAAAGAGGAAAGCTAAGATTTTACAATTAAAGTCTTTGTTGTTTATTAGGGTAAACTTGAACGTTTTGGGCATCTGGACGTGGGTTTGAAAATATTGGAGGGGTTTTTCAATAGTCTTTAACGTAAAATACTCCACATATTTATATCCTATTAACTTAAAGATTTTGTGTACTTTATGAACGGCTGGATAATTGAAGCTTTGGTATAATCAAAGTATTTTCGACTCCATTAAATTTATTACTATTGCTTGTTGATTTTAAAGGTAGAATTATATATGTTTTTATTTGGAGGTACAAAAGAATCTTCGACTATCTTTGACTATCTTATTAACGTTAACATTAACATTGATCCCGAGGATTTCTACATTTTCGAAATAAAGAAGGAATGAAGTAGGGGATTTTAGGATATAGAAGGTGATCGATTGAATAATTATTTTTATAGTCGTCGATACCAATAATGATAGTTTTTTTACTTAGGTTGAAACCAACTTCGGTGTTTTGGGTAATTTTAATGATTTATTTTTGTGGCGGTTATATGTTTCCGTCATAGTGCGATATATTGCGAATGGTATTTCGTTAAGTATTTTGTTGTCCCTGTATTTGGTATAATTCCTTGAAACATGTGATTTACGTAACAATTGTGAAGATTAAAAGTATGTAAGGAGTTATTTATTTGATTTTTATGGCTTATATAGAGATGTTTATTTTTCAAGAGGTATAAACGAGCATTATCAGCTAGTTACTGGGTTTATTTAGAAATAATTTCTTTATGTTACGTGATTCATTTTGGTAAATTGTTACTATTCAAAGCTCTTTTACGCTCGTAATTTGCGATATTATTAACGCAATACTTTTCAAAAGAAATGGGGTATTTGGAATAATATATTACCTATTATTCATAACGTTTAGGAACGGGGTAACGACTTAACCAATAACCGGATTTATTATAGATCCAACGCTTTTTGCCACTATTTCGATAGTAGTGTTTGCGAATACGATTAGTATATCCGCTTAAATTTTACCTACGATGTTGTTGCCGGTGAGACTTCCAATCCAGTGGTCATGGACTAAGTTTTAAGTGTAAAGATTTTTGTATTTGAGATTATTATAGTGCTTAATTGGAAGGTTTTTATCGTCCTAGTCCGTATTATGGAATTCGTTAGCTTAAAGGTAAATATAGACTAAATTTATCATACGTGTTATTACCGTCGCAAACGAGGACTTCCATTGGATAAAAAAGAATTTACAAGTGGTATTTGGGTGTTATAGAGTGTGTTCAAATTCGCTGACGCCGGTGATAACTGCTCATATCTACTCGTGAAATATGGCCTCGTTATTATGTATTCTCTCTATCGCTTACTAGTATAACATCAACTTGTCAAGCATTTGGTTAAGTATGTCTATTAGTATTTTCTCCTCTTTTTTATTCGTATCTATCGTTATCTACCTCTTCGTAATTTAGTTTATATAGTATTATGTAAGGTAGATGTTGTGTTTCAAGTAACTTTTTGTTTCGTTATAAATTTCATGAAAAGTGCATACATTATTTAGGAGAGTGAGGTCACAATTTTAGCATGGCTTTTAAGGATACTTGAAAATATTAAGTGGAAATCTAAAGGTTTAATCTCTTTCTATTTTCAGATGTTAAGAAATAGTTAAATTTTCGTATTAAATAGATTATGGGCGTTTCTGTCATACTTCTCTATATCATTCCAGATTTTCGCGAAATCAGTGAAAAAAATATATTTGATATTAACTATCTTTACCTGTTAAAAGATAAATTACGATAGTTTTTCCCAGTCTTCGGTAGTAGTTTTTATTAATTTAAGCTTTGGACTTTTAAAGTTATAGTGGTAGGTGCAATTGATAGTCGTTTGGTACGAGGGATAAAGTTTTGTGGTAGGACTTATAGTGGATTTATGTATATAAACATAGTTGTACCTGTTATGCAAAATTTTACCTTAAGAGATTCAACAATTTTAGGGGAAGTTTTGGCGGTTTTAAAGAAGACTTAAAGGAGTTTAACGATTTTTTTCAACTAAACCTTAAATGATGTCGAAGTCATTTCATTTTATCGCGTTGTAAATTACTACTTTACGTACTTTGCTTCGAGCAAAAGCGTACTTCACTGTATCACAGGCAGAATTTGCAGTTGAACTACCTAGTAAATCAATAGATTTTTGAAATTGTGGAACGAAGACTTAACTTAACTGAGGATTTGAGATTGGTTTCTTGAAGCGTATAATAAATATCGTTTACCGTAGTTTTCTCGTTTCTCTTGGAGTTTTGTATTTAAGGGTTGTAAAGGCATTTTTTCATTTGGTTTAAATGAAAAAGAGTAGGTAACAAATTTAATATCCTATCTATCATAAGGATCTCTTCATTCCGAAGGTTCATTTTAAATTTATCCTTAACTGTTTTGGGGTCGTATTTTATATATTCATGGTCCAATTCATAAAGTATTTATAAAAGTATTGAAAATTCAATATATCTCAGTAAGCATCTTATATATTTAAATTAAATATGAATTAGCTGTCGAAGTTATTTAAATAGTTTTCTGTTAAGTCGGTAATAAAATCTTTCAATCAGAGGTTTCAATTCTAACACTTGGTAGAAAGGGATTCAAGTGCCTCAATAACTTTTATCCTTATGTTTTACAATATTATCTTAACGTTTTAGCTGTCAATTTAACGTTAGTATAGGTAAGATAAGGACTTATTGATTTAAGAGAGGGGACTTGGCGATTTGAAAGTAATATGATGTGGTTGTTTGACGCAACTTTGCAATTTGTAAAGTTTTGGTTTACTATAATAATATTAATGTGTTTGATAACGTATCCGATTGGAAATCTTATGATGTAAGGGAAAGAAAGATTGGTATTAGAGTTAAGTTTAAAGATTATTTGTTATTTAAAGTGTTGTTTAGGGTAAGGGGCTTCAGACCTAACGATATTTTTTACTAGGAGTAGTAATAGTAGCTTCTTAGCCGTTTGTTAACTATAAAGATATTATTAATTGAGCTATTGATTTTTTTAATTATTTAAGACTTTTAACGGTTAATTTCAACATTTCTTTTCAAACAGAGTTCAATGAAAATTTCTTGGTGTTTTGTTAATAGCGATACCGTCACCACCTTTAAATTTCCATAAAAACCAGCGTAATTTAGAAATCTTGGCTACATTTTGACGTCAAAACCGCTGCAATTTGTAAAGGCTTTTCAAAAAAAAATATATATATATTTCTTCTACCTTGCAATACAATTTTCAACGTAACTGGAAAGTAGATTCTTTTTTTACCTAGCTTATCTATGCTTAATCCAATAAGCATTAATTAGCTTTGATAGGTCTTGTGACGTTTTAATGTCATCGATTCGAATCGTAGTTGAAATAACAATAGAATTGTATAGTCAAGCGGTGGATGTATTATTCTAGGTTTGGAAGACCGCTAGCCGATCTGCACACTAATTTCTATGACCAATTACTTGGCCCATACCCTATTCTAAATTGGTCAATCCACAGTTAATTGACTTGCTGTCAGTAGTGTTAACTTGACTGTACTACAATTGACTTAACTGCACTGAATTTTAATCCAATTCCAACAGTTATACGTTTTTTGGAGTAACGCGTATACCTTTTTAACCTTTCTGATACTTTAATAGGTTTTGATGAGTACCTAAATACATTGAACTCACATTATTTTAGTATTGATTTAAAACTTTGTTACTGTAAACTTAGTCTTAATACCGTGAATAATAATTCGAAGTAGCTTTGGTTACGTGTTCATGAATAATATGTTCAAAATAGTTGAGTAATTTTTCGCCGATAGCAACTTGAAGCATTTAATGCCGTAAAAGAAATTGCCAAGTTTATAACGTAAAAAACAGGTTTGTTATCTAGATAAAAAATGTTAAGCGGAATTTTACAATCACAGTTTTCATCGTTCTTAAAAGTGAATCAAAGTCTTTTGGATGCCTAAATGTGAGTTTAATAATGGTGGAAAAGCTTTTTAATTATCTTTAATACGGAATATTTCATATTTTCATGCTTTGAGAATTAAATGATCTTCTATAATCTATCAACTATTGGATAACCGAAACGTTAATATATTTGATATATCTTTCATTTTATTACGTTCATTAATATTCATTTCCTATTTTCAAGATAAAACTATGAATGGTTTTATTTTAAGGCGAAATAAAACCTCAGACCATTTTAACCAGCTTATTAACGTTGATATCAACGTTAACGCCAAGAATGTTTATGTATTTTGAATGAAAAGAAGCAGGGTAAGTTTTTTTTAACTTTTCAAAGGTAATCAATTTAATAACTATGTTGGAATAGCAGTCAAATGAAGTACAGTCAAGTTAACTTCACTTGCAGTAAAGTTGATTGTACGTACTGCAAATTGACTGTAGTTTGTAGGACTGCACTGCAAGTGCAGTGCAGTAGGTGCCCACTTCAAAGTGGGGTGCAAGCCAAAGCGTTTGGCCATACAAATTAGTGTGCAGATCGGCTAGCGGTCTGCCAAACTTAGAACAGAAGCACATCAATCAACAATATTAATGCAATACCAGGTACTTCGACCACAGTGATTCGAATCGACTACGTTGTAACGATAAAAGCCTACCAACACTAATCAGTGCTTATTAGGTTAAGTAAAGATTGAGTAAGTAGAAGAAGAAGCTTCTTTCCGGTTATGCTTTGTTTCTTTAGGTAAGGTAGAGGAAAGGTTCTTGCAAAGAGCCCCTATAACATTGTGTTGTCTTCGCGGCAGTACGTAAGGAAGGCTTTTGGATTGTGTCGTCTTTATGTAAATTCAGAAGGAGGCGTCGGTATCGCTATTGAAAACATTAAAAAATCTTCATTGATCCTTCTTGAAGGTATTGAGATTGACAGCCTAAAAGTCTCAAAGATTACCAAGCCGGCAAGTTGGAAAACGGCTAAATTAACTACTACTGCAAGTACTACTACTACAAATCGCAAAAACGACTAAGTCCCACGACCTTTAACCTACACCAACTTTAATGGCAAACCTACGACCTACCACTTCATACCACTCCTTCTTCACTTCTTACGCCACTTTAATTGTTAAGTTCGCTGTTCGAAGCGAAAACACCAAATCAAGCCAGGAAAGCTATGTTACGCGATCCAACAACAAGTCACTAAGTTTTCATGCGATTTCACGCCGAAAACACTAAGTCCCTATACCCATAGATCGCCAAGTACACCACAACTAAGCTTTATATCAGCCAAAACGTAACGATGACTTCAGAATACGCCGGAATCAATACCGTTAACGACCCCGACTAAAAAAGGCAGTCAAAACTTTTAGCGGCATCTTTGAAAAAAGTTACGATAAAAACCTCTAGTACACAAATGCAGACGAAAATTCTTCGACCGAATACCTTACTAACGTAATCGGCTGTTTTATTCTGGACTTAAACCCTACTGGAATTAACCGTAAACTTATAGCCCTCGATGATTTTCAAGAATGGTTTCTTAACTGCGGTTGAGGTACATAGAAAAAGGCGGATAACCAAGCTAAAATAAGAATAAAAACGAAACTATTTACTCGAGGTGTTAAACTCCTTACGAAAAAAGAGAAGGAGGGTAATCTAGCTAACTTACTTTACAAATACGCTACAGATAAAAACCTTTAATAAACTGAAGTTAAAGGCAAAGAAATCGCTGGCGATAATAACCCTTAAAGCTTACACATACGTTCGTTAAAACCTTCCTCAGTTAAAATAAGTAAATGTAAAAAATTACTTAACTTACATTTTTAAGCCCTTGAATTCACCAATTAATTAGATAGGAATTTCGCTGAAACCCTTAACAACGAAATATTATCGCTAAGTCCCTCGCGATAGAAACTATCAAGCCTATTTACCTTAAACTTTTTAACAAGTTTAGGTTTAACAGCTAAATTAAGAGAGAACCAGCTTTACTCATAAACCTATTATAGGCACGACCACTAGCTTTTTACCTCTAAACTTAGCCAAAGGTAATTATCCTACCTACTAAGACTAACAACCTTATCTTTTTCTCTAGTTAAGAAATATAAAAGGTTCCTATGACTAGTATATTACCCTTCCCCCACGACGCGTTTGAATAAAGGATACGGACTATAAGGCAATTACAAAGTTTATTAAGATTTGGTGAAGGAAAGAAAAGTATAACGGTAAACCGTACAACTTTTTCGATGTCGAATTACGCCTATACTTTAATATTTACCGCTGAATAAAGGTTAAACTACCCGGTTTTTACTCGCTATTTCCCAGTATCCTTACCAGCTAAACCGAGGATTACTACCTTCGGTACCTAACAAATTACTTCTCTTTTCGGAAAATCTATAATAGCCTAAAAGGCCACTTTTAAGTACGATATTAATCTTGTCTAGTATTACATCAATTTAAACATCATTAAGTAGTTATATATATTATTTTATAAAAAATAGTCGGAAAATAAGATAAAACTCTTTAATTGATTGATTATTGGGATAATGTTTTGCTAATAAGTAATGGGAAACTTAAAGGCTAGTAATGGAACTTTACGCTAATATATATGGCAAGCAGTTATAGGCTATAAAAATTTAAATACGCACTATAATACCTTAATACTACCTGTAAAGGTTTTTTTTTAACTAATTGCATTCCTCGTTGGCAACCGTAACTGCTCGAATCACCGGCTCGACTAATATATACCCTTGAACTCCAGAATTTAATAACAAAAAAGAAAATTCTCCCAATTCGTATTACATTAATCGAATGTACAAAACGCTCGGATAATACGGTTAACAAAAGGTCCGGATCTTTACGCACGGAAAAGGGTATTCCTCTTTTATATTTCTTTAATATAGACAAATACGTTTACATTAAACGCTAAAAGATATTGGATTTATGGTAAATAAGGCTGTTGGTTAACACATTATACTACCGTTAAACGCGAAACGAAATAGATAATATACTATATGTAATTGACTTTGACTTTTAATTAGGATTATATCGAGTAATTTCTATAGTTTGAAGGAAATAAAAATAAAGAGGGGAAAAATAAGCTAAATGTTATCAGGTAAAATGAAGATATAAGCATTAGAATTAACCTGAAAGTAACGTAATAATTAGCCGACCACGCCTTTTTGTACCGCCTTATAAGTAAAAACCCCCACCGCCGCCGCGATAATAAAGATCTTAGTCTTATAAACCTTTTTATTATCTGAAATAGTTACGAGAAATAAGTCTTTTAAGGGATTATACCAGATACGGGGGCAATACGGTACTTAAAAAGAGGTTATTTGTAATATATCGCGTTACATAGGGATATTGATATTATTACGAAATTTAAGCACACGGATACTAGTAAGGCGAGAATTAGTATTAACCTCGAAAAAAATATCTTTATTAAGATCGAAGACGGTTAGGATTATTATTAATTTTGCTGTTTTTTACATTTTAAAATCACCTGCTACTTTTTTCTTTTACCTAAAAGATATAACGAACCTCGACATTAATGTTAACGTTTGAACCAACGAATTAATATAAATTAAAACCGGTAAAAGGTTTTTATTTAGCCTTAAATAGGGACATTTTTATTTTGATTTTCAAGGGTTAAAGTTAATAGTATTCAATCTAACGAAGGCTGAACTTCGTTAATTATACTGTAGGTTTAAGAAATAATTAGCTATAAAGATGTAAATTTATTATTATTAAAGGAAATCAAACACCTCTACCCATATTACCAAATACATTTCCAAACCCTTTTAAATTTCAAATTTACGTCAACGGAAAACCAAAACTTTAACCTGGAAGTCTTTGTAAATATATTTTACCTGAACGATAAACTAGCATTACATGATATAAACTCCGTTACAGCTTTTTATAACGTTAGGTTTTTTAAAACCATTACGGTAAAATAAACATAAAAGTTATCATGTATTTTATAAGTTAACACATACCTTAGCCTCTTAAATGTATTGGTTTACGATATTGATACCAACTTTATCACGATAAAGTTTGAAGCTAATATAAATTTATTAAGAATTTTGTATAAATAAGTTTTCGTTCAAGTTTAATAAGGTATTAGTAAAGTCGAAAATACATATACACTTTTATATAAGGTTTACGATATCCTTATACTAAAAATCAGAAGATTTATAAGCTAAAAAACATAGCTTTGGATAGCTGTAAAAGGTCTTAATAATGATATTAGCCTTAACAGACTTATATTAACTTTACTAATATCTGAGATTTACCTAAGTATAATAGTCAACTCGCCACCTTTGTCAAGTACCTAAAAATGTATTATGGCATATAACAAAGCCTTAAAGGAATTAAGGAAGGAATCATCACATCGCCAAATCAATAATGCCCTTAATACTAGGAATAGACCTTTAATAATAAACGTGATTTTACTCCACTTTTCAATTGAAGTCCTTACCTAACGCGAGTAAGGTAAATGGAATACGTCATATAAAATATTACATATTAACAATTTAAATATAGTAGTTAAAACTGCTAATGGCTCCGTAACTTTTCAAGCTATACATATTAAGCCGTTTAAAAAACCCTTCGGGTTATTAAATTTTGATAAAGATTTTGATGTTGATAACCTACGAGCCGAGAGAATTAGCTAATATAACCCTTTCGATCCGATGATTAATAACTTAATGATACGTCAGCGGCATAAACACCTATTTAAAAGGAGAATATATATTAAGAAAGAGGACAGAGATAGGAATTACAGGCCTGACAAGGTAAATATAACGATTTATGTGTTTTAGAAGGAAAAGTTTAACGGAAAACATGCCTTTAAGTTACGTGTTAAAGATATTATGAATATATTAGGCAGGTCTTTTAAGGAAATTAATTAAATGAAAATTAACGGTCTTTCATCACAGGGGGTAATTTAATTTATATTATCAACGTAAATGAAAAAAAAAAACGTTATTATCTTGAGATTAAAGATAATATATGGGGTTAAAGGTAAAATTACGAACCGGATATACGAAAAGTTACGGCTAATCGCTTAAGGATACAGTAATAAAGGTAATGATTTGATCTTTATTTAATCGCTTATAATTTAAAAAAATTGGCTAACGTTTAATTGTCATTATTATGATTAGTTTGAATATGAACGTTAAGGGCCGGTTTACAATTAATAGACGGGATATTACGTAAGCGTATACGTAGTTTACCACCGATCTTCAACGGATTATATTGTTAAAGTTGCTAAGAAAACCTAATATATTAGTTTCTGGTTACTACGATAATACGTTATATTAAGTTTTTATACCGATTAGTAAACGTAGGCGTCTATTATTTCTTAACGTAATAGGCGTATTTTCAAAATAGGCTTGGTATAAAAACTTTAATCTTTAACCCATACATATTGATTACAAAATACAAAGACTTTGGTATTGTAAATATATAAACTAACTATACCCTTGTTTTCGACGATAATAAGTTTATAATAGAATGATAAAGTATTATTGAAAGGTTAAGCCTTAAAAAGTTTAAATTAATTTAAATATTGACAGAAGAAATATAACTTAACTTGAATGGATCGTTACTCCGGTTTTATAATATTAAGGCTAAAAACGGCACTTATATTAACGCACGCTAAAAAGGATAAACTACGAGCCTAACGATTATCGACAAAACCAACAGGGTAAAATTAAAAAAATATCTGGAATAAAGGACCTATGTAATTTACATTATTACTTTACATGAATCGAAAATATTGTATGACCTTTTTATCATAATATAGGTATAAGAACTATAAAACGAAAACTTCAATAAGTTATATGAACAGATTGAATAATAAATAGATTACGTGGAGAGATAAATGAATATAATCTTTATAAATTTAACGAAAACGAAATTAATAATATTTATAAACGGTTTATTTACTAATAATACTAACGTTTCATCGTAAATCCACTTTTTAATAATATTAATCAATGAGGATAGGTTCAAAGGGTAATTTACAATTACCAGAAACGTTATATATTAGATGTTTAGCAAATATAAACGCGTAATCTAGAGTATATTAACTTTCAAAGTGTATAATATAACAACGAGCTTGAATATCGATATAATGACCAACGGTATATCAAGTATTATTACTAAATAGCTGGGACTATTACCGATACCGATGATAATATATACCGACTTTCAAAGCCTTCACGAATATTTATCAAAACTAGGTATAACGAATATAAAAACGACTGATAATAGACGTAATAATATTAAGAAAGGTATACAAAGCCCGGGAAATCGATAAGTTCTGGTGGATCAATGACAAAAATAATCCTACCAATGTTATAATTAAGGTGACCTCTAATAATGCCCTGCAAAGGTTTATAAATAGCAATACTTTAACTATACAAATTGAGGGATACGTAAACTGCCCGGCACGTAACGTAGAAGAATAGGGTTTCCTTGATAAATTAGAAAACAGTTGAGGAAATAGTGGTAATGGTAGTAGTTTAAACTATTGGTAAAAGGTACGTAAGTGGTAGTATAACTGATTTGCGTAGGTTTGTGGCGAAGGATTTGTATACGGGATTTGAGGGACGGAAGCCTCGGAAGGGTGGAGTAAAGGGGCTATAAGGAGCCGTAATTAAGGTTGATTTCAGTATAGATTGATCGGAATTGACAGGGGTCTGGTTTGTGAATTGAGGAGGAACTTTAGAGGTTGCCACCAATCGATAGCAAGCCATATTGGCGTGCAGGCACAAAACAAAAAGCCGCCAATATTGAAATAACAGTCAAATGCAGTACAGTCAAGTCAACTTTACTTGCAGTAAAGTTGATTGTACGTACTTCAAACTGACTGTAGTTTGTAGGACTGCACTGCAAGTGCAGTGTAGTAGGTGCCTACTTCAAAGTGCGGTATAGGCCAAAGCATTTGGCCATACAAATTAGTGTGAAGACTGGCTAGTGGTCTGCCAAATTTAGAACTTACACATCTCAATCAACAATATCAATGCAACACCAGTTACTTCGACCACAGTTATTCGAATCGACCACGTTGCAACGATAAAGGCTTACCAACAAACTATTTATATTATCATTGTGTGAATATTATTAGATATCACTATAGTTAGCAAACGTAGGGAACCAAGTTTGTAGAGTACATAATAGCATGTCACGCTGATAGCGTATCACGCTGTAGGAAGCAATCTTACAGAGTTCATGATAGTGTATCATGCCCCAGAAGGAACGTTGACAGAGTGTATGGTAGATTGTCACGCTATGAGTGAGAACTTATAAACTTTCACCTAAGGTGTACATTCTCTGGATGTCTCTTCTCCCTTTGAACTATCTATTACCAATATTATCAATCCTACTCATTTAAATAATATATTTTTCATACGTTGACGTATAAACTTTATCGACAACAATTGATAGCCGATTCGGTGGATAATAGACAGTCTAGGGGAAAAAAGACTTTAGTTAAATACTTATAAAGGGATACTATAATGGTTTTGACTATTCTATACTTTAATATTACGATTTATAAAAAACATACAGAAATGTAAAAAAATTGTAAAACTCGGAATAACTTTAAAAAAGTCAACTTTAATATGATATTATCAATTATATTAATACCTTTCAATTATTAAAAGCCCCATTACGCTAACATTTACTTAGTTAACGCTTATAACGTATCCAGATACTTTTTGGAAAGTGTTTTATTATGTATTGGCTATATAAGCTAAAACCATTGTGATTCAGACTCTTTTATTAAGATCTATCCGGCCAAAATTAAACATTTACACCGTTTACATACACTTCAAAAAAGGCTTAAACAACTTTTAAAACGCTTATACAAACATACTAAACGCTCAAAAGAACTTCCAAAACGTTTACTAAAATACTACAAACGCCTAAAGAAACTTTTAAAGCGCTCTGGCACATTTTGAGAGCGCTTAAGATAGCTTTCAAAGGACTTACCAAAACACTAGAAGCGCTTAAAGCAATATTAGACGCTTGTACACCATTTTAACTCATTCTTATACACCATTCAAACCCTTAAACACAACTTTCTACTCTGATTTCGAATACCCAATTGTTTTCTTTCTTTGTCTTATTATTTATTTCGCTTTATTACACACCGTTTATTTAAATTTTCATCTGCGACGGTTAAGTTTACTAACTGCTTAATCAATAGAAAGTTTAAAAACGTGAAAATACTAGTTCAAAACGTTTAACTAATTTATGATCATGCCTTATTTACATTTAATTCGTACTAATAAGAGCTAAAACGCCTTATTTTAAATTTTATATTATATTTCATTTACCTTTGATTTAAATATTATACGCTTTTGTTTTTTACGTTTTTTTGAAACCTTTTTGATTATATCATTTCAAACGTACATGTATTCTATTAACTTCACTTTTCGAGTATCGGAAGCAATGATAACAGCTTTTCAATCGTTTTGGAACATTTAAGAAGCGATTATAACGGCATTTATTACATTTCAGTGCATTTCAAAAACAACCATAACTGATTTTAAAACGTTTCAATACATTTCGGAAGCGATTACAACATGTTTTAAAACGCTCAAGTACATTTCGGAAAACATTATAATAGCTTTCAAAGAGCTTAAATAACTAGAGTATCACAAATAACTCTAGCTATGTTACAGGCTGGTTTTTGGATAGTATTATCAGAGATCCAACCCTGGTAGTTTTACACGCTCTTGAGATGCTCTGGAGTAGGGAGGAAGCCGCATGGGGACACGTTTCCACACGTTACGTGACCGGAGGTTGCACCATTTTAGCTTTATAGCAGCTCCATAGCAGGGACTTTTCCTTCCTCTCTTTATAAAGATTTATAAATAAAATCCGATCACCCTAAACGACAGCTCCGGTCTTAATCCCTTTATATATAAACCTCTATTCTTTCCCGACGGTATTCTAGCTGCTTATTAGCGGCTATAACCTAGGGTTATGTTATTTTTTTCCAATCTATCGAATTTGGACTCCAAAGTCCTAAAGTAATTCCTTAACGCGCGTGTTAAGGAGTAGTTCTAAAACGCTTTAGCGGCCTAATATAATTACTTTACGGTTTAATATGAACTTTTTACCGATGACTTACGTACGAAGCTTATCGAACGAAACTAAGCCACTCGGGAAGACATTTTACATTCAAAACAACGGAATACCGACATACTAATCGCGTTAATGAATATAATTCGATAATTCGAAGTTTTTGCCACGCTTATATTTTCGGGACAACTTCACCTTTAAAAGATCCCCCCTATATACGCTACGAATAACGTTACCGTTATACCGCTCCCTACTAGGGACCGCGCTAATTCCCCAAACGACGAAGATTCGGACTCCTTTAATTTCGATTACAATACCTACGCCCTTTTTAATAAACTTTAACGACTTAAACGCAAATCTTTTAATCAGCCGGTTAAGTTTTCCGGTATTAAATTACGATTTCAGTTATAAAAAGATACGATAATACATAAATTACATAGGGAACAAAAGTTTATCGATATTAAAAAAATATTTTTACGTTATCTTTTAATAATTCAAAGGCTTCACGAAAACAATTATATAAAACTACCTACTTGCGGGGACGACAGCGGTACTAATGACCCTAACACCTTAATGACTATGTTCTGCACCCACTATTACGATCCTAACACGTCTAAAGCAACTATCGCTCGGTTGAAAAATATGAAACAAAAATCTCGCGAACGGTTTTGCGTTTTTTTTAACGTTTGTAAAGTCTTACTCGCGAAAGCTGGCGGTATACCTTGAAAATCCGCCGCTAAATTTACCATTTTAAAGAAAGCTATTAATAATACACTTATTAACACGTTACTCCCCTTCGACATACCCGCGGACTATAACAAATAGGTCGTCCGTGCCCAAATTATCGACGGACGCCTTTACAATATCCACACTCGCTACAGCATTGGTACTATTACTATTAAAGGTGTTTTACGAAGTAGAAACAATAGTAACGATGCGTCCGTTCGAGATAGCTAGGGCGATATTATTATAACTAGCGTAAACGCCTTTCGAGCCGCTTTTAAGCGGGCGCACCGCTTAGATTAACTACTTATAACTTTCCCGTCGTAAGGAGCTCAAGCTAATACTTACGTTAAGGCGTGAAAAGCCACTGTATCCGCACCTGTCCATAGGATCCAGCGTAATACCCGAGCGACTTTAACATTAGAGCCGTTATAAAAATCCATCTTATTTTAGCTAAAAATCTTATCGACCTTAGGAAATTAAAAACGTAACTTTTGTACACAGTCGCGTATAGGAATTAGTAGGACTTTGATTCGACTCAGTAACTCCATTCCAGTTTTGAAACATCTTTCTATTTATAATAAATTTATCTTAAAATTTCATTCGTTTCATTTACATTTTATTCAATATAGAATGTAAATATCATAAGGTTACGGGTCAATAATTTATCGATAGTTCAAAATTACCGCGCTTACCTATTTTACTACGACAACTCAAAGAAATTACGTAGTACATGCCCCACTTTCCCCTACGACTTATTTTTTTTAACCTTTCGAAATATCGACTTCGATAAATACCGCCATCAGATATAAGCCTATATTGTTCCCTTCTTATAATATAACGTTATTTTGGGTAAAATTTAAATAAAATACTCATAGGTTACCTATGACGCCTCAAATTATATATCATATTTAGGACGAGCCATTAATTATCGTGTTTAAAAGCGGAGATTTTCGCCCGTTTAAAAGACGTCGAAAGGGGTCAGCGTTAACATATTTCACGTTATTTTACGAAAGGCCAGCAAGGATCGAGCCGTTACTATGCGGTTCGCCGCCATTTTCCTCAAAGATATTATTAAAATATTTGCCCCAAAATCGCTCGTTTTCGTTTACGACAAATTTCCCACCAACTTTAATAAATTCGCCCCTCTATTAGATAAAACCCTTAATGATAAATTGCCCTTTAATAGCTTCGAAATAAATTACAAAATCGTTCTTTATACCGATAATCAAAGCTAACTCTTAAAAGTCACATAAGGCCAATCATACGATATATCGTGTAAAAAACTTCTCATATTACATAAAATATTAACCGAGTTACTTAACTGAAACTATATTCGAGCGAATAACTCCTTACCGGATATCCCAGTTCTTTTCGTTAAAAAACCCGGGGGTAGGTTACATTTTTATACTAATTACTGTCAGCTTAATGTTATTATGAAGGCGGATAGATACCCGCTTTCTCCTATTTAAAAAACGTTCGCGAATATTTTATAAGTTAAGTAGTTTACTAAGTTAAACGTTAAAGCCGTTATTATAAACTCCTTATTGAGGAGGAAGACGAATGGAAAATTGTATTTCGTATATGTTTCGGAATTTTTAAATAATTCGTCATTTCTCTCGGCTTTTTTAACGCCTCTATTACCTTTTAACAGTATATTAGTATTTTTCTACGCCCTTTACTCGATATTTTTTTGGTTTATTTATGTTAACAATATTTTCTCTTACTTCAACGACACCTTGGATAACCATATAACCAAGGTAAAATAACTTTTTAACGCTTTAAGCACTGTGGTAGTTAACCTAAATATTTACCAATACGAATTCGTCGTTGAATGGAATAAGCACCTAGGATTAGTTATTGAAGCTAAAGTTAGCATACGTATAAATTTTAAAAAACTACTCGTTATTAGAGAATATGTGGCTTTTATATCAGTTTTAGGGGTACGAGAGTTTTTTAAATTTACGAACTTTTACTGAATTTTATCCGCAACTATTTGACGATTCTTAGACCATTACTTTTATTAACCCGAAAAAGCACCTTATTTTGTTAAGGGCCTGAGGAAAAGGCTGCTTTCGAACGGCTTAAACCTAAATTTTTCCCTGGACTTATACTCGCTTAATAGGATCCTAACTGAAATACCTTTTTAAAAGCCGACTGTTTTAATTAGGTTTTAAGAGGCTGTCTTTTTCAACGCAACGATTATGGTAACCTACGCCTAATAACGTATTACTGTCGTTTCTTATCTCCTGCCGAATTTAACTACGAAATTCATGACAAAACACTACTCAGGATTATAAGCTGTTTGGAAGCATGGAATACGGAGTTTGGAGGTATGGCACGCCCATTAAGAATTTTAATAAACTATGAAAATTTAAAGTACTTTATAACTATACAAAGGCATTTAAAACGACAAGTCCGTTGGTTAAAAACCTTTCGTAATTTCGTTTTCGATCAATTTATAATAAAGCGGTAATTTATTCGCATCCCGATACATTGTTACGATAAAACCAAAATATTTCTAAAGGTCTTTTAGATTTACGTTTTTTCGGTCGGTAAATTTAATTACTACGTCCTGAATAATCCGCTTTCGAGTCGTTTCCGCGTATATATATTTTTCTGTTAACCGTTACCGGAGAGTCTATTCCGAAAAGCTGTAAACTTTTTACCAACGTCGACCTTTAAAGTTGTTAAGGTATCGTTGTTGTACGCGATCTTATTTACCTTCGACTGGTACATGCAATAAGTATAAGCAACCGATATTTTTTAATGAATATCCGTACCAATAACGATCGTACGTTAAAGGTTTCGATTTTGAAGTACTTAGTAAACTATGATAAGGTTTTGTGGTTTCGAAACCGTATTTGGATACTTGTTTAAAAACCGTTTATTATCGCGTTAATTTAAGTTACCTATAATTTACTTTTTACCGATTACTCAAGCCGTAATGTTATTATTGTTTTTTTTTCAAAACTTATTTTCAACTTAGTTTATATCGTACGGTATACTGTTTTTGCCGTAATATGAAGTTTGTAGGCGTATAACCTATTAGAAACACCGTCGGAAAGGACTTTTTAAACACCTTCCGGTTTTTGAACAGTTTTAAAACGAATTTTCGATCTATTTTATAGTCGACTTGCCTTAAAAACGTATTAACAACCCACGTTACATAATTATTATTACGAACCACCTAAGTAAAGACGTTACTTTTTAGGCTATAACTATTTTAAACCTTAAAACTTATATGGTGAGGTTTTTAAACTATTATTAGAAATTTTACGGGTTTCCCCATACGTTTGTTAACAACCGTAGCTCAAATTGAACTAGTGGGTTTTAAAAACGACTTTACATACTAATTACGGTAAAGTAACGTTTAAAAATTACCTTTTGCCCCAAAACGACGACGTAACCGAATGCGTAATTTTTTTTAACGTATTTACATTTTTTCGTCGTATATACTTAATTTGATAAAAACTGCTTATTACCCGGTTATTAACTAACGTTAAATAATAAAAATACGATTAATATGAGTATTATCCCGTTTTTTATAACCTACGATTACTACATCAATTTTATATAACCGTTATAAGGTTTTTTTGTCCCTATTACGATATTATACATGAAGTCTGAAAACTTCGTTTAACGTATCCACGATATTATGAAATTCGTATAAACCGTAATAACAACTAAATAACAAAGTATAAAAAAGCCGCTAATAAGCGACGCTTCCCCTTCAAACGTTTTCAGGTTAGCGACGACGTTAAGCTTTTCTTGAAGAACCATAAATTAGACAAATTTTCTAAAAAGCTAAATTATCTTTACGACAAATACCAAGTCACGCGTGTAATCGACTCCTATATTGTCAAACTCGACGTACCGGGCGGAAAATATCACCGATTTCATATAGATTAACTTGTACGAGTCGCTTTAGATCCGCTTTTAAGCTCGATAATTCGAGACTTTTAACTATTAACCGTAAACATTGTCGGCAACAACGACGAAACGAAACCGAAATACCACGTCGAAAGTATATTACGGGCCCGAAACAAACCCTAAGTCGGATGTATTCGACTTTATAACCTACCGAGACGGCAGGATTTAATTAAGTAGGTAGGTTATATTAACTTAACGTGGAAACCGCTTTTAAGCTTTCCCAATACCATAGCACTTAATACCTTCGAATCGCGTTACGGACTAGCTAAATATAACGACGGGCCCTTACGCCCAGCGCATAATCTGGTTTAATATTTACACTTTACTTTACAAAATAGAGCGGCGTATAAGTTGTTAATGAGTGGGTAATAAACAAACGTATTAATATTAATAAAGACGAGAAACCAAAAGACTACGTTAAAGCCTACTCGAGTCAATTTTCGAACTCCTAATTTAATTCCTTACCTTATAACTTTTTACGTATTTCGACTAATTTACTTAACTTGATGTCTATACAGCCTAACTTAACATTAATATGCTCCAAAGCTTTAATAAGCTTTTTTATCGTTTTTAAAAACTCTCTTTAACTGCTTATTAACCGCGTTTTCCACGTTTTACCTTATTATGAAGAATTTACTTAAATACTACGTTACTTATTTATCAGTTATACCACTCGCAGACAACTAAAAAAAATATAGGGATAATGGGGATAAAACCCACCCCGCCTTGAATATACACTTTTTATTACGTAGTATGACATACCCTTATAACATTTTTCGTAACGATCACCTAGATTTACACGCTTTTTACCCGCTCGTTAACACTTATAAAGCGGCTTATGGAAACCAGAACTTACCCCGGTCCTAAAAATCAAATACCAAGTACACCTCGGAAAAATCCTTTATAGCTTCGTTTATAATAGGATTTAGATCTAGGGGTGTATAGGAAAGGCCAAAACTACAGCTTATAGCCCCAATGGAATAAAGATGACATTAAGTACTAGTATTAAACCACTTATTAGTAGCTCCCTCGCGACTATCTAAATTACTTACTCTTGGTCTTTGAGCAAATTTTTTTCGCGTTATACACTATCTTATAAACGTATTCAAAGTATGTTTACTCCTGGGTTCCATCAAAATACATGTTAATAGCCCGTAGGTCAGGGGACTTTATACTCGTTTATAGGAACAAAACGGCTTCAAAGCAAGCAATTTACATTTATAATATCTTTTTCGACTTTAACAACGAGTTAAGGATTTATTTTTTAACTATAAAGTGGGTATAAAAAGAAACTTGTTATATGAGGCGGACACCAATACTAATGGCGAAAAAGGCTATAATACTATTACTACACCAAAGGTTGAAGGGTTAATACTAATGGTAAAAAATCTGTAATACTAGTATTTCACGAAGGGTTAAAGATTAAAGGTTTAAGGTTAAAGGAAGAGGGAAACTTTTGTTTTGAAACTAGAGTTTAAGAACTATTTATAGAGAAGGCGTTAAGGCACCTTTCACGTAACGTTCTAGCTTAACACCTTTTATATAACACGACGACGTTTTGAAAGGCGCGCTTACCTTTCTGTATACTTGCCACGCCACGCATAACAAAAAAAAAGAAAAAAAAGAGGAGGGAAGGGAGTGTCTTTAGAGGTGATGTTACAGGCTAATTCCTGGCTAGTATTACTAGGGATCCAACCCTGGTAGTTTTACACGCTCTTAAGATGCTTTGAAACGGGAAGGAAGACAAATGGAGACACACTTCCATACGTCACGTAACTGGAGGTTATACTATCTTACCTCTATAGCAGCCCTCTAGCAGGTACTTCTCCTTCCTATCTTCATCTAGGTTTATAGACAGAATCCGACCACCTTGAGTGACAGCTCCGGCTTCAGTCCCTTTACAAGCGAAAACTAACAAATATATAAATATTTTTATTCCAATATACAACCTTTCAAAAAATCGTTGTAAAACTTATTAACTTGTACTTATAAGACAATACAATTAAAACTCCGGTAAGAAACCTAAACCCTTAAATTATAAATACGCATGGAAAAAATGTAATATTTCGTTATTAGGAAAATGATCAAGAGCTTGATATATTCCAAGATTTCCATAAAAGGGTTTCCGATTTAATTTTGGAAATTTGACTCTTAGTGGCCCATTTAATCTTAAAAATGTTACGTGTATAACTACAAAGCATGAGAATCAATACGACTAATGATAAAAACGTTCACATCGCAGAAGCGTTAATAGCAACAGCCTACCTCGATTAAATATCAGATTGGATTAATAAAAAGATATTGGAAGTGGATATTGTAAATGGATACTAGTTGGTTAAGCATAATAAACAACTTGTTAAAGATATGTTCGGGAAATCTCCAAGTATAAAAAGCGATGAGTATATATACAAAAATAAAAAGTCATAAAGGTTATCTAATACTCAGATTACAAAGGAAAAAGAAGCATAAGGGTTACCCTCTACTTGGGTTCAAAACAAAGAAGTGTTATAAAAGTAATCTCCTATTCAAATTGAAGATTCACCAATTTAAATAAATATCTTGAAAGAGAATGAAAAGTTAGACTATCTGGTAGAAGAAACATTCGTCGTTTCCAAAATACATATAAAAAATAGCCTTCTAAAATTCGCCGAAAATACCAAAGAAGGAAGGCAGCGTTTCTGAAAATTATATGAGAAGAGTTATATGATACAAGCCTTCCTTAAACTATGCTAAGTATACCCTAAATCCGATAAATAAGTAATTAGATACTTTAAAAGATACTTATATGACAACTAACCCTTTAGTTCTCGTTTAAAACGTCCTCAAAGGGGGGAAGACATTTCTAAAAGATAAATAAGGAGTAATAGGAAGGACTATGTTTTCGACAAGGAATAATTCGGTATTTACATTAATATTTACTCCCCAACTATATAAAATAACCCCTTTAGCAGGGTTAAAAGTGCCTTAGAAAAGGTAAACGGTGTTCTCGGAGGAAACATAAACAAAAGCGCCTCGGAAAAGGGGGACGTCACTTTAAAATGGTATATAAAAGATAGTCTTCCGGATCAGAACAATAGTGCCCCCAAAAAAGGAGACAACGCTTCCAAAGGGTATATAAGAAGCGAAAGCGCTCCAAAATGGAATATGAGAAACATCCCTCCAAACCGCGACAAGTACGCTCCAGAAGAAAGGGACGACGCTCCCAATAAGTATATTAAAGACAGCCCTTTGGACTGCGACAAGAGAGTTCAAAAAGAGGTGTACAAGATTTTTAAAAGAAATATAGAAGGCGACAAAAAGTAATACAACCCTTATAAACTAATATCTACAACATATGACTTATATCATAACCTTTTACAAAATAATACCAATGAAGTATTTTCGTATTTAGGAAGACCAAGGATAAAAAATTACAAATTCTGAAAGCGAGTTTTGAATATAGATAACAGGGCGAGGAAAGCAAAAAAAATCGCTCTGAATAACATATTAAAAATAATAAGAAAGTAAGGCGCTCTAAATACTATATTAAAAGCGAAGCCAAAGTAAGAAGCTTTAAATAACGTAGCAAAAATGTTTGTTTCTACTAATATCTCCTCCGTTAATATCATTAAATATGTTATATAACCTAACTCCAATAAGTAACAATTCTTTATACTTCTACATATTTCACACACCAAATTCATTATTTATAGATTATATTATATAACCCACTATTTGAATTCATTATTTACGGTTTCAACAATATATTTCCACTTTTGACATTATTATTTTCTACTTTACTAATATTTCTTTTATATTTGTCATTCGTAGTATTATTAATATATTATTATTAAATACAGTTACTATTTATTATGTACATTATGTTCAAATTTTTTCGAAATTAAATTTTGTTATGTAAAAATCTGTATATGAGCCTATTGAACCTGTATAACATAGAAATAAAGCAGTTGAAACTTGCTAAAAGACGAGGGAAAAGAGGAAATAATAATGATCTCGTCGTCGTTATCATCGCCCTCGTTATCACCATCATTATCACTAACGCCACCGCCATCGTTTATACCTTCGTCAACGTTGTCGCCATAAGGAAAGCTAGACGTCTCCCGCGCCTTAAGTAACATACTCTTAGGTAAGAAGCGATAAGTAGGGTAGCCTTTTTTAAACAACGCGCAAAAACTTCCTCAAAATTACTTACGTAATACATAAACAAACCCTCCCGCTAAAAGATAATAATGGTTGTTGTCCGAAAAAAACCGGTTAATACCTACAATAAATTAGCTTTAACTTTATTGTACGTATTGAAAATGTAATTATCAAATAAGGAAACTTCAAAAAATATATTAAAAAAGTAGATAAACAATATTTTAGCTATAAATAACGTGTTGAAGAATGAACTAGTCGTAAAGACGACAGGCGCGTAACAGAGCCTCGACAAATTACCCTAATACTACTGCTATAGGAGTATACCTATTGCCACTCCGTTCGTAACAGTAGTATTGGGACGTGATACTTCCGCTTAAATGACAATCGCTAATGGATTTATCCGTGGTGACGGACGTAACATACAGTAGGAAAAATAGATTTATTATCAGGCCGGGAACGCGTACTTTGAAACGCCGCTTTAGCGCTTTACGCGCGAAAAAAAAAAAAAAAAAATAAAAAAAATCGCGACTCATACTCTAACGAGCCGGGTATTTAAGAGGCGGATCCACTTCGCCATGTCCGCCTTGTATACGACATGATTAGTATGTTACAATTCGAAAATAAAAAAAAATATTATATACTGTAACGAATATTGCTGATATTACGTTTACAGCACTTTAATAATACTGCGGGCGATAACGAAGTCATAATCCACTGCGATAATATAAAGTTGGTAATCTTAAACCACTCCTGCTTTTGTTTTTACCATTATTATTATTGGGTAGGGGAGGAGATGAGAGAAGAAGGGGAGAAATGAAAGAGGGGAGGAGAAATAACGGCGACGGGAGAGAAGCGGAAAGGTAAAAGATTACTTGTATAGGAAGATACGAACGCTACGGCTACGACTTTTACAACGCGCCAACGTTAACGCATCAAATGACGCCATTTAAAACAATTTTCCTGAGGTATACGATGAAATAAATATAATTAAGATTTGCAAGAGCAATGAAAAAACGCGGTAGGAATAATTAATTAAGTGATTAATTTGTATGAAAACGCTATATAACTAATTGAAAACTTGCCATTTTAAAATTTCAAAGCTCTATAATTCATTAAAAGTTTATCTTATGCATTACAACGCATCGTTAAGGAGGAAAAGGTTTTGACTAAATCTATAATAATACAAATTTTTATATTTACTCTACATGCGTAACATTGAAAATTACACTATTACCAAGTTCAACAAACTTCCAAAATAAGCTTCCAGAATAACCTTCCAAAATAAACTTTCAGAATAAACTTATACTACCGTTACTACTGAATGACCGATTACTTTTCAAAACTAACTACAATCTATACTACTATTATTACTAATGCATAACTATAAAACCTCTTAATAAAGAGAAAAGATTGCCAGTATGGATGTTATTGAATATTACTATGATTAACAAATGTGGGGGACCACGTTTTCGGAATGTATAATAGCGTATCACGCTATAGGAAACACTTTTGCAAAGTGTATAATAGCTTGTTATGCCCCAGAAAAGACGTCAGTAGAGTGCAGGAATAGAGTGTCACACTACGGATAAGAGCTTATAAGCTCTCCCCTAAGGCGTGCACTCTTCGGATACCTCTTCTACCTTTTGAATATCTACCATCAATATTATAAATCTTAATATTCTGAATATTGGTTTCTCTATACGTTGATATACAGACTTAACCGAGATATTAATTCAAGTAACGATAATTCCTTACCTCAATAAAGCCGACTTCGGTTTTACAAGTATCATAATAATTAATCTCTGCAATAACAGTACTTTCCCATCGTAATACAATATACTACAAATACCCTCTTATTCAAAATCGTATTGCCCCAGCGTTTGGTATAATATTTTGAAACGTATATTTCATGTAACCATTTCAAAAATTCCATGTAAATTAGAGGTTAAATGATTAATCTTTATAATAAGAGCAGGGGTATTCTTTCATTAAATAATTCGGGAAAACATGATGAGTTAGGTATTAGGTTGTTGAAAGAACATTATTTTTATACCAAATAATTAGATGTAATGTTTCATTTTCAACGCGTAAAGTTTCCTTGACTTTGTAATTTACGATACAATTCAAGCAATGGCTTTAAGAAGTAGTAGGGCTTTAGGTATAATACATTAATTATTATATATGATATTTAATTTTGGGATATTAACTTATTTAATAGCTAAATCTAATACAAATATAATGCTTTTTATTACTATTAAAACTATAATTCTCATGATTGACATATTGGTTTAATCTTTGACTAGGTATCTATCGCTAACTCAACTTTAAAGTGAAAGGTTTTTGATAAAATTCAAAGTATTGAAACGTACTCTATTAACTATTGATATAATAAAACATTTAAAGTTTTAATTGTCGTAATTATGGAAAGGATTAGTTCAGGAAAATATACCAACCAAGTTTGGAGTATATACTATTACAGTCGAAAATGAAAACCTTAAATAACTAAAAAAAATAATTTACCAAAAAGATATAGGAGTGATAAAATGTATTGAAATTCGTTGACGCCTTTAATAACTACCTCGAATGGTTTGATAAGTGAAGCCTTTTCACCGTTTACCTTTTACATCGGTAATGAATAAAATACCAGCTTGTTAAGTATTTGATTAAATATATTTATAGGTATCTCCCCCTCTTTTCTTCACTATTATCATTGTTCATTGTATTATTACCTAGTCCGTATAATAATATGTAAGGTGGAGGTCATATTCCAAGTAACTTTTCATTTCGTTATAAATTTCACACAGGCGTCATTCAACAGCATCAAGTAATAGTTTTTAAAATACTCTGCAAGAACTTTTAAAAATAGTAAATAAAAACTTAATGATGGAAATTCAATCCACTTACAAGAATTAAGGAACGGTATTTCGTATTGAACAAATTATAGTATTTCCCATGATATTTCTCTGTATCATTTCAAGTTTTAGAGAAATACATAAGAAGTTTGTCATTTATGTTAGATATTTGTATCTGTTGAAGAAGTAGGTCGCAATAATTGTTTCAATTCTCAATAATATTTTTTTCGAGTTACTTAAGTCGTAGGCATTTAAAAACTTTGTGGTAAAGGTAATTGTTAATGGATGAGCTTAGCGGGTAAAGTGTTATAGTGAAACCAATAATAAGCTTATATATATAGGCGTGCCTTCTCTTATAGCGATAATTTTGATCTAAGTATTAAGTAAACGTGCTCCACGTGGCCTCACTGTCTGCAAGACCTTAAGTAATACTCTAACAATGATCTTAATAATCTTCCTCGATAAAACAATAAATCGAGACAACTTTAATTCCTTGTACTATAGGAATAGTTACCAATTTACGTACTATTTCTCCACCAAATGCGCATTCAGCATTATTACGGAAAATGATTAAATTATCTAACGAATGAAGAGGTTTTTCATTCTCATAATACAGTAATGTATTGTTAAAAAGGTTAAGTGCTTAACTTATTCTGGAATCAGAGGGTTATTCTTCAGAACATATTCAAATGTAGTAATAGTTATTAGCAATATCCTTTTCTTTATCTTGTAGATATCAAGGTTGGATGTTTTGAAGTCAAGGGTCCTAAAAGAAATTCACAAATTATACTATCTCGAAAAAGGTTTTAATAATACGTTTGTAATCTTTTTAAAAAAAATAAAGATATTTTTCCTGCAAACTTCCGCCTTCAACTGGATTTTAAATGCCTTTCAAATCCTTTTTTATATATTAATATTACAATTTTCAAAAAGAATGTCGAAAGTTTGAACACGAGCGAACGTCTAAACTGAAAGCTTTACCAGTTTCTGACATCAAAATATACCAGCCGACAAGGTTAATCAAATGTGTTTTGGACTCAGGATACTAGCTATTAAGTTTATAAGTTAAGTGTCGGTAAGGTCTATCTGTACTGTATACGTTAACGTAAAAGTAAGTAGAAGATTGAATAATATGTATTGAAGATAGATAATTTAGAAGGGAGAATAGGTATCTTGAGAGTGCACGCCTTAGGTAAGAGCTTATAAGCTGTCATTCGGGTAGTGGCACTTTACCATAGACTCTGATGATCTCCCTTATGGGCAGTGGTATTCTACCATGCACTTTTTCGATTTCCCTTCTTGGTAGTGGCACGCTATTATACACTTTTCAAAAATACACCTTGTGGCGTAGCACGTTATCTTACACTATATAAGAATGTATCTTATAGTATAGCCGTTTACTTACTATGAAGATATATAAAAATATTCATATAAGTAATCTTTTATTTTTTCGGTACGTTTCGTATCCGTAATCCAGGAGTAATAGTTTATTTTATCCGAATACAAATCAATCATTTAGTAGTCATAATATTTGTAGTGCAATTCCTTTCATATTTTAATCAATAGTTTCAGTAACAACAATAATTTCAATACGGTGTAATTAGTTTGAAGTCCTAATCAAGAGGTCAGGTAACGATAATAATGATAATATTAGCCCCAATTAGTTTAGGTAATTAAAATATTTATTAGTCGGTAAAGGTTATTAATCCTTGTAAAGGTATGATTTTAAAAGAATAATTGTTATTGTTGCGTAATTTTGTGTTGATATAAAAGGATACATCGCTATCAATTTAAGTAAAACTTTGTTCTTTTCCCTTTAACGATGTGTCGCCACTTACAAGGTAAATTCTCAATTGATCAATCCATATATATACATTCAAATTACTATTCTAATTAGTTATTCGAACCATTTTCATTGGTAAACCATTTAACTAATATTAAGTTTCAACTGTTTTTGAATCGAATAAATTGTAAGAATGAGTTATAATAGCGCCGTTTAATACGTTAATATAAGCGGGATAAAGCTGCCGCCGCCACCACCGACTAACCTAGCTTTAGCTCCAGCTTCGTCAGCTCCAATACTGTATCATTGATACCAACTTTTATCTTTGGACCTTTTATTGCTGTCGCCGCCGACTAAACCTCCACCCCCCCTTTTCCTTTTCCTCTTTCCCTTTTCCCTCCTTCTTTGACCTCCTAAAGGAACGAGCAAATTGTTTCTAAAGTCATTAACATTACTTTCTCGTCGCAGGTGAATACCCCATAATTCAAGGCGATCTCCCGCTGCCGTAAATATAGCATCGCCAAGTTATAATACGGTTTATATTACTTATTTCCCCTTTAAATTGTAATATATTAATATTTTCATAAACAGGGTTGAGGCGGTCAAAAGCGCCCGCCGCCTCGAGTTATAGCTTGTGAAGGTATATCGTGAAGCCTTTTTAATACGTAAAGCGTTAAAACGACGCAACTTGGTTTGCGTCCCTGAGGTGTTCATAGATACGTTTTACATAACATGTGTTACGTTCGCGGCCGCGGGCAAGTTTACTAATAATAACCGTTAAAATAGAGGTCGGTTAACCCGTTATTACCGTTACAAACGAATTAATAACGAATATTCCCCCGTTCTGGTAATCCTAAAGCCGTAAGCTAAACCCTTTTTATATTCTCGACGTCTCCATGATAAGTTATCCACTACTTTATCTTGTAATATTGACCGCGACTAATTATTACTTATTATTTCAATACTTTATTTGGAGCGGTTTTTAAAAACACCACTTTTATAATAAATGAAACAAAATGATGCTAATTAATAGTAAATATTAACCGGCGGCTTGAAGAAATGATAACCATTATTACCGCTTGAAAGTCAGGCTTACGTATGTATTATGTAAGAGAATTCGACGACGTTATTGCTCATCGTCACAAGGAGGGTAAAACTCCTCCGCGCCTCTTACCTTAAGATATGTAACCTAAAGCGTGGGGCCCTTCTCTTAGCGGCGACGCCGATAACGGTATCAACAATAGTGGTGGCGGTGGCGCCAGCAGCAACGGTGGCGAAGATGATAAGGACGAAGGCGAAAAAAAAACGAAAAAAAGAAAAAAAGAAGAAGAAGACGCAGCCCCCCCTCCTCGTCGTCATTTGAAAGCAATTAGCTGCCTGTTTTTAAGTTTGACGGCTTATCCGGCCTTAATGTAATTCGCTATATAATAATTAAGTTGCTATTCAAAAATTCGTAACACAAGTAACAGATATTAAAGGTGAAAAGAAAAAAAATATTCCAGTAAAGCTGTAAATAGTAGAAAGAAAAGGTGACAATATAGTAAAAATAGCGTAGAGGGTAAATTTAAAAAGTGATCGTATATTAAAGCTATGCGGATAATTAATCTAAAAAGCGATAAAATATCAAAAACGATATGAACAGGCAATACAAGGGGGAAAGAAAAAAAAAATAATATATAAAAATGTTTAATTAGGGTCAAATCGTAAAACTTTTCTAATAACATTAACAAAAAGTGTACCTGTAAATACAAACGCTGTTAATACCTTATTTGTGGCTCCTTGAATTAGTACATCTGCCGAGTTTGACTTTCCGTTAATCTATCTTATTTCCTCAATTTTTCGACGTCCATATAATTCGTGTGAAGTTATAATATCGATTATAAAACGCTTTTTGTTCGTGATACCGAGTTTAATAAGGTATATATGGAAGAAAAATGAAATTGTATAACCTATTGAATGGACAGGTTTTAAACCAAAATTTAAAATAATTATTGGGACCGTTATTATTATAGTAATTCTGAAGTCGAATCCTCCAACTATACTATAAAATTTAAGGGCCAAAACGCTTCGAGTAACCTGTTTATACTTAATCAGACTTTAAAATATTACATTACTATATATTATAAATCCGTTTTGAGCTGGTATTTTGTTATCAAAAACAAATAAAAATACTATTTACGAACTATAATCGGTATTATTCGCGCGAAATATATTCATAAAAAAAAAGTTCTGGTATACGCATATCGAGCGGTACAAAATATATGCCGCGTTTTGAATTACTTATATGCCACATAAAACACTTATTAAACACTTTACATATATTATCCTACGGGTCCATATGATATAATATAATAATGAAACGTTCAACGCGGGTTTTAATTATACAGCCGATACAACTTAAGCTTCTCGTACACATTGATATTTGAACTCGTCAACTCGTTTTATATTCGTCGGGTTAATAAAAGTAACTTTATCCAGTTGCTTCTTTTCTATAAGATCCAGAATATTGTTCGGAAACATAATTATTACATCGTTTATGTCTATTAAGAGATCTTCTGCCAAACACACTTTAGATTTCGTTTTTAAGATAACTTTGTGAAGTTTACTTTTTTCCACAACGGAAAACGATACATTATATGATATAAGTATATCGTCCATTTACATTTCGATGAATGTAAATCTTTCAAAAAGTAGTATTAAAACTGATAAGCATGGATCGAAGGTCGAGTGAGCTATTCCGGACCGCTCCTTATAATATCTTTAATAGGTATTATATCAATAAACCTCAACTTTAACGAATACATAAAGTAGTTTCAAAATATATAGGATCGTTCCAGGTAAATAATTCTTTTGAAGATCCAAATGTATATAGATGTTAATGAATCTTTCCAAATACTTCTCTGATTACGTTTAATTCTGTATAATATTATAAAAATTAATACAAAGGTTGTAAAAGGTATATAAAAAGGCGGTAAATACTAAAATCAAACAATAACTCGTTCGTTAAAAAATTGGCAATTATGTTATAATATCCTTTAACCACAAAACGGCTTTTTATAGAGCTTTTCGGTTTTATCTTTTACCTCGTGGACTATATGGGTGGCAAAAATTCTATAGATGCCGTAAAGTTCTAGGTTCAACGTTTTGAAATGAAAAATACCCTATTCGATTAAAGTAGAGATTTCTTTGTAAGTTAAATATTTAAAAAGGATACCTGGGTTTATAATAATACCTTTGCTACGGAGTTTTATATTTAACTTATAGTCCGCGGTTTCCTTCTAAGTATGAAGGATTTCATGACAAAGGTTTTGAAACTTTTATTATTCTTTAAACTAAACGGACGCTTTGAACGGCGTGGTGCTGGTTTTGTTTATATCAATTTACCGGAGTTTTTAAGAGGTGGAGGTTGTAAAGATATATCCTAGGGATATATAAGTTTCAAAGGAAATTCGAATTCGTTATTATAAAAGTAATTTAGTTAGTATCACTTGTCGGATTACACCTTTAGGCTGTTATTATTCACCTTTTCCTTGTTATACTTTCGTATTATTATCCTGCGAAATAAACTCGTGTTATTTGATAAGTTGACAAATGCATCATGGCCTTTAATCCCATCAATCCTCCAAAGGCGAGTCTATCTATCCTTTATTCTCCAAAATAAGACTTCGAATTTTAATAATCGGTTCAAAACGCCAGTTTTACGCGGGCTATTTCTTACAGCCAACACTTTCGAAATATTATTCCTGGCTCGCAAAAAACGTAATACCGCCATAACTTTCGATACAATATTATCTCTTTACAATGTAGTTGGTAACAGTACTGAATCTATATAAACCTTAAAAATAAACACCAAAGACAAGGAATGTGAGGATGAAATTACTCGAGTTAAAATTTTTGTTTATAGTGTTTACTGCTATTTTCAAAATTTACTCCTTAGTACTAATACTTTTTTATTCATTAAACAATACCGTATAAAATTTTCTTGCAATTCGTAATATTATTTATACATTTAAATACCATATAACGCTTTTACCAGTATTTAATTACACTTACGGAGATTTTAGTCTTGGTTCGCTATTGAATCTAATCGAAAACTATGACTGTATCGTGGGTATTCTACTTCAGAGGTCCCAAATAAATGTTTTTCTATCAATTTATCAAAGCATCTCAACATTTCATAAAGAAAACACTCCGCGTAGATTTCGCGGCCTAAAATAATGTTATTACATTGACTGTATATAATATAATCTAACCATTAAGGTATATTATATCCATACTAACCTTGTAATAAAATTCTATGTCGTCCTAAAGTCAGAATTTGAACTGATACAGGGCTGGAGAATACAGTTAGTATTCATAACAAAACTTTTCGATTACTTTCAAAACTTCTTTTCCTATATTTGTGGGAACTGTTATGTAAAACAGCTGTAAAAAACGCTCCGCAACCTGGTATACAAAACGTCGGAGTAACAATTTTAATTTCAAATACGTCAAATAAACGGCTTTAATGATACATAATTTTTGGAAGGATCATAAATATCAAAATCTTAAAGAGAATGATAAGGATATACCATTTAAAGTATGGACGAGTTAATTAGTTGTATTCAAACTTTAATTCAAAGGTTATAAATATTAGCTAATGAAAACAAAAATTACGTTTTGAAATATATTACGTAACATTTAACCGGTATGAATCGTATATTCAGAACGATTATACCGAATCATAACGTTTTGATTTTACTTAATATAAGTTTTCCGTATTTACATATCCAGTGGAATCAAAATTTAGGAAATTGTGCTGCGAAAACGTCGAATTATTGTTTGCCGATGGTCGATATTTTCAATACGCTAGTATTTGGTATAATGCCTTGAAACCGGTTGACTTACCTATTAAAAAATATAGATTACAACGTTATATAGGCGTTTGATATGTAGCTTTCGCTATTCGAGCTTCCGTTATATAAAAATAAGGCATTTTATAAACCTAAAAATATTCGCTTGTATTTTTCTTATTTTGAATAATCACATTAGTTTTTTTTTTTTTTTTTCGAATCGATTTTTTAAAGGTGTACTCGTAAGGGTAATCATCGAAATCATTTTTCACCTTTTCGCTATTGGTTATATACGTTGTAAAATTGGCTTTTATTTGATATTTGGATGGATAATCGGTTTAAAATTATTGTTTACCCCGAATTTATTCGTATACAAGATATTTAGTGAACTAATAACCGATCTTATTATATATAATACATTTTGGTAAAAACTGTAAAGCTTTGTATACTTTTATGTAGGTATGTAAGTATATATTTTAAGCTTCATATATGATTATGAGGGCGCCCTTGTTAGTAATTACTTTATCTTTAGTCTCTAAGTCTTTCTCCTTAGTGTCTTTAGCTTTTATAACCGTTTTTAGGGCTTTTATGTTCCTTATACCTTAGGTACACTTTGAATGAGCTATATAAAACGTGGTAAATCGTTTTAACGAGGTTTGTTTTCGTAATTTTCAAGTACTTATCCTTGGCTTTCGCGGCTATAAACGTTGACCCGAAACTATTTTATCAGCGTATCAAGGTTTCAAATAACGTTTTAAGGTTCGTATAAACAGCCGTTCAATACTTTTCCAATTTAAGTAACATGAGGTCAAAGTTTGGGTTACTGTAATATACTTTCGTAATTGCTTAAATAAATAGTTTGTCTCCCTTCTACTCCGGTTTCAAAGCCGCCAAATATTTTCCCAACTTCGTTGATAAGGTTATGATTTTTTTTATATGATTTTATTAGTGTATTTACGTTGAATTCGAATAGATTTCCAAGTAATACCTGTCAAGTTTTTATTATAAAATTCATAATATTTTTTCGTATCGAAATTTATTTTTTAACCGTTGTAGTATTTCGTAAACGTATTCACTTACGTAAGGTAATATAGAAATCACTTTTTGGTGTATTTGATTAACATATCAGGTAAGATCATATAAAATGAGGATGATTTAATATCGAGTTTTTTGTAAATATTTCATATTATACAGATTTTATTATCGAAGATATTATAAGGTTCGCTATTACAGCTTTCGTCCTTATCCTATAGCCTGAGAAAGTTGATAAACTTCGTAAAGTCTTTTTTATTAATGGAAAACCAATAGAACTAGAGGTTACGATAAAGGTCGTGATTTGTAAATATCAATCTATAAGGTTCGTATTGTCGTTTAACGCTGTTTATATTTCTGTTGAGAGAGCCCTCTTCCTTCTTTGAGGAGTTTTTGTTGCGGCTAAAAGAGGCTTTAATTGTATCTATATAGTGGTTTAGTTTGTATTTCTTTTTAAATATACATTTTAACAAGTGTTTATATTCAACTCGTGTAGTAGATAACCTTTATAGTCTTTTCGCCTCTTTTGTCGCTTCTTTTAGCTCCATATGATTTTCTCAGCGTGTATTTAGCCTTATTAAAGGTCCTACGCCCTATATTTGCAAAGTATATACTTGTTTTTCCTTATCCGTCATTTTAATTAAATGGTTCTTACGTTTCCTTAATCAATATCATTTTACGAATTTTATATTTATCATTTTATTGTTTGTTTACTTTGAAGTTTAGGTAAGCTAAGCTGTCATTATTATGGATTTTGCAATGCGGCTGTTATTGCCAACGGTTATATTGATACCGTTACTCTATCGTTGTTTTCGTAGTATTTTTGATATTATACTATTTACTATACATTGTATATTCGGCTTCCAGTTTACAAATTCGTTTCGAAGATTATCGAATAAGTTGCGTCCTTTTATGCTTTCATCATAGTAGGCAAAAATCATATTGATAATATATGTGTTTTCCATATAAGTGTTTAATTTTCCACTAACGCTTAAATTATATTATTCCTTAGATTAAAATATTGATATTTTCAAGCGTTTTTACGAAACAAATTGTTTTTCAAACAAATAGTCTATATATTCGCTAGCTTTTACTAGGTTTGCGGTTGGTAAAGTTATAATTATAAAAGTACGAAATATTTCCAAGCGTTTTAGGAGTTGGCTTAGGTGCTGAACAAAATTGCTGAAGCGGAGTAAAAGTTATTATAACGTAATAGTTAAGATTAGGTCACGTTGAAAATATTTTATTTAAAGGGTTTCAAAACAAAATAGCAAAGAAAAAGATAAAAAACAAAACTGTTAAAATTAAACCGTACAATATGTGAGTAAAAAGCAATTGATATATAACCAAACGTTTGGAGTAAGGCGCTTAGCATTTATAAGTACGAATACAATATAAATAAGGTGTGATTATAAGTTAGATAGACGTTTAAAATGAGCCGTTTAACGTTTTGTAAGTGTTATATAAACAAAGCAATTGGTATAATTGAATGTTGTAAGTAATAAATTTGAATAAGCAGTGTAATATGGGGAGAACACAGTAGTGTAAATGGGTAAAATGATGTAGGGAGGTGTATTTGTAAAGGTTAAAATAGTGTATAGGTATTGATAGAGCTTTAGACGTTGCAAAGTTGTCGATTCGATTGGTCGAAGTAATAGTAGTATTGCGTGGTCAGATGGTGGATGTATTATTATAGGTTTGGTAGACCGCTAGCTGGTCTACATATTAATTTGTATTGCTAATTGCTTGGTGCATTCCCTAGTATGAAGTGTGGCGTACTGTACTCAACTTACACTTAATATAGTAAGCTTTTACAAAACAATATACTTAATTTGTAGTTCATTATAGTTAACTTGACTATAAGTAAAGTTGACCTACCGCATTGCAAATACTACTATTCTAATACTAGCGGCTTTTTAGTTCGTACGTGCACGCTAGTGTGATTTACTAATCTTTTTTCATAGGCGTTAAATTACGACCTCGTTAACTAGCCATACCCTTATTAATTTTAATAGGCCTCCAAATTTAAATACACTTATTTATATGCCAACTAACCATAATTACCGTTAGTTACCCTACGGCTTCGAGGTCCGACTTTATCGACTCCTACAAAAGGTTTTCTCGCTACAAACCCATGTAATCTTTTACTTTAGATATACCAATTGAACAAGTTAACATTGTTATTTCTCTGGCAATCTTTTAGTTTGCCAGCATATCCCTGTCCGCCGCCACGTAACTTAGGCTTACCGGGAATTCTATTAACGTAGCTCTCAATACATATAGTTAACTTATTGCTATTTATAAACCTTTTCAAGGCTTTGTCCATAAACGCCTTCATTATAGCGTTAGCACGATTGTTTTTGGTGTTAATCCATCGGAACTCCTTAATTTCCCTTGCTTCATAGGCTTTACAAAGTGCTATTATATTGATTATCGGGCATCTTTAGTTAGTGGTTCCGAACTTCGAAATGTATTCGAAAAGGCTTCTCAAGTCAGTATAAATTACCACCGGGATAGAAGGAATTTTAAATTGCCTAGTGATAAGGTTAAGGGTTTCTCATAGTGTCATGACTACGTTAAAACCTACCATTATAGAGTAGACCTCCGAAGCTAATACGTTTCGTGTAATCCTTTTGTATTTGACAAAGGTCTAGTGGATTAGGTTACCAATAATGCTAAACTGGTTTTCCCGTCTATTTCAGTTAACGAGGTTAATTAAGAAGCTGATATTCAAAGATAGGTCGGTGTCATTGACGAAAAACCTATTTGTGAAGATTATTAACTTGGCTCTCGACAAGTAGATTGTGAATATATTGATTCCTTGGTTCAGATTCCCCATTTGCTACTCGAGCCTTTTGTTTAGCCGGTTAAAGTCTTTACCTGTTAGCTTTTATACATGTTTAGCGATAGATAGGTCGTACGATACCTCCGGTTAGTATAAGGTGGTAATACAGCTGCTATAGATACGCTGTTTAAGGTATTGTTGAGCTTTAGTTACGTTAGTCTTGTCAATTGTAGTTAAATCCATGTCTTAGCCCTTTTGGTGAAAGCTAAAACCTGTATTAACATCAAGTATACGGATTAACGATTTATTAAAGTTAAGTTGGTTTCTCTTCGCTAACGTTATAATCGGCTTATAATTTCAAAACTTTAGATCCTTAATCGCTTATTATTCTGATATCACAAAGCTATCCGTTTTAACGAAAAGAGTATCATTAGTTTATATACCTATTAAGCTCAAGTTCTCCTTCTACGTTATAAATAAATATGGGTCGTATATTAAAGACTTTATGCCTAACTATAATTTAAAGTGCGACTGATAGATTAGAAACTAATGGATGTTTATTTTAAACAGTCTATATAGTAGCCTAATACCTCTTATTATCGTTCCTAGGTAGTAAATGACACGTATTTTTTATGGAAACTTTAATAATATAATTAGTTGTAAATCCGTTTCTAATTATGCATAAGCTTACATTATATTACAACTATTAAGCGTAAACCTGCCTTTAGGTTTTACTAATAAACTTGCTGCTAAAGCGGCTATTAAGCGCTTGCTGATTTTCCAAATCGTTGACGACTGCGTAAGGATCTAGTCTTTACTATTATCACTATATCCTTAAAGGATTAGGCGTAACTTTTCGTACAGCCACCCCATAGTCTTTCCTTTAACCTCGTGGATAATTGTTATGACCCAACATCTGCAGGGCGCACCAGCGGCGGCCCCGCAGCAGATAACAAAGGAAATCGGTTGGACACAGCCTCTCGGCAGGCACC